>CM053560.1:76434119-76456619 GCA_028646485.1 Cryptoprocta ferox | reverse complement strand
ACAAACGTCTATGGTTTTAAAGCAGAGGCACTGGTATGATTAAAAAAGGAAATATTATTTTAAAACTTTTAAAAATGCACTTTGAAATAAGGTCATTCCATTATATATTTCAGTTTGCATATGTTTTAAAAATAAATGTAATAGTACAGTGGGAAACATATATTATTTATAAATAAAGAAATAAATATTCATATCATATGTTAGAAATAAATTCATTAAAAAGCTTTTATGATGGGGTATAGGATGAAAGAATTTGGGGACTCCTCTCAATTACAATCAAAGTAATTTTTCTTTTTATTACATTTTTTAAAAATGTTTGTTTTTGAGAAAGAGAGAGAAAGAGCATGAGCAGGGGAGGGGCAGAGAGAGAGGGAGACATAGAATCCAAAGCAGGTTCCAGGCTCCGAGCTGTCAGCACAGAGACTGATGCGGGGCTTGAACTCACCATCTGTGAGATCATGACCTGAGCAGAAGTCAAATGCTCAAATGACTGAGCCACCCAGGCACCCCATTCCATAATTTTTCTAAAATACATATTTTATTATCTCTTTGCTTATTTAAAGCCCTTTGTTAGTTTCTGATTGCCCTATGGATTATATACAGACTCTCAGCTCTTGAGACCCTGAGTGACCTATTCACCCTCTCCTCCCAACTTCAATCTGCATTTCAGGGAGACTGAACTCCACCTTCCTAATGTAGACCATGCTCTCCCTCACCTCCTGGATTTCATATGCCCTATTCCCTCAACTGGAAACCTCTTTCAGGGAACCTCTCTCTCAGCCCTATTCTTCACTTGGCCAACTGCTCTTTGTTCATGACGTGAGTCATTTCCTCCAGGAGGCCTTCTCTGACCCATCAGGCCCAGCTTAGTAGCCCTCTTAAATGATTGTCTAGCTCATATTTATTCCAGCCTCCCTGTGAGCAATGGAGAGGCATGGGTTTTGTTTGGGTCACTGTTGCTGCTTCAGAGCCTAATCCAGTGATGTACATAATCAGTATTTCACACAGATTTGTTAAATGAGTAAATGAATAAACAAATGGATATAGCCACAGCATATTTAAGTATTGCTACCAATTTCATAGTTTATTTCCACACATATAATTTAGAGTTCCACTGATTGTGCTGTCATAATGGCTTCTCTTATATATAGCTTTAAAACAGAATAATTTTACCCTGGATTTTAATTATTTTCACCTTGGATAGTGTGATCACAGATAGGATTTGACAAGTTCATGGTACTTTGGATTGTTCCTGATATATAGTGAATATTATAAAAATATTTATCATCTGAACTTCCTTGAGAATGTAGGATATGGTCCTCAATTAGGGCAAATATATGTTCACCGATGATTAATTTTCACAAGACACAACAATGTCTTGTGTATAGGCTCTGTAATTTTATTTTGCACTACTCTGAAGGTTTTTTCTCATTCAAATTCATGAACTTGAGATAATTTTTTCTTTTATATTTTTATTTTACAATCACACTATGAATTTGATAGATGGATGATTATAAAGTAATAACGATGCACCATATCTGTGTAATATGTTTTATGTGTATTGTGTGTGTGTGTGTGTGTGTGTCCAGATGTATCTTCCCCTGGTAACCAAAGGCTGTCCTCACCTCGTTGATACCCAGTGGTCTCACAAGATCCCATCTTATTTATGATCTGCTAATTAGGAAAAACATGAGAGTAAATGGGACTATAAGGAACCAGACCTTCGTCCTTAAGAAAGACTGGTCACATATCCCCTGCTGGGAATTACCTAGGTCTTAACTCCTCCCAGTTGCACCAGTCCCCTAATTGCTCAAGCCTTGGAGCAGCAAAAAGACATGACAAAAGAAAAATGTTAAGAGCAGACATACCTGGACTGACTCTTGTAGTAGTCAGGCTACATTCTTTCCACAGAATACTCTTCATTTTTTTTTCTTCTTTTTTTTTTCCTAAAAGCAACACCAATTTTTGATGGATAGTGAGGGGCAACTCCTAGCTTTGACCAGAAAAAAATCAAATCAATGAATGTAAACACAGAAAGAGATGCTGTTTGTTTAGAAGGACATGCTCTTGGCATTTAAGCAGACAGTACGCAATCTGAGCTGTGTGTTGTGTTGATAAAGTACATGGAATTTGAGAGAGCATTTTTTTCCATGATTCAGTATGTTTGGTTTACTCTTAGCTATAAAACACCTTTTCATACAAATCTGCCTTTCCTTCTAAGACATACATATGTAAGCCATCTTGACAAACTGATCAAGTCAAGCTGCTAATAAATTTATTTGATAGCTATTCGTTGTTTATCCTGAACCTCCTAAATATCTAAATTCCCAAAAGTAATAAAAGACTAATTTTTATTGCATTTTAATAGAGAGATTCAGCAATCTTTTATGCTTGTGTTTTATTTTAACTACAGTGAAAGCCTTCAGAAAAGCTTCGTGCAAAAGAAACAAGTAGATGGCGAAAGGAAGGCAGGGAGAGGAGATGGGAAGTAAAGGGGTTTGCTGTGCTCAGAAGGTGCTTTGCATTTCATTGAGTCCTTACAATTCATTCTCAAGTACAGTAGCTCTGTTGTGCGAGCAAATCTCTTTTCCTAGACCATAATAATTGAACTTTTACAGATTTCTCAAGTACATTGGAACTGCTGCTAAATCAGAAAGGGTGAACTGAAGCCTGCCCCACTCTACCACACTTACTCATCTCCAATGCTATGCTGGATTTATTTTTGACACTAAGAAAAGAACCATGAATTTTTGTCAACTGCAGCATGGGAATTTACATTTGTTCTATAAAATGCACAGAAAGGACCAGCCTGCTCTTTAAGAATGGGAAATGTAATCTATCCAACTCTCAATAAACTTGAGAATATATATCTGGTTAAACCCATCTAAAATGAGATGCAGTCCTGGCAATATGGTGGGCTCAGAAAGGCTGGCAATAAAAGTAGATATACAGTATCTGACATCAGATTGTTTCAAGCTTAATTTCAGTAAAGTAATAATGTCAGGAAAAGAAACGCTCTGTGATGCACAGATTGATACCATTAGATAGAAACTATGCAATGCCTTATGAACACAACCATTTTTGACTTGATATTATGAGTAAAGAATAGAGCAATATTCAATGTGCCAGCCTCAGATATATGGTTATAAAAGTTGACCTGAAGAGTGGCCAGAAAGGGACAAAATATGGAATATATATTCTTCTGTAAATAAAATCAAATGGGATTATATTACCCTAAAATATGTCCTGTATAAATGCCCTACACAATTTGCCCTAGGTACCAAGTAATTGCCCACAATTGATGAGAAAGAGCTTTCAAACACATAACATTAAACAAAGAATGCATATGTATCATAGTCAAATGAAACAAAAGCACCTCTGTGGCCCTTCTAGCCTCAGTAGCAGAAATGCATGAGATAATTGGTGGAAGGCGATGGATATCTTGAAAAACCCAAGCAATGAAAGCCCAGTTCCATCTATTTTTCTCTTAAATTGCTTTTTCCAGTCAATAAATAATCACATAATCACATCCTACTTCCGGGAGAATATACATGGTCGCCACCCTTAGCAGGTTTTATGTGTGGGCTCACACCTCTATTCAGGATTCCAAGTGTCAGGCCTGCCTTTGGTTTGCATGTTAACAAATGTCAAGCGCATTCTGTCTCCCAAAACAATGGTGTTTCTGGTTTTACTTGTCCTGTTTGAAAGATCAGTCCTTATTCTCCTTTCTCTTTTGGAGAAGACATTATAGCAAGTTCAGGTACACAGCAAGTTTGTAAAAAAAAAAAGGAAGTTGAACACACCCATAAAGGTAAAAACACACATAGAAATACACTACATTCCTCCTCCCATAAACACACACACACACGCACACACACATACACATACACACACACACACATTTGCTATCCAAACATGGCTGGAAGCACTAACAAAGACATTGCTTAGATACACACTCTAGGAAACAAGAAGACAAATAACCCATAAATAATTATCCATTGTAATTTTGGAAAATAGTTGGATAAGCTTAAATCAATAAGTAATGCCACAATTAAAAAATTATTCCTAAATCCATTTTATCAAATATCATGTATGTCCCAATTATGCTGTGAAATGAATAAAAGAGAGATGTTAGATTTTTTTCTTTCACTTCCAAAATAATGAAAAGATTACTGACAAATCAATACTTGTGCTATTAATAGTTGCATCCTCAAGCCAATTTGGGGGAAGCATTCTGCTTTCCCTATTTGTACACCATGAGTCTGTCCTCTGTCATTCCCTTTCTCTTTAATCTTGTTTGAGTGTACAGCTCACTCGTCCTTATTTTATTGACTCAATCACAGGCGTACTGTCACTTTTTATAAAATGGTCACTGCAGAATCACATCAAGCAAATTTTTGATTCTGCAGTCAGTAATTTAGTGCCTTTATGGAATTGCAATTTCAGGGCTCACTGCTTGTTTTTCTAAAATGTACTTTAGGAATTAGTTACTCCAGCCACAAATCAGTTGAATTTATGCACAGTTGTAATACAGTTTATGGCCTCATGGTACATTGCTTCAAAAACAGCAGATGTGAAATTATGATAAATATAATGAGTGTTTTTTTGCCTGATCTAGTGGAGTAGAGAAGGATCTGGAGCGTGTTTACCTATCCCATACAGTACATTTAATGTCTTAGTCAGGAGCCCTGACAATAGCTGATTAATGTCCTCATCTCCTTTATTAAAGATAAGAGTAGCACTGCAGTCAGGAGATAGAAAGCACACCATAAATCTTCGTAAAATGAGCAGTCAAATAATCACTCATCAGAAATAAAATCTACATACATTAACACTAACACTCAGCCTTTCACGCATGCTCCTATAAAAAGCAAGAAGAGATGGTGGTCCCAAAGTTTTAATTTGAACTAGTTCTTTAAGTTGAGTATTACCAACCCCGTAACCTGGATGCAAAAGCTGGCATTTAAAAGCACATGCGAAAGGAGCAGATGCCTCATCATTACATTAAGAGCATGAAGCAGGCAACAATTAAGCGATTCACTGGAAAGACATAATGCTGATCTATGCTAGCAATTAATCACAGAATACATTAGACAATGATGGGTGACCTACAAATTTTTGACAAAATAATTTTTCATCATGTTGGCGATTTCTTAGCCTAATATGCCTGCAAGGCACAGAGTCAAAACCTGTCATTTATTCCATCGCTCCTTGACAGGCGGCAACCTGTCTTCCAGACAAAATGAACATTATCTGTGCTCACTAGACATTTAGTGCAGGGCTTAGCTTATGACTAATGATAATCGGCAGACAGAAATGTTAGAGTCTGAAATAATGTTCTCTTTGTTAAAGAAATTTCTTGAGGTAGAATTTTCTTTTCCGAAAGATGTATAAAGATAAAAACTGGTTTTTATCTGGGTTTTAATGCAACTCCAAGAACCAGTATTTCCTTTCTACCAAAATAAACAGAAGGATGTAACCATTTTTTAAATTAACATCTCATTTGAATACCTACTCTTGCCTGAAAATTTCTTATGTGGTTAGAAACTGAGATACAAAAGAAAGCTCAGGAGATAGAGCCTTAAACAAGAAAATATGGGCAAGCTGTTTTGTGTTCCAGGTTTTATTTTGAATCTGGTGGAAATAAGTTTGAAACATCATGAGTGCGTGTGCCGCAGAATATAAATAAATGAAGACCGTGTTGAGAAATGTACTCCCACCTCTCCTATATCTCTTGGTTTCTATCCGTCATGAGGTTCTTCAAAGCCCGAGACAACGTAAAGCACATCCGAGGAAAGCAATTTTGAACAAGAGAATTGCATAAAATTGCAAATTTATTAAATGGATCTAAAAATTCCACAAGCAAGTACTTTATCTTGTACTTATAATTAATATAATTGTTTTATGCACTTTGGATAAGGAGAAATGGATTTTTTTAAGTTATTTTTCTTGTGTGTTACATGTGCAAAATGCCCTCCTAGAGGTAGATTTTTCTTTGGATTCAGGCACCAAATTCCTATTAGCCTTAATGGGACTTACACATGCACATTTATAGGAGAATATACCCCTTAGGCTGGAAATTTAAGAGAACAAATGGCAAGGACATCAAAATAGTAAAGTCTAATTTAGATGATCCATAAGCCTGCACAGTTTCCTGAGAAGGCAAACAAATGTTATACCTTATGATGTTGCTGATTGTTTGGATAGCCCTGTAAATACATCCTCTAGACTCATTACTTAAGGGAAAAGTCTATTTTTATCAAGCAATACAATTTTTGACCACACATGTTTGGTTTAAATTATATATTTTTTTCAACTCTGCATAATGCATTGTTGCAAGTTATTGTAATATAGTTTATTGTTTCAATCACAACATCCTGCTTGGTTATCGCTTTGTACCTATCATGCAGTCTGTACGTCATTCTTTTCTCAAAGATGAAAGGGAAGAGGAGAAACCCAAAAAGGGCTTTTGACCATGAATTATAGATATTGTATTTGATTTGCCCCAAATTCCTTCCAGAAAGAATCTGGTTGGCGCCTGGTCCACATTGTTCCGATCAGATGGCTGCTGGTATTCTATAAATCACATGAGTTTGTTTTATCAGCAGACAAGGCCAAATGTATAGTCATCTACCTTGCAAAAGTGGGGCTCATTCTGTTATTGTTCCAGACAATTCAGTGAAAGATGCTGAGAAAATTACCCCTTCCTCTCTAAATATAACCAGGGTTTCCAGTTCAAGGATCTGGATATACTGAGTATGAAAGCTAATATTTAAATGTCTTTCTAATCTCAGGATAACAAACAACTTTAGCCTTCAGTGATCACAAATCCCTAATTTTCTGGGCTTTCATTTCATCTCTTGCAAAACAAATATGAAAAAATTATCACCCTTTTTCCCCATCACTGGTCCTCGTTCTCTGTCATGTACCTATTGATTCATCAGCACCAACAGGCTTCTAAATGAGGGCGATGAGGACCTGAATATTGTAACATATCTCCTCCAGAAGGCTACAATTTTGCCATTTACCAACTGGGTTAGAATTGCTGCTTTCCTGCCAGGGAGAAGCAGGTTCCATGTCTGTTATTCTCACCTCCATAGGGAAACCTCCAGAAAATCCTTTGTGTTATTCAAAACTTTGAAATTGTACCTCAATGTACATATGAATGAGTAAGTCATATGGGCTTGTACAGTCAAATGGTCATTTGGTACAAGTCACCCATTAAATATCACACAAATGTAAATTAAATTTGAGAAATATAAATTAGTATTTTGAAATGTAGAAAATAGCCAGGGTAACTTGGAGTTAAGGAACTAGAGCTCTGTGCATGCTAATTCTAATTCTGGAAGTAGCTTATTTCGCAACCTTGACCTCACTTCCATTTATTCTCTTATAGCTCTTAGTACATCTCTCCCTTTCCCTCATCTGCCCTTCTCCATCTGTGTCAGCCCATGGACTCATCCTTCTGTCTCTCCAGGTGTAAAATGGAGACAGGAAACACCGATTCAAACATCTGGCATCTGGATCGTGATCACAGAGTGTTGCCCAGGAAGAAAAGTTTGAAAACACGTAGAAGAAAATAACTAGCAAGGGACTTCTATGAGTATGGAGATAATGACACTGCACATGGGACCCATTACTTTGTTCCTGTCTTCAAACCCACACTTTATTGAATAAGGGAGATTCAGGAATTGTTTTAAAATTATGCCTTCAATTTTCTGTCTTCTCAAGTTCATGGGACAGTAGTGACAATACTGAGTAGACGACAAAGTCATAACATCACTGTACATTTGAATGGAGGGGATTTAGACACCATCCACCCTGTGCATGAATTCCTCTCTGCAACATCACAGGTAATGACCATCTGTGTTTATGCCTGTTCTCTAGTGATGTGAAATTTACCTTGAGTGAGACTGCCTTCCATAAGAATATAAAACGTTTAAAAATAATAGTTACCATTTATTTCACATTTACTGTATACCAGATGTCGGGGAAAACCCTTTACATACATACTCTCATCTAAATACATTTGAGGGATTTTAAACCGTTTTAAGGATAAAGTAATGAAGACAGAGTTTAAGAAACTTCCATGGGGGCCCAGAGCTGCTTAGTTCTATCTGAAACTAAATGCACTTCTCATGGTAAGCGCTTGTTAGCATAGGTAATTGTTGAATCACAGTGTTGTACATCTGCAACGAATACAATATTTTAAAAGAAATAAGTAATTTAAAAGTGTTTGCAGGAAAACTAAATTTATCATAAATCAGATTCTTTGAGCCTAAACTGTATAGTTCTCCTAGGTATCACCAGAATCGGATATGTTTTCAGATCTCTGGATGGAGCTGCATTTTTGACAAAGTAAGTACACTATATTCACTTTACTCTTGTCCTTAGTATAAGAATTAACCTGGAGATTTTCTGAATCATTTGGTGTTTTTAGCACTGACAGTTTTTCATCGTTTTTGACTAGCATAGAACAGGAAAATTGCAAGTAGGATTATCTCTTCTTTAGGCTTCAGTGATTCTGGTAGTCTTCCAGGAAACAACAAGTCCATGTGTCCTTCCTCTTTGCCTGAAAGATACCCAACTTATCTCTGGGAGCTCCAGAAGCACATGTTTTTGAGAGAATTATTCTGCCTGAGTCCAAAGGCGGTAATAGAATCCCTGAATCATAATTTATATTTTGGGATCTCATTAGTTACTGAATATATAACAACTACCTATGGAAGATTCTTACCACCATTACTTTTGCCTCAGTTTTTCCCATCTTTAAAGCAAATGAGGTCATTTGGGTTCTTTTCATCCTTTGAAAGAAACATATTGAATTGTGAAAGCATGCAAGTAGAACTCCAGTTGATAAAAGTTTCAAAGTTAAGCTAATATAAAACCTTATTCATTCAATATCCCACTGATATGGAGGCAGTCGTAATATACAGCTACCATGTAGAAGTCCTCAAATGTCAAGACACAGCCTTCTGCTTTTTGTGGAGGGGAACAGAAAACCACAAACAATTTTGTGCACTTTCTGTCTGGGTGCTCTTGGACAAACCGACATTTGTCTTTGTAGCCAAAGACAATGGTTACCTTTCTGGTCATATGTTACCTGACTATCTGCAACACTGATCATAGTAATAAATTCCATCTTCTTGAAACATTTTTTTTCTGGCTTCCATAATATCATGATCTCCTACTTTTCCCAGTAGGACACTAATTCTCCTTTTCAGACCACTTTACTTCCTCTTCATCCTCTGCCATACCTAGGCCCTCACTTCTTCTGTGTATACAGATGCTTTCTGCTCTTTGAATTCACTTAGTCACATGGATTTAAATACCATCCATGAGTTAGACTTTTAACATCTGACTGTCTATCTGACATTCCCACATGAGTATCTATGAGCCATATCAAACACATGTCCCCCAAACCCAAAGTAACCCCAAGACTCTTCCCTCTGTCTTTCCCAATTCAATAAGTAGCACCACCATCTCCTCAGCAACTCAAGCTAAAATTCTAGGTGCCATCTTTGATTTCTACATTTTGTTCACCCTCAGCATCCAATTTTTCATCTAGCCTTGATGGTTCTGCCCCAAAACAAATTTCACATGCAAACAATTCTTTCTCCACTCTTAACCAGCATGGTCTAAACCACCATGCCTGCCTTGGTTGGACTCATGCAGTGGCGTTCTCTCCAGTCACTTTTCTTTGGTTCTTTTCTTCTTTGATGCATTCTCCACACCACAGTCATCATATCCTTTCACTGTATAATCATACCACGTCACCCTCCCCCTTAAAACCTTTCCATAGTTCGCATCAGAAAAAAAAAATCCAAGGGGCGCCCGGATGGCTCAGTCGGTTGGGCATCCAACATTGGCTCAGGTCATTATCTCATGGTCTGTGGGTATGAGCCCCACCTCTGGCTCTGTGCTAACAGCTCAGAGACTGGAGCCTGCTTGGGATTCTGTGTCTCCCTCTCTCTCTGCTCCTCTCCCAGTCATGCTCTGTCTCTCTCTCTTGCTCTCTCAAAAATAAATAAGCATTAAAAAAAAATTTTTTTTAAATCCAAATTTTCTGCCCTGGCTTGTAAAGCTAACATGATTTCCTGTCCCTGACTATCTCTCCTTCATCTTTCATGGTCCTCTTTTCCTTATGCACAAGCCACGATGAGCTTTTTCCCTCCCCTCTTTATGATTCATTCATGGCTTATTAATGCCTTACAACTTTTCATTAATTGGTACCTCTGCCTAGAATGCACTTCTTTCCATCTTTGCCAACTGGCTCCTTCTTAACATTCATCTATCAGCTTAAATACCATCTCCTCAAAGAAGACTTTTTAGTCAGCCCTGCATACTCCATGGAGAAAGGCCTTCATGCATCTTGTTCTTAGCTGCATCCCCCAACACCGAGAACATGACTAGCACTTGGTGGGCACTCAATAAATGTTTGTTGAATGATTGAATGAGCTTTATTTTTCTTAACTGTAAAATGAAGGAATTATTTTGGTGAAGCCCCGTTTTAGTTCAATCATATTAGGTATATGAGTTGGTTACCAGTAATTTGGTCATTCATATCGAATCTGCTCTATTCCACTATATTTTTCCACTTGAAAAGATTCTCTTTCCCAATAATAAAAGCAAGTAATAACTGATATTGTGGAACATGATGATGCCATATCTTTTGGAGGTAAGGTTCATTGTGGTTATTTTTATTAGCCAAAAGTACCAGCACCCTTTCTTCAAAGGTGCTTTGACACACATCTGCTGTTAATGTTTGATTTATTTGGCCATAGCAAAAAAAAAAAAAAATGTACATGCCAATAGAGATGTAAAGATGGATGAAGTGATACATAGCATTTTATAATTTATTATTCTATCAGATCTTATATTTTTTAACAGAAAAGATAGAGAAACACATTATTTAAACTTTTTAATGTTTTTTTTTTTTTTTTTAGAGAGAGAGGGAGACACAGAATGCAAACAGAGAAGGAGCAGAGAGAAAGGGAGACACAGAATCTGAAGCAGGTTCCAGGTTCTAAGCTGTCAGCACAGAGCCCGATGCAGGGCTCAAACTCATGAACCATGAGATCATGACCTGAGCTGAAGTCAGACATTTAACTGACTGAGCCACTCAGGCACCGCTAAAAACACTTACATTATTAAGACTAATATATAATAAAAATCTATTCATGTCTCACTTTATTCTCTTTACATATATACTTCTTTTACTGCCTCTACAAAACACACACCTATTTCAGGATGGTGTGATTTAACTCATCTAATCCAAGATTTCTATTCTATTCTAATTCTATTCTATTCTAATCCAAATTTCCTATTTTATATTTTTCTCTGATTGCTTCATTTGCCAGGCTTACCTTCTGGATCTTCTTAAAAGAAATAATTGTTTCTTGTACACCCCTTTGTTTTTGAGTCTTGCATGAAAACTATATATATGCCTGTGAAGAGTTAAATGTTAAATAGCTAAGTGGCTTCTTTAATTTGGTTTTATTAAAACACTTTCATTTGGTCTTCCAAACTTATTTATTTTTATATTTTATCTACTCAACACAAAGTTATTTTTATATTTTATCTACTCAACACAAAAGTATCAGTGCCATCATGAAACCACTTCTCAAAATTCATTACATTAAATGGTGGCTATAATTATAGACACATCCCAGTGTATTTTACAACTGTGTCCTTTCTTTTGCATAGATGCAGTTCCATATTTCAGGGTTAAGTAAAGGCTTGTGTTATTTGGTCACCTTCCAATAGGTCAGTTCTGCAGCATTTTCCCAAAGTGAGACAGTCAGTCTCAAACACACAGAGCCTGTGACCTTATCCTATGATGATTTTTTAGTTATTATTGAAGGATAGTTGACACAGAGCATTACATTGGATTTAATGTTAGTTACATGGAGGCAAGTCTTACACCAAATACCTATGGACCCATATATGGGAAACATAAACACATTGTCAATATCACTTGATAGCTGATAGTTCTAGTGGAAAACAAACAAACTACCCTTTCTTTTTTGGGAAAACACAATTTTTTAAGCCACATTCCATTTATCTATATCAATATTTGTAGAAGTAAGTATCTTACTGTACCACCCACATAGTTATTTGTTGATTCATTCCTGTAGTCTATCAATCTTTTTTCAATTCTGGGTGCATGGCTAGGGTAGTGTGGCGGCGTATATTGCATCTCTATGATAATTTAATTTAACTGTAGTGCGCTAGGGTCTAGATTGCTCCTCTTAGCAGCCAGAGGTGACCGCAAACAGTGCCAGGACCTAGATTGTTGTCAGCAATAATTACTGGCTAAAGAGAGCTTTGAAAGAAAATGACATTCTGGAGAAATATCCATCAACAAGAGTCAGAGTGTATATAAGGATATATATAAGGGTATTTTAACAAAACCATAAATTTCTTTGTCAAAACAGGTTGTAATTTATTAGCTGATGAAGTCTCTAAACTGCATTTGCATCTTTGTATAAGTCTATACGGTATCTATTTGCTTCAGGCATATTTCCTTAATGGGTTTATATATGCTGATAATCTGGAAATGAAATAAATGGCTGGGCTAAATACATGAGAGAGTACAAAAGGAAAGAAGGGGGAAAAACAATTTTGCTCATATATTTTCTCATTTTTCTACTCACACAATAAAAATTCAACTTTAAAAATCAAAGGAAAGAAATGAATGGCTCCTCCTCTCTTTAATTACCACCCTTAGGAAGAAGTGTAAGACACACACCATTTCAGCAAATGGCATTGGATCTGAGTGATGCCGTATGATGCTGAACTAAAATGTTTTTCTTAGAAAGTGCTCTTTCGTCATGTGCTGGCTTTCTCAGCCCTTATTTCTGTGAAATAGAAGTCAAAAGAAACTGATAGGTATCCCAATGTTGAGTGCATAATGCTTTTTTTTTTTCCTCTTTAGGCCAACCTTGTTGGAAAGTAATTATCCATGAGCAAAACAAAATAAAACAAAACCCCACTATTTGGTTAAGTTAGCATATGTCTAGGTAGTTATAGAAACAAATTGATTTTCATATGGGTTTACATTAGCTACAAAATAATGACCAAAGCGCTCCCTCCTAGTGATGCCGCTTAGCAATGGCTCACTGAAGGCTGTGGGATTTCTGGTTAGCAATTTAGCCTTCCTGGTAAGAACTAGTGGAATGTTTGTTTACGCAATCCTTTTGAAAAGAGGAAGAATGAAATTAGCCCCAAGGCTACCGTGAATATTAAGGAGAAAAGAGTATGTTTGGAAAACTTCATCTTAAGTTTGAAAATTTTCTAACACTACTGTTCCAAACAAAATGAAAGGAGAGGAAATCAGAGGTCAGTGCCACTGTCCACTAGCTTGCTCTTCAGGAGCCCCAGATCCTCGTGACTGAAACATATTCTCAGACAGAGGACATTATCATGTTCTCCCTCTTCCTGGAGCAACATTTCCATTCATCCCAATGTGGTTATTGCTGCATAGTGATGAGAAACCTCAGGATTGTAAGGGACTTCAACTTTCATCTTCTCAAGTTCTCAAACTCTCATTTCAGGCTTAATATTACAAAGTTCTTCTTTCATGCTTAGGATCTTTCATTTCTTGGTCTACTCCATGAGAAGGCTATACTAGTAAGGGAGTTCCTAGAAGGAGTTATTTCAAGCTATATATTCCTCACTTGAGGTATTTACTCATGATTAGCTTGGTCTGTAACAAAGAAGCCAGCCTATATTACACTCTACCTTGTATTTTACCTACTGATTTCATGAGTATATATCTTGATTCTCAAATTGCACTGTAAATTCATCAATAATAAAGCCTTTGTCTCATACACAAGCCATTGAATTCCCTCCAAAACACCAGCAAATATGAATCTTTGGCACCTGGAATGTACCTATAAATACCTGGAGCTTGATGATGTGAAGGGGACTATTTTGTATGTGCAAAGGCAAGATATAGATCTCAGTAATAATTTTTATTTCTTTATTCCACAAACTCTACTGAAAGCACCTTAGTTTCCATCCATGGATAGAACAATTAAAGAAAATATTGCCCTGACCTCAGTGAGTTAATAGTCCAGAAGAAGAAATGGGCTTCAAATAAAAAATTATAATGTCTTAGGATACATGCTACTATCCAAGGCTGCATAAGGTCCAGAGAAAGAAAAAGAAGTAGAGGCTTGAGTTGGTTCTTAAAGAACATATTCAAAATGTGGAAGGTATGGGAAAAACTTTCAAAGCAGAGGGAAAAGTAATCATTGGTATAACTGGAATATAGTGAATGTTTGAATTATTGAAGAAAGAGCTGAAGAAAGCTAAGTGTCCAAGAACGTAAATACACTCGACCCACAGACTGGTTCATTCTTCAGAAATTTCTTCAGGTGCTGCCTCCAGCACCACCACACTCTTCATTTAACCTTATGTCTATGGCAGACATTTCCTTCAGATCCAGTTCTGAAGCACTGCATCTATCCCCAAGCACACCTTTGTCTGAGACACAAATGCTAGGTCCCTTTTGTCCTTTTATCCATGGTCATGGGACAGATGCTGAAGGCCCCTACTCAGGAAAGAGTTCAAGCCCTCCACCCATCCACTTACACCAATAAAAGCCTAGACAGTAAACTTGGCCAGGGAAGCTTTGTTGCATGCCTTGCTAAAGAGTTTGGACTTTACCCTCTAGTCTAGGCAATGGGGTTCCATTTGTATACTTTGCTCAGAAAGTAAAAGATGAACATTTAATAGGCTATAACTAAAATGGCATTAAATGTAGATCATAACCTTTAACTTGCATTATGGTCTTCTGAGAAGTAATAGAATAATTACCTCAAACCATTAATCCAGGTAAACATTTGATCCATTGTTGTTTAGATTTTGGAAAGAGCATGTGAATCAAGTCTTGGAAACACGCCAATATTCTACTCTGCAGTTTTTAACAGTACTCAGAGAACCATTTTCCTGATATCCATATGTCATTACGTGTAGATGATTTATTAATCATCAGATGTATTTTAAAATACTGTACATACGCAGACTATAATGTGCCCGATAATCATGCACTACAGTGCATGATTTATGTTACAGACTTCTCTATTTAACATCAGAGTTTTGTTTTTTCTGGAGGCAATCTCTTCCAAAAAGATTGGCTTCATGCCTCTGCTGTTGTTCAGATAAAGGAGCTTTGCATTACAATCCTAAGAGAAGGGGCCATTATTCTTTCTCCAGCCAACAACCACTTTAATCATTGGTGCAACACTATCTCCATTGAACTTCAAGTTCAGTTTTAAGTTTCAGCAGTCAGAGACTATCTATAAAGATGGTATTCCCTCAGTGAAAGTATACGACTATGATTAGGGCAGCAATGTTAGGTAACGTTAAAGACTCTTCATGTCTCCTGTATACAGTGGTACAGATTGTGCACTGACCAACTCCAGGGAGAACCATTCATAGGCACTGTAGATTTCTTTATGTATGAGAACTAATGTTCTGACAGATACGAAAATATCTTAAGGAAAGAAGAACTTCTTCTAATGTACACGAATGTGTCATTTAGGCCAGCAGAACATAGATGTAAGAGATGGAATATTGCCAAATTTATAAATTAGTAGTATTTCTTCTTTATTCCCAAACCCACGAACAATATTTCAATAGTATGCTTTAAAAAGGAAACAAAACCAAAAGTGCTTGGAAAGTTTGAGAAATGTTGAAGGAGATTGAAATTGAAAATCAAAGAGCAATAACACTTAAGAAACATTAAAATAGGTAACTAAAGTTTGAAAGAAAAAAATCATTCTAGAAATATGATTACAAGGTTATGAACCACAATGACCTTGAAAGTGGAAAGACCTGACCCAATGATTTTTTTACTAATCACAACTTTATTAACAAAACTAAACCAAGAATGGCCAAAATTCCAGAGCATACTACTGGTGGTTTAATTAAGGGTGTCCGGAAAATTTTTCCAAGTCTATAAATTGCCTTGAGATCCAGCCTCACTGGGAAAGATCATAAGCCTTTTAACCTTTGAGGAGTACCATTTCCCCTCTATTTACAGTAGGGAAAACACCAGCTCAGAGCAAAGCCCCTTGGAAGTCGGAGATAAAATGCAGCACTCTGGATAGTAGTATTTGTTAAAACAACAGTGGTCTTGACTATCTGCATTAAAAGATCTCTATGGAAAGATTTCACTTTTTTATTCTTCCCATTCATGTTTTTATTTATTTTTTAGAGTAAGCAAATGGGGGAAAAGAGAAAATTATATTGGCAGAGGGCTGACCTCTATTTTATATAATTTGTAGCTAAAAAGCTTACAGGCTAAAACATGTAAATATATGCAGATCTGAGAGCAAGACCTCAGAAGGGAAATAGCTGAACAAGATTGAAGAGAATGTGGGCCATACATAGGAAAACCGCTGAGGCTCTTAGCAACCTGTAAACCTGAAATGAATTATTATCTGGTCCGATTGTGACCTACTTAGTCTCCTGGCAGCATATTGGCATAAGGAGAAATTTGGAGCTGTAGGAATGGCTTATTTACTTGACCTTCAAGATACCCGAACCAGTCTGATGACTGCTGATTCGGCCCAGTGAGCAGACACTGCTGTAGTTATAAGCCAATCACGTTGTGCTAAGATGACTCACCATGTGTCGTGGACAAAGACGGCCTGAGCCTATGTCCTATGCTGAGTTTCTCTTTTATTGGAATATGTGGTATCAAAGTTGTAAGCGTTGCTGATAATAGCAATAGAAGCAAAGCAAAATGTACACTACCAACATTCTTACTTTTTCAAGCCTAGTGTGTTTTTTTTTTTCAGTTACGTCACAAGAAGAGACACAGAGTAGAAATTTCAAATGAAAGTTAGAATGAGAAATCAGTTGCTTTGAACTGAAGAGCAAAGCATTTCTCTGAAAGGGAGAGTGTGGGTGAATGAAAGGGGAAATATTTGTAGCAAGGTAGAGAAAATCAACA
Source organism: Cryptoprocta ferox (assembly GCA_028646485.1). NCBI lineage: Eukaryota > Metazoa > Chordata > Mammalia > Carnivora > Eupleridae > Cryptoprocta > Cryptoprocta ferox. Next base: position 76,439,653 of record CM053560.1, on the reverse strand, counting down.
TCATACTTCTCAGACCTCAAGAATTCCCACCTACAGACTTTGATCACATTAAAGAGCTGGAATAATCCAAAGAGAACATCAGTTGTACCTGTTGGGGCTTATAGAGGAGGAACGCAAAGAACAAAATCATAGTGCTACCTAAAGCAACATAGCAGAGCTCAGTTCCCCACAGGCTCAGAGCCCCTAGGTGCGTTTGCCCCACACTGCTTCCTGCAGTAAATGTTCCTTCAAAGTCTCCTTGAATGTAAATCTTTTCCCATGCCACTATGAATCAGTGGAGTTTTGAGTAAAGTGAGCTGAGGTGAAGGCAATGCCTCTAGCCTTATTTTCCTCTTTTGAGAAAGAATCTGTCGAGGGGCTAAGTTATGCCCTCCACTCAATCAAAGCAGACATGAATCATAGTTGAAATTAGATCCTACACTTAATTTTGCTTGTGTATGTCTAGTGTATAATTTATGTCTCACAAATGGGTTCTTTCAGAAGAGCCAAAACCTGAGATGCCATGATTGATGGAAAATTCCAAGTAACCCAATTAGCATGAATGAAGAAGTTATCAAACGTGAAAACTTTAGGTGAATTAACTGTCATCCAGTATGTTATGATGTGATGAATAATGAGCATCTAGGGTTTTATTAATGAGCATCTAATGGAAAAGATGGAACTGGTACCAACAGGTTTAATTCCCAGTAATGTGTAAAACAAGCCTAAGCCAGAATCAGGAGATCTGTTTTGGCACCAGACCCTATGACCTACAACAGGAAGCATCTTAACTTATAGGTGCGTTACCAGAAAGACACATGCCAGCCAGCCCACAGTGTTTTAGTGGGTCAGGAACTTCAGCCTTAAACCACTCCAGCCATCGCTCTATTGTCTTGACTGTCACAAGTGTGTCTCAGGGTAGGTACTACCCAGAGATCACCAAAGTCAATGGTTTTTATCTGTACTTAGCAAGGTAAACAGCTAGTGGAAGACAATATTTGTACTGAGATTTCCAAATAATATTACAATAAATTGTTGCAGGTGGCATAGTTATCACTCATAATTGGATATTCTCTTTTTTTCCTTTCAGAAAAGCTTTCTAGTAAGATGATTTCATTTCTAAATTAGAGTGAAGCTTATTCGTGGCCAAAATAAATGGCTGTCTATGCTGAACGGTTTGAAAGATCCCAAAGTATCTCCAGAACAAGTTGTTTCTGCCATTGCCTGAAATTTTGCCATTAAAGGCTTGTCCCTTTGGGCACTACCTCTCTTTGGGAAGAGGAAAGATGGCATGTACATGACTTCTCAGTCAATGTCACATATTCACACAAAGGTCTTAGTGTCCTTCCACAATGGAGAGAATTCTTGTGAAGAGGGAGAAGAAAACAGAATGGTCCTGATCCTTGTCCATCATGAAAGGGGAGCCCACATGGACTTGTGTCTGTTAGTAGATTCAGTGAAAAGAATAAAGAATTCCAAATGAATCCTTGCAATTCATGCTCTTCCTTGCGTTCCATCTCTGCACAAGTTCTGTCCTTACAGAAGTCTCTTTAACCCAGGCCACTTTTCCTTCTCTTTTCCTGGCTCACTGAGAACTGTTTAAGATTAGAGAAACTACCTTATTCTTTTACTCCTATCACAATGATTAGAATATTATGTATGTTCAACAATTTTTCAAATGAGAAAAATTGGAGTTAAGAAAATACCTAGGATAGGGGCACCTGGGTGGCTCAGTCGGTTAAGCGCCCAATTCTTGATTTCAGTTCAGGTCATGATCTCACAGTGGTGAGATTGAGCCCCATGTCAGATTCCACACTAGGCATGGAATCTGCTTAAGATTCTCTCTCTCCTTCTTTCTCTGCCCCTCCCCTGCTCAATCTCTCTCTCTCTCTCTCTCTCTCTCTCAAGAAAGAAAGAGAAAGAAAAAGCTAAGGTAAATCCCACTTAGTTCACAATTTTGCCTTGAGCTACCCTAATTTAATGAAACTTATGTTCCTAATGTGTTTACACCATTACATTGGAAAGACATTTGGCTAGGAAAAAATATTACCATTGATATTGATTATATATTAGAATTATATGCATAAAAACCTTTAAATCCTCATTAAAATGCATCAATGCTAAAAACAAAAAAAAATCATCAATGCTACTATGCCTATCATAAAATACCATAATATTAAAATAACTAAAGAAAATACAAAAACACTAATTCAAAGAGATACATACACCCTTATATTTATAGCAGCATTATTTACAAGCCAGGATATGAAAGCAGCCCGAGTGCCCATAGACTGCTGAATGGATAGAGTAGATGTAGTATGTATATATAATGGAATAGTATTAAGCCACAAAAAGAATGAAATCTTGCCATTTGCAACAACATGGATGGAGCTAGAGAGTATAATACTAAGTGAAATAGAGAAAGATGACTTACAAATACCAGATGATTTCACTCATATGTGGAATTTAAGACACAAAACAAATGAGCAAAGGGGAAAAACAGAGAGAGAAACCAAGAAACAGACTCTTAATTATACAGGACAAACTGATGATTACCAGAGGAGACTGGGTGGGAGGGAGGGATGGATGAAATAGGTGATGGGGATTAAGGAGTGTACTTGTTGTGATGAGCGATGAGTGTTGTCTAGTAATTTTGAATCACTATATTGTACGCCTGAAACTGTAATAATGTATGGAAACTAACAAAAATTAAAACTAAAAAATAATCAAGAAAGAAGGAAAAAGACAGGAATTTATCAATGTGCTTTTTCTAGCTCATATTACATAGCCACTTTTGAGGGAGGAAAATCTCTGACTTTCTAATATTTTTATTGGTCAGAAATTCCCCAAATTCTTTTACTTAAGAAACCTATTTTTGTCTGAATATTTTGGTTTCCTTTCAAATCTCTTAATTCAGTAAATTTTAAAAATTATATCTTTGTCCAAAAGGGATAAAATGCATTAAAAAATAGAGATTAAAAGCTTCAGTGATGGTCAAACAAATATCTATGGGAATACAAGCTGTTCATCCAGTGATGCATCTGTCAGTTAACAAGAACTAGTTAATCGAGAACGAGACTATGGGTCATTCTTCTCTCAACTTACTAGTAATTGGTGGCCTCTATAGACATTTAGCAATCAAAAACTAGATTTGGTAGGTTTACAGTAAATGCATTTCCTTCTAAAAGAAATAAAATATCATTTACTGTCTATCCATTGACTTTCCCTAGGAAAATGTTCTTAATGGACACTAACAGGAGCAAGATGACAGGCATAGAAATGACAACATGGAATCCCAAAATTCTAAAGTGAGTGGTCCTTTCTTCTGGGGTTATTGAATGGGAAATTTAGGAATTATTTAAATTTATCATTAAATTTAGTAAATTTCTGTTAAATGAAGGAAGCTTTTGCACTTAAGAAAAATAAAAAGGGTAAGAGAGCGGGCAAGATGGCGGAGAATCAGGGAGCTCTGTAATCCGCACACACTCGTATGGATTGAACTGAGAAGGACTAAAGGGATAAAACTCGGATTTGCAAGTGGGGGAAAGAAGAAACAGACGCCAGAAAGAAGACAACCTCAAAGATGCCTGAGTGAGTGACAGTGATCTGGGAAATTAGGGGACGGGCGGGTCCGGTGGCGCAGGGGGAAGGAGCCCCCGAGCCCAACACAGAGAGAGCGAGCTGTGCCCCCGGAGAGACCAGGGGAAGAGAAAGAGAGACGGAAAACGCACCTGGAACCATCTCTAAGGGAGGAAAAACTCACCCGTCTCCCCATATATATAACTGCCGAGCACCGGGAGAGAAATCCGTCCCATATGGCCGGCGAATTCTTCCTTGGGCGCAGCGGCAGCGGCATCCACTCCAAGTCGCACCGGGAGCGGCGGTGGCACAGATAAAGGCGATGGCGGTGCGAAAAGCGGCGCCACCGAGAAATGCGCCTTGAAAAGCGGCAGCGGCGGCAGCGGCGGCTCCGCGAAAAGGGCAGCACAAGCCGGGCCGGGAGACCGGCTGTCAGCAGGAGCGCATCTCATCCCCGGTGACGGTGTTGAACTGCACGGACTGGGATTTGGAAGTGAGGCGGAGCTTGGAGAATACAGTTTGGCTCGCCCGCCGCACAGGGAGATCGGACTCAGAAGAGCGGTTGCAACGCTTGGTTCCGGCAAAGCTTTGAGGCGGCGCCATACTTCTCCCCGCAACCACCAAGGCGGGTCCTCGGAGAGAGCAGCCCCCGAGACCCGACGGGACGCCAGACCACGCCCATCCGCACAGGGGAGTTGTCTTTTTTTTTCCCCCGTTTTTCTTTGCTTCTCCTACTTTTCTCCTGCCATCCAGATATATTTCCTGAAGCATATTCTTATCTCTCCTCTTGGCTGGTTATATGCTTTTAGACTGCCCACAGACTTTTGCTGTCTCTGTCCCCACCTTGTTTTTCTTTTTGTTTTTGTTTTTGTTTCTTTTTCTTCTCTCTTTTCTTCTCTTCTTTCTTTTCTTTCCTTTTCTTTACTTCTTTCCCCTTTTGGCTTGCTTGTTTGTTTGATTTGTCTGTGCGTTTGCGTGCTTTTGTTCCCTGTATGCTAGTCTGTTTCCTTTTCAGGGATACCTCAAAAAACAAGCCAAAGTATACATGCTGGAGAGTCCCATATCACTGACCAGGGAAATAAAATAATCAGAGGCACAACAAGAGAAACCGAGGGACACCATTAGAAGAACACTTTCTGAAACGACAGGCCCTGGACAGTCAATGAGCCTCCTTTAATAGAGCAATACTAACAGGTGCACAGTACATAACGAGCTTTTAAAACTGACAAGAGACAGAAAGCTAGCCAAAATGACGAACCGAAACAACTCTCCTCTAAAGCAACTCCAGGGAGAAGTCACAGCCACAGAACTGCTCAAAACAGCCCTAAACTACATAACTGAACAAGAATTTAGAACAATTTTCATAAAATTAATTGCTGGACTTAAAAAAACATCAAAGAGGCTATTGATACACAGACTACGGACCTTCAAAATAGCTGTGACGAATTAAAAAAGGCTATAAATGAGGTGCATAACAAAATGGAGGCAGCCACTGCATGGATCGAAGAGGCAGAGAGGAGAATGGGTGAATTAGAAGACACAGTTATAGCAAAAGAGGAAGCCGAGGAAAAGAGAGAGAAATTGATACAGGAACACGAAAAGAGAATTCGAGAACTGAGTCATACAATCAAACGGAACAATATCCGTATCCTAGGAATTCCCGAAGAAGAGGAAAGAGAAAAAGGTCCTGAAGTGGTACTCGATCAAATTATAGCTGAAAACTTCCCAAATATGGAGAAAGAAATGGACATTGAAATCCAAGAGGTGCAAAGAACCCTCTTAAGACATAACTTGAATCGACCTTCAGCACGACATATCATAGTGAAACTGGCAAAATATAAAGACAAAGAGAGAATTCTGAAAGCAGCTAGGGAAAAAAGGGCCCTAACATACAAAGGGAAACCTATCAGAGTGGTTACAGACCTATCTAATGAAACTTGGCAGGCCAGAAAGGAATGGCAGGAAATCTTCAATGC
>CM053560.1:76327689-76433619 GCA_028646485.1 Cryptoprocta ferox | reverse complement strand
ATACTGAAAACAAACTGAGGGGGGAAGGGGAAGGGGGAAAGGTAATGGGGAGTGATGGTGTTGGTGGAGGTCACTTGTGGGGAAGAGCACTGGGTGTTATATGGAAACCAACCTAACAATAAACTATAAAGTTAAAAAAAAATAAAAAATAAAAATGTAAAGATAAAAAAAGAAAAATAAAAAGATGCTTTGCTCCTCATTTGTCTAAAGAAATGGACAAATGAAGGAAAAAAAAAGAAGTGGGGGAAAAAAGTAAGAAAGGCACCTAACACACTATTAAAAGATATTTACATTTGTATTTAGGAGTCATAACACAAGAAAACTGAAGAGTCATTTCTCTTTTTTCTTCCAAGTTTTTATTCAAAATTGAGTTAGTTAACATACAGTGTAATATTAGTTTCAGCTCTAGGATTTAGTGATTAATCACTTACATACAACACCCAATGCTTATCACAAGTGCCCTCCTTAATACCCATCACCCATTTAACTCATCCCCTCATCCAATTCCCCTCCAGCAACCCTCAGTTTATTCTCTGTAGTTAAGAGTCTGTTTCTTGGTTGGCCTCTCTCTTTTTATCCTCTATGTTCATCTGTTTTGTTTCTTAAATTCCACATAGGAGTGAAATCATATGGTATAGGTCTTTCTCTGATTTATTTCACTTAGCATTATATTCTCCAATTCCATCCACGTTGTTGTTGCAAATGGCAAGACTTTATTGTTTTTTATGGCTGAATACTATCCCATTGTGTGTGTATATATATACCACAACTTCTGATACAAGCTTATTTAGAGGTGATTTTACAATATGAGCCAAAGCGATCAAAATCTATATAACATTCTGATTCAATAATTTCATATCTAGGAATTGATATCAACAAAATCATCAAACAAGTGCATTTAGATTTATGTATCTGGATATTTTGTTTATTGTAGTAAAACAAATTTATGATAAATATGTGGTTAAATAAATAATATTCCATGATGATATAGGTATAGATTTCTTGGCAGAAAAATGTTTGGTGTCTTTATTGTATAAAAAAAGCAGATTGGGGTGCCTGGGTGGCTCAGTCAGTTGAGTGTCTAACTCTTGATTTCAGCTCAGGTCATAATCCCTGGGTCTTGGAATCAAGCCTTATGTTGAGCTCTGTGCTGAGTGTGGAAACTTCTTAAGATTCTCTCTCTTCCTCTGCTTTTCTCCTCCCTCCATGTGCTCTCTCTCTCTAATATCAAAAATTTTTAAAGCAGATTATAAAGTGACATATATGGTACAGTCCCATTTTGTATATGTTTTTACTTTATATATTTTTCTAAGAATACTTCATATATATGTGTATGTGTACACACATCCACATAGATACTAAATAAAAGTGGTTATCGATAAGGGTTGAAATTCAGTTTTTATTTGTATTAATATATGCATTGTCTAGCTTTTAATAATATGAATGACAGATAAGTTTAAGAAAAATATTAAAGAAACTATTCTTAATATCTATGGCAAATATTAAATTCAGGGAAACATATTATGATGATATTTGCCTTTAATGCTGACAACACTATTTTTACTACAGTTTTTATTCAAAACTAGAAAAAGGAAATAATGATTTCACTCTAGAAGTTTTCCTCCACCCAAGTACTTCTCTCCAACTTCCTATTTATTTGCCATATCTTCTGGGACATGACTACAAATCAGTTCCCTACTTGGGAATACACAAACCCCCCAAACTAATATGCAAAACAAATTGTTCCGTCGTCCCATGGTTAACAATTGTGAAGAATTATTGGTAGTATAAATAATAGTCAATTGAAATTTTAGAACAGATATGGCTCTGCCTGAGTAGTTTATTGGAAAATCATTTGTTTCACATCAGGTTTGGCATCCAGTATTCAATGTGAATTATGTGGTTATAGCCCAGTTTATTATATTTCTGTTCGTGCCACTGGGTATATATGTGTCTTAGGCTTTAAAAAGGTAATTTGTGCCCTCAAAATGTATTATGTAACAAATTGTGATTCATGCAAATCACTTTGATTTGTTTTCCAAAAATGTAACCGGCTTCAATTAATCAGTTGCTATTCATTTCAGATGTTTCAATTGCACTCACAACAAAAGCTCCAGTGGGTTATCACTTACATGGGGGACTGACCTCCCAAGGGTATGAAAGACACAACAATCAGACATTATACCAAGCATACAATTATAGCGTGTGTCCCCACAAACTCCAGTAAATCACACATCACATTATGTTGGACTCCCACCTCTCTGAAGTTCTCCGTTACTCAAGCCACCTACCTGCTGTAATCAGAGAGCTCTGCAGTGCGTGGGTGCACAGCTCTCAACCTGCTGAGACCTAGTCCATAATTCTCAGTGTGTAGCAAAAGTCAGCCAAGCAGATTGCCATATCTGTGTTCCGCAGCCTGCCCATCACCATGTATCAGTAGCTGGAAGTGCTGTGCGCCTGTACATGGACTTTCTTTTGGAAAGAAGGAAAGTAAAAGCAACGTGTCAATTGCAATTGTGGTTAGACATTGATGATACACAATATTGTCCCGTAGCTTTTATTACTTGAAATGCAAAAATGGACATCGTGAAAAACTTGCAAGAAATGTTATAGACTATGGAAAATGTTCTCTTTTATAAATGTTTTATTTTAATTATGGGACATCTTAAAGTATAATTACCACTCATGCTTTTACTTAAGTGTCACATTGTCTCAACCCTATCCCCTAGAATGAACTAATAATAATGGACTGGGATTAGCATTTTGTAAGAGGTATATTATTATTTATTTTCCTAGGAATAACAGAGCACTTAGTGTCATCTAAAATAGAGGGCATTATTAAACCAAAACCACTTTTCTATGCCAGCTATTTATAAACCAACATATGAATAGTTCTAAAATATAGGGTACCGAAATGACTAATTGTACTGAGTAGATACTCATTAGGGGTAAAACTGCCCACGAAGGGAAGATTTGTCTATGGAGTTCTGATATCATTCTGTCAGCCATTGCAAAGTTACTCTGATGATAACACAAGATCTTATTTCTTCTGGGGCCAATTACCGTGGAAATATGTGAAGTTTAGAGAAATGTACCCTTAGACATATTTCCACCATGTAGGGTTGTTGGGTCTGAACTGGGATGCAAGAATTTTCAGGACAAAACAACAGGATCCCAATCATACAGGATATAAGTCTGTGAACTTTCATGTGGTTGAGTCTCTGTAAGATAAACCTCAGTTCCATCAAGGTAAAGGCCACAAACAGTAGTTGGCAAGTACTTCAAAAGGAAACTCTCAACTCTGACATTGTTGCCATTGTACTTTTGCAGTTCTAATTTTCTGTTCTCATTCTTCTAATTTGATACAGTGAAGAAAAAATGAAGTTGAATGAACAACTTATTTATTGAGTTCCTACCATGTTATTCTTTTTTTTTTTTTAAGTTCTTAATGTTTATTTATTTTTGAGAGAGAGACAGAGCACGAGTAGGGGAGGAGCAGAGAGGGAGACATGGAATCGGAAGCAGGCTCCAGGCTCCAAAGTGTCAGCACAGAGCCCAACGCAGAGGTCAAACCCACGAACTGTGAAATCATGACCTGAGCACTTAACCGACTGAGCCACCCACCTGCCCCCCTGCCATGTTATTTCTAATCAGGACGTTTCTATGGCATTGAACACAATAATCACAATAAATCTGTGAAGATAACAATCCCCACTCAAGCCATCGTAAGAAGATAAGTTAACAATACAGGCTTGTAGGCCTGAGTATTCCAAATGGTTAGATCTTCACTTGAGTTTTAGTGGCCTGGATAGAAGATCAAGCCATTCCCTTAAGCCAAAGCCTAATCGAGAGCAAGGCCCTAACTCTCTTCAGGTCTGTGAAGGCCGGGAGAGGTAAGGAAGTTGGAGAAGAAAGGTTGGAAGCAGAGGTTGGTTCACAAGGTTGAGTTAGCCATCTCTGTAACATAAAGTGCAAGGTAGAGCAGCAAGTGCTGATGTAGAAGCTGCAGCGATTTATCCAGAAGAGCTGGCTAAGGTCATTCAAGGAAGTAGCTACACTGAATAACGGATTTTCAATAGACCCAAAACAGCCTTATATTGGCCTCAAAGCTTCAAAGGACAGGCTGACTCTTTAGGGGCAAATGCAGCTGGTGGCTTTAAGTTGAAGCCAAAGTTCATTTACTATTCCAAAACTCATAATCCTTAAGAATTATTTTATATATATTCTGCCTGTGCTCTAGAAATGCAACAACAAAGCCTGGATGACAGCACATCTATTTACAACATGGTTTGCTGAATATTTTAAGCCCACTGTTGAGCATAATTGCTCAGAAGAGAAAAATTGCTTTCAAAATATGACTGTTCACTGGCACTGCACCTGATCATTCAAGAGGTCTGATGGAGATGTGCAGTGAGATGAATGTTGTTTTCATGCCTGCTAACACAGTATCCATCCTGCAGCCCATGGATCAAGGAGCAGTTTTTATCTTCAAGTCTTGTTATTTAAGAAACATATTTATCTATATACATATATCTATCTGTCATAGATACCTATTCCCCTGATGGATCTGGGCAAAACAAATTGAAAACCTTCTGGAAAGTATTCCCCATTCTAGATGCCATTAAGAACATTTGTGATTCATGAGAAGAGGGCAAAATATCAACATGAGCAAGAGTTTAGAAGTTGATTCCCCACTCTCATGGGTGACTTTGGGGAGTTCAAGACTTCAGTGGAGGAAATAAGTGCAGATACAGTGGAAAGAGCAAGAGAATCACAATCAGAAGTGGAGCCTGAAGATGTGACTGAATGGCTGCAATCTCATGATGGAGTTTTAATGGATGAGGACTTGCTTCTTATGAGCGAGCAAAGAAAGTGGCTTCTTGAGATAGAGCCTTCTTCTGATGGAGATTCTGTGATGATTATTGAAATGACAGCAGAAGGCTTAGCGTATTACATAAACTTAGTTTATGAAGCAGTGGCAAGTTTTGAAAGGATTGGGTTTGATTTTGAAAGAAGTTCTACTGTGTGCAAAATGCTATCAAACAGCATCACAGGAAAATCATTCACAAAAGGAAGAGTCAGTTGATGCAGCAAATTCATTGTCTTACTTTAAGAAATTGCCACAGCCACCCCATCCCTCACCAACCACGTCCCTGATCAGTGAGCAGCCATCAACATCAAGGCAAGGTGCTCTACCAGCAAAAAGATTACAATTCACCAGAAGTTCAGATGACAGTTAGCGGTTTTCAGCAATAAAGTACTATTTAAAATTAAAGTATGTACATTATGGTAGACATAATGCTATTGCACCCTCAGTAGATTCCAGTATAGTATAAGCATAACTTTTATATGTGCTGGACAACCCAAAAATTCATTTGACTCATTTTTTTGGCGATATTCACTTTGTTGCAGTGGTCTAGAACCAAGCCTGCAAGATCTCTGAAGTATGGCCGTAATAAATTTGCATTGTATAAGACACTAAATTTCTGGTTATTTTTTATAGCAACAGGAAACTAATACAACCATCACCCCCACCCTAAAACTCAAAACAAAACAGGTAAAAGCACAAAAGTATAATTAAAACATATTAGAGAGTGAATGGTGGGGAGAAAAAACCTAAGGGAATTAAATTTTCAAATGGACAAGACTTTCCTAAGAGAGAGTCATATAGCTGCTTTTATTGCTGAGAGAACAATAGTAGAAATCAAAGGAGAAACTATTCTTCCACAGATGAAGGTAAGGAGAAGCCAGCTCAACCTTTAACCAACTATGAATAGCTTCATGGGTTAGTATGACTGATTGCAGTCCCAAAGAGCTCTAGTCACAGAGTGAACCTGCACCCATTCACTAACTCCCTTCCAGAAGGCCATCACTAAGTGCATGGGGACAATGTGCTAAAGACTGTGAGCAAGGAAAGAGAACTGAGAGACATCTCCCCCAGGCGCACAAAGCCTTCACCTAAGCCCAGGGAGAAGACATCAAAGGCTGCAGGCTGTGGGGAGGGAGAGATGTTGCATGGGATATTCACTGGGTCTTTCACAGATTTCTGGGCAGCAGACAACTGAAGCCTGGGAGTTGGGTAGGGATCTGAGCAATCCCCTGAGGTGCACCAAGGGGTTAGGGAAGCTGCATAGACACAGATGTCCTCAGGTATAGAAAGTTAGAACAAGTCTGGAGAGCAAAAACAACTCCCAGTAACTCAAAAAGTTAGGAACTGAGTTTTTAAACATGGAAGTATCTCTAGACAATTACTGGTGCTCAATCTCAAGCCCTCCTGAAAATAAAGTGCTGATCTTGACTTCTAAGTATTTGAAGCCAGTGGCAAATTAGATCTAACTAAATCTATCACAAAGCCTATGTTCAGCTCAACCGCAGATTAGACTGACTCAGCACCAATCCTAGCAACCTGACAGAAGAAGGGAAAAGCCCTTTGCTGGTAGTTTCTAATGTTATTGACACAAAACACTGCCAGAGAATAAGATAGGATTAAAATTATAAAACATGTGAAGAAGTAGAAAAATGAGACCAATAAGAAAAAGACAGTAATAAGCTGACAGATAACCCAGGTATTGAATTTAGCCATCCTGAACTTTAAGATAATTCTGGTAAATGTGCTACAATATCTAGTGAAAGTTGATGAAGGAAGATATTAATAATTTCAGAAGATATATAAAACTATTTTTAAAAGCCAAGTAGAAATGCTAGAACAATAGAAGTTTAAAATCCACTTATTGGACATAAGAGCATACTGGACACAGCAGAAGAAAAGATCACTGAATTGGAAAACAGCAATAGAAATAAAACAGAAATAGAAAAAGAAAAAAATATCTAAACTGAACAGGGAATCCAAGATTTATTGAATGATTTCAAATCATCTAATATATGTATCATTTAAGTTCCAGAAAGAGAGCAAAGAGAAAGAGAGAGAAAGAGAAAGAGAAAGAGAGTGAGAGAGAGAGAGGGAACAGGGCAGATAATTATTTCAAAGAGATAATGATTACTAGTTTTTTGAAATTAATGAAATATATCAACCCATACATTCTCTTCATAACATAGTCAAACTACTCGAAACAAAAGATGAGGAGAAAACCTTAAGAACATCCAGGAAAAAAAGACAACTTACATGAAAGAGAACAGATAATAAGAATAATGGCTGACTTCTCACCAGGAAAAAAAGCCAGAATACAATGGAATAACATCTTTAAAGTACTGAAAGCAGAAATAGTATGCTGTATATAGCAAATGTATTCCTCAGAAATAAAAGCAAAATAGACATTTCAAATAGACAAAGTCAAGAGGTTTTCTACTGATAAATGCAATCTATGTAAAATGCTAAAGGAAAACTTTTAGTATTAAAGAAAATAATACAAAATAGAAGCCTATACCTACAAGGAAAAAAAAAATAAAAATTACCAAAAAGGGTAACTATGTGGGTAAGTATAAGAGATTTTTACATGTATGTGTAAATACATATTATATATAAACACATATTAGGAGAAACAAATCTTTTATCTATTGATCTATTATCTGTAATTAATTATAGCCATTACTATATATTATTTATATAAATATATTAATTATATTAAGCATATTATATTTTTATATATTATATATTTAAATATATTTTATATATAAAATTCTTTTATATTTATAATATGCAGTATACTTAAATATAATATGTACGTGTAAATATATATTTATACTTAAGACTATTGAGAATGTAAAGCAAAAATAATAACCACGTATTTAAGATAAGACGTAAGAAAGTAAAATATATATAAAATGATGGAGAATAGGAAGGAGATTAAATAGAATTCTGCTGCTTGGGATTATCTCTCTCCCTCTCTCTCTCTCTCTCTCTCTCTCTCTCTCTGTCCTTCTCATCCACACAGAAGCATGCTCTCTTTCTCTCTCTCTCAAAATTATTTTAAAAACTCAAAAGAAAAAACAAAAGAAACAGAACCAACTTTATAAAAAAAAAGTAAGACCCAACTATATTGTATCATTAAGATACACACTTTAAATATAATGAGGAAATAAACAAAGGCACAGATATACACTGAAATAAGAGTGGGAAAAGCTCTTGTAGCTATCAAAAAAAAATAGACATTGACAAGAAGGATAGAAATATTTTCAAATGATAAGAGGGCGAATTCATAAAAAAGCTATAAGAATTTTAAATATTAAGCACTTACTGACAGAGCTTCAAAATACATCAACCAAAAATTGAACAGAACCAAAAGGATAAGTAGACAAATCCACAATGATAATTAGAGATTTTAATACCTGTCTATCAATTGCTAGACCAATAGAACCAACTACATTAAAAGGTAAGTAAAAATATAGAAACTCTGAACAATATGACCAACAAAACTGAACAAATTAATATTTATAGAACAATCCATCCAACAACTCTGAGATACAAATTCTTTTGAAATGCATGTGAAATAACCAAAACAGATCATATGCTGGGTCATAGAAGAAGTCTAAAAACTGTCAAGAAAATGAAATGACACAGAATATTTCTCTGACTACAAGAGTATTAAATTAGAAATCATATGTAGAAAACCTTAAATTATTTGGAAAATAACCTATGCATATCTAAATAACCCATGAGATAAAGAATAAACCACTAGAAAAAAATTTAAAATATCTCCGACTGAGTAATGATGAAAATACAATAGCTAAAAATTTGTAAGACACAACTAAGGCAGTGCTTGGGAGAACTTTATTGATTTGAACTCCTGATTAAAGAAGAAATGTTAAAAAGAAAAAGAAGAAATGTTTAAAATAAATGATCTCAGTTTTTATTTCAGAAAGGTAGGCAGAGTAGGGCAGATTAATTTGAACTAACATTTAAGTTGTTTAGTTGGTGTGTTGTTTTATGTTTTCTATTTCATTAATCTCTGCTTTTATTTTCTTCCCTCTATTTAAAGAAAAAACTAGACAGCAGACATTAATGAAATAGAAAACATAAAACAACACACCAACTAAACAACTTAAATGTTAGTTCTTTGAAGAGATTAATACGTTTTATAAAATCCTAGCAAGATTGGCCAAGAAAAAAGGAGAGAGAAAAAACACAAATTGCTAGTGTCCAGAATGAAAGAGCCAATAGTGCTACAAGACCTATAGTCATTAAAAGAAAAATAAGAGGAAACTTAAACAATTATATGCCAATATTTTGAATATTGATGCTATGGAAATACCTTGAGAAATACAACTTACCAAAACTGACACACACAAAAATAGAAAATCTGAAATGCCCCATAAAAACAGGAGAAATAATCTGAATTAAAAATTTACAGGCACACACACACACACACACACACATACAAATTGGTTTTACTGGCAAATTCTACTAAACATTTCAGAAGAAATAATACCAAACTTACACAAAACTTCTTATAAAATAGAGAAGGAAAGAAACATTTCTGAACTCATTTTATGGAGCTACAATTGCTCAAATTACAAATTTGACAAAGAAATTACAAAAAAAATTTATGGAAATAAAATTACAGACAAAAATCATTTATGAATATACATAAAAATCCTCAACAAAACATTAATAAACCAAACGCAGCGATATATATATACCAGGAATGCAAGTTGATTTAATACTCAAAAATAAATAGAATTTATCACATTAACATAATAAGACAGGAAATCACATAATAGGTGCACAAAAAACATTTAACAAAATTTAATGCTTATTTATGGTAAAGTTCTCAGCAAACTAAAAATAAGATAATTTTCTCATCTAATAAAGGACATCTATTAAAAACATATAGTTATCATCAACAGATTGACCACTTTCTCCCCAAGAGGTATAAGAATGTCTATTCTCACTACTTTAACACTGTACTTACTGGAAGTTCTAGTCAATGCAATAAAGCAAGAAAAATAAACAAAAGGCATAGATATTAGAAATATAATAAAAAGAAAACAATTCTTTTTTCCCAAGATGATAGGATTAAGTACATAGAAAACCCTAAGCAATTCACAAAGGGGGAAAAAAAACACTATTAGAACTAATGAGTAAATTACTGCATTGCATGACATAAGGTTGAAATATAAAAATCAGTTTTATTTCTCTATACTAGCCAAAATGAAAACCAAAATTAAAAATATATATATACTATTTATAAAGAATAAAAATCAAATTCCTTCGAATAAATTTATCAAAAGATATGTATTATTTCTGTCTTGAAAACTGTAAAGCATTGCTAAGAAATTTAAAGAGGATCTTAATAAGTGGAAAGAGATACTATATTCTTCATTGGGAGACTTTATATTATTAAATATTCATTATCCCCAAATCGATCTATAGATCCCACAAGACTAACAAAGTACCAGCAACATTTTTTTGAAGGAACTGACACAATGATTCTAAAACTTACATGGGAATGCAAACTACAGTTAAAACAACTTTGTTTTTTTAAATTTGAAGAATTTCTACCTTCTGAATTCAAGACTTGATCTAAAGCTAAACTAATCAGGACAGTTTATTATTAGAATAAGGAGAGATAAATAGATCTATATCAAAACAAGCAATTGATTTTTCAACAAAGGCACAAGATTCTTTGGGAAAAGCAGTATTTTTCAAACAAATGGTGCTGCAAAGACTGTACAAGTATCTGGAAGAAAAATGACCCTGGACCCTTACTTCACATCATACCGAAAATTAATTCAAAATGGTTTATTGACCTAAATATAAAAGCTAGCTACTTTAAACCTTTCAGAAGAATATCTTTGCAATCTTAGAGTAGGCAAAATTTCTTAAGTTCCAGAAGGATATCTTAGAGATCATACATTGGTTTTAACCCAAGAGAGATGAACATATATACCCACAAAAGGAATGTTTACTATATTTTATAATTAAAATTAGCTAAGAGAGTAGAACTTACATGTTCCCAGTGAATGAATGAATGAATGAATGAATGAATAGGTGATTAATGTGCTAATTAACTCAATGGGTATTCTCTCACATTGTAAATGTACATCAAATCATCACATTTGTACACTTTAAACATATTACAATTTCATTTGTTAATTATCCTTCAGTGAGGCTGAAAGAAAAGAATTTTTAGAGAAGGTATATTTATAATAGCCCAAAACTGGACACAATCCAAGTGTTCCTCAGCAGAACTGATAAACAAATTGAGGCATAGTTATAGAACAGAATGCTACTCAGCAAAAAAAACAAAAAAAAAAAACAAAAAAAAAAACAAGGTAAGAATTACTGATTCATGTGAAAATATGGATAAATCCTAAAAATGTTTTCTTGAGAAAAAGAAGCCATTTATATAAAATCCAAGAATAGGTAAAATTAATGTGTGCTGAATAAACTCAGAGAGTGGTTGCCTCTGGAAGGGAAGACTGGGTCAGGGCATAAAGGACCCTTCTGGGGTGGCAAAAATGTGCTATGTCTTGTTTTGGATAGTGGGTAAATGGGAGTATAGAATTGTCAAAACTCATCAACTTGAGATCTTTCCACTTTATTATATGTAAAACATACCTCATTTTTACTGTATATAAAAATTATAGACTCACTTACCTGAGACACTAAATAATTCTATAACATACTGACAATTGCAAGTCATTTCTAAGAAATTTTAAAATGAGTCATCTTATCCTGAATATAACTAAACCTCTACATATTACTACATTTATGGAAAGTAGAAGGTAAAGAAACAAGTTATTCGAGGGGCTCCTGGGTGGCTCAGTTGATTGAGCATCTGACTTCAACTAGGTCATGATCTCATGGTTCATGAGTTCAAGCCCCACATCAGGCTTTGCACTGATAATGAAATATGGAGCCTACTTTGGATTCTCTGTCTCCCTCTCTGTGCCCCTCCGCCACTAGATCTCTCTCTCTCTCTCTCTCTCTCTCTCAAAAATAAATAAACATTATTTTTTTTAAAAAGTTATTTGATATGACAAGGACATAAACAGCTACATCCAAAATATGGAATATTCCAAAGGACAAATGACCTTATTTCTTATAGAGAAATATCATCAAAAAGGGAGGAAGATCTGTTACAGACTAAAAGAGACAACCAAATAAAGTGTGCTACTTGGGCCTTATTTGGATCTCTCATAATGAACCAACTGTAAAAAAGACATTTCTAAAACAGTTGAAAAATTTGCGTAAGGACTAGGTATTCGGTGATAAAAAGTTACTAACTTTGTTAACTATATAATGGTATTGTGACTACAATAAAAGCTCTCAGTTGTTAGCAATATATGGTTATGTGTTTAGAGAGAAATAACACAATGTCTGAGATTTATTTTAAAATGTTCTATCAAAAATAAAAATGTAAGGGGTGGGGATAAATGAAACAAGTTTGGCAATAAGGTTAACAATTACTGACTGGGAGATGGGGACCTACAATTCATTATACTATTTTGGTGTATTTTATTTTGTGTATGCTGGTAATATACAACACTAAAAATTTTATGTGAGCCACAGGTTACTCTTCTGGTAAAAGATATGGCTGGTTATCACCCAAGTTCTTATTATTCATAAGAACTTAATAAATCATTCACTGTTTTTAGGCTTTTGTGTTGTACTGATCTTTTTAAGTCATTAAACAACAGTAATATCCTAGTTAATACATTAACCTCTTTTATTATTTTCTATAGCACATAATTAAATGAATTTTCATATATATATTATATTATTATAATTAACACCATATATTTATATATTATATTTTATATATGTATCTGATACCCACATACTATCCCTTTTCTTCCCCCAAAAGCAAAACAGTAAACCCAATCTCTATAAAGCCTTATGGACTTTAATAAACTGGATCTTTTTTCCAAATTTTTTTGATTTTTCAAATGCATAAAGTAAATGAAATTGATTTTTGCTAACATCAACTTCTGAGCTCCAGTATGCATTTTTAAATTTATTACTGAATGTGTACAGAGCTAAAAGTAGAGGTAGACTGTCTTTTCCCATTACAATGACAATTTATGCTTCACATGTTAACAAATCTTAACCTTTTATTCATGAAGGTAAAGATTCCCTCTTCAGATCTTTCATTATTACCTCAAAAGACCTCTTTTCCAAGTCTTTAAAAAAATTTTGTAAAATATACAGAATTGTTTTTTAGACTGAAATATTTGGTGGTTAATATTTTTTTTGGAAATGTTAGTCACACATTGATTATGTGCTTCCACTTTTAAGGAAGGTTAATTATAGATCAAGACACACACACACACACACACACACACATACACACACACCCCACACACCCTATCTCAACACCCTGATGTCATTCAAGACTCAGTTTAATTACCAAGTACTCCACAAATCCATTCTGATACCACATTCCCCACCTGCCACATCCCTTCTCCCTCTGCATTCCCAGTGCATGTGATCTGCATCATTTTTGGATGCATAATATCTTTGGTCCACATTTCTGCCTTTGGAGAGATTCTGAGTCATCATGTAAAAATCCCTCTGCTTTGATGTCAGAAAACTTAGTTTCTTCAACCTAGGCCCCAAATCCAAAGTCTCTGGACCTATTTCCTCATCTGTTATAGTGAAAGCAACATTAACCTAGCCTGCAGTGTTATTCAGAGGATTACATGAGATTCCCTATGATCCTCATACAATATCCAGGACATAGTAAGATCTCCATAAATGTTAGCAGTTTGTATTGTTATATAGTTATTTTCATTCATCTCTGTTTCCCACATTCCCTTCTAAGTTCCTCAAGGATAAAAATTGTGCCAGTTAGTTGTTTGCATATAGTAAGGTCTTAAAATAATTCAGGAGGAGAAATAAAGGGAAAATGGCATTTTAAGTGGATAAGAAACATTAGGTAGCATTTTAAATAAAATGTATTTAATTAACACAGAAATCAGGGAAATATATGATATTGGATGATTAGATTCTCTTCAGAGAATGCCAGCCAGTATAAGATTGCAGAAGAAGGACGTGTTTTAGAAGTTATTTTAAATATGAGTTGTGTTTATTAGCGAGGATAGGAATATTTCTTCTACCCTTCCTACATCTCATTTACCATACCATCTTCGGGGATTAATTTGGTATTAAACAAAATAAAATCCCAATGGTTAAACTGAACTTTTCACTCTTCAGCAGTTGGTGCTACCATTGTAGGAGGACTCCCCGAGCACCAAGGAAATAGAAAATGAATCTAAAATGAAAGGGTAAACCAGGAAGCGCAAGTAGAGAGATTTGAAAGAGATGACAGGCCAGAAGTCTGGGTGACTTTAAGACACTTAAATCTACCTGGATGGCAGTCAAATATTCAAATTTTTGCGGAAAAAAAAATATGTAGCTAATTCTGCATTCATAACAGCATTGGCATGGCTGACCAACTATAGTTATACCTACAAGTAGAACAGGAAGAATGGGGCAAATCCTATTTCATTGGGAAAATACTAACATGTGATTCCTTTCCAAAGCTCCAAGATGCCATATGAATGAAAAGTTGCCAAGTGTTTTGAGCTACAGAATTATCTGAAATGACAAAAGCTACCATCTCAAAAGTATAAAGGTATAGACTTATATACCTTGTGTCTGTGTATATATATATATATATATATATATATATATATATATATGGTCGGCTTGGCTCCATGGCCCAAATTGGATTCAATTTTCCAAGTCTAGTTTACACCCAAGAACACAAATAATCATTGCCATGTAAAATAAATGTGGGGAAAGAGCCAGACTGATAAATAGTGATGTATACATTCAAAGAGAAAAAGGAAAGACAGAAACCAAGTTGGGATACAGTCCTGTCTGAGTGGTCTAAATGGACATATTGTGGCCTTGTAGTTATCCAATGTATTCATATTTTTATGATTTGATTACAAAATTAAAACCTTTTATTCTGAGCAATAGTCTTGCAAATATTCAATTATCAGATTTCCCCCAAAAGATATCATTTTCCCCATTATTCACTATTACAAATGGTCCCTTCTCAGTGTATCTGAAAGAGATTTTGTAGCCTGTCCTTGTACAATGTTATGGAATTTTATACTTAAGACCTCAATCTTCACAGGCATATGCAAGACAATGACTCCATCTCTAAAAAGTTCAACCATTTAAAAGATTCCAAAGGATACAAGACCTCAGGTGCCACTGATTCAAAGTGATGTTTATCACACAATCTAGCTTTACTCAGTTCATTTATGTATGCTGCACTGATTGTAGAACAAAATTGTAATGAAATATATTTGTGTTTGTAACCTAAGGCTACTGCAGGTACCCTACAATTTCTGGAGCATATCCAATTCAATGTAATTTTATTCTTTTTAACGAATTAAATGTCACTTAATTTGTATACCTTTGGAAAACTTTTCATACAATAAATGTACAATTCAGAAAACAAAATTATCTGCAAGTAGAAGAATTTTCTTTTTTTATTTAGAAAAATGCTATCACCATGCCTAAAATGTATGTTAAATCTAAATCTCTTTCTGTTTAAGATATAGTCTCAGAAAGGGATATCCAGAGACAACAACCCCTTGAGACCCACTCTCAGTCAGGCACAGTGTAGGGTTAGCATGGAATAGTTCAAGTCAGTAACCATTTACTGTTTCCTGCAGGTTGTTACACACTGTGCTTGATTCTGAGCAGATCAGAATGGCTGTAAGCCTTCTGGTTGGTCTTTCAGCCTTCAAAGGACAATCCTTTTGATCTCAGACTCTCCAGTAAATGGGGAATGGATGTTACACTGACTTCCTCTAAGTTGTCCTTGGCAGTATCACTGGAATAAAGGAACCCTAAGGTACCCATGGAGACCCAGCTCTCCCCTGGAGAGCACCAGAATAATCCAGGAAAGTCTTTTCAGGCTAGTCTCATTTTTTTTAAGTTTATTTATTCATTTTGAGAGGGGGGGGGGGGAGAGAGAGAGAGAGAGAGAGAGAGAGAGAGAGAGAGAGAATGGAAGGGGTAGAGAGAGAGGGACAGGGAGAGAATTCCAAGCTGGCTCTACGCTGTCAGCACAGAGCCCAATGCAGGGTTTGAACTCACAAACTGTGAGATCATGACCTGAGCCGAATCCAAGAGTTGGACACTTAACCAACTGACCACCTCCGTGCCCCAGGCTAGTCTTCTTGAATGGTTTACTGGATTGTTTTTGCTTCTCCATTTCTTTTTCTCTTCCTGGAACCACTGAAGAGATGGAAGTTTCTCCTCTTTTCAGGCATATTGTTTTTCCCTTTGTGTTTTAGGTCTATTTTTTGGTGATTTCTTTACCTTATCTTACCTAATTTTTTATCTTATCTTCTTACTTTATTATTTTTCATTAACTTTTTGTCTCTGGTCTTCCTTTTTATAGCAACCTGTTATGCACTTGAGGGATGCAGTATTTTACTTTGATGGGGATACACATGATCATTTTTTAGAGTCCTCTTACCTTAGCTTAGTTCTCTTTCCCCTAGGTTGCTTTTTTTTAGTTTGTTTATTTGAGTTTCCAGCTTTGGCATGGAAGGCTTTCCTCAAATGTCTTGTGATGCTTGATTTCACACTCATCTCTAAGCATGGGACTGTATAAATTGATTTGAAGATGGGAGCTCCAGAACAGGGCTTGCTTATAAAACTAAAGCAGGGTTTTACTGAACGGTTATCTGACTGACTTGTTTTATCAGGTAACCCTGATGTCATTAGCTTTAGCTATTTGTAGGCTATTGAGAGTCCCTAAGAAGAATCCTGTAAGTCACTGACCAGAGGGTACAGTACTAGCTGCTAGGATTTTGGAAACCAAATGGAATCAAGAGTTAGAAATGAGAGGTCTCATTCAGGTGGAGATATTCACTTCTGATTTTTCAGTCAGCGGCTCCAGACTTAAAACAGATGCCCATACCATCTTGCTTTCAGCCCTACATTGACATATGGTCACAAATTCTTGAGTCTTTACATTTATTGTTTATTTAATGGTTTCTCAGTTTTCCTGCCTGCCAGCTTCAGGTCAGCCTTCCAAGTTCTGCTAAGTCAGTCACTACCAGTATACCTACTTTTCAAGTTCAAAATTGTGAAGATATTGGCCCTTGCCAGTGCTTTGGCCTAGTGACGGCAAGCCTGTGGATCTCAGTGAGCAGCATTGCTTCCAAGGGGTACACTGGAAATTTGTGGAATGATTTTTTGTTTGTTAGCTTGTTTTTGGTTATATGATTGAGGGGTACTGCTGACATTTGATACACAGGAGACAACCTCTTTTTTATCATTCTATAGATATTTTGCCTGTTGAATCATATCACAATCCACTCCCAGATAAGAAGTGTGGCTATAGACACGTTTCTGATATAGAGACTCTGAATTCTGCAGAAATGCCCTAAGTTAAAATTTTTTTTACATTTGTAAAGGGAATTTTAATTTTTTTCTGCTTTGATCTGATCACAAAGAAAATTTTCCCTTTACCAATGTCTATTTATCCACTCAGAAATGCAAATTAGTTCTGCTGATTTTATTAAGCTGTTGTTTTTGCTTCCTTTCACATTTTTTAATTGCATCCTTCATGAGAATGCATAATTAGGCCTTGAGTCTAATTTATGATAAATACAATTTATTCAAATATTTAACAACAATTAATGGCAGCCTCAAAAAGAGCAAGATTAATAAAATCTACAAACGAGTTTTTAAAACTTCCATTTATTGTCTTACTTGGTTTAACCAACTCTAAAACATGAGTCCCCACTAGTATATTTAAGAACTGAAAAGGGGAAGGAAGAGGACAATAATTCATATTTAAAAAATATATATATAACACTATATGAATGCAGTGGTTATTCCTCAAAGGGACTCAGTGCACTGTTAAAAGAGTAATTTCCTTACTATGAGTTCATCACAGTTTAAAAGCTACAAAATGGAGAAATGAAGTGTTCTTATGCCAGTAAGAATTCCCTTTCAATTCCTGGAAGTTAATATTTCCGTCACACATGTATTTATATTAACTCATATCTTATTTCCCCTGTGATTTGCATCATCTTGTATTATTTTACATCAATGATAAACTTCTAGAAAAGGATTAAAATAATGTATGTAATGCTTCATCTTCAAAACTTCACATGAGAAGTCAAACTGTCAAAACTAATCAACCCATTATTTTTCTGCAAAGGTAGGATAAATGTACATTGGTCATATTACGCTAAAGATCTGCCAGATGATCTTGTTAAATAAGTTATACAATATCCTGTTCACCTGTAGTTAAAAATAATAAAAATGTTTCTTATATAATGCAACAGAAGAAATTGCTATTAGAGAAAATCGTTTTTCCAAGCACATCACTACCAGAGTACTAACAAATTTAAACTGCTCAGAGCAATCTCATTCACTAAAGAGTTAATATATGGCATATCTACCATGGCTACTTCTTGAGAGTAAATCATTTATCATAATAATTTTTTCCCAAACTATTTACATAGGATATCCCTCATTGAAGTCAATGGTAAACATCTTTGTTTTCAAGGTTAGCTTAAGGTGTGTGTGTGTGTGTGTGTGTGTGTGTAACATTACCACTGCATTCCCAATGATACAGTTCATATTATATTCTGAAGCAGAATATCGATGCTTAGACTTTTGCAGGCAAAAAATACTAGTATGCCCAAAAGTCTATTGTTTCTGTACCTATAAATTACTCTTATAGTAATTTCCCAGATGTTTCCAGCTTGCCATAGCTAGTTGAATATAGGCTAGTAAAAGTCTCCTCATTTCCAAATCATGCATACAGTAAATATTATAGAATGTCATAGACTTTTTTTTTCCCCAAAAAGAAGCTTCAGAGCAGCTCAGAGAATAGAACCAGGGGACTATCTATGCATATCAAATATTTTATTTCTAAAGTAAAAGGAAAAATATATCAAGTATATCCCAAACACAAAATATTTTATTAATATTTTAAAGGCATATATCTATGGGAGTGTATTAAGAAGGTTTTGAAAGTGTCATTCACACCCAGTAATAATAAAAAAGGCCATAAAATCCCAAAAATAATCACTTGTCTTGTATCCATCAGAGAGTTAACATCACAAAGCAACCAAGCAACCTGAAATCTAAGAAAATACAGACTGCTCCAAAGAGAAAGGAAGTGAACTCTGGCTCAGCTGTAACAGAATATGTGGGGAAGAGATGCTGAGCACCACATAAGTAAGATTTAATCTAAAAATTTTAACAAATTTGTAAGGGCTCAGTGTGAGCTAGCAAGAGCATGTAAAATCTCTGAGAACTTCTGACTCAAGGGGGGGTCCTCTTGCAGGTTCTTTTCTACCAACGTTCACTGCTCACTGAGGAAAGACTGTGGGCAGGACAAGAGTCCAGAGAAATCCTTCCTCAGTAGTACAGACACTGCTGTGAAAAAATCCCAAAGCCCCACCAGATCCTTCTCCCCTGTGGAGTAGAACTCTTAGTCCGATGGGCAAAGGGCAGAAAATCTGTTGCTTCTAGGGGCACCTGGGTGGCTCATTTGGTTAAGCGTCTGACTCTTGATCTCAGCTCAGGTCTTGATCTCAGGGTTGTGAGTTCAAGCTTCATGTTGGGCCAGGTGCTGGGCATGGAGTATGCTTTAAAAAAAAAAAAAAAAAAAAACAGAAAAAAAAGAAAGAAAAAAAATCCCTCTTGTTTTCAGGGCACAGATGCATAGAAAAAGTTCCTATACCCCTGGAGAAGGGACAGAAAACCCAGACCATAAGTGATCCCCTATTGCTGGGGGAGGGGCTGGAAATTCTCACACATAAGACCCACCATGGCAAAGTTTGGCTGTCACATGGAGAAGAAGCAGGGTCACTAAGAAAGCTCCCCACTGAGACCCAAGCACAGATGTCATGCCTAAAACTAAAGCTGGGCTAGGGTACACAGAATCACCTTTGCTCTGACCTCTAGGCCAGGAAACACTGACTAGCAAGCACTCAGTTTTCCATTATAAGAAAGTCCAGAGGACAGAGACAAAACCACCTCTTAGGCACAAAGAAGGACAAGAGCAGAAAATGGAGAAGAGATGTTATGAAAACTCTCCAGCAACCCAGCCCGTACCATATTCATACGGTAATGCTAGAAAGATTTGCAATTGGTTGTGCACAGAAGGTAATCATAGCAACAACACACAAATACAAAACAGCTTACTTCTGAGTACTTGGATACAAACTCCAACATTTATGACCTAGGAGAAAAACCTTGCCCATTTCTGGACATAAATTCTGTTTACTTTGGTCTTTACTGTTCTACATAAACATGAACATTTAGAAGAAAAAAAATCTCTTGTTAAGAGACTAAAGTATAAGCATAACCAGACCCAAGATATCAAAACTATTAGAAAAGGAATTAAAAATAAATGCTCTTAATACATCAATGGGTCTAGTTTAAAAGATGGACAAAATGTATTAAGAGAGGAGAATTTTAGCCAATAGAGGGAAAAATTTAATGGAAATACTAGAAATAAAATGCATGCTAACAACAAGATAAATATCTTTGACATGATCATAAGTAGACTCAACACAACTAAGGAAAGAATCAGTAAACTTGAAAAGAGGATAATAGAGGGGCGCCTGGGTGGCTCAGTTGGTTAAGCATCCAACTCTTGATTTTGGCTCAGGGCATGGAGTTCAGGCAAAAAAGTCATGAAGTAATAGAGTGACGGATATGTTCACTATTTTGTAGTAATAGTTTCATTTGTAGACATATTTCAAAGTTACCAATTTTACCCTTAAATGTGTGCAGTTATTTATATCCATCATCTCATGGTTTGTGAGATGGAGCCCTGCACTGAGCTCTGGGCCGGCAGTGTGGAATCTGCTTGGGATTCTCCCTCTCCCTCGCTGTCTGCCCCTCCCCCACTCATGCACGGACTCTCCCGCTCCCTCTCAAAATAAATAAATATTAAAAAAAATAAAATAGGAAAATAGAAATTTCATTAATCAAAGCACAAAAACAAAAAGGAATGAAATCAAAACAGAACAAAAAGAGTATCCAAGAATTACTAGTCTAAAGTTTATATTACTGAATCGTAGAGAAGAAAGAATTAGACGATATATTTGAACACACAATGGCCAAGGATTTTCCAACAATGATAAAACACATCAAATAAAAAAATGAGAGATAAAAAATGAGAACAGAAGATAGGAGAGACGAATATGGAGTATACAGTTGTAAGTTTCTTATACTACACAGGAAGTAATATAATATTTGAAAGTAGACAATTAATTAAAGATGAATATTTAAAACCCACTAAAAATTCAAAGGGATATAAATAAAATATAATTGATTTTTAAACAAAAACCATAACATTATATTGTGGAGTTTATAACCTGTCATACATTAAAACATGTGGTAATAGCATAATGTCAAGGGAGAGAAGAAATAGAAGCACACTATTAAGAAGCTCATCTACTCTATATAGTATGATACCACTTGAAGGTAGGCTGTGATTAAAGATATGTGTTATAAACAAAAGCAACCACTAAAATAACAAAATGAAGGCTTCCTAAAATTAAAAAAGCATATCGGTGGTTGGTTGGGGAATGCCAGTGGCTAAGGGGCGGAGGTGGGGGCATGGAGTTGAGGCAAAAACAGCATGAAGTAATAGAGTGATGGATACATTCACTATTTTGATGGTAGTGATAGTTTCATTTGTATACATATTTCAAAACTTACCAATTATACCCTTAAATATGGGCAGTTATTTATATTAATTATACCTCAGGAAAGCTATTTTTAAGAAACTCTGGCAAGCAGCTTATTTTTTTACAATGAGCAAAATATTTGAACAGACACATCCCCAATGAAAATATATAAATGATCAAACAAAAGATGAGAAGATGCTCGACATCATCAGTCATTAGGGAAATGCAAGTTAAAACTACATTGAGATGTCACTTCACTCCTGTAAGGTGTCTGACAGCACTGAGTGGTGATGAAGTTTCGGAACAACTGGAACTCTGATACGTTGTTGCTGGAAATGCAAAATAATACAGCTACTTTGGAAAACAATTTGGCAGTTTCCTACAAAGCTAAACATACTTATCATAAGACACAGCAATTCTGTTCCTGAGAGAAATCCAAGAGAAATGGAAGCTTGCATTCTCACAAAAAGCTATATGTGTATGTTTGTGGAAACCATCTAAATGTCCCAAAACTCATGAATGGATAAACAAACTGTGAAACACCCATAAACAAGGGAATACTACTTAGAAATAGAAGAGAATAAATTGATACATGCAGGAACACAAATGAATCTTGAAAATATTTTACTGAGCAAAAGAAATGAAAGGCAATGGAACATGTACTATATGATTCCATTTATATAAAATTCTGTAACAGGCAAATCTAATCTACAGATTAGCAAATAGACTGGTGGTTGGCTAGCGCTGGAGGTGGGAAGAGAAGGGCTGGAAAGCAGCACAAGAGATCTTTTTGGAGTGATGGTGCTATTCTAAATCTTGATTGTGGTAGTGGTTATGTCAGTGTAGAAATTTGTCAAAATTCATCAGGCTGTATGGATAAAATGAGTGCATTTTACTTTATGTAAAATTCACTTTAATAATGCATATTTCAAGTTAAAAAAGAAAATTTAAGGTCATGGTGGTAGTCAGGGAGGGGAAAGAAATCATCCCAGGTCCTTTTATCTGCACCAAACCCTGGACTTAACTTGATTAAACTGGAATTTTATAGATGGATTCCTAAACAAATTCAGATATCCAGCAAGAAAAAAAATCTTACCTCCTCACAATACAACCTCTTTTTAAAGGTCTGATAGTAGTCGAGATTAATACTATAAAGTTTTTAAACTACATTTACAAACTCTTAACAATAAAGAAAAAACTGTTTTCTAGATGTGCATTCTACTTAATAGAACTATCCATTTATTTTAATCCTCTTAATCTTCCAAGGATGAAATCCTTGATAATTTCAATGTAAGAAAAACCCCTAGAAGGCTTCATGTACTATGTGAAGAATTGGTATAAAGTTAACTTTCAAAATCAGGATTCAAAGTAATATGGACACTGACAGCTTTGTCAAATGGCAAATAAAATATGCATAGAAAAGAGACTGGAAAAACACACACCAAACTATCAACTAAGTTGTGGTACTATGGACGGTAACTTCCTCTTCTACTTATTGGTATTTTACATTTTCTAAGGTGATAATATTGCTTTGCGATAAAAATGAGTAAAAATTATTTCTAGTTGTTAAAGCACAAATAAAAAGATAAATATATTTTCTACTGTCCTGCATACCTCTTTATCTGAAAGTTTTACGCATCTGACATAGTGTTTTAAAATGAGCAGAATATATATGCTTTAGCTAACTTCTGAATATTTTTCCTAATTTTGAAAGGGGAGTTTTCCTACCTAGAGTTTCTGTTGTCTAGCACTAAGCTTGATTTGAGCAGCTGTATAAACACATATTGAAAATTCATACTTTGGCAATAGACAGCTAAGCAGAGGCAGAGAGAGTATTCTACAGGCATCTGGCCTTAGATCCTCTTCCCCAAGGATACTGACCTCTGAATAGCGTTGACAGGGGAGGTCATCCATCTATCCCAAGATGGCCCTACTGCCGCCATTTCCCTTGACTTCGTAAAAGAGTAGGGTGGCCAGCTCCACCCTCTTAACCTTTTAAGGAGCTGCCAAGTTACTCATCAAAACCAGACCTAGGAGAGGTTTGCCTTATTTTTACTATTCAAATGTCTACACATTTCTTATACTCTCTACAAACCCCAAAGTATTCTGCCTTGTAGAGCGAGAGCCTGAAATTCCAGTGCTTAATTAACCCTCAGGTAACTAATGTATGTCCCACGATATTCTTTACAGTCTCTGGACCCTATGTGAACTCAGACTGTTACAACAGGTAATTACAAACCAGCAGCCAATGAGTTACTGGGGAAGGGAGGCTAAGGCAGGCAAACAACCAAAAGAGAAGAACATAGCCTCAGCACTTTTCTTTATGAAGCCAACATGTTTTTGCTTTTTTAAAAAAATGAATATAAAGGAAGACATTGCGAACTCAGGTGGAGGTCTGTTTGATTGCTTGAAAGCCATTCCAGACCATCAAGGCAGCCCCGTGCCATCCACACTTTAATATTGATACGGGATACCAAAGCAAACCCCAGAGCACGTCACCATGTGTTGTGTCTTCATTACTTTTTTGGTCCTCTGACTTATCGTGCCTTAATAAAGTCCTTGTCTCCCTCTTCATCCCTGTTTTTTACATTGATATTCCTGACTCCTTTATGGTTGCTTCTGTAACTGACTAGTAAACGAACTGGAGATAATTTATGTAAAAATTTGATAAGTGGTTATTATTGTTCTTGTTGTTTTCATTAATTTCATTAGTTGTAGTTGTTTCCATAATCTACCTGCGTTTTCCCCTCTCTGGTCCCCAAATTTTGTTGTCCATCATATCAAATTTGAAATCTTTTTATGCATTCTAGACCCTTGCTACTCAAAGTTCACCTGCACACCAGCAGCACTGGTGTCACCTAGGAGCTTGTTGGAAATGCAGTATCTCGGACCCAAACTAAACCTGCTAAATCACAATCCACATTGTAACAAGATGGTGCATGAGCACTCTCTACTAGAAAAGCACTCATAGCTAGGGCCATTTTGCTTGTTCCAGTTTTCCTCTAATCATCACAATGCTTCTAATACCAGCAAACTGATCTCAGTAGTCTTTCCCAATTTTGTACTTTTTCCACATGCTTTCTGACATTGCTTAATAAAATTAGTATTTTTGCTCCTTTTCTATGTCCAGATTTTGCTAGTTATTCAAGGCCCATGTCATTTTTAAAAAAATTTTTTACTTAAATTCTAGGTAATTAACATACAGCAATATTGATTTCAGGAGTAGAATCCAGTGGTTCATCACTTATATACAACACCCAGTGCTCATCACAACAAGTACCCTCCTTAATAACCATCATCACCCATCTAGCCCATCTCCCCACCCACCTCCGTCCTTCGACCCTCAATTTGTTCTCTATCGTTAAGAGTCTCTTATGGTTTGTTTCTCTCTCTCTTCCTCCTATGTTTCATCTGTTTTATGTCTTAAATTCCATATATGAGTGAAATAATACGGTATTTGCCTTTCTCTGACTTATTTCACATAGCGTAATATACTCTAGCTCCATCTACATCATTGCAAATGGCAAGATTTCATTCTTTTTGAAGAATGAGGAAGATTCCATTGTATTTAAGTACCACATCTTCTTTATCCTTCATTCAATGGACATTTGGGCTCTTTCCATAGTTTGGCAATTGTTGATAATGCTGCTATAAACATTAAGTTGCATGTACCCACAGGGCCCATCTCTAGATCAACTTCTTGTGATGAAGAATTCAAAAACATTATTTGACTTTATTCTGTGGCCTGACCTCAACACTCACTGCCTTTGCCAGACATACTGGCACTTAATTTTACTCAATATACCATATTATTACAGACTCTGTTTTATATCTACTAGTTTCATGTAATAGTTGTATTCCCACAAAACAAACAAACAAACAAACAAACAACTTCACACCTGTCTCATACAGTCTCTATTCAGGATTACTCTTACTTTTGGTACTTAGAAAAATATTGTTGGATTGATTTAAGCTAAGTTTCTCAGGCACCAAAAAATAATAAAAATGTGAGATCTAAAAAAATGACAATATGTTTAGAAACATTACAAGTTTTCAACTAGCAAATGATGTTGTAAGTCATTCTTATAACTGGAAACTTAAAGAGCATAAGGATATTTTTCGGTTCAGTATTCTTCAGTTCTTTGGTATTTTCTTGTATTTTCTATCTCTTCTTTGAAGTCCTCACTCTTCGACCGACCTCCTGACTTCAGTGAGCATCGTTATGACCATTACTTTGAACTCTTTATCAGGTAAATTACTTATCCATGTTTCATGAAGTCTTTTTCTAAGGTTTTTATTTTATTCTTTTGTTTTGAACTTATTCCTCTATTTCTTCATTTGCTTGACTCTGTGTTCCTTTCTATGTGTTAGATAAAACAACCATCTCTCCTAGTCTTGAAGGAGGGGCCTCCTGTAAGAGATGAAACTTTTCATTCAACCCTGCTTTCGTTCTAGGTTATCTCTCAAAATTGTATGATGGTCCAAACAATCTATTTTATTTTTAATGACTCCCAGTAGTTGAGGGTGTACCAAGGCTGTCAGGGTCTCAAAAGGGAGAATCGCAGTCAGTATCTAGATTTAGGCTTATTGGAAGCTAGACCCTCAGACAGCAGCTTTTAAAGCATGTAAAAACAGGGGCGCCTGGGTGGCTCAGTCGGTTGAGCGTTCGGCTTCGGCTCAGGTCATGACTCAGGTCATGATGTCACGGTTCGTGGGTTCGAGCCCCATGTCAGGCTCTGTGCTGACACCTAGCTCAGAGCCTGGAGCCTGTCTTCGGATTCTGTGTCTTCCTCTCTCTCTGACCCTCCCTTGCCCATGCCGTCTCTCTCTCTCTCTCTCTCTCTCTCTTTCTCTCTCTCTCTCAGAAATAAATAAAACATTAAAAAAATTAAGTATGTAAAAACATACAGCCCTATGGGCAAACATAAACTCCCATGGCGACCATGGCCACCAGCGCCAGGTGATCTACAGGTATCCTTTGGGCAGCAGTCACAAATATCAGGGCTCCAGACGAGTGAATAAGTGCCTGTGTGTGAGATACCAGTGAGCTCTAGTGAGGTAAAGGGTAAGCACCTGTCCACATTCCCTGAGCACACAAGAGCAGGAGAGCTCAGCCATCATTAGGCCCCCCATATGTGAGCCAAACCTAAAGTCCGTCCCTCAGGCTAAATAAAGCTCCAAGGCAAGCAAGTAGACCTTTCTCACAGAAAGACAGGAGGGGGGATGTCAGTCGGCTGCTTGTGCAGTGGTCTGGGGGTGGCAGCCTGCCACAAACTATTTCTACAACCGTTACAGTCCTTTGGGACCCAGGAACACAAGCCCCCTGGCCACCAGCACCAGATGAAGGGGCATCCGCTTGGCACCACGCACCAAGACTGGGCACCTGATGCATATAAAAGCTCCCCTTCGGGGCAGAGTGGCGCTCTGGAGCAGGCCAGGTGGCGGCACCTATCTGCTCAAGCGCAGCAGAGGGAGCGTGTCAATATGGCGCCTGCAGGTGTCCCTCCGGGAGAGTGCCCCGGCCGGCCCCCAGAGCGTTTCAAATCAGTGTCTGCCCCTCAGGCCAAGGCTCCAGGACAAGCAAATAGGGCTTTTTCACAGAAACACTGGGCTGTGTCAGTCGGCCGAGCGCGCCCTGGAGATGGCAGCCTGCCAAAAACGATTTCTCCAAATGTTACGGTCCCGTGAGTCCCAGGAACACAAGCGCCCCCAGCCACCAGAGCCAGCATATCACGGGCATCCCCTGGGCGTGCAAAAGCTTCCTTTCAGGGCCTCCTGGCACTTAGGAGCCAGGCAGAGGGAGAGCGTGAAGATGGCGCCCGCCAGGCTTCATCACGGAAAACAGCTGGCAGGCCCGCAAAGGCGTTTCAAATCAGAAGCCTGCCCCAGAGGCCGAGGCTCCAGGACGGGCAGGAAGCAAGAGAGCCTTTCCCACGCAAAGCCGGGAGTCCCTCCGTCGACTGCCTCCATGCGGGGCCCTGAGGCAGGTAAGTCCAAGAGTGAGAGCTCTTTGAGAGCCCTTTCTCAGATCCTTAGAGCCCGTGGGTCTCGTGGAAGCGAGCCCCATTGGTTTTCAAAGCTTCATGTTTTGGGGGCTTGCCTCTCAGGTGCAGGTCTTTCAAGTTGTGGTGACTGCTTGTGGGTCAAACCCCTCGCTCCTCAAAGAGAAGCTCTGGATTTGGGTTCCCTTTCGACTGTGGGTCGATGCACGGGGTGGGGGTGGTTGTTCATGGTCAAACTGTGTCCCAGCCTCGCCTAACTGCTTCAGTGTGTGCCTTCCCTCATTGGTCCTGATGCCAGTTTTTAGGGTTTTGTTGTTTTTTTTCAGATG
Source organism: Cryptoprocta ferox (assembly GCA_028646485.1). Taxonomy (NCBI): domain Eukaryota; kingdom Metazoa; phylum Chordata; class Mammalia; order Carnivora; family Eupleridae; genus Cryptoprocta; species Cryptoprocta ferox. The sequence goes on along the minus strand of CM053560.1, from coordinate 76,405,688 downwards.
AAATTGTTCCGTATGTACCTGTGGTTCAGTGCATTTGTGGGAGGAGATGAGATTGGAATCCTCTTACGTAGCCATCTTGAACCAGAGCCTTGAGCAAGGGATGTAAAGACAGGGCGAAACTACAGTATTTAGATTATTCATGTTGAATACAGAAATTATCTAATTTTATGTTAATTCAGTAAGTATTGACTATTACCACAAACAAGGCAAATTTTCTAGGAATGTGGTATAGAGCAGTGTATGCCATTGTATACGTGCCCTCAAGAATCTTCTGGCCCTCTATATTTGAGTGGATTTTATCTTCTAACTCTGCATTTAATAGAAATACAGTTCAAGAATAATTGTTCACACTCAATTGTTGTATCACCAGGGACCTATTACGATGGAATATTTTTCTTAGACTGTAAGATTTGAAAGTAAAATAGAAGGCATTATAAATTATTTATATATTATCTTACTTTTATGCCTAATACAATTTTTACATGAAGAAAAAATCATCATCAATTTTTAGTTGGTACAGAATGAAATCAATTTCCTTAAGCAGAAGACATGTACGCTGACTTTATCCCTCAAAATATGTTTGTTTTGTTTCATTGAATTCCTTCAAGTGTTCTGTGTGTGTGTGTGTGTGTGTGTGTGTGTGTGTGAGCATTATGTGAGCATAATGTGAGCATTAACTTTCAGTTAATAGACCATACTATTCCTTTTTAGTAAACATGTTATCAAACTATAGCATATAGTAAGATGCACAAATATTAAGTGTACAGTTTGTGGAATTTTTACAAGGTAAACACATCCATGTGACTGTCATCTAGATTAAGATCTAGAATACTACAAGCACCCTAGAAAACTCTTTTACATTCCCTCCCAGGGCTTACTGCCTCCAAAGATAAGAACTAATCTGACTTCCATCCCCAAAACTCAATTTGCCTACTGTTGCAATTTATAGAATGTGAAATACAGGATATACTCATTTGCATCTGGCATGTCTTCTCAGAATTACATCTAATGAAATCCATCTATGTTGATGTGCTTGACAGTGGTCTCTTCTTCTTCTTCATTTTTTATTTATTTATTTATTTATTTTTTTTTTTTTGCCGTGTACTATTTCCTTGAATAAACATACCACAGCATCCAATCTACTGTTGATTGGCATTTGAGTTGTTTCCAGTTTGGGGTTATTACAAATAATGCTACCATTAATATTCTTATAAATGTTTTTTTGTTAAACATATGTACTCCTTTCTATAGGGTGTATTCCCAAGAGTAGATTTGTTGGATTGTAGGGTTATGCATATATTCATGTAGATACTACCAAGTTATTTTTGAAAGTGATTATACCAAATTACTCTCCAACCAGCATCATATGTTAGAGTTGTTCCACATCATTGTGAACACCTAATATTGTGGGTGTTTTTTTCTTTCACTTTAGCCGTTCTAGTAGGAATGTACTGATCTCTCTTCTTAGTTTTAATTTGAATTTGTTGCATTTTGAGCAACTTTTTATATGCCTATTGGCCATTTTGGTTATCCCCCTTGCTCATTTTTTTAATTTCATTAATTTTTTTAATGTTTATTTATTTTTGAGAGAGAGAGAGAGACAGACAGACAGAGTGCAAGCAGGAAAGGGACAAAGAGAGGGAGACAGAATCTGAAGCAGGCTTCAGGATCTGAGTTGTCAGCACAGAGCCCTATGTGGGGCTCAAACCCACGAACCGTGAGATCATGACCTGAGCCAAAGTCAGATGCCCAACTGGCTGAGCCACCCAGGCTCCCCTCTCCTTGCATAGTTTTAATTGGATGTTTATTTTTCTCATTGATTTGCAGGATTTTTTTTTCTGAATACATATCCTTTGTCCATGGATTAGCTTCCATGAAGTTATGTCACTTAGTAAACATCCTCAAAATCTCCGTGGCTTAGAACAACAAATATGTATTTCATACTTTCTTTACCTATTGTTTGTAGGTCTGTTCAGTTCTTCTGGACTCTGCTAGGTTAGGCTGGGCTCAACTTTTCTTGGCTTGGCTTGGCTTTATCTGTCTTTTCATTCTAAAAAATGAATGGTGATTAGACCCACTATGTGAGATATCCTGTTCTCATGATTGAAGGTTAGAGCAAGAGGTGGGCTGGCAGAAACTATCATTGCCTCTAAAAGCAACTATTCAGTCATGAAAAACATCATGTCCATTTATACACCATTGGCCAAAACAAGTCACAAGATCAAGCCCAAAGTCACTGGGGCAGGGAAGTACCCTTTCCCTAAAAGGGAGGATTAAGGGGACCAGAGAGATGAAAACAGTGAACAAATAATACAGTGTACCACAGTTGGAGGTATATCACAAAAACTTCCCACTCTTCCTTAGTAATGTCTTCTAGAAAACAAAAATTCTTAGTAATAATGAAGTACAATTTAATTTTTATGACTTGTACTTTTTTAAATTTAGCTTAAGAAATTTTATCTCTCACAAGGACATGACTGTATTCTTCTATGTCAGGGATTGACATTATTTCTGTAAAGGACCAAATAGTAAATATTTCTGCTTTTCAAGCATATAATGTCTGTCACAACCATTCAGTTCTGTTGTTGTAGCACAAAAGCATCAGAGACCATATATAATCGAATGGGTGTGGCTGAATTCTGATACAACTTTATTTACAAAATTAGATGGCAGGCTGGATTCGCTGGCCCATGTTCTATGTTATCCTCCAGAAGTTTTATTGTTTAACCTTGCACAATTGCATTAACAATTAATCTGTCTGGAATTGCTTTTCTTGTGTTTCATATGAAATAAGGGAACCGTCATTTTTTAGATATGTACATTCAGTAGACTTAGTGGTAGTAAAATTAGTAGACTTTAATTTTAAAGACACTCTTTTTCTAATATGTATGGAAGTATCCTTGTCATTAATCAAGTGATTATATGTGTAGGTAAGTTTAACAATTTTGATCTTCTTTTTCAAATATTATTTGCTCTCATTGGCCCTTTGCATTTTGATATAAATTTTAACATCAGCCTTTTTATTTGCAAACACACACACCTGCTAGAATTTTTATAGGGATTGAATTTTCTTTTAAAACACACACGCAACACACAACCATGCACACACATTGGAAAGAACTGACAACCTTTCAGTAGTTTTCCAACCTATGAATATATGTATTTCTTTTGTTTATTTTTTAAAAATTTCCCATCGCCCAAGAAAATTTCTCCCAGTAGTAATTTATAATTTTCTCTGTGGAAGCCAAGTGCATTTACCAGAAATAAGGAATATTTTATAATATAGAATGGTCAATTCAACTGGAAGATATAATAGTCCTAAATGTATATGCAGCTTAAAATGTAGCTTGAAAATATATAAAGCAAAATGTGTGATCGAGCCAAAAGGAGAAACAGAAGATCCGTAATTATAGCTGGAATTTTAATAGATCTCTCTGTAAAGAAAAAAGAATCAGACAAGATTATCAAACACATAGACATAGAAAATATACTGGATCATAAAGCAATTCTCAAGATATTTCAAAGGACTGAAATTATACACTATGTATTCTGACTAGAGTACAATAAATCTAGGAATTAATAACACAAATTTAACTATGTCTACTTTATCTGATCTTAGAAGAACTATATCAACTTTGTTTTGGTTAGTACTAGTATGGTAAATCCATTTCATCCTTCTACTGTAAAAAAAAAATTTTTAATGTTTATTTTTGAGAGAGAGAGAGAGAGAGCGAGTGCAGGGGAGGGGCAGAGAGAGAAGGACACACAGAATCCGAAGCAGGCTCCAGGCTCTGAGCTGTCAGCACAGAGCCCAACGCGGGGCTCTAACTCACAGACTGTGAGATCATGACCTGAGCCCGAAGTCGAACGCTTAACTGACTGAGCCACCCAGGCGCCCCTTTTCTACTTTTAACCTTTCTGTGGCCTTATGTTTAACATACGCCTTCTATAGCAGGTTATAGTTGTTTTTTATTTCTTTAATCCAGCCTGGCAATCATAGTTTGGGTTTTTTTTAAGCTAATGTCATCTAATTAAAAGTAGATAGTCTGTTTCTTTTTAATCTAATTACTGATATTAATTTACCAAATCCATTTTCTATTTATATCATCTCTTTTATTCTTTCTTACTGTCTTTTTGATTATTCAGGTATTTTTATTCTACATTAACACTGTAATTCTGTTGACCCTCTGTCCTTTTCATGCTATTGTGGTTGTTCATCATGACTCTACCTAAATTTTAAAGACTATTTGAAAGACATCATTATTATTGCTTATAAGAGTCAATATACATATAGTTGTTTATCTTTTCTGGTGATCTCCATTTCTTCTTGCATTTCCATTTATATGTCTGCTGTCCTTTTCCCTCTACCCAGAGAGCTCCTTTAGCATGTCTTCTAAGTACAAACCTCCTGGCTCTGAATTCTTCCCATTCTTGTTTGTGTGAAAATATCTTTATTTTGCTTTAATTTTTGAAGAATATTTTCTCTGGATATAGCATTTGAGATTGATAATTGTTTTTCTTTCAGCACCTTGAAGATACTGTCTTTTCTGGTTTTCTTGATTTCTCTTCAAAAGTCAGCTGTTGCTCCTTTGAAGGTTATGAGTGTTTGGGAGGAGGGACCTGCTTTTAAAATTATATTTTTTGTTTCTTGTGTTCAGCATTTTTACTATCATGCATCTACGTATAACTTTCTTTGTATTATCCTATTGGGGGGGTTGCAGAACTTCCAGCACTTCTGGAAAATTTGAGTGAATATATGTTCAAATATCTTGCTCCATATTTTATCTCATTTTGAGACTCCAATTACATATGCATTACGGCTTTCTTCACTATGTCTCATATGTCTCTTATTTTTTTCTATTTTTGTATCCCTCTTGCATTTCATGCTTCAGTCTGGATATTTTCTACTATTTGAAATTTCCTCTTTCATCCCTGTAATCTGCTGTTAAACCCAAGGATTGAGTTTCTAATCTTAATTATTGTATTTTTCAGTACTAGAATTTCCTCTTGATATCCTCGATCTCTCTCTCTCTCTCTGTCTCTCTCTTTCTAATTCCAATTCTCTGGTAAATTTCCCGGCTTTCATTTATTTTCTTGAACATGTTAATCATAGTTACTGTAATGTCAATCTGCTAACTCCAATTTCTTTATATTCTATTGCTCTGGTTCTTATTTTTAGTCATTAGGCCTTATTTCCTAGGATGCCTGATAATTTTTTTTAATGTTTATTTATTTTTGAGAGAGAGAGAGGGAGACACAGAATCCAAAGCAGGCTCCAGGCTTTGAGCTGTCAGCACAGAGCCCAACGTGGGGCTTGAACCCACCAACTTCAAGATCATGACCTGAGCTGAAGTCAGACACTCAACCGACTGAGCCACCCAGTTGCCCTTCTGATAATTTTGATTGAATGTCAAACGTTATCTGGGAAAAGTTATAAAGAATCTGGATGATATTATCCTCTACAAAAAATTTAGTTTTCTTCTGGCAGATAGAGGATGGGAAGATTACTCTGACCCACTCAAGGCTGTATAATTTCTGTTTACTCTCATTCCTAGGGCATAGGCCTTCAGGAGGTCTCAGCTGAAGCCCTGAGGAAGTCCTAACTTATCCTCCATAGTTGGCCTGAAACCAGATTGTGTTTCTCTAGAATCCTGAGACTGCTAAGTCTTTGCTTGGTGATTTAGCTCTTAGTAGTGGCTTTCTGCTTAGTTTCCTGGTCTCTTATCTGCAGCTTCACTCAGTACAGTTTAGGAGTTACATATGTCTCAAAGGGAAATCCCATGTAGTTCATTGGGCTTCCTTCTTTGCAATTCCCTTTATCCAGGATCTTGGCCCCAAATCCTGGTTACCCTGGTAACCCTAAACTCCAACTTTCAGCTGCCCAGTCCACTGAAACTGATGCAAGCTTTCAGTTCAGCCTTTATGTATTCTTCTTGGAATCAGCAGCCTCGCTAACCCTAAACAACTTGAAGCACTAATCCTAAGAAATAGAATAAAAGCAGGTATGGCATGGGTTATCTAGAGGTGTTTCTCTTTTTTTCTGGATGCTTTGGTTGCCCTGATGCCTTCAAAGGATTGTTTTCTGTTTGTCTTTTTTTTTTTTTCTTTTAGTTTACCTTTTATATTCTCTGAAAGGGCTAGAAGATCATGGACACAAGCAAAAACCCCTGCCACTCCTTTCACACATTCCTAGCCAAATGTATGCATTTATGTACTATCCCTGTGCCCTAAAGGCATGTAGGTGTTGATCACTAGTGTTTTGGAGCCATGCAGTGAATGAGTGCTGAGTTGGAATTATGTATCTCTCCATAAGAAAGTGCCAGGCACTCTGCCCTTTGAACCTTTTAACATTCTTCAGTATAATTTTCACATTCACCAAAGGTTGTATTCTAAAATCTCTCAAAGTACCTTTCCAGCAAAATGTATTTTCATTATATTCCTATTGATTTAAATGTCCTTACTATCGTAATGAGCCTTTGTGTTCAATTAGGAGATTAAACAAGTAATAATTGTAGCCCAAAACCCAGGACGTGGCTTGTGGGGGGGGGGGGGTGAGAATTCAGGACATTGATTATTGCTAAACACTGAAACATCTTGGTTTTATGTCACTTATGTATCTTACCCCTTATACAGTCAGGATGTTTCTTTAATCCCCTGATCAGTCTGACCCAATTCCTCCTCACTCTCCTCTTTTTCCTATGCTCCCATGGCAGGCTTTCTCCATCCCTTGTCGACTTAATGTGTGTGAGGGCTGTAAAAAGAAGCTAAGTAGTTCTGGCACAGTAAAGAAGTGTGGAGGCAGTGCTGGACAGCCAGAGGACACAAGAGCTCTGCCATATTATACTGTTTGTCACTCTGATGTGAACAATGGCTATGAGGTTATTAAACAGATTGTCCTGGGTTTTTCCTCTCATTAGGATTTTAGCCTTCTCTCCCTGTGCCATTGTCCCAGGTTTCTTTCCATTGTAACCTCTTAATTATAATGCAGGCTTGAGGAGAAGGATGCACCCACTGGAAACCAAGCAGTGGTGCAATTGTTCAAAGCCACTTGGGTATTCATTTGTTTATTTGTTCCTAGGTTTACAATTCGGCTGTGTTAACTCATGGAAACAGCTCTGGGACAGATTTAAATCAAAACAGACAGTTTCCATTTTTGCTCTGAAAATCAAATGGGAAGATTTGTTTTAAATGGGTGGTTAGTGGCTTGCCCCAACATGCTTGGAATGTGTGTTTACTTTTTAGATATAGGATAATGTATTTTTTTACAAGTTCAAATGCCTCTGACAAAATAAGCAAAAAAACATCTAATGTGTATGGACTATAGTAGAAATGTGAAGAACAATGCCTTCCCCTAACAAATATAAGTTTCTTAGCTGGATGAATAAAGTTTCCCTGAAAATTTATGATAAATTAAACTTCTTATATGGGACCTTTTGTAAAAAAGAAAATAAATCATTATTCTCTAAGCAGGGCATTCTACTTGTATGAATATTTCAATTTAAATTTGTGTTTGATTTTGGTGTTAGGTCTATAAACTGTGTTTCTAAGTGATGTTGAAATTCTTAGCATTCCGTTAATTAAAGATTTATTCGGTAGCCATAATATGCTAGAATAGTAACATGTGAGATTTATTGTGGTGAATTAGTCTTTAAAAAATAGTTAACATCCCTTTAGTTTTTATTTCATTTTTTAGTTAAAGAGTACCAGAATTGAAGTTGAAGTAACTCACTACTAAAAAGATTGGAATAAGCATTGGTAACAACTTTTTCCTTTAATCAGTGAATTGTTGCATCTTTATTGACAATATGTTTGTCAATATGTTTCTATAAGAGACAGAATCTTAACTTAAAAGATTTTTACCAGGAAGGTGGGGTGGGGATCTTTCACAGGAATATGTTTTAAAATCAGATCTTTATTATTGAGATTAACACAATTTAAAACTGTGCAAAGTATTTTTTAGAAGTAAAAAAAAACTACGGCACAATTTCCAACCTCAACAGCTTAGAAATCTACACGTGCTTTGCCTGCATGGGACTCCAAGGCTCCTGGTCACATCCATACATGGACTTCTGTCCTTGCTTTTCTCTGTGCAGCCCCACCTTCTCCAAGGAGCTCCTATGATCAAGTCAGAAATGAAGCAGCCTAAGGGCACCTGGGTGGCTCAGTTGGTTGAGACTCTGACTCTTGATTTTTGGCTCAGGTCATGATCTCACCGTTCATGAGATCAAGCCCCATGTAGGGCTCTGTGCTGACAGTGAGGAGCCTGCTTGGGATTCTCTCTCTGCTCTCTCTCTCTCTCTCTCTCTCTCTCTCTGTCCCTCCCTCTCTTGCACTTGCACACACCCGTGTGTACATGCACACTTTCTAAGTAAATAAACTATAAAAAAAGAAATGACACAGTGTAAAGGATTTTCACTAGTCAAGTCTCAAATTCAATCCACAGAACCTTCTTCCCTTTCTGCAATCTAGGACTGTCTGAGCAAATATCACTTCGTCACCCCAATTGTTTTGGTATCATACTGCTTCATAAAGTGTTTGAAACCTACAGTCTATAGATACAGAGGTGGTTGGTACAACTTGATTAACTATAGCAGTTTGAATGTAGGTACCAAAACAATATTTGAAATATGAGTGTGTGTTTGGTTATTAGCAATATATTTTAGAAGGGCTGGACAGTTATTTTGGCCCTGCCCCTGAATCCCTGACTAACCTATGATATATTCTAGTGGCTGTTATGATTGGGTTGCTGAGCATTGCCCATGTGGCCGCTCCGTAGAACGGAGGCTCCATGGAAACAGGATTCAGCCAGCCTTTGCAGCTGCTGGTGATCTGCTTTGACTCTCTGAAGGAAGTGTTTTCCATTCTCTGGCTTGACAAACACTGATCTGTCTGTTTGAGGACTTGTAGGATGACAGGTCATGATCTCGCGGTTTGTGGGTTCGAGACCTACATCGGGCTTGGCCCTTAGGATGCAAAGCCTGCTTGGGATTCTCTCTCCCTCTCTTTCTCGGCCCCTCCTCCACTTGTGCTCTCTCACTCTCTCTCTCTCTCTCTCTCTCTCTGTGAATAAATAAGCTTAAAAAGTAAAAAATTAGATTTTAATCAGACTAGTAGAAAGGATAAACACAACAAATGTTCCCTTTCCTTGAGTTGGATATGAATACTGAGCACCTGCAAGTCTAGAACATGACTCTAAGGAAGCTGGTTTTATTGCAGAATTCCAGATTTCAATCAACAGGAGGAATTAAAATTTTGGATGGTGATGAGCCTACCCATTGTCACTGCATGAGGGTGGTAATCCGTGTACCTCTGAATAAAGCTTCTCTTCCAGCATATAGCATAGTGTGAAAACCAGTATCAATCTAAGAGATTTGACCCATGTTCATTAGTGAGAATGTATCATAGATGCCATGATTCTGTCTTCCCTCAGCCATGCTCTCTAGGCTTCATGTTTGTTGTAGGGCTAGTTTATAAATACAGATTCCTTTTAGGTGAGAGGAGGATTCATTGACTTGAGTTCAGGTCCCCCGTTTGGAGCCGCTCTACTTACAGGGTTTCAGCTGCTGGGGGATTTCTCCTAATTTCTTTGACCCTTCGCACAAGCAGTAGCACCTGAGGATGGCTACTTGTCACTCAGATACTTTATCAAAATTCCATGTTTATGGCTGCTTCTTGACATACTAGGTTTATTTCATCCCTTTCACCCTCTCCTTTCCTCTCCACATTACTTGTGATTTTCTTTGCATTTTCCAGATGCTTGTGTGACATTCTTTATATTTTTCTAATTGGTATTTAACTTAGATATTTAGGTTTCTTTCTTAAACTGACACCTTTTGTCTATATAGAGAGGATTCTCTTAAATAGAGTAAAAAATTACATCAGTAACATTAACACTTGCTAGTGAGGAACAAAACAGTAAAACCTCTTCGATTCCTTAAATGTAAACTTCCTGGAATTTCATTCTTCTTTAGCTGTCCACTCTTGAAGGTCATGTTAGAATGACAGGATTTTAGACAGAGAGCTCAGGACCACTACATTATTCTTTATATATCATAAACTTTATTTGAATTTTTTCATCATAAACTTTAAATTAGCAAAGTGATCATATATTCCTTGAAACTTTTTTTAAAAAATGAAGACAAAGATATGTTTTGACCTTTATTGGTGAGGAGAAAAAAGTTTGGGAATGTAAGTATTTTAGCTTTGGTGATAATCAGAGCCAGCTTCATAGGCATATCATCTGGGCAGTCACAAAAGATCCCATACGGGGACCCAGGCTTGATTTAATGCTGTGCTGTCACCATTTTGAAATTCTTCCTAATTTTTGAACAAGGAACCTGCGTTTTCATTTTGCACTGGACCCCACAAATTATGTAGCCAGGTATGGTTATAGTTCCCCTTGTGACCTACAAATGGGGTAACAATATGTCCCCATTTGCTCTGGATAATCATGGCTTATGCCATGATAACCACAAGTTATCTGTGGTACTTATTTCATGGCATCTTCCCTTCACTCCCAGAAATGTTTTCTAGTTCAGATGATAAAATATATGGTCACCTACCAAAATTAGTGAGTGACTGAATGTGAACTGAAAATGAGCTGTGATTAGAAGTTTGTGGGTACATATGGGGGCCAAAAGGATTTGGCCAATTGTTCAGTTTTACCTAGAACCCTACTAATATAATTCCTCATCAAAAATGGTGGCAGAATATCTATGACACAATGTATGCTGTATCAAAATCATACTTGTAGGATTTGAAAGTTCTGTATTTACTTCATTCCAGCATGTTATTTAAATGTTGGAATTATTGGATCGATAATTTAAATCATAAACTTTAAATTAGCAAAGTGATCATATATTCCTTGAAACTTTTTTTAAAAAATGAAACAAGATAAAAATATGTTTTGTGAATCAAATACAACAATCTGCTGAAAGCACAGCCAGGGTAAAGCTCTGGGTTGCTTGAGGACTGGTAGTTCAAATGGAGTTTATAATTGAGGAAGATCTTGTAAATACCTTTCTGTAGATGGAAAAGTATGGATCATTGTTTGCTAGGTTGCTTTGGTCCCTTTGTCCATAAGACAAAGACTGTCCAGATGTAGAAATTAGCAGGATATTTTGCAGGGGGTACTAAAGGAGAAAGGAATTAATGCTTGTGTGTGGTAAACCAAAGAGAGCACAGCAAATTATATCCTCTTGCTCAGTACTGAAGGAACTTTATTTTTCTGTTCCTCTGTCTCCCTTTTTTTCCCCATCATATTGAAGAACCAAATTAAAAACATACCTTTGTATCTTCAGTTCTTAACTTCATTCCCCCACTCACCTTACATTACCTTCATTAGAAATAAAGTACATTTTGATTGATTAAAGGGAAGTGGTTTGTAGAAATTGAGGATTTTGTAACCAAACCACGTTTTTTTTGGAGACCTTATTTTTTTATTATTTTATTCTTTTTAGTTTTTTTAAGTTACTTATTTATTTTGAGGGAGAGCATACAAGCAGGGGAGGGGCAGAGAGGGAACAAGATATTCCCAAGCAGACTCAGTGCCATCAGCGCAGAGCCCATTGCTGGGCTTGGTCCCACAAACCGTGAGATCATAACCTGATCTGAAATCAAGAGTCAGTCAGACACTCTACTGACTGAGCCCTGCAGGTGCCCCTCATTGTATTCTTTGTAATAGATTATATTTCACTATTTGCAATACAAAGCATTGTCTTCTCAAACTGGTATAAAATATATATGGTATATTCTATAATAGAAAATTGAGACAGATTTCTGCCAATAAAAAAGAAGGCAAAAAAGAAAAGAAAAATGGGATATCAAAAAGACATCTGCATTCCCATGCTTATTGTATCATTATTTACAGTAGCCAAGATACGGAAATACTTTAAATGTCCATAAACAGATGAATGGATAAAGAAATTGTGGAATACATACAATGGAATATTATGCAGCCATGAGAAAGAAGGAAATCCTGCCATTTGTGATAACATGGATGGACCTTGAGAACTTTATGCTACATGAGATAGGTCAGAGAAAGACTAATATGTGGAATCTAAAAAGGCTGAACTCGTGAAAACAGAGAATAGATGGGGATTAACAGGTGCTGGTAGCTGGGGCAGGAACTGGGGAGATGTTGTTTAAGGGTATAAACTTGCAACTAGTAAATAAATACATCCTGGAGATCTAATCCACAGCATCATGATTATAGTCATCAATACTGTAGTATAAACTTCAAAGTTGCCAAGAGAGTAGATCTTAATTTTCTCACCAAAAAAAAAAAAAAAAAAGAAACAATAATTATGTGACATGACAGAGGTGTTAGCTAAGGCTATGGTGATAATCATATTGCAGTATATAAATGTATCAGATTAACACATCGTACATCTTAACTTAGTGTTATATGTGTATTATGTACTAAAGAAAGATGTTTTTAAAAAGGTAAAATTTAGAGATGTATTCTTTTTTTAAAAGTTTATTTATTTACAGTAAAACCTTGGATTGCAAGTAACTTGTTCTGCGAGTGTTCCACAAGATGAGCAAACATTTCTAATAAATTTTAACTTGATAAACAAGCAATGTCTTGCAATATAAGTAGTACATGATGCTGAATGTCTCATGATCACAACTGAACCAAGATTCTTGAAATTTCCTTCAGTATACAAGTGCTTTGGATTACTAGCATGTTTCTGGAATGAATTATGCTCACAAACCAAGGTTTTCCTGTATTTTGAGAGAGAGAGAGAGCAGGAGAGGGGCAGAGTGAGGGGGGGAGAGAGAGAAGCACAAGCAGTCTCCTCACTGCCAGCACAGAACCTGACATGGGGCTCAAACTCACGAACCATGAGATCATGACCTGAGCCAAAATCAAGAGTTGGATGTTTAACACACTGAGCCACTCAGGTGCCCTGAGATGTATTCTGTCAAGTATAAGTTTGCTATTTCAGAAAATCTTTTAGATCAGTACCAATAAAGCAAGACTCATATATATTTTACCCCTCAGACTCTCAGTTCCAAGGAGAAAACGAAATGAATACTTTCATACACAACTAAAACAATACATGAAAAACAGTTATCAAAATGGTAAAACACTAAAGTGCCCGTACCTTAGACCTGATTCTTCACCACATCCTTCAAACATAACCCAAAATGTGGGGAAATGTTATGCACAAAAATGTTCATCACAGGAGTGTTTTAATTCATGAATAATTAGAGAGCACATATATGTTTCATAGTAGAGAAATAGAGAAATTACATTTTTTATTGTATATATAATATATAAAATTTTCTATCCTTTTTTTTTCCAGTTACTGTTATAACACAAGCATTTTCCAACATAACTTGAAGATCACAAAATGCATTTAGTGGCTGCATTGTATTTTCCTAATTACCTACACCATGGGCATATATAATTTTTATAGTTGGAAATAAAACCTTTAAAAAAGATGAAATATCCGGCAAGTGGTTTTGTATTCAAATAAAAAGCTGGCCTTGCTCTAAGATGTAATGATGAACACTTAATTTTTTTGTAGTTATGCAAGGGTGTTTGGGTTCTAAGTATAGGGACCAAATTAAAACATTAAAATATTTTTAGAAATATTAGGAAGAGTAAATCACTTTGTTTTATTCTCCACTAAGAAATCAGAATGTTACAGAGACAGTTCTCTGACTAATGCTTTTAGGTTGACTTGATCTAAGTGATAATTTTCTACATGGTCTTTCTCTGTATCACATTGGAGAACCATGTCAAAAATGTGGTGATGCAACCCTACTGATTGCCAGCAGAGAATGATGTCTGTGTGAGACTTCATCCTCTTTCATTTTCTCCCAGCCTCTGCCTACAACTAACTAAAGCTTCATATGAAAATCTTAAACTATTTGTGAAGAAAGCTCAAGGAATAAAGTCTGACTTACACGTTTGCACTGGAGGAAATCCGTGAACTCCATCCTATGGTTCTTGCTCTAGCAAAGCACATATGAACTTCAGTGGGAATTCTGCCAAGAGCAAGACGGTGAAGCGAGGCTCAGTGGTGTCAAATCAGATTAGTTCTGTCTGCCATTGGCCTTGCTAAGTGTTACACAGGATGGCGACTCTTTTATTGTGTTTAACCACTTGTGGTTCAATATATTTTTATCTTCATGGACAGCTAAATATGCAACATTTGGTTTTCAACTGCCTTTTATAGAGGTGGTGAATTTAATTTATAGCATATATGTAATGTGCATGTTTGCAAAAAACCTTATTGATCAAACTAGCTTCCTTTATTATCCTTAATATGCAAAGAGATACACTTCTTAGCATTGACATATGCTGTCTCACTCAAACAAAATGAAAGAAAAATGTTTAATAATATCTTGAGTTTTAGAATGATCCTTAAAATATCTTTGGTAACTTATGACAGTATTCTCATATAGGCCTTTATGCCCAAGAGGTGTCCTTCCAGAACATTAGCCAGTGAAGAGAAGTGAATGGTTAGGCAGTGTGTTTTACTAAGCAGTGCACTTCAGTCTATCAGAAATTTTCACTCTGGGAGGAGTCCCATGATTTTGCAGATCATATTCCTCAGAAGCAGACCCAAAACAGAGGTAGGTGTCTACTAGGAATTGCTCTTTGTTACAATACTTGTAAGGGAGTGAAGAGAGAAGAGAGAGATCTGAATTCTGACTAGACTTCCACCGAGGCCCACTAGAGCTCTGAATCTGGGATAGCCCTTCGAAGATACAGGCCTTTGTACCCCTGTCCTGACCAGTCATTGCATGGGTGGTGCTGCTCCCAGGCAGAGAGTGGTACCTGGTACAAGGTGGTTGCCTTTGGCAGAAAACAAATCCCTGATTGAAATCTGCTGTGAGTCATCAGGCATTGTGCCTGGAAGCCAGGGGATGTGTATGTTTTGCCCTAAAGAAGAAATCTGGCCCCCACACTACAGCATCCACTACAGTCAACCTCTTCACCACTCAGATTCACTTGCTTTGGACACTAAGTCCACCACCTCTGGCAGTAACTCCTCCTAGTCTGTCTTTTTTCCTAAAGAAACTGTAAAGAGGAAGTTTTATGAGATGAGCTACAGTCTACTCTATAGGTAGTCTCATGGTAACAATTAATACTCACCATCTCCCTTCTTGGTTACCCATTCTAGACTGGCCTCACTCACAGTTATCATCCCTACCAGTGGCTGGTTTACCAGTGGAGATGGGGGAGAGACTGATCCAGATCAGATCCCTATTTGTAAGGGAAGTGGAAACCAGGAAAAATTGCGTGTTGAATTTATTATATTTTTTAAAAATATAATTTTTTTTATTTATTTTGAAGTTTTATTTATTTTGAGAAACAGAGAGAGCACATGGGGGAGGGGCAGAGAGAGAGGGAGAGAGAGAATCCCAAGCAGGACCCACACTGCCAGCACCGAGCCTGATGCAGGGCTCAAACTCACAAACCCATAATGACCTGAGCCAAAACCAAGAGTCAGATGCTTAACCAACTGAGTCACCCAGGCACCCCAAATTTATTACAATTATTGCTATAATTTCATTCCTTCTCATGACTGTCATTTATGAATATATTAGCATATTAATGCTTATGTAATTTTTTTCCAGTTTTATTGAGATATAGACATTCATCACTGTATGAGTTTCTGGTATATTGTGAAATGATGACCACAAAATAAGTTTAGTTAATATCCATCTTCTTAGGGGTGCCTGGATGGCTCAGTTGGTTAAGCGTCCGACTTCGGTTCAGGTCATAATCCTCACAGTCTGTGAGTTTGAGCCCCGTGTCAGGCTCTGTGCTGACAGCTTGGAGCCTGGAGCCAGCTTCGGATTCTGTGTCTCCCTCTCTCTCTACCCCTCCCCTGCTCATTCTCTGTCTCTGTCTCAAAAATAAACATTAAAAAATTTTAAAAATTGTATATATACATATACATATATATACAATAAAAAGAGATGGGGAAAAATTTTTTTTCTCCTTATGATGAGAACTTTTAGGATTTACTCTCTTAACATCTTTCCTGTATACCCTACTGCAGATTTAGCCATAGTCATTATGTTGTCCATTACGTCCCTAGTGCTTATTTATCTTGTAACTCGAAGTTTGTGCCTTTTGACCACCTTCCTCCAGTTCCCTGTTCTCACCCCCACCTCTGGTAACCACACATCTGATCTCTTTTTCAATGAGTTTGGGGGTTTCTTTTCTTTTTTAGATATCACATATAAGTGAGATTCTGCAGTATATGTGTTTCTCTGTCTGACTTATCTCAGCATAATGCCCTCAAGGTTGCCCTCCTCATTGCTGCAACTGGCAGGATTCCCCCATTTTTATGACTAATAAACACAACTTCTTTGGCCATTATCTGTGGCTAGACACTTAGGTTGCTACTAAGTGTCTACTGTAAATAATGTTGCTGTGAACATGGGGATGCAGATATCTTTTTGAGTTTGTGTTTTGTTTTCCTACAGTGGATCCCCATCTTTGAGCCACTGATCGCTATACCCTTCCTAGGCTGATGCACTTGTCAAGATTTACCATTAACAGTGGACAGGAGAGTACCAAAAGGAGTGCTGAATGTATGTTTCCTCTAGGAGAATTTCAGGAATTTCCTGTAATTGTATAATAGCAGCCCTACCTCCCCCTAATAATAAGGGTCACTTACCCCTGCCAGGATAGTGACTCCTTTCTTTGATTCTGCTCTCCTGGCACAGGTAGTGTGAAATGACCAGGTGAATCATAATTTAAAGTTTAATGGGACTCTTACCATTTGCCTTTTTTGAATCAGGACCTCAAGACTTGCAGGCTTTTGGGGACAGGAAGCACAAATTTGCAAGTGGGTCACTGTACTGATGGTGAAAATATAAAGTCTACTCCAATTTCTATTTTTGGTTTCCAGGACTATGTATTCTACCTTTTGGGTATACAGTAAACCTTGGTCTGTGAGCATAATTGGTTCTGGAAACATGCCGGTAATCCAAAGCACTTGTATATCAAAGTGAATTTTCCCATAAGATATAATGGAAACTCAGATGACTCGTTCCACAACCCAAAAATATTCATATAAAAGTGATTACAATACTGTGATATAATATAAAGTGATAAAGAAAATACAAAATATAAAGAAAAGTAAGCAAACTAACATGCACTTACCTTTGAAAACCTTAGTGGCTGGTGTGAGGGAGACGAGAGAGGAGGCTTATTGTATAAGATGACTTTCACTATCACTAACAGAATCACTGCTGTCTATTGGCTCAATAGAGGCTTTTTCTGCATGGGGGCCATTGTATGTGCTCATATGGATGTTGATGCCAGTGCAGTATTAATTAACTCTTGTCATCTACTGTATTTAATGTAATTGGCAATAAGGCAGCAGAGGAAAGGGTCTCCATCTGCAGGCAGCCTGATCTAGAATGAAGCAAAGCATTCCTGAGCTTATTCTTGTATGGGAGACAAAGGACTGTCCATAGGTGCTTTGAAGTGACAAAAAATGCACTAGTGCCAGTTGTGGGCACCTTCTGACACTCTGAAAAATCACTTATTTCTGCCAAATCCCACAGCAAGAGAGAAAGAGAGAGAGAGAAGAACCATTGGCTCAGTTGTGATCATGTGACTTTGGTGTCACATACTACTCATATGGCAAGGCATTGCTTATTTATCAAGTTAAAATTTATTTGAAATGTTGGCTTATCTTGCAGGACGCTCACAGAACAAGTTATCTACAATCCCAGGTTTTACTGTATGGCCTTGCATCATAAAATGGCCATTGATTAGGGAAATTGCCTTATACTGCATCATAGAGAATGGTGACTCATCTTTGCAGAGTACCATCTCCAACCTGATGCCTTAGGCATATCTTCCAAAAGCTGCTGTATTGCTTTATGAGCCAGCATAAAGCAGTGGTATGGATGGTATGGAATAGGACCAGTGAATTCCCATGGTTATGTGTCCACTCCACATAACTAGGATCTGATACAGTGTGATGTGGAATCCTGTGTCAGAACATTAAATACTGACACTAATTCAGATAGTGGCACTGATTGTACACGGATCTTTTCCTCAAGCCACCGAGGAGACCAGAGCCCTGGTTATTTGCATTGCTGGTATGCCACTGAAGTGGAAAACCCTGTTAATTTATTCCCAGACTTCTTACCTACAGAAACTGTGAGATAATAAATGTGTGTTATTTTGAACCACTAAATTTGTGGTAATTTGCAGTGCAATTTAGAAAACTAATACATGCCCTGTGGACCAAAAAAAAAGGCATACCCAAATCTGCAACGCTGTTTATTCTAGTTAGGATGAATTGTTGCCCTTCTAGGGTAGAAGGAATCCATTGTAATCAACTTGCTCACAAGTGGATAGTTGATCTCAAGAACTGGTTCCATTTTGAGGATTTAGTCCTTGTCTCTGTTGCTTGCAGATTTAACATTTGGCAGTATAGTTCCTCTATCAGCCTTGATGAATGGGGTCAATGCTCTTGGGCCCATGCACAGTTCCCATTCCCACCACTATGGCTATTCTTTTGACAGAGAGGCTGATGTTCACTGGCTTGTTATTCCATCCATTTAGTCATTTAGTACATCCTCCATGGTGGATTGTCTCTAGTAAGAATCAACATGCAATATAAAGGCCTTCACTCTGTGTGACCATACTCATAAGTCTGTAAAATGCCTCTTCTCCCAAACTTCTTGAGCCCACCCTTCCAGTCCTTCCCCTTTTAGGATCTTGACCAAACATTCAAGCATATAGCCACTGTCCATGAATCCATACATAGTCTAAACTAGGACCTCTTTCCACACAAAGTGAATGACTAGGTACACCATTTAAATTTCTGTCTATTGGGTACATGTCCTCTTGTTACAGGATCTAAGGGCAGCCCCCCAATTGAGCTCTAGTACAGCAGCAGTCTATTTTTAGGATGTGCTCACATATTGAGCTATGAACCAGACAGGTCCTCTTTCATGATGATCAGCTAATGAAAAGTGTCATTCCCATGTAGGCTTCCATGTGAGCTAGGAAAGAGGCACTGATATAACAGTGCTGGGTGGTGGATTCATGGGAATGATCCATCTGCTCAAGATACTTGATCATACTCTGGCTCTGTCAGTTAGTGACCAAAAATGTAGTACTTCCATCTTACAGTGGATTGTTTTCACTTCAAATCATGATGGGCAGGCATTGCTGGCCACTTGGTCATGTGGTATCCTAGGGTCAGTATCAGGTCCAGTAGAATGCAAAAAGCAGTTTTTCAAATGGTGTGAAATTTTCTGCTGCAGAGAATATAGTGCTTTCAGAACTCATGAGTTTGATGTTATGGTTTTCCTATTGTGATTTTCCATAAACTCCACACAACTTTTTCCACCACTGATAATTCTAATACCAGGAAGTCTGCCATATCATAAAGCCCAAAAAGAAGGGCTAGTTGCTCTGCAGCCTAGACCTGCTGTGGAACCCATTCCTGCTCAGGGTCTTACTCCTACCTTGACATCTTCAGTGTAAACTGGTAAATGGGCTAGAGCAATACTCACGTGTATGGAGCGTGTTGCCTCTGGAACCCAGAAGGACCTACTAGGAATTGTGAGATATGCAAGATATAATTTTCCATTTGCTCTGAAGGAAACATCTTGGCATCTCTAGACCATTGGATCCCTAAAATCTTTTCTGAAATGGTGGACCCCTAAATCTTCACAAAGTGTCTATCTCCCATCCTCTGGAGCACATGTGTCTTTTCAAGTCGTCCAACATACTTGCCATTTCTTGTTTATCTGGTTTGATTAATATAATACCATTGATATAGTGGGCCAATGCAATGCTTTGCATCATTCTCTGACAGTCTAGGTCCTTTGGACTATATTATGACATAGGACTGAGAGACTGATGTGGCTCTGGGGAAAGATTGTAAATGTGCATACATTGTTGTCCAGCCCATAGGAATGCAGCTGTTCTATTGCATCTTCCAGATAGGAATGAAAACACATTCGCCAGATTAATAGATACATACCCTGTACTTGAGGCCAGGTAAATCTGATCTAGCAAAGATATCACAATTGGCACAGCATTGCAATCACTTCTACTTGGGTGAGTTTGTATTAGTCCAATGTTATGCTCCAGGATCAGTCTGGTATTTGTAATGGCTAGAATGCTGAATTTTAATAAGGGTATGGTAGAGCCCACCACCCCTTGTCCTTTAGGTCTTCCATGTTGGCACTGATTTTTGCCTTTTGCTCTGGTATATAATTGCTTTATTTGCTATATTGTCTAGGAGAAAAGACCATTTGAAAGGCTTCCAGTTGACTTTCTCTGCTATGATGATTCTAATCCGACAGATCAAGGAACAGATGTGGAAGTTCTACCAAATAGGAAGAAATATCTATTCCAGGTATGTACGCTGGAACTGGGAAAATTGGACACAGTGCACCAATTCTGAGCTGATATCTGGGTCAGAACTTTTCTTATTTCCTAGCCTTAGATACCCTCATGGTAAGGGGGCCATAAATGATACTTTGAGTCTGGGTTAGCAGCCCTCAAAATATCTGGGTATTAGCCTTCTCTGGTGAGCAGCTACTCAAATAAATGACCCAGGAGTCCTTTTGGAAAAGGACTAAGAGAATCATTACTGTATGTACTTTTTATGATACTTCAGGGTCCTCCCTCAGGAATTTAGGGTCTGAAAACTGGATCAGTCCAGAAACTAGGCAAGAGATCGTGACTTACTATTGGAGGAGTTGTTCTCATCATTATGGTTATCCACTCCTGTAGTCCTCTGATTTTCTAGATTGAGAATTCCCTTGTCACCTACCCAACTATCTTGCCCTTAATGTTCTGGATTCTCTTACCACATCTATAGCTCTCTGCCAGTGAGAGTTACCTGGCTCCTACTCCAAACTTGTCATTCATCATGATAATTGCACATACCTTGCTGCTGATAAATGCCACTATCTGGCCTCTATTATATCTGTATCTTATCCCTATTATTATCAAGGTAACTATGTCTATAACAGAATCCCCTACCATGAGCCCTAGTTTAAAGTGGATACCCATTAAGCATTTTAGTGTTATTCTTGTCCCTTTCACCAACTCACACCTTATTTAGGCCTTGCCTTGGAATACATTCAGGTGGTGGGTTTTGGCCTTACGTATATCCACTATAGGAATCGCACTTCACTGGATCTTTTGGTCCCTTCTACCATCATCTATGGCACTTTCTACCTCACTTGGTGTGGGCCATCACTTTCTTTAAACTTCAAAGTACCATTATAGTAGCATACTAGCTTCTTCTCTTGGAGTCTTTGCCAGAAGGTTATATCCTTATCACAAAACAGTGTTCCCCTATCAAAAAATTCTTCCTTCCAACTTTATGTTCTGGCCCCTTAATTCAACATCTTTGGGATCCAGTTCCCATACATACTCCCTGAGTCTCATAGGTATATATAGTCTGGATCTTGCAGCACCTCAGGTCCAACCCTTCCTTAGCTGGAATGTGCTGTGCCTTAATCCTCATTATTGTTTTGGTAACCAGAGAGGTGAAAATAGGTTCTAAGGGAAGGGGCACATGCTATCTTACTGGTCAGCGGCCCCTGCATTTCTTCAAATAAGAAAGGAGCATTAGCTTTTGACAGGGAAAAGTGGGCCACCTATGCAGGTTCAGAGAGTCAGGGAAATTGGGGGATTCAGTATTTTGAAGGGTATTGACCCAGGCTCCCACTCCTTCCCAATGAGGACCCACACCTTGGCAGGGACAACTTGGAGTTAAAAATTCAACATTCTCTGGAGACGATCTACTTGCATTATTAAGTCCTGAGCCAGATCCTCAACTTTTTCGCTTTCCAGCTGCATAAGATGGGAGTCTCTTTATATGCTGCCAAGGGGGCCCTCTGGCTTTTATACTTCACCTTAATTTGGTGATTAATCACCCTCAGCCTTTCATGTCTTCTCCAATGCATGGATAGCTTGCAGCAAAAGCTATCCAATTCTGTAGTCCCTTAATTACTATTTACTCTGAAACTCTCAAGCACCTAAGATATTACTCTTCACAAGGCCTTCTCTTCTCTTGTTATCTCCCATCACAATTCAACATCAGGAAAAGTTTTAACAATTGCACCGTTGCTACATCCCAGAGCTATTGATACCACATCTACGACCAGTGATGGAATCCTAATTATCAGCCAGCCAGGAGATAATTCATCTCCAAAATCCCATTTCAGAGCCTGCCTTCTAGGATCATCCCAGCATCACTGTCCTAGGTTGAATTTCTTATAAAAAAGAATCTCTGAGCCTGGGGTTTGTATACAGATGGTTTATTGGGGTATGCTCTCAGTTATGATATGTGTAAGGGAGTAGTAAAAAAAAAAAAAAGACTTGTTAGAGAGAAATGTTGAACTGTGATGCAGGTACAACAGAGGCCTCAACTTCACCATGGGGTACCCTGAAACTGGGATGGTCCACCAGAAAGTTCTGCAATTGAGGCATGGTTTTGTCATTAGATTTAGGCTGGACCTGGGGAGGGTTGAAACTTTGGGGAAATTTGCTTGCAAATTTTATCTTTGTAAAATTGTATCTTTGGGGAAGATAACCTCCTTGGGCCAGGGGCAATTTCTAAGGAAGTGCTTGACTGTAAACAATGGCAAGGAATACTCTGGTCCCTGGGGAATGAATGAGTGTTTCCATCTCAGTGAGGATCTGGTAAGTTAACCATATCCACTACATGGGGCAACACATGTAGTAAAGGAGGCAGAGGAGTATTAGGTAATCAACTCTTGGTCAGCTGTCCTAATGTACAGGATGTAAACTCAGATAAATAAAATGAAGCAAAGGATTCTAAACCCTACTTGCCTCCAACTTCAGAAAGTGATACGAGACCCACCAAGAAAGACAGAACACTCATCCAAACTCACACTTGTCCATCCTTGATGCAGCATCCTGGTACTTTTTAGTCACGTCCTATCTGGGCAAAAGAGTCAGGAGGACTGGGATCCCAGACAAGTAGCCATGAAAATGGCTTTTCACTTACAAATAATCAGGTCAGCTACTTTGCATACATCTGCATATTTTTTTCTTAACACCTTTATTCATCCTATAAAACTTCATTCAGCACTGCAAGCAAATTTTAAAAACAAAATATTTAAAATAAACCAGGAAGCTCTAAAATGTAAGGGGAAGATATGAAAATACCTAGCAGAACGCATGAAATTCACAGTCCTATTCCTCTGTAATAAACTCTTACTAATCAGTTCAGAGCTTTATAAAACAATAGGAGTGGAATGACAATGCTGTCATTTGTATATTCTCCCTCAGTTCTCTAATGGAAGCTTTTTTTTTCTCTGCCAAGTCATTCCTGACAATGTTAATGATTCACTATAAAGCAGTTTCTGGGCTATGATTTGTGACATTCAGACTGGTTAGATGGGAGGGCTCGGCGGGTTTCTGGGGAGTGTTTTGGATGCAGAAATGCCTTGAAGATAGCACTTTATTATATTTAGGACAAGTATGACATCCCACTTCAAGGAAGAGGCCCCTATACATATTGAGAAGGGATTTCTATGGTTTAAGTGGGGAGGAGAAGGTGGGTTTAAAGAATGCGTCTGTGTGTTTTTTGAGGCGACATAAAGATAGGAAGCAGAGAAATGGAGGCAGGAGGCAGAAGGATTATGGATAATGGAAGAATTTTGCCTCAGGGTATATGCCTGCTTTGCCTATTCCTGTATAACTAGAATATTTATAATTCAAATACTTATCTTTAATAATTAAAAACCAAGGAATATTAAAGACAAAAGGTAGAGAATATTATGTACACATGTGTAGGCATCATGCATTAAATCCCCACCCTTGCAAAATACAGCAAGAGGTAGCTTTAAAAGGAGGTTAAAAAGTGAATATTTTAAAATGTCTTGAAAACAGAATTTCTAATTCACTCCAATTCTGCCAGGAGTGATACCCTTACTTCTGATTTCTACACACGCTATCAGTCATGGGGATAGGTACTAAAAATATCCAGCGTGGTGGTTTGACATCAGCACATCAACAATTAAAAAGTGGATACAAATATTTCAGGTTTTCAAAACCGTAAGGTTTTCCTCCAGATTTATGAAAACCTTGGATTTGCACAGGAAAGGGAAAAGTCATTTTCAATTGTTTTCACAGAATATTTAGTTGCACAGTCTATATAAACTACTAGTTACAATGGAATGTAATATTCTACCACCGCCAGAAACTCTCTCTGATCTTCTGCCTCTTCGCAGACAGCAAAGAAACAAAGAAAAACAGCCCTTGCTGAGGATGGAGAAGAGTGTTTGAAAAGAGAAAGAGACCTCAACTGTGCCCCCCGGTATTATAAAGCTGTCAATTATAACCATGATTACAATGAAAATACTGGAATAAAAAAAAATTATTTAAGGAAGGGAAAAAAGGCCAACTGCTTTTAAAAAGAAAAAAAGAGAGAGAAAGAACAACCATAAAATACAGTGTTTACTTTCAACCTAGCAATTCTCAAGTTAATGAAAAATAATACAAACTAATGGAGCTCAGTTGTTTATATTACAGTAACAGAAGAGCAGAAGGCTTAGCAGCCAAAATATGAACAAATTAAGACTCTGGGTGAAATGGTCAGGTGTCACTGTTTTTGAAGAATGTGGCCTCTGTGGCAATGAGTTTGTGAATAATAGTTTCAACTCCTATATAGATCAGAGGTGTTACTATTTACACCTTTGCTAATTACGCCAAGGAAGAGATTAATGAAAAAGTAAATGTCCCTATCTTTTTACCTCCCCATCACACCAAGTAATTCCTAGTTGAACATTAACTCAAGCTGACAATAATATGCTAGGGTGAAAAAGTAAGGAGAGGGACCCACAGATCTTTGTAGGCATAAAAAGAATGGTGATAATCAATGGCTAAACATAGATCATAGCTTGCATTAAAACTAAAAATCACAGTTAAGACTCATTTTGTAAAATAGTCCATTTTTAGAACCGGGACTAGGCCTGGCTGCTGCAGTACTTCACGTTCTGATGATCTTGGGTAGAACATCTTTCGTCCCTTGGAGATGCTGCAGCTCCTGTGTTAATGAAAACGACAAGGCGTTGTTAACCAGAAGCATCATCATGAAACCCAGTATTCACCAAAAGACCCTGTGGGCTTCCAGCTGGGATTAACAGATCAGGAGAAAACAATGGTATACTAAACAGTGAATTTGGGAAGTGGGAAACTAAAAAATCTTCAAGTGGATCTTGTAAATTGAAAGGACATTCCCCAAGAATTATTGTATGTTGCCATGGCCAAAGATGGGAAGTTTGAAAACTTCTCCCGATTCAGACTATCCACATATCTGCAGGATTTTGAAACACAGCAGTCGTCCGTATCATCTGATAGTTGTCTTGTGCTCAATATGTTTGTAGGCTCACAGAGAGGGGCCCTTATCTACTTCCACTCTTGCTGTTTGTCTTACATCCTTATTAGCTTTCCACAAAGTGCAATCATAATTAAATTCTAAAGCAAAGGATGAAGTCACCCAAATCATCATCCAACTAACTGCAAATGATGATGGTAAGAATGACAATGTTACTCTACACTTCTTTAATTCTGGTTCGGCAGCATTTAACTCCCTGACCTCCTGCAGTTGTCAGTGTCAGTGCCACAGGCTGCTTAAATGCTGTGCAAAAGCATTTCTGCTTTATTTGTTCTAAATTTACTGGTTATTAATTTCACAGTGTGACCTCCTATTCGCCTATTACTTGGCAGATTTCACTCTGGCCTTCAAAAAGCTAAAGATTTCCATCACGCTACTTTCTATTTCTCTGGATTTTTCTGGCCATCTCCCATAATATGTAAAATTTCCTGTTTCCTTAACCATTCTTGTTACCCTTTGCTGAGGTTCACACTGTATAAGTATCCATAGCACTTAGAAATTTATTTCATTCTTTTCTTTCAGTAAACATTTGCATTTTCTCAACCCCTTTCTCCCTTTCTCACAGATCTAAAAAAAAAAAACCTGCTTTTTTTTGTTGCAAACATTGTATAGTGAATTGTTTTCATGTTGTTGAGTAATTTAAAGCTTTTACTTGCTATTTTTCTCAGTCACACAGAGTGGGGGATAGGGAATATCCTGTTACACTAGGAGTAGAAAGACAGTGGCAGTGTAAGTTCATATAGCCAAAGGGTCACTGTGATTTCTCCCATCTTTCTCATGGAATCGGGAACCTTCCACTCCTGGACCATATCTTAGAACTCAGAGGGAAAACAGTCCATTTACTGCTGAGCCAATGAACTTGGTGAAATTTTTAGCCATTGTATCAGGAAGCATATGTGTATTGCAATTCAGGGCCTTACCAGTCTTCTGTATATGAATGTATGAATCTATAAACTAGATTGTCTTGGGTAATTTCAGGCTCTGGAGATTTGGGGGCATCTGGTGTCTTTTTCAGTGGATGCACCTTTCTTCCAAGAAAACCAACCCTCCATACTGACAGCCCGATTCTAAAAGAGCACACCATTCCAGCTGGCTTTTCAAAAGCTCACCTCCATCATATTTACCTTCTCATACTCTATCTACACAGGTTATCAGGGGATTGTATGAGAGCTATTTCATAAGAATGGTAAAAAAGAAAACAGGTACAAGATTGCAGAAAAATAATGAGTAAAGGTAGTTCCAGATCAGATATTCAAAAATTTAAATATTGCAAATAGGAGAGTCAAGTCACCACTTTAGCAACATAGAGAAAGCCTTTATTTGCTGGACTATCCTACAGATTGAGACAGAGAAAGAGGTAAGATTGGTGGTACTAAACAGGTAGAGAGTAAATGAGGGACCAAGTGCCTTCAGAGCCTGAGGAGACCTGTACTCATTTCTTAAAGGGCCTACCTTTGTTCCAGTAACTTTCTCAAGGTTTCTTGGAACTCTGTGCTCTGAAGCTTAATGTATAACATTGATAGCAATGAATTTTATATTAAAATATTTATTTCAGATATTTTTATCTTACAAATGAAACATGCACATGCCACATACTCCATGTACATATATGTCATTAATGTTGCAAGAAACAGGCAAAATAATAAAAAGGTATCTGTGCCCCCTATAATGCATATTCGTCAAAGGGTGCATCAGCAAAGTCTTATTTCTGTGAAAGGATTACATGTAAGTGGTTTTGATTTTCCAAATTCATTTATATCTGTTATTTCATATTATTCTCACTATGTCATAGAGTTGGAGTACTGTTTTTCCCCCCAATTTCTACAAAGTTGGATAGGAGGTAAGGTGGCCTGGAGGCGACTAAAGCAAGTAAATGTTTAAGGTAATAAAGATGGCACCAGGTCCTGCAAAATAGGATGCCCAATCCTCCCCTCCTCTGCCCTAGATGTTATCTTGAAAACTTCATGCTAAGTAGTGTAATTTTACATTAAGCAAATTACATAAGACAAATAAGCCATCTTCTTTCCAAAACGTACCATGAAGACTATTTAATAGACTGCTAGAAGCAGCTTCTTCAAGTTCCCAGGATTTCTGTTGGAAACAAATCAAAATGAATAGAGAATTGGTAAGATTCTGTCATATTAGGATTATTCTCAAATTGACTGATGGACTATAAATAATAAAAAACTATTAGTAATGCATCATTAAATTGGGGACAGTGAGGTTCTGTAGGGATAGGGTTGGGACCAATACTAAATGAAACGTCTAAATTAATGCCCTGATGGAAAAAGTAAATAGCTGTGACCATACCAAAATAGAAAGAAGTGCAACCACAGTGGAAGATCTTAGGTGGAAAAATTTAAATGGAATGAGATTTAATTTAGATAAATCTATAATAAGTTGCTCATGGGAAAGTAATTCCTATTTGAGTAATAACAAGCAAAATTCTCCTAAAAGACCAGTAAAGTAGAAAAAAGATTGGGTGTAGTGGTTAATATCTTCTGAGCATTAACAATGAACAAATCACTAGGGAAATATTTTAAGTTAAAACCATGTCTTCAGAATTTTACTATTTTAAAATGAACTATAATTTTTAGTTCCAAACTATTGTTGTTTTATGTTCACTGGTTTGATAAAATAAATGACTGGTGTTCACATCCATGACTTCAAATCATCTGATCAATAGTTCTACCTTTATTTGATGCCTGGAGTTCAGAAACAAATGATCCTAAAGGTTGATAAGATCAGCTCTTTCAAAAGTCCAAACAGACGCATCGCACTTAAATTCCTTCACTTCAAAACAGAAGGCAAAGAGCAGTAAACTGGTTCCAGAGAGAGGAGTCTGGTTTCAGCTCTGATAGTATCAATCACAAATAAATGGCAAATGCACAATTGTAAACTTGGAAGCAATTGATATTGCTTTAAAAAAAAAAATCTAATACACACAGCTCACAAAAGATGCTCAATAATTGTAACATAGTCAAATTAAAATTAAGAAAATTTGATCTGATTATTTTGCAATTTAAACAATGAAAATTAAACTTAGCAGCATTCCATGAAGACATGTGCCAACAAGCCCATTTCTTGCTTCCTTGCCCACAGAGCCATTTACTGGTTATTATGCCAGCATGGCCTTGGATTTTGCCCAGGGTGGAGGCACAAACATGAAAATTGAACAGTAGCTAAATACTGACAGTAAACTTATACATTAAGTTAGTATATTCTTAAAAATGATCCACTTGCCAAATTTCAGGTTATTTTTATTATATAGTAATTATGACCATGTAAACCAAATAGGTTTTTAAGATTTTCTCTTCTTTTCTATGCATTAATAGAAATGCATAGAATTTCTGGGGCGCCTGGGTGGCTCAATTGGTTAAGTGGCTGACTTCAGCTCAGGTTATGATCTCATGGTTCGTGGGTTCGAGCCCTGTGCCAGGCTCTGTGCTGACAGCTGAGAGCCTGGAGCCTGCTTCTGATTCTGTGTCTCCTCGCTCTGTGACCCTCCCCAGCTCACACTCTGTGTCTCTCTCTCTCTGAAAAATAAATAAACGTTAACAAAATTTTTTTAATTATAAAAAAAAGAAAAGAAATGCATAGAATTTCTATAGAATTCTGTGACTAAGTATGAAACTCCCCAGAATGGAGAAGAGCCATGTCTCTAAGCCAAGATTGCAGTGAGTGATTCTTGAAGCACACAGAAGGGGGATCAGCACTCTAGGGCAAAGAGCTTTCATCAGTGAATAATCCATAGAACGAGCTGTCATGGAACAAGGTGTAACAGTTTCTAGCTGTACTTATTTAAAGTTTTCATTCTTGGTACAAAATTTAGATGATAAAAAATGTGAATATTTACATTTTTACATAATGCATTTATGTAAATTAATGATAAATAATTATTTTTTTTTCCAGTGCTCAAAGCTCCAAAAAGTACTGGGGTCGAAATGTATCATCTGAAATTTTTATGAAAAACTGGATACTGATATTTAATTTTTTTAATGTTTGTTTATTTATTTTGGGAGAGAGAAAGGCATAGAGAGAAAGAGGAGGAGAGAGATACCATGAGCAGGGGAGGGCAGAGAGAAAGCGGGAGAGAGAAAGAATCCCACGTCTGTTCCACGCTCAACATGCAGCCTGATGTGCCGCTCCATCTCACGACTGTGAGACCATGACCTGAGCTGAAGTCAAGAGTCTGATGCTTAACTGACTGAGCCACCCAGGCTCCCTGTTACCAATATTTAATTACTCTCTAATGCTGGCCCTCTTTTTGATGTCAGTGAACAAAATTTACCAATATCCAATTTCTCAGAATTTTCCTGGACAAAAACTGATGTTAATTTTAAGAAATTGAACATGGTACAATAGTGACGTTGTTTTGGATGTCATCTGTTTACAGCCTTGAAACTGGACTCTTGGACACTTTTCAATGATCCAGTTCAGCCCAAATTCTTGATATCTCACTTGTCATTGATAATTATTCCTGGATAATGCTTCTGGCTGTCAAACTGTGTGAATGTCTGGCTTAAATATTTCTATCCAGAGAGTTTGAAATTTATTACACCCATTATAATTTTGTGGAGGTACCCCTCAGTTAGAAAAAGAGAGCCTTGCATAAGAGGTGCTTATACAATAGATTTCCAAAAATTACTTTCTTCTTTAAATTCCATCGTAATGTCAGAAATATACTCTGCTGTTGAGATATAGGACATTTATTTCAAGATATATATTTTGGTGTGGCAGTTTGCTTGCTTCTGAGGACAGATAGTATACCATGAGGTAACAGTCATCAGGTGCCAATTCTGTTTCAGGCACTATCTGAGGAAATGCTATGACAATGGCACCCCTAGTTGAAGCAGTCACATCATTGTCCTGCTGACATTGTGTCTCCACTCCATGTACAATAGACTCCTTACACTGAAAGCAACAGAAGCCTCCAAAGAACGACCACAGCCAAGCATCTGTGGGTTGCAGACTCCTCATCTTTAAACTTTTCTCACCTATTTGTAAGTTCAGTCTTCAAAATGGTTTGCACTGTGGGGCTCACCTGTGATTCTGTGTACATCGGTATCCTTTACATTGTTCCCTCTACTGTTTCAAAGAATAGTATGACATGAGATCCTTTGATGATACTTGAAGCTAATTTCCAAAAAGAAGAAAATGATAAAATGATGTCATCAAACAATATTTGAAAGTAGGCCACAATATAAAAAACACAGTTTCAAGATCTGTTCCAGAGAAAGCCACATTAGGAAGTAGTGGCATGGAGTGTGGGCACGGGGTACTATAATTCATATCTCCTGTTATGCAAACTGTTATATACTGTTATCCTGTATAGATAGAAAATAAAAACACATGGAAAACACACTTGTAGAATTAGGTATATCTCATCAAAGTTTTTGTTGGGAGCTCCTTCACACTCAGATAGATGGATATAGCCCAGGTCACTGGATGTAAAGGTCCCAAAAAAATAGTGGTGATCCAGTGTATAAATATGATTATGGGCATTCCCTGGATGACATGCTTTTTTGAATCTTAAATCTAGTTGACAATTTAAACATTTTATGTATCTTCCAGTGTTCAATAATAAATTCAAGAACACATGAAAAAAATTCGAAAAATAAAACCAGAACTCTTGCTTCACAACATCGTGATTAGTAGAATACATAGCTCTAAATCTAAGTTAAGTTGCTTTCTTAAATTAATTGAAAACGGATTGCTTTGTGCAAACTTGGATCATGCATGTTACAGTGCAGTGGTTGACTCCAGGTCTTGGGCTTGACGGGTTATGTGTCTCCGGAGTAGAAAGTATTTATACTCTCAAGAAAAATATCTCGACAATGTCATTCAGTGTTAAATAGGTGAGGGTTTTTTTTCATGATGCATCTATCTGAACTTTCTCAGTGTGACTCCAAAGCCCTCTTCCTTTACCCTCATTTTCTGTTGGATTATGAACAGCCTAGACAGATCCAAGGAAGTCTTAAAAGCAGGCAGTAAGATGTAATGCATCAGAGATACTTCTTTATATATTACAGACATTTGAAGATTCATTAACTAAGATAATCATGTGAGAGTGAATAACAAGACCTGACAGAGAGTCGGGCCCTCAATAACATGTTCATTTATTTCCTTCATCTCTTCCCACCCTCCTTCATTCAGTCTTTCTCTCTCTTATTAGCCATCATTTTGTTTCTGTATCACTACATTATAGGAGGCAGTCTAATCTCTTGATGATGGCAATGGATGTGATCAATATCAGCTTCATTTGTGGAATTTGGGGTACATAATGTATCTGTCTGGGCTCTACTTTCTCTAGTTGCTCATTGTCTGATCCACTGTTTGCAAAGGGAAGTTGCAAGAATCAACAGCATGATAGTCAGGCTTTTCCCTCTTCATATTCTTTAGGGTTTTGTGACCTTCAAATATTTCATATATTAAATAAATATATCCTTCCCCAGCATCCTCAATAATGACTATGAAGATATACAATACAGCTCAAGGATAAGTCCACATTGTATAATACCTCATGAATATACAATTTGGGAAGTTGTATATAAGAAAAACTTGCCAGTGTTAACTTAGGTCCAACAGTGAATATGTCTGCAGGATAAGAAAAAATCATGACAAATTACAAAGCTTAAAGGATGACAAGTACCACAAACACCACAATGTCCAGAACAATAATATAATGTTTCTACTTATTAACTGTCTGACATCTCCTCTAAAGTACCCCTTTTTGGCTGCAGACTTCTTCATATGACAATAATTTTATAATAGAAGAGAAAGATAATGCATTCTTTCACATAGCATGGTTATCAAAAATGTTTTTTTTCTTAGCTTAGAAAAGCTTTGGTCCATTTTTTCTGTCAGTGACAATTCTGATGTGTTGCATCATCTTGAACCCCTGGACTCCACCAGAAGAAGGCATGTTAAATGGACTAAAACAAAACCCGTTACATTAGGATGCAAATACAGGTGACTTCACATGGTCAATACTCATTGTTCAGAGTCTTGTTACAGGCTCATGTCTACAATATAAGAATTCTTAAATTCTCTTTTGCATGATTCATATCATCATGGAAAAGAAATATGCCTTATTTTATAATTATATAAGCTGCTTAATCAAGTGCAGTCTCTTTTGACCAGATTTCAATGAGAATTGAATTCTCCACTTATTATTTTACACATCAGAGAATTAGAAGAATATTCCATAAACTAGTTCTGACTCTTTACATTTAAAGCTTTTCTTTTTTTTTTTCCCATGACCTACATCCTCTTGGTATGTAACTGTAGGACATACCTTGGTATGTAACTGTAGGACAAGTTAATATTACAATTTGCCCCCTGGCTCTTGTTCACGACCCAACGTGAGTTGGTGGGGTAGAAAGTAAGAATCCTCAGGGTAGCCATTCTTACCCTAGGATAGCTAGAAAAAACTATATGTAAAAACAACTTTGAAATACAAAAATAACCAACTAAACCAAAAACAAGTGTAATAGCACTCTGAAATTTCTTTTTAGCCAGATCCACCAAAACACTGATCTAACACCACCTGGCATGAAGGAAGGTGTGACTTGGGGAGAGTCAGAATGGGAACAGAGAGCAGTCATAATTGATTACAATTTAAATAGTTTAATTTGACAAAATTTTCCAAAAGCAGATGACCGTGGAAACACATCACTTGAGAACCTTCCATGGAAGGAGTTCACATATGTGTAGGACCTGGAAGTAGAAAGCTTCATTGACTTCATGGTGAATCTGCCTCCAGTACAGTGGTGAAAAGAATAAGATTTGGGGTCAGACACACCAAGGTTTCAGTCCCTTTCTAGTGGTGTGATGTTCACCAAGTCCCTGAGCCAATCTAAGCTTCAGTGTCCTCACCTGAAAAGGAATAGGACAGAACTTGCCTTCTATGACTGTTATGTTTAAATGTAAATTTATGTAGATAAATTTCATATTCTAAAAACTCAATAATTGGTAGCTATATTAACTCAATAACTGATAATCTTTTTACAAGATTAAATGTTCAGAATTTGTCACCCCTTACAAGATAACCACTCTGCACTATTGCCTACAATAAACGTTGTAGGCAATCATCTACATCTGTTTGTTTATTCTCCTATCCAAGAACATGCTTATCTTTCTCTCATGTTCTAATCCAAAGCCTATGTATCTTTCCAGAGTCAGCTGAGATCTTACCTGTTCTTTTCAGTTTTTCAGATTTTTCAGCACTTGCTGCTGAGTCTATTCTTTGAAGGTTATCACAACACTGTCCAATAGAAATATAAGGTGGGCTACATCTGCAATCTTGAGTTTTATATAGCTAGGCTAAGAAAATAATTAAAACCAGGTGAAATTAATTTTGATAATATTTTTACCTAACCCAACATATCCAAAATAGTATTTCAACATCTAATTAATATTATAAAAGTATTAATGATATTACATTCTCTTTGTCATATTATATTTTCAAAATCCAGTGTGCATTTTCAATTCATAGCATTTTGAATTCACAGCAACCACATTTCAAGTACCTGATAGCCACAGCTATCTAGCTGCTGCCATTTTGGATAGCATCTGTGTATAGTATGAATAGTTGGCACCATACTATTTTATATGTAATTACAGAGTGCCAATATGTTTGCTGGTGTTTCCTATGTGTCAGGGCTTTCCCAGACAGTTGGTAGGCTCTTTGAAGAACCTTAGAGTCCTGTATCTCTGGGATGCAGTGCCCAAACACAG
The DNA here is from genome assembly GCA_028646485.1 of Cryptoprocta ferox. Lineage (NCBI taxonomy): Eukaryota > Metazoa > Chordata > Mammalia > Carnivora > Eupleridae > Cryptoprocta > Cryptoprocta ferox. Next base: position 76,371,558 of record CM053560.1, on the reverse strand, counting down.
TGGTCATTGAGGAAAGGTTTGCTGCTGAACAGTTTGGATGCATTTAGAAATCCTAGAAGGGAAAATGCAACAGACAATGTGATTTCTTTCCATTTGTGCTACTTTTATCACTCTGTGTTGTTTATCCCAGGATGTAAATTCTCAGAGTGTGTGGAATAATGCCATTTGCAGACTGGTATTAATAAATCTGCTCTGGCACTAGTGTAAATAATGCAAGAGGCAAAAACAAGAGGGAATATTGCATGTGGTAATACTTTTCTTGTGGAATAAACAATCAGATTAAAGTGCTTCTAGGTACGAACGAGAGCAATATAATCTCACCACCACCCTTAAAAGTAGGGCTCCAGTTTTTTAAATGTTTACTTCCCAATGATCAAAAAATAGTAGTTCACTTTTGATTAGCAACTCTGCTGTTGGAAATAGAGGCTGCTTTCAAGATATAACCAATAGCATACCACATCTACTGTGCTACATGATACTCAGCTCTTTCCGCAGACCTTTGACACTATAACATGGTAAAGAATTTGTCACATTTCTGGCCTGGACATTTTAAAAAATTTAGATAAGAATCAAATTATACAGCACAAATACAGAAGACCATATAAACCCACATTGCAATAATACTATAGATTCAGGTAGAAGTTAAATTTCCAAACGTAGTCTCTGTTTCTTATAGGGATATAAGAAAACAGTTTATAATATGGAAAGCTGTTCCAAGTTACAACGAAAGGAGCAGAGATTTTAAAATGTATGACTCAGTGAATCACTTAAAATCCTGGAAAAGGGTATTTTGTCATTTTATAGTTATATTATCTAAAAGAACAACAACAGTCAAAAACTTAAGATATATCCTTAAAATATATCCTGACCATTAAGTTGACAGCAGTCAGCACTTTCCATGTTGTATTACATTATTTGACTGAAAATGTGTTTTGTCTCATTTCTTCTTCTATATATAATAAAGGTAAAGCAAAGTAGAACATTCCAAAGAATTTACATCCACTTTCATGTTGAAAAGCTGCCTCTCAAATACATCTCACAAAATATGTCCACAGATGCAACTAAAGACAACTTTAATTACTTCTCTATGTTGGAGGATTTCCTTTAATTTTCTAATTTTCAGCTCTCCTGCCAAAATTCTAACAAAAGTTTTGAGCAGATTTTATTTTCTTCATCATTCCTTTCTGAACAGAGATACTTCTTCTTTCTCTGAATTCCCTCAGCAAGTTCTGTATGGACACAAACTTGGTATTTACCATAATCTTCTATTATCTTATTTTTATTTCATTATTCTATTCATTATTTTGACATGCCTATATCTGAGCTCTACGATACAATTATAAGTTTCTTGAAGTCATATGCCGTGTCTTATTCATCTGTAGCGCTCAGGATGGTCTTGGATAGAAGAAACATTCAGTAAATGTGCTAGAAATCATGATGATTATGATCATGATTTACAGGAATGTCATAGCAGACCAATGACATGTTATAGCAATGTCAGCCATTATGAATACACAGTAACATTTTTATATTCCAATTTCATTCTTTGGCTATCTTTTTAAATAAATGTGCTTAGTGTTTCATCAGCATTTGCTTTCCAAAAACCCAAGTTGAATGTATTTTTAAAAATTAAAATAAAAACTTTAAAAGTCTAATTATATTCTAGCATCAAAGCTTTTTCTCCCTTACAGTTATATTTTAAGTGTTTTTTTAGTGATTTTAGTGTGTAGCCATAGTTAAGATTCCAGTTTACAAATACATATCTACTGTGGGTTTTTTCCAAATTTAATAATATCCTGAAACCTAATTTTGTGTATTGAATTCATTTAAAATGTGGTTGCTACTCAACAATTTTGGAGGAAAGTAAATTACATCAGACGTCACATTTAAACTAAACCCAGAAGTTAAAACTCTCTATAAATAAGAAAAACAGAAAGACTTCAAATAAGAAGCATGAAAGCCAAAGGAAGTTAATGTGCAGCACAAAGTCATTTGGCCTCATGAGCACCCCGCCCAATGGACTCAGCTGTTAGAAAATGGAGCATGTGAAATGCACAGGGGGCAATGCAAGTATATGGGCTCACTGATGCCAGACTACAGTAGTGGCTCAAGAGTGAGAGGCCATTGATGAGAAGAAGGTTTGGATTAACTGTGGCCTTGAAGTTACCCCTGAAAAGTGAGTAACACTCAGTTGTGAGAGGTGCATTAACCTCTTCAGACCACTAGGGTTCAAAGTGTTCCATAAGGGGTAATTTATTAAATGGGTCCTAATTGCTTGGTAATGTACCTTCCAAAAGTCACTCTCTATGCTGTGATTAGGCCTGGGATTTGCCAAGTGCTGTCATTCTCTTTGTAACTCCATAATGGAACTCTAGGATGTGGGAAGCAGATCCATTGAACAGCTATATATCTAATCGGGGTTCAGAGTCTTACCAATAGAGCCAGGCAAACTTTCATTTAATTGTCCAGTGTTTACACACAGAGATACGAAATTGACACACCTTGTAAAATATGCCTTTTACTAAGTACATACACATTTTCATAGAATAAGGATAACTGTTTTTTAATTTGCAAAGATGGACACATTTTTAAGATTTGTACACTTATCCATTTCATTAGATTCTTTCTTAAATGTATAAAAATAATCATGCTTTTTGTTTTCATCATCTACAAATAAACTTCCTTTTGCCCTCTTTGTTTCAGATGAAGTGCAGTCAACATGACTGACTTTTTGGGTTCCAAGAAAAACAGGGTCGATTTTACCAGCCCGTGCACCAGTATCACAGATATACACCAGGACTACTTCGGCCCTAGTTTTGTTAATTAGCAAGGCCAGCAGAGGGAGTGCAAGAGCATTGTTACAAAAACAAAATTAAAAAAAAATTAATGACAGTGATAATTAGAAGTAGAAAATCTGACATTAAACTACAGAGGATAATATGGCAGAATCTAAATATAGAAGCAGCCTTGGTAACATCATATAGGTAACATGCTAGAACCAAAGAGACAAGGCTGCTAGTCACTGCCGTAGTCTTGTATTTGTGAGCTCACTGAATAAGACTATGCCTCACTCTTTCAGTCTTGAAAATGGCTGCTACAGTAGCTTCTATTAAGATAGGAAAGGCTTTTATCTTCCTTAGAAAAAGATTATTACTAACATATTGGGGAATTATTGTCACAATAAAGAAGCTGATTGATGTCTGTTCTTTCAGAACTACGGGCCACTTCTTCTGACCATGAGTGAAAAACACCTTGATGGTATCCCCTAATGCCATAAGAACAGGGATTTGATTAGATCATGGGGTTGGACACATTTTTTAACATGAATAAATTTAGGCTTCAAAGTAGCATGGGGATGCCTTTTCATCAGAGAGAAATTATGTATTCGAATCCCATACATTGTTTTACAACTCCTGTTCCAGACCATTTAAGGAAGTTACACATTTTCCAAACATGTTTTCAGACTATTTGTTACAATAGAGTTCTTTTCAAATCCACCACTGGATGGTTTATAGTTTTTTAGAACCCCAATTTCACCCTTAAGGGAATGTGCCAGGGTTGTATTTTCCAGAAGATCCTCAGTGGCATTTCTTAAGAGATCATTTGTGTGTCCCTCATAACCACTTTTCACCCAAAGGCATCTTTGAAGAAATGAAAACCAAAACAAGCCAGCCTTTATGCCATACTAAGCTAAATGAAATCTTTCTTTGTTCTAGAAGTTTGGGATAATCTCGAGGATAGTGCAACTTGCCTGGAAGTTTACCAGGAAAATAGTTTGGAAAGTAAATATTCAGTTCTGCTTTCTCCAGTAGATGTCACTTTCTGTACATAGGATATCAAGATATATAAGATGCACAGTATTCCTTAAAATGATGTCAAAAAATAACTTTGAGTTCCAGCCATATGTAATAATTTTTTAAGCTTTTATTGGTATTTTCTAGTGTTAGGAAACTTAAGGAATATTAAAGGCTAAATGAATGCTATTAATTAACTGTCTTACCATATTTCTGTCTAGCCTTAGCGATGGCCATTAAGCATACACAGCACAAAACACAGTATTGCTAGTGCATTTTCAACAGTTACTGAAAGCTAAGAATTATTCCACATCACAACCTAGAATTAATTTGCCAAAAACAAACATGGTTCCTGAGTAAATAAGCAGTCGTTAATACTATGCTCCATACTTACCAAGAATCTAATTAAATATGAGTTCACATGACCTATTATGATTTCAAGAGTTATTCTTCCTGGATTCTCTATATCATTTTGATATTCACATCAGCTTCATATGTCTGAGAAAAAAAATTTTAGTACCCCAAAGTGTTTCACTATATATATATAGCTAGAGATATCAGCCCTGGAAGGAGAAAGAGAGTGTGTGTAAGAGAAAGAGAGAAAGGAAGGAAGAAAAGGAAATGAAAGGAAAAGAGAAAGAAACAATTACAAACCTTAAAAATAGCACTTTTATGGCATCCACATGTACAAGAATGAAAATCAAATGATGGAAGAATATTAATAGTTAGAATTATATTAATTCTTCCTAAAATACTTCCAAAATGCTCTTTGCATTTCTAAACATAAGCCTCATTATGCTGTTCTATTTGTATTGCAGCACAGTTGAATTTTATATTTGAGTTGTTTTAATAGATGACTTTGAAATGACAGAGGAGAGTACATTTTTGTTTCTTATTGATCGAAGCAAGATTTTGCTTGTAGCTACTATAACTTGAAATAATAGGAAAGGCTGCAGAGGCTTTTTAAAATGTTGACGTCTGGGTCACATCTGATTCAGTCGTTGTATTGACAAATGTGATTTGATAATTGCCAAATTAAGCTCCAGAGAAAATTAGTTAAACAACTACTTTTATTTTTAGATGCTTCCAACAAAAGATATGAAGTTTGGTAGCAAATAATGATAGGGTGCTAGAACAAAAATTTCCTAAGAAGGCAAAATGGGCATGTGGATTTTACAAAACAAAGGAATCTATCTGGTCATCAAAATAAACAACATCCAAAACAGTCTCTTTGGGAGTTAAATATTTTGTGCAGGGAGTAAACCCAAAGAGCTTGATTCTTATCTGAGGTAGAAGTTTCTTGACATGTTAACTGGGAAGTTCTACCATTCTTGTGTATACTTGGTTAAAACAAAGAGATTATAAGCTTTGAGTAATAAAGGGATTTTAGAGGCTTTCACCTTTAGGCTACTGATACAACTCTATTTCAGGATGAGGAGATCTAAATCCTGAATGTAACAAGGCCATGTAGTTTACTTTTAATTCATCCCGAATTGGGATCCTACTTCATAATAAAGCCTAGGGCATTTTTTGCGGTGATTCAGAGCAAATATGGCTGCCAGAAGAAAAATAAAGATTGAACAGGAAGAATAGAAAAAAAGACACCTAGTAACAACTGAGGTGAATTCCTGAGGAAATAGACCCTGCTGGTATCTCTGCTGAGTATTTTCAAGAATGATATCAGCTTTCCACTGTTCTCCGTCTTATGCTTGTATTGATCAATATTAATCTAGAATTTGGAAGGGAAATGATGCTATGGTAATTAATCATCTTGAAAATGAAGCCAACTGGCTGATACGATGTGGCCAAATTACTATACTTTGATTTGAACTCCAGGAAGAGCTGTGCAAAACCCGCACCCTCACTGCCAGTTGTCAGTAGTCTTTTCCTGTGTAAAACGGAGTCAGTGTTTCACGTAGGCTGTTTGCACAGCCAGTATCTCTCAGGCAAGAAGTCTCTGGAAGAGCTGGAACTCCTCAGCACCATACTTACATCTTTTTATCCTTCCTTTTTCCCTGTAGTACTTAATAATCGTATTTACTTAATAGATTGAAACAGAAAATTCAGGACACTTTGAGAAATAGTCCATTGCTTAATTCCACAGCCCTAACGTTTTAAAAAATAATGGTATCATTACCATTGTTTGAATCATGTCTTGTAATTCTCTCCTTTAATTTATCAAATATTAAGTGAATTCAAAATAATATTTATAGCATACATGTAAAATATACAAATAAGTAAGTAAATAGGATGGACATGTGAGTTCTGTACCCAACTTAGGAAATGAAATGTACCAGTATCTCTGGAACCTTGGGCCTCTCTCCAACCTCTTCCTTTCCCTCACTTTTTCTATAAATCAGATCATCTTGAATTTTGTGTTAATCAGCCTCTTGCTTTTCTCTAACTCTCTTCTTTTTAAAAATAAATGCTTCATAGGGATTTGACTGTTGACTATTTGTTTAGAAAAATACAGTAACATGTTTGAGAAAGTTGATGCATATAAGTGATTTTGATCCTTTAAAAATGTTTTTTTCAATCAAGATGGCCTGTATTATTAGCATTCAATTACAAAATACCAAAATTTTATGGAGTATAAGAATACATTTACCTACATATATCACTAAAATACTATGCACATAAATTGCACATTTAATAAATGATGTGTTCAAATAAATAAAAATAAATGATGCTTTCAAATCATATAGTAAAAGACTTTGGATCCCAGGAAAGATTTCTAAGGAAATGTGTTATATATCCATTTCTGGAGACTTAAAAAAATTTTGTTTTACCTACAAGGTTTATATGGTTTCCCCACCCAAAGATCCAATCAGGGTCTAGATAGACTGCTTATTAAGTGTCTGAGTATATCATTAAGGATAAGATTCCTCACATTGCCTGGCCACCCCACCAGCCCTGTCTGGAGATCTGAAGATGAGCAAGTCCTAAAGGGGGAGTGGAGGAGAGTCTCTGGGAGGAGAGACTGGAAAATAACAGAGAGGATGAGACCAGAGGATCCCTGAGGCATCCTTCCCTGTCACCTTCCTTTTCTCCTGCATTCCAAAGTGGACTCCAAGTCCAGTTTACCAGCAGTATATAGCAGAACCCAATTCTGTTGTTACTCACTAGCACAGTAATTCCAAGTATATACCTGCTGCTTTTTTTCTTTCCAGACCATCTCCCTCAGGCACATGGGCATATCCCATATTAGGATCTCCTGTCAAGGCCACTGACTCTTGAGTTATCTCTTTACAACTTGAGATGGGACATCCATTTAGCATTTAGGAGAGTCTAAGTCAAAATTCTCTAATGAGGTATAGCTTGGTATTATTTTAAAGAAAACTTAAGGTGACTTTAGTTTTGTGCTAAAGTTAGAGTATCCTAAATTTGTATATGTTATCAGCATGGATATTTTTAAATTCTGTTTAAACTTATTAAGAAGTATTCGAGGCCTGAACTCTAAAATAAGAAAAGGAGACATTGAAGGTATCTGTTGTTAGATTTGTGAATAAGACCCTTGATGGATTGATTACTTAATGGCAAGTATGACAAGTGCGACAACAGATTGAGGAATAGCATTACATACCACCTCAGTAAAAAATAAACATGAACATTACTAATGATTAATTTCTCTAATATTTTAAATAATTTTGAAGGCATCAAAGATGTTGAAAACTAATATTAGTAGATTGGAGGTTTGTGTAGTAATCTTTGTCACAATGCCACTTACATGTCTATTCAATATATTTCAAAATTACTTTAGTTTTCTCATCCTTCAGTTTATCTAACTTACTTTTTTCCCCCACAGCCACCTTGCAAAGTCCTCAGGTTCTCTTTTGCTTGAACTCTTTTCTGTATCTTCAAAGTTTGCCCTTCAAATCATTTTACATGGCACTACCAGACTAAGCTTTGTAAACCAGAGTTTTTCTGCTTTTGTTCTCTTTAGATCCAATTTTTCCATGGAAATAATTTTAAACTCCTTAGTATGGTATTTCAGCAAGTCTTCTACCTTGTAGTTTTCTCAACAAGTAGTACAAAATCTGTATAACTGTGGTATCTAATTTGTAATCATTTTTTTACATACCATGAAATCCCCTTCACCTCCAATGCTCTACCTTGCCCTTTGTCTCATTCTGTGTTTTTGTCTGAAATCCTCCTGCTCTCCCAAACCCAAGTACTGATTCTGGGTACAGTCTTTCAATTAATCCCAAATCCTTCGAGCTTCCAAAGCACTTTGGTCATGCTCATAATACAGCATTAATCATGTACTGTCTCATATTTTAATTATGATGGGAATAGGTCTTATTAACCCCTTTCTTCCTGGATGAGGTTTAGGCATGACACCTCCTTAAATGTAGAATACCACACAATCAGCACAGTATATGTTTCATTGAATTAAATAGTTGAATACAGAAGGCAAAAAGAGAGCCACTATCATTTTTTACCAAGGCCTTAAAAGAAAATTACTTGAATGTTATTATATGAATTATTTGTTATTATAAGTTTACTGTTTTTACATTTCCAAAATACACTCAGTTTTGAGTATTTCAAAATCCCGAGACTAGTGCTGGATTGAGAATTCCAATACAATTAATATCCAGCCCCTGCCTTCTAAAAGCTCAAGACTTAATAAATAAGATGGACACCCAAATAAAATTAGCTAAAATACAGTGCTGTAAGTATCCTGGAAAAGGTTAGAAACAAAATGACCTGAAAGCACAAAGCAGTTAATTCTTGAAGACAGAAGGTGTTAACAGAATGTGGGCCACCTTAAGACCTTTGAAGTAGACCTTAAGAGAGAAACAGCTATTGGATAGATGAAGAAGCCAAGCCCAGAATAGCCATGTAGGTGCTGCATTGCTCAACTTCAAGGGCATCATTCAGTTAAACCACAACGTATTGCTGCCCCCTGACGGTGTGCAGCAACGTGGCCCAGGGAAGGAGCAGACCCAGCAGAGAGATGTGAATGCCATGTTAAGTAGTTGTCTTGACATCAGGTATAAGTTTAGTTAAAATTTTACTAACGTTTCACCTTCTGTTTTGTCTTTTCGAGGTCTCCCTTCCATAAAGTTTTAGGAATTTGTTTTCTACAACCTCTATTTTCAAGGAGAAGCCAAGAGCATGACAATTCCTGCCACTGCAATATTCACTGGAATAGTTTTAGAACAAAATAGGTTGCAGATCAGAATTAGCAAACCAGGGCACCTGGGTGGCTCAGTTGGTTGGGCATCTGACTCTTGATTTTGGCTTAGGTCATGATCTCGGGATTTGTGAGTTTAAGCCCCACCTTGGGCTCTGTGCTGACAGTATAGGGCCTGCCTGGGATTTTCTCTCTCTCCCTCTATGCCCAGCTCCCCGCTGACCCTCGCTCTCTCAAAATAAATAAATAAACTTAAAAAAAAGAATTGGCAAACCATAAGAAATCTTAGCAATCATTATCTTTTAAATTCTATGTTTTCAAACTTTTTGAGTTCTTTTCCTCAGATTAAATTTTGCTAAGATCAGTATGTAAACTAGAAAACAAGTGATAACTTTGCCCTGAGTTCTACCAGCTAGTCTTTCTTCCTCCATCAAGACTTGCTGGTTTCTCACGGCTCTACAGATTCCGAAGCACTGTTTGAAAATTGTCGCTCCTAGGCCCACCTCTTCTTTTATAATTGAGGAAACAGAAATCCAAAGAAATTGAAGTCCCTTGCCTAAGTTCATAGCAGCAGTTAGTGGCAGAATAGGAAACAGAAGTCCCTTAACTGCCACTCTTTCAAGATAAAATTAATTCTATTTACATAGCAAAATGAGCATGAGGTCCAAGGGTCTCCCACAGTGACATTTGGGATACAGAGAGACTGTTTCTTTTTCACGATAAGACAAGACTTCATTGCAATTCAGTAAGTCAGTGTTAAGTAATTCACAATCAATGCTAAGTCTCTTATTTTATTCTATCTTTCCTTCATTTTGATATTGAATTACTAGAAATGACAGCCACCAGGCTCTCTAGCTTCTTGATCCTAGACAAAGAAGATGGTTAAAGAAATACATCGTGGTGATGGCATTGGCTAGTTGGACACTTTTGTGCTGTAGAAATAAAAATTTACATATTGTCTCCCCCAGTTTAAAAAGGCAGAATAAAAAAAAATGATTTTCCTCTCATCTTAAATTGTGAGGAAGGAGAACAAAATGTCTAAATTCCTTGGCTAGTCCAACATATTATGTTTTAATTTAGAGTTTAAGTGATTTATAAAACTCTATATATACATACACATATGAAGGAAGGACTTAAGATAATCAAATATGTAGGTGTTACAAATTATACTCCTTGTCAAGAAAGTATAGTAACTATTACCAAATGGAACCAAAATAATGTTGGAACTAAACAGAGGAACCAAATAAATGGCACTACAATAAAGAAAAAATGGTATTTGTCTATTGTAGACCATTCCTACTGGCAATTATGAAATCAAATGGTAGAGCTAAACAATTTAAAAGAAATTGGATCATTTAAATAGGCTCATACTATATCATGACAAAACATTTGCTGAAAGTAGTAACAGAAATACTTGCTTATGAAGATCAAATGAGTTAATAACATTTGCGAGTCAAGAAACTTTTAGCTATGGGACCAAAATAAGATATGGTTACAAATACAATGCTAAACTTGAGCTGAATCAGTACTAACAAATTATAACTGCAGACCTCATATAAAAACCTTAAAAGTTACTGAGACCATTGCTTTGGGAAGTTATGGATATTCTTGATTGTTAATAGCACAGAAGTCATCTTAGTTTCTTTCCTAACAGAGCAGGGAATTGGAGACAATGCAAAATTCTCTCTTTCTAATTATACCACATCTGGATTTCCCCTCCCAAATCTAAATGTCTGCCTTAAAGCATGGCCCCTCAAGAAGATATAAATTAATTTTCTAAACACACTGCAATCCCCCAGCTCCTTCCAAAATTAGTGCTATTGTGTGTGCCAACTTTCACGTGATGTCACTAACTTCATCAATCATTCTAGGACGCAGAACACAATAAAGAGCCTGGCAGAGGAGAGCATTTTGGAGAAATACTTCATAACTTCCAGATAGTAATCCAAATAGACACATCTGAGAAAAATTAATTGGAACCATTTCTGCTTCAAGTCAGTCCCTAAACAAGTCTTTAATTTGTAAGTCCTACCATTTCAAATACCTCTCCATACATACGTACATGTGTGCACACGCACACACACCAAAAGCCACTGGTACAAAAGAACCAATAACAAATTAATGACTGGTTACTTGTTGAACAAAGTGAAAACACTTTATTTAAATTACAAGTTTGTCTATATTTTACATCTCAAATTATTTCAAAGCATTCTTACAAATTGTTCTTATACTTTGAATTCATTTGCTTTCTTCTAAATAGAAAAGTATTCATTAAAACTATTTGTTTGCCAATGAAAGCTATTTTGTCATGAAGGGATTTAAGAGTTGAGTCATGCTCTAGTCGTGTATGCTAGATGATAACCTTTATTTTATGAAGCAACTCTAAAGGAATTGTTGTGTGTTGAATTGTGTTTAGCAGAGCAGGCAAGGACACTTCAGACATAGCCTAAAACTTTGTCTCTGAAAAGGAAACTTTGTCGTGGGGGGAGATATAATGTCCAACTACTTTCTACCTGGCTGGTATCCAACTATATGATGAATTAGAAAAATATAACATACAAAGGAATATTTATGTGTCTTCCTCCTTCATCCGATACACAGTAGTTTTTCTCCCATGTCACAAAAACTGTAACCACAATTTACAAGTATATGTGCACAATCAAATTGCTATTGATTTAGCAATGCATTTCTTTGATGTCCCTTGCCTTAACCTCATTTATAAAGCTGTTTTGCATTATTTCAAACTGTCAATGATTTGTGACTCATGAATATTCAAATCTAATTTACACTTACCTTTTTGGTATGCAAGCTTACTTGCAATATGTCTCTACATTTGCCCTTTTGTTTTGTATTTATTTGTGGATTGTTTTATTGAAATAATACTCCTTTTAAAAGCATAGTAAGTCCATTTAAAAACAACAGGAGTGGTCGATGATCGACTCTTCTTGATCTCGGTATACTGTATATTTTCTACTTAGCAAGTTTAGTCATTCTGCAAATGTGTCTCTAGTATTAAAATAGCCATGGTTTTGTTGGTTGATGCCTTTTTCAGTGAGATCGGTTTAGTTTTGCTGGGCTATGTGTCTTGGAAAGAGTTAACAATTTTTAGATGAACTTGAGCCTTACCAAAAAAGGAGGGAAGGAGGAAGAGGAGGGAGGAAGAGGGGGGAGGGAGGAAGGAAGTAAAGAAAGAAGGAAAGACGGATGGATAGATGGATGGATGGATGGATGGATGATTTCTGGTAGAAAAACAAAATGTGCATGCAGAATTGAGGCATTCATGTCATTGTGGATCAACTTTTCCACTTACATTGTGGAATGCAAGAAATGAAACCTAATAGTCTCAAGCACTAAAAAACCCTTTTAGATGTCTTTCAGATGATGATAGCTAAAAGAGACAAGACTTTGTAGATTGCAGGCATGTCACTAGTGATTGAAGGTCCAAAACAGCCCAAGGAGCCACCTGCCTATGGAATGGGCTGAGTTTCTGCTTGTAAAACCTGTTTAGGGACAAACAGTAAGGATCATATGAAAAAAAAATGGAGTCAAGAATATCTCTTTTATAATTAGTTTCTGGACTCAACTGTGATTTCTAAGAACACCCAAATAATTAAATGCCCTACTTTGCCAAAAAAAGGAAAAAAATTCAAATATTTATGTTTTCATGCCAGAGGCTAAAATAGAAAAATAGTTAATAACATTTACAATGCAGTAGCTGTGTATTTTTTTAATTTGCGTCATATCCAATTTCTAAACTACCTTTTAAGCTATAAAGAAATCATTGGCCACCTAAGAAGGCTCCATCACAAAGTCAAGTTGTCCCCACATTCTCCAAATGATTCTGCATGAAGGATGGATGTAGGTCTCAGTGCATCTCATCTAGCCAACAACACATTTGCCTTTTTACAAACTTCTCATTATCCCTCAATTGTACGTATTCCCTTAGGTACTATGATCGCCTTCCAAAAGCTACTAAATTGATAATTAATCTCTTTCATAGTCTTTTTTTTTCACTTAGAAATCAATTTTTTAATTACCGGGGAAAGATTTTGCTGCCATAACATTTTGTTGCCTATGTGTGTTGAAACAAATGGCCTTTATCTAAAAGAGTTCATAATGTTTTCCCAACTTTATCATTAATTTATGATACTGATATCACTATTATTCCCTCCATTCTGAAAACCAAACATCACAGATTCCCTGGACCCAATATGCTACTCAAAGCTGTCTTTGAAGGAAACCCCTCAACATAATTCTATTGTTGTCCGTATAACTAAATGGTTTATTACATTCTGGTCTCTGACCCATGAATCAGAGGACTTAGCTCTGGGAAAAGTCTGGGATATAGAAAATTGTTAAGAACAAGGATTCTAGCATTATGCTCTTTGATTATACTACTAACTGTAAATTAGAGCAAGTCGCCTAATCTCTGAAAGGCTTTATCTCTTCATCTGAGGAATGAGGGCAATAATAGCACCTACTTCAGGTTGTATGAGAATTAAATGAGAGTATTCAAATGCAATGCTTAGCACCCTTGTCAGTGCTCATTATGGAACAGCTATTTCTTAAACCCAATGTTTGGCAGAAATTGAACCCAGTTTCTAGTCAGTTGTATTTTAAACTGAGAAAAGGTTGTATTCTCAATCTATTCCATGCTTCCCCTATTTTGTATCAGTAACAAAGTGTTTGCTCCTAACTCCAGGACTGTGTCCTCTTTTAACCAGTGGTTATTTCAGGACTTTTGGTTAAGCCTTCCACAAAGACATACAAATGGGACGTGAGGGGAAGTTTGCTGGAGCCTTCTCAAATTATTTTTTGCACATGTCTTCCCACAACAATATCCAAAGAAAGAGAAACAGGCTCTCTTCCTCTGTGTTGTTGTGGGAAGATAGGCGACTCAGAACTACTGAGGACATCTGGCTACCAGCCTGAGGATAAAGTTGATGCACATCAGAGGGCAGAGCCAAGAAAATTGAAGGGAAAGAGAGATGCCCCACCTCTTGCCAATGGCATAGCTTTATTCCCTTATTGCTTAAGCCAGTATGAATTGGGTTTTCTGTTACTTGCAGCCAAGAACATTCTAACTGATTCAGAGAGGCAGCCAAAAACAATGTTTTTTACATATTAACTCATAGCACAACACTCATTCACAGGAGCGGAGCAGTCCAGTGCCCGAGTTTACACAAGCATATAAACATGTTGTAATCCCTCATGCCTTTTCTAAGTCAGCGTCTCAGCCACATCTCCACAATGTGTCTATCTCACTGAAAACAGAAAAAAGATTCACAGTGAATCTTCCAAGATTTCTCCAATCTCCTAAATAACCTGCAGAACCCACAAAGTGCTTTTTCTGCTTTTATAACAATTGGATGGAAGCAAGAGTGCCACCTATGGCTTGCTGCTGCGACCTCATCTCAGATCCATATGTTGTGCAGTTTTAGTGCTCAAAAAAGTACTCCGAATTTGCCATTTTTTGCCTGCTAGGAAATCACAACCCACAGTAGAGTCGCACCACTTACCTCTAATCCAATGGCATGAAACCTAAGTGAAAATTATTTTATGATTTGTTATATGGCTTTGTGTTCCTATTTCAAGTTGACCAATTTAACCTGGTGTATGTGACCTAAAAATAAGAGTTCATGCCTTTAACTTTTTGCACCTTTATCTCAAGGGTAATTCCAGTTTGCTTGAGCTCTAGGGAAACCAGATCATGAGTCATATGATCAAAATGAGTAATTCCCAACTAAAAATCAAACAGTGAACTATCTGTGGTACCACATCACTTTAGTCTTTCTCCACACCCCTCCCCACCCCCTCTGCCCGAAGCTACCCATGATTTAATCTTATCAGGAGCTTCAGGATTCTAGTTCCAGTACCCATTTGAATAGGCAGTGAGAGGAGAGGTCAGGTAATTCTCTGTTGCCCTAGATTATATAGAACCATAGGTCTGGAGACATCTTTAGATATTATCTGAAGGGAGAGCCACACATCATGCCAGAGACGTGCTGAGGGTCATGATGCTAGAAGCAGGTCTTTCTTTTGACTCTCAGGCCAACATCATTTCCATCAACCCCACTAAGCCTCTCACATAAAGGGACTTTTAAAAGATGGATGAGTGAAGATATGACTCATTTTAATCTGTGGGGCAGCCCTTTGTTGCTTAATTTATCTCCCTGGCATCTAAGTACAGCATATCTTTATGGTTACTTAAAAATACTACTTTTGGATACTTTAAAATATAGAAGCTTAAGTCACTGGGCTACCTTGCTGTAGGTTTCTTTATAGCAGATAAGACAATGTCATTTTTTGTATTCTTGAAAACTAGAATAGAGGCAGTAAAGATACATTTAAAATTTTATTTTTTTAATTGCAGCATAATTAATGTACAGTGTTACATCAGTTTCAGGTGTACAATATAGTGATTCAACAATTCTATCCATTACTCAGTGCTCACCACAGTAAGTGTTCTCTTAATCCCCTTCACCTGTTTCACCTATCCCACCATCCACTTGCCTTCTGGTAACCACAAGTTTGATCTCTGTAGTTAAGAGTCTGTTTTTTAGTTTGTCTCTTTTTTTCTTTGATCATTTGTCTTGTTTTTTTAAATTCCACATATGAATGAAATCATATGCTGTTTGTCTTTCTCTGACTGATTTCACTTAGCATTATGCCCTCTAGATCCATCCATACTGTTGCAAATGGCAAGATATCATTCATTTTTATGGTTGAATAATACTCCATTGTGTGTGTGTATATGTACATGTGTATATATACATCACCTCTTCTTTATCCAGTCATTTATCAGTGGATACTTGGGCTGCTTCTACAATTTGGCTATCTTAAATAATGCTGCAATAAATATAGGGGCACATATATCTTTTCAAATTCATGTTTTCATATTATTTGGGTAAATACTCAGTACTAGAATTACTGACTCATATGGTAATTCTATTTTTAATATTCTGAGGAAACTCCAGACTGTTTTCCACAGTGGTCACACTAGTTTGCATTCCGACCAACAGTGCACAAGGTTTCCTTGTTCTCCACATCCTCATCAGTACTTGTTGTTCCTTGTGTTTTTGACTTTAGACATTCTGACAGGTTGTAAGGTGATATCTCATTGTGGTTTTGATTTTCATTTTCCTGATCATGAGTGATGTTGAGAATCTTTTCATGTGTCTATCTGTATGTCGTCATAGGAGAAATATCTGTTCACATCTTCTGCCCATTTTTAAATTGGATTGTTTGGGGAGTGTTTTGGTGCTGAATTGTATAAGTTATTTATACAATTTGCATACTAACCCCTTAAGAGATGTATCATTTGCAAATATCTTCTCCCATTTAGTAGGTTGTCTTTTCATTTTGTTGATTGTTTCCTTTGTGCAGAAGCTTTTTTTATTTTGATGTAGTCCCAGTAGTTTATTTTTACTTTTGTTTCCCTTGCCTCAGGAGACCTATTTAGAAAAATGCTGCTACAGCTGATGTCAGAGAAATTACTGCCTGTGTTCTCTTCTAGGATTTTTATGATTTCGGGTCTCATACCTAGGTCTTTAATCCATTTGGAGTTTATTTTTATGCATGGTATACAACAGTGATCCAGTTTCATTCTTTTCTATGTAGCTGTCCAGTTTTCCCAACACCATATATTGAAGAGACTGTCTTTTTCCCATTGCATATTCTTGCTTCCTTTATTGTAGATTAATTGGCCATATAATCATGGATTCATTTTTGGGCTTTCTATTCTGTTCCATTGATATATGTGTATATTTTTGTTTCAGTACCCTACTGTTTTGATTATTACTGCTTTGTAGTATATCTTGAAATTTGGGATTATGACACCTCCAGTTTTGTTCTTTTCCTTTTTTCTTTTTTTTAAGCTTATTTATTTATTTTGAGAGAGCATGAGTGGGTCAGGGATAGAGAGAGAGAGGGAGAGAGAGAGAATTCCAGGCAGGCTCTGCACTCTCTACACAAGCCCAATGCAGGGCTTGATCCCACGAACTGTGAAGTCATGACTTGAGCTGAAATCAAGAGTCAGACACTTAAACCTACTGAGCCACCCAGGTACCCCTGTTCTTTTTCAAGATTGCTTTGGCTGTTTGGAGTCTTTTGTGGTTCCATACAAATTTTAGGATTATTTGTTCTAGTTCTTTGAAAATAATGTTGGTACTTTGATAGGGATTACACTAAATGTGTAGATTGCTTTGGGTAGTATGGACATTCTAACAATAGTTTCCCAATCCATGAACATGGAATATCTTTCTATTTGTTTGTGTCATCTTCAGTTTCTTTCATCAGTGTTTTATAGTTTTCAGAGTACAGGTCTTTCATCTCCTTGGCTAAGTTTATTCCTAGGTATTTTATTTTTTTTGGTTTAATTGTAAATGGGATTTTTTTCTTGATTTCTCTTTCTGCTGCTTCATTATGAGTCTATAGAAATGCAATAGATTTCTGTATATTAATTTTGTATCCTGTAACATTACTTAATTCACATATCAGTTCTCATATTTTTTGATGGAGTCTTTAGGTCTTCTATGTATAGTATCATGTCATCTGTAAATAGTGAAAGTTTTACTTTTTCCTTACTGATTGGCTGCCTATTGTTACATTTTTCCTGTCTGATTGCTGTGGCTAGGACCTTCAGTACTATGTTGAATAAAAGTGGATGAGAGAGGACATATTTGTCTTGTTCCTGATTTTAGGAGAAAATTTTTCAATTTTTCACCATTGAATATGATGTTAGCTGTGGGTTTTTCATATATGGTCTTTACTATGTTGAGATATATCTCCTCTAAACCTACTTTGTTGAGGGTTTTTATCATGAATGGATGTTGTGTTTTGTCAAATGCATTTTCTGCATCTATTGAAATGATCATATATGTTTTATCTTATTGATTGATATGCCATATTGATTGATTTGTCAATATTGAACCATGCTTGCATCTCAAGAATAAATTGCCACTTAATTGTGGTGAATGATTTTTTAAATATATTGTTGGATTTGGTTTGCTAACATTTTGTTGAGGATTTTATGTTCATGAGAGATCTTATCCTGTAAGGTTCTCTCTTGCCTTTTTTTTCGTAGGATCTTTATCTGGGTTTGGTATCAGGGTAATGATGGCATCATAGAAAGAATTTGGAAGATTTCCTTCCTCTTCCAGTTTTTGGAATAGTTTGAGAAGAACAGATATTAACTCTTCTTTATTTTTCTTTATTTTTCTTTTTATCTTTTTTAGTTTTTTTAGGTATTAATTCTTCTTTTAAATGTTTAGTAGAGAGGTGCCTACATGGCTCAGTCAGTTAAGCATCTGACTCTTGATTTCAGCTCAGCTCATGATCTCATGATCATGAAATCAAGCCCCACGTTGTACTTTGCACTGAGCATGGAGTCTGCTTGGGATTCTGTCTCTACCTCTCCCCTGCTCATGTTCTCTCTCTCAAAATAAATAAGCATGTTTTTTTTAATAAATGTTTGGTAGAATTCAGCTATGAAGCCATCTGGTGCTGGACTTTGGTTTGTTCAGAGTTTTTTGAGTGTTGACATAATTTCATTGTTCATATTTTTCTATTTCCTCCTGATTCACTTTTAGGAGGTTGGATATTCTAATTTTTTTAAAGCATTTATTTATTTTTGAGAGACAGAGACAGATCATGAGCAGGGGAGGGGCAGAGAGAGAAGGACACACAGAATCGGAAGCAGGCTCCAGGCTCTGAGCTGTCGGCACAGAACCTGATGCGGGGCTCGAACCCACAAACTGTGAGGTCATGACCTGAGCAGAAGTCAGACGCTCAACCGACTGAGCCACCCAGGCACCCCAGGAGGTTGGATATTCTAAAAATTTATTCATTTCTAATGGGTTTCTAATTTTGGGACATATAATTTTTCATAATATTTTCTCATAATCCTTTGTATTTCTGAGATGTCAGTTGTTATTTCTCCTCTTTAATTTCTGATTGTGTTTATTTCAGACCCCTCTCCTTTTCTTTTCCTCTTTTTCTTTTTTTCTTGAGTCTGGCTAGTGGTTTATCAATTTTGTTAATTTTTTCAAAGAACCAGCTCCTGGTTTCTTTGATCTTTTCTGTTATTTTTTAGGTTCTATTTCTGCTCTAATCTTTATTATTTCCTTCCTTCTACTGGTTTTTAAGTTTTGTTTGTTCTTTTTCTAGCTCCTTTAGGTGTAAGGTTAGGTTGTTTATTTGAGATTTTTCTTGCTTCTTGAATAGGCCTGTATTGCTATCAACTTCCCTCTTAGAACAGCTTTTGCCTCATCCCAAAGATTTTGAACCACTCTGTTTTCATTTTCATTTCTTTCCATGTATTTTTTTTAATTTCCTCTTTGATTTCTTGGTTGACCCATTCATTGTTTAGTGGCATATTATTTAACCTCCATGTGTTTGTGACCTTTCCATATTTTTGTCTTGTGGTTGATTTCTAGTTTCATAGTGTTGTGGTTGGAAAAGATGCATGATATGACTTTAACCTTTTTGAATTTGTTGAGCCTCGTTTTATGGCCTAACATGTGATCTGTTCTGGAGAATGTTTCATGTAAACTTGAAAAGAATTTGTATTATACTGTTTTAGGATGAAATGTTCTGAATATATCTGTTAGGTCCATCTTGTCCATTGTGACATTCAAAACCACTGTTTCCTTGTTGATTATCTGTTTGGACGATCCATCCATTGATGTAAATGGAATATTAAAATTCCCTATTATTGTATTACTATCAATTACTTCCTTTGTTTATTAATAGGTGCTTTCTATATTTGGGTGCTTTCTATATTTGGGTACATAAATATTTACTGTTTTTATACCTTCTTATTGGATTGTTCCCTTTACCATTATATAGTGTCCTTTGTTGTCTCCTTTTAAAATCTTTGTTTTGGGGCGCCTGAGTGGCTCAGTTGGTTAAGCGTCCGACTTCGGTTCAGGTCATGATCTCACGGTTCATGGGTTCAAGCCCTGCATCAGGCTCTGTGCTGACAGCTAGCTCAGAGCCTGGAGCCTGTCTTCAAGTGCTGTGTCTCCCTCTCTCTCTGACCCTCCCCTGCTCACGCTGTCTCTCTCTCTCTCTCTCAAAAATAAATTTAAAAAAAGTTAAATAAATAAATAAAATCTTTGTTTTGAAGTCTGTTTTGTCTAAGTATTGCAACCCCAGCTTTCTTTCCACTTCCATTTGAATGATAAATGTTTTTTCATCACTTCATTTTCAATCTATATGTGTCCTTAGGTCTGAAATGAATCCCTTGTAAGCAGCATATAGATGGGTCTTGCTTTTTTATCCATTCTGTCACCCTTTGTCTTTTGATTGGAGGATTTAGTCCATTTACATTCAAAGTAATTATCAATAGGTATGTACTTATTGGTATTTTGTTTCTTGTTTCATGGTTGTTTTTGTAGTTCTTCTCCATTCCTTACTTCTCTTGCTCTCTTCCCTTGCAGTCTTTCTTTAGTGATATACTTAGATTCCTTTCTCTTTATGTTTTGCTTGTCTACTATCAGTTTATTGACTTGTGGTTACCATTAGGTTTATATATAACATTTTGTACATATATTCCATACTAAGTTGACAGTTCTTAAGTCTGAACTCATTCTCAAAACACTAAATTTTCATTCCTCCACCTCCCCCCCGCCATGTTTTAGGTATATAATATCATACTTTACATCCTTTTATTTTGTGAATCTGTTGACTGATTTTTATGCATATACTTACTTTTACTGCTTTTTTGCTTACTACTTTCCTTACTCCTACTTATGGTCTTTCTTTACTACTCACAGAGTCCCCTTTATCATTTACTATATGGCTAGCTTAGTGGTCATGAATTTCTTTAACTTTTGTTTCTCTGGAAAGTTCTTTAGCTACCCTTCTGTTCTGAGTGATAGACTTGCTAGATAGACTATTCTTGGTTGCAGGTTTTTTCTGCAGCATTTTGAATATATCTTGCTACTCCTTTCTGGCCTGCTAAGTTTCTGATGAAAAATGAGCTGATAGCCTTATGGTATTTCCCTTGTATGTAACTATTTTCCTTTCTCTTGCTACTTCTAAAATTCTCACTTTTGAGGCACCTGGGTGGCTCAGTTGGTTAAGCGTCTGACTTGTAATATTGGCTCAGGTCATGATCTTGTAGCCATGGGATTGAGCCCTGCATTGGACTCTGTGCTGGTGGAAGCCCCTTAGGATTTTCTTTTTCCCTCTCTCTCTCTGCCCCTTTTCTGCTTGATCATGTGCTCTCTTTCAAAATGTATGAATAAACCTTATAAAATAAAAAATTCTCATATCATCACTACTTTTTGCTATGTTAATTACTATGTGTCTTGGTATGGACCTCCTTGGGTTGATTTTCTTGGGGGCCGTCTGTCACCTCAGGATCTGGATTTCTGTTTCCTTCTCCAGATTAAGGAAGCTTTTAGCTGTTATTTATTCAAATAAGTTTCCTGCTTCCTTTTCTCTTGCTTCTCCTTCTGGGATCCCTATAATGTGTTTATAATGTTCAGCTTGTCTCTTTTCCATTACCCTGCCCTTCAGGTCATTGATCCATTCTTCTGCTTTCTGTAGTCCAATATTATTCCCTCTTGTATATTTTTAATTTTAGTTTTTGAGTTCCTCATCTCTTATTGGCTCTTTTTTCTTTGTTGACAGTCTCACTAAGGTCTTACACTCTTTTTTCAAGTCCGGTGAAGATCTTTATTACTATTACTTTAAATTCTCTATCAGACATATTAATTGTCTCCATTTCATTTAGATCTCTTGCTGGGATTTTGTCCTGTTTTTTCGTTTGAGACATATTAATCTGTCTCCTCATTTTATCTAACTCTGTATCTATTTCCATGTGCTAGGAAAGTTACCTACGTGTCCTGCTTTTGAAAGTAGTTGCCTGATGAAGAAGAAGTCCTGTGGTGCCCTGCAGTGCAGTGTCCCTGTCCACCAGAACATGGCACTTCAGGGATATCTCCAATGTGTTGCATGTGTCCTGCTATTATGGCTTAGCTGCATTTTCTTTTAGCACAGTTGTCTGCAATGGCTCCCTTTGCCTGTTGTGGGCAAGGTTTGGTCTCTATGTCATTAATAGGCCAGTTTGGGGCCACCTTGGGCTTCAGTTGTGACAGACGAGGCTTTTGCCAGAGCTGCCATTGCACCAAACTGCAGGGCACTACCCTGCATTATCCCCTGGGAGTCTTTCATTCATGGTTGGGGCCTGTGGTCAAACTAGATGTCTGCCCCAGCCCACTGCCAGGGCTGCAGGTGAACTTGAATGTATGGTTATCTTCCCCTCTCCCTGGGGAAGAGTCCCTTTGGATTGGTGCTGGCCCCTGTTGGGGCTTCTTGAATCATGTCATGCTTGTGGCACAATTTGGGTGTACGCATGGTCAGGCAAGGATGGAGGGGGTGAGTCCACAGGAGAACACAGGATGTGGTATACTGTTAGCAAGTGAGGTGGAGAGCAACCACACTGTGCTGGCTCTTGCAGGTGTGTATATATCTATGCTGAGAGGGGAGAGAAATGGCATCTAGTAGCTCTTCTGTTCTTGGAGAAGTCTCCCAAAGATCCCTGCCCCTGCAGCACACATTCTGAGATAAGCAAACAAATCTCTTTCCCATATACCAGGCATTTTTCAAACAACTGCTTCTATCTTATATCTCAGCAGGCTATTTGTTGTGCTGTCTCCTTAAGGGCAGGTACTCCATTTCCTCTGGTTCTTTCAGAGCATAGCCACGGATTTTTAAAGGTCCAGGTATTTAAGCCCCACTGATTCTGAGAACTTAAGAAGTTAAGCCCCTCTGGTTTTCAAAACCAAATGTTATAAGGATTCATCTTCCATGTGTGGGTTCCCCATACCTGAGGTGCCTGGTACGAGGTCTTTTCTATGCTTGCAGTGGCCCTCCCTCCCTCAGATAGTCTCGCAGGTTAGCTTAGTTCCTGCCTGCATCTCTGCTTTTCCTACTGTTTTTGATGTGGCCTCGTCTCCATGTTAGTTGTGGAGAGTCTGTTTTGCCACTCTTCAGGTCATTTTTAGAATTATTTACACTGATATGGGTATTATCTAGTTGTATGTGTGGGACAAAGTGAGTTTAAGATCCTTCTACTCTGTCATCTTCCCTGGAAGTCACTAAGATACATGTTTTTAAATGTGGTTTTCTTATTAATCCTCCTGTGCTGGGAGTTGACCAACTGACTTTGGCCATTGTGCTTGTGCACTGTCCCCTAGTCACGAGTGTACTTGCAGCCCTTAATGAGAAGCTCTTTTGTCCATATGACAAATATCAATCCTAGAAACCAACAGTGGAGACATCTTGGCTAGTTATAAACATATGAAGTTTTTATAAAATATTTTCAAAACTCTAGATTAGGAACACTTCAGTAAATTCATTCAGGTTCTTACCTTAATTTGTTGGGGTACCTTAAAAATTATTTTTCAAAGTCTCCATTTACCTAACTCGGAAATGAGAATAGTTATATTGGTCGTATATTTGCAAATACTCTTGCAAGAACTAACAAGACCATAAAACACACACTCATAGATTCATTTTTGTTGATTTTACGTACATATGTGAATTTCATAAATCATTGTGACAAAATAATTACACATGCACATAGTTTTTGATTTCTATCATTTTTTTGAGTTTTTATTTATTTATTTTGAGTGAGAGACAGCATGAGTGGGGAGGGGCAGAGAGAGGGAGAGACAATCCCAAAAGGCTCTGCACTGCCAGCACATGGGGCTCAAACTCACAAACCATGAGATCATGACCTGAGCCAAAATCAAGAGTCAGACGCTTAACCAGCTTAGCCACCCAGGCACCCCAACACATAGTTTTTTAAATGGTATTTAGAAATCAAGTGATTCAAGGTAAAAATTCTGATCTTTTCAGAGTGGATAAATGTCTCTAGTTTAAGTTTTTGTTTAATTCAAAGTTGAAATGGAATCCCTAAAGAGAATTATTAGATTTCTTTTTTGTTTAGAAATATTTCAAAACCAGCCATATATCGATCATCAGTGAAGGCACATCTAGAATCCCTGAGATTAGTGATCAGCAACAAAGCAACAGGATGAGATTGTATCCAGGTATACAACCTTTGCATGACGTCTTCTCTTCTGTACTGACCATCGTTAGGACCATCCAAGCATCTGGTTTAAGAAATGTGGGAAAGCAAAACAGAACACTAATAGTCATAAAATATTAGCAATAAAAAAGTGAACATGTATACATATATAAAAAAACAATAAAATACAATATGAAAAGACTAATACACATCATTATGCAGTAAGCTTGATAACTAAGATGATGTAGATAAATTCATATGAGATTATAACTAACCAAATCTGACTCAGAAAGGAGTAGATCTGAATTATTGCATAACAATTATTAAAGAAATATGATCAGTAATTAAGACTTTTTTTAAAAAGAATGTTAATATTATAGAGTAAACTGATTCAAAAATTTTAAAAGCAGATCATTTCAATTGTATATCAATTTATCTAGAGAATAAAAATGAGGAAGCCCTCCCTAATTTTAATTCATTTTATGAGGCCAATATACTCTGTTTACCAAGTACAGGCAAAGATGACAAATCTAAGGGAAAAAGATAACAAGAAGGGAAATGACTGGCCATTCTTTTGCATCAATAGAAATGAAAAATCCTAAGTAAAATATTATTAATCTAAACCTAGCTGTGTACAATATAAAATCATGATCAATTTGAGTATAATCCAGAAACAACAATAGTAGTTTAACATAGAAAAACTATAAATGAAATTTCCCACATAACAGAGTAAAAGGGGGGAAATGACCATTTTATTAAATATAAAAACATCATTTTGGGGTGTCTGGCTGGCTCAGTCAGAAGAGCATGTGACTCTTGATCTCGGGGTTGTGAGTTTGAGCCCAGTGTTGGGTATACAGATTAGTCAAATAAATGAACAACAAACAAACAAAAAACATCATTTAACTTGTGCTTATTTAACAAAATTTAACAGTCATTTATTTAAAGGGAAAAAAAAACAAACTCCTAAAAGACTAGGTATGGGAGATGAGAAACTTCCTTAATCCCATGAAGATTATCGATTCTCTATAGTTTACAGCATTCTTAATGGAGAAATGTTAGAAACACTTGTTTAAATAGGAATGAGATCATGATGCCCACTATTTAGGAATGCTTCTTTTCAACATTGTCCTGAAGATCTAGCACTAGAAAAGGCAGGAAGATCAAAAGAAGAAGAAAAAAGTGTAGGAGGAAGAGGAAATGAGGAGGGAGGGGCGACAGGACTGGAAAGAAAGAAATAAAAGTGTCATTTTCTGAAGACTATATTATCAGCTACACTGAAGGCCCAAATAATTTATAGACAATTGATATTATGAGAGAGATGGACTGAAGACGACTAGGGAAGCAATTGCATTGGGATGAAAGTTATCCAAACAGCGAAAATATAAATGGATTCTTACCTCACTTCTACACACAAAAATCAATTCCCTGTTGTTTAAAGAATTAAGTATAAAATAAAAAACAATCAAATTTTTAAAATAATTCTAGAGAAAAACATTTTATAACTTTAGGATATGAAAGAAACTCTTATGCCAGACACAAAAAGCATAAGTTATAAAAGAAAATATTGATAGATATGATAAAGTTTAAAACTTCTGTTCATCAAAACACATCTCAAATAAAATGGAACAACAAGCCACAATTTGGAAGAAGACATTTCCAATATAGAGCTCATAAAATCAGTAATAAGGCAAAAAAAAAAAAAACTCCATAGAAAAATGGGGGATCTACATTCACAAGTATTTCACACAAGAAGAAATATGAGTAAAGAATAAGCATATAAGACGCTCAGCCTCATTAGTGATTCAGAATATGCATGTTATAAACTATAGTGAGATCTCTTTTTACACTTATCAGATTGGAAAGAAGAAGAAGGAGAAGAAAGAGGAGGTAGGGGAAGAGGGAAAGGAAGAGGAGGAAGAGCAGGAAGAAAAAGGAGGAGGAGGAGAAGAAAAAGAAGGAGGAGGAGGGGGAAGAGGAAGAGGAGGGGGAGGAGGAGGAGGAGGAGGAAATTTCCCACATAATAGAGTAAAAGGGAGGAAAAAAGAGGAGGAAGATGATGACAAAATTTGCCAACTGTTAGAAAGGATGTGGATCAATAGGGTACTTTATATACAACCAGCAAGAGTCTAAATTAAAACAGTCACTGGAAAATAATTCATATTATCTTGGAATGTTGAACATTTGAATACCAAAAAAAATTGACAGTTCACTCCTAAGTTTATACTCTAAAGCTAGAACATTCTTTGTACATAAACATCAAGAGACATGTACCAGAATAGTTACAGAACTCTTTACAATAGCAACAACAATAAATATGGTAACAACTCAAAAAAGAAAAGATACATAAATTGTGTTAATATTTACAACGGAATATCAAGCAGAAATAAAAAGGAATAAACCTGCTACACACAAAAATATTAATTTTAAAAATGCAGTGTTGAATGAAAAAAGGATCCAGAAAGGAAACATTGAGTATAATACCATTCTTTTAAAAAAAAGGCAAAATGAAACAGTATATTGTTTAAGAATATATATTATATATTATATATATTATGTATAATATATTAATATAATGTATATTATATATTTTATGTATATATATTTATATACATAAAATACAAATTATTAGTTTGTAAAGAGAGGTTAAGATCATATATAAATACATATTAACAATATAGGTTATATTGTTATATATGGCTTATATAGTTTATAGCGTGTATATACATTGTTCAGGAGTACATAAATATAAAAAACTATTTTGAAAAATTCAGAATTGCAGTTACCCCTGCAAGAAAAAGTAGAAAGATGAAAAAGGAAGCAACGCATGGGTGTACGCAGTGTTCTCTCTTTCTTAAGCTAGGTGGCTCGTTCACAAATGTTCCTTTTATTATTATACTTTGCAATAGCCAAATATGTTACATGTATGCCTTTGCATGTAGTAAATATTTTACTATACATAAAAGTAAGAAGATAATAAGTGGCCATTCTTTAAAATAGAGTAATGTTATGGCTGAGAGAAGGGTGTAACAGAAAAAAGAGAATATTAGAAAGCCAATGCCAGAAATCCTTGGGTCAGTGAAGGAGAAAGTGAAGGCAGCTGAAAGTGAGAGGGTTGAGAGTAAGTAGGGGCTTCTGAGTGGTTTGTAGAGAAAGGAGAAAAAGACAAAAGGAAAGAAAAAGGAAGAGAAGAAAAAGGGATGGAGGATTAGAGGAGGGAGTTCCTGTCCAAGGAAGGAGTAACCACAGAAAATGGATAGAAGAGTAACTTTAGCTTCAGGAGGCCAACTGAAGTTCAGAACATAAATATGAAGTGTATATATTCAAGACTTCTTCCCTCAAAAGTTGACTGTTCAGTCAGAGGAACAGAAAATGATTAACGATTAAGAAAAGATTATCATAGAGTTGTGAAAAAAAGTTCAAACAAATGGGGTGCCTGGCCAGCTCAGTTGGGAGAGCATGGGACTCTTGATCTTGGGGTTATGAGTTCAAGCCCCATATTGTATGTGGAGATCACTTAAAAATAAATAAACTTTTTTCAAAAGTTAAAAAAGCAAGATAACCTTTGGACATTGACTTACATATATTCATTTCCTTCAGTCTAGGTCCAGGAACTCATTCTGAGAAAATAATCCTGAGTTTTGAAAAACCTTTATGCCCAAAAATGCTCATTACAGAATTGTATATAAAAATGGAAAAATAAATTAGTATCCAATAATAGTGTAATGGAAAAGTGAATTTTGATACTTTATGTAATTGATGATACCTAGATGGATGGTCATAAAGGATTTACATGCTTAACTAGAATGCACATTTTATACAAAGTACAATTACAACAACAAAGCCACTATGCATAGAAAAAATGCAAAGAAATACACTCAAATGTTGACAGCAAATGTTTTTAGGTACTTTGTGGGTGATTTTTTTTCATTTATTTATTCTTCCACATTGTCAAATTGTCTTTAATGAGTATCCATTACTTTTAAAACAGAAAATGAATTTAAAAGGTACATTTCTTAATGTTTTAAACTGGGTAAATCAAGACGTGACTAATGGATTGGAAGAAAATGATCAAGAAACTAGAAGTCACAGTTAGGGTCATAATGAGGACAGAATAATTGTTTTAATAGAGGATAAGAAAGTGGTAGATTAAAAACAAAACAAAAACCTTCTAGATTTGAGATCTTGAAAGTAATTTTAAGTTCCAAGTATAGCTATAGTTGTGGATGGCTAAAATGGAGATATGTGCATATGTGCACGCACGTGTACACACACACACACACACACACACACACACACACAATGTAACTAGGAATAGATTTTGATGTGGGGTAAAAGAGAGTGAACCAAGTGAGTATGATCAGGGTCAGTGGACAAGAGCAATTTGAATGAGAATAAGCCAGAGTTCCATAACTTTTCAGTTTGGACTTCAAAACAGAGGCACAAATATTTAGCAGCAGTACCACTGTAAAGTAAATTACATATTTGGGCTCCATATTTAGCAGTTACAATGCAAATGCAAATGACCATCACCAATTCATTTTATGATGAATATGTAGAAATAACCTGTTTAAGTTGCATTATATTTATTAGTAGGTGCAGTTGTATATGAATGGATCCTGGGTTCTGAAATAAATGGCCCTACTTTTAGGTTTTTTTCTCCTTGCATAGGTTCCAACTCATTTTTCAGAGTATATGTTTATATCTCAAATAAGCCTGGTCTAACTCATTATATAAATAAGGCCTCATTGGTAAAGCCAATTAGCAATCTTCTTTGAAGGTAACATTTTCCAAGGAGTCTGTGTAAAATATTTTAAATGTATCCCACTTTTCCTGTCATACACTCTTGTCACGGAGAGAAACATTTAAATTTTTCTAAATTTCCACATATACCTCCACCAACCTTCCACAGCAAAGTGTAATACATGTATGCTTTTTTAAAATTTTACTACTAATATTTATATTAGTAAGAGCTAAATATTAATAAATTGAGATCAATAATTTTGAAGGATCTGGAAGGCTGGGAATATCATTGGATTGAGACAGACTTCTCTTTGCTAAGACTCAGTTCGGACACAGGAAAGCATCTTCTGTCAATGCTCCCTTACCACACAGCCTCTTCGAGACTCCCATAGTAGCCCAGCCACATTTCTACTTCTGTTCATACCAAAATCTGTTGATACACCTACCTCTGTGTCATTCTGTGAAACCACTGAAGCAGAGAATATATTTAATTATTTTTTATATGTTAGCACCCATAAGAATTTCTGCAGAATATTACAAGCTCAATGAATATTCATTTGAATGATTGGATTAAAATAGGAATTCATGATTGAACGAGTTCCATCATGTTGTTAGTATTATCAAACTGCAGAATTTGCATAGGCCAGAATTCGTTGTTCCGGTTCTACATGAGTCCGTAGCACAGTACTATATTCTAAAGAATTATAAAGTTCTTATTTAACCTGCACTGCTAATCCAAAAGTCAGCCTTTGTTTGAAAATTAATTCTGGTATACCCTGTATGTCTTAGAAACATTATGAATGCCTCCTGGTAAAACTTCCAGTTGTGTGTTCATAAATTTGTTTTTAACCTGTCAAGCATACATTGCTCCTCCTGCATCATACGTATTCTGTTCTTAGGGAAATCACTGGATTCCAAATCGCAACAGCATACTTTATTTCAGCAATAATTTAACAGAGACAAATCTAGTGCTCTATGGAAAGATGCTTATTATCTCCTGCACCTTTGCCTCCCACTCATCTGGTCCTTTTTCCAACATCGATGACAAGAGAATTTCCTCACTCCCCCGTCTGTTTTGCCCAACAAGCTGCTGTAGAAAGAGCAGTAAACTGAGAACTGTTAGTCCAGAGACTTGGCTCCGGGTTGTTGCTATCATGAGTTAATTAGACTTTGAATTTGTACCTTAACTGCTTTGGGCCTCCATTTCCTCATATATAAAATGAGGGGGTTGCAACAGATGATACTTATAAGAAAAAAACTCCATGTTTTATTAAGCTTTTACCATATAGAAGAAACTATGCTTTGTGCTTTATATATGTTATCTCATTTAATTTTAATCCTCCAAACAAGTTTATAAGGTGTATCAGTCAGGGTCCAGCAAGAAACAGATGGTACATACCAAATCAAGTAATTATATATATATATAGTTGATGATAATATAGCTAATACATTTATTGTATATAATAAATATATATATTTATATATATAAAGGAACTATATTAAAAAGGTGTGAGCAGGGTGTTAAGAAACCACAAGGGATGGTGCAGTGCCCAAGGCTAGTTACAGAGTGGGGAGTGACTACCTGAACCCAGAGAGAGAACTCTGCTTGAGCTATGGCTGGGTTGCAGCCAGCCCACAGGGACCCTGGAATCTACACTCAAACCTAACTCTACTCATTCGGGGCAAACCCAGCAGGAATCAAGGGCCGGGGTGGCCTTCTCCAACTGTCCATACCTCACTTTAGGACCACAGAATAAGTTGGAGAAAGTGAAGAATGGATCTGGAGGGACCAACAAAAGATATCCAGTAATATTCAGTACAGTTATTCTGATTTATACATGAGATTACTGAGGGTCAAAGAGGTTAGTGACTTATGTAAAGTTACACAATTGACATAGGACAAAACCAGGATTCAACCCCTTTCCTGTCAGACTCCGGAGCCTGGGCTCCTTTCTACTCCTCAGCCTGGGAGCCCCCTTTATATACCTCCAGGGTTAGAAACAGCCACAGAAATGATCTAATTCAACCATCTCCCTTAGAGATACTTGAAAGAGATGTCTTCCCCTTTAGAATTTGAGCACTCCAGAGACCTCAGCCACTTTTGAAAAGCTAGTGGTCTGTGTAGTCCTTCTTCCTGTTCTTATACTTATCATTTATATTTTGACATGTGATTTTGATTCAGAACCCTAAGTGAGATACTGGTAAGGATAAAGTTGTTAGATGAAGAAAATGGCATTCTTTATTATATATATAAAAGATTTCTTTCTTCTGACATACTATCAATATTAAGCATAATTGAAGGATTTTCCTTTGGGGGCACCTGGGTGGCTCAGTTGGTTAAGTGTCCAACCAGTGATTTCTGCTCAGGTCATGATCTCATGTTTTGTGAGTTCCAGCCCTGCATCAGATTCTATGCTGACAGCTCAGAGTCTGCTTGGAATTCTCTCTCTCCCCCTCCCTCTCTGCCCCTCCCTTGCTCATGTTCTCTCTCTCTCTTTCAAAAATTAATAAATAAATAAACATTAAAAAAAAAAAGAATTGTCCTTTTCCAAAGAGTAATTGAGTGAATAGTGGGGAGTAAACTGATGAGTGGGGAGTAAACTGATGGATGGATTTTCCTATTTCTCATGCTGGAATTAGAACAAAGTCCAAGATTATGCAAAGTGTTCCAGTAGACTATAGAAAAAGTGAGCAGAATGGAAGATGTTTAAATGAAGTGAAATAAAAAACTAGTATTAAGCATATTCTTCAATATCCCTGTGAGGGCTCTTAAGATAAGACAAGAAAGGGGGCATCTGGGTGGCTCAGTTGGTTAAGCATCCGACTTTGGCTCAGGTCATGATCTCATGGTCCATGGGTTCAAGCCCCACGTCAGCCTCTGTGCTGACAGCTCAGAGCCTGGAGCCTGCTTCAGATTCTGTACAGGATGGAAGATGTTTAAATGAAGTGAAACCAAAAACTAGTAGTAAGCATATTCTTCAATATCCCTGTAAGGGCCCTTAAGATAAGAAAAAGAAAGGGGACACCTGGGTGGCTCAGTTGGTTAAGCATCCGATTTTGGCTCAGGTCATGATCTCACAGTCCTTGGGTTCAAGCCCCGTGTCGGGCTCTGTGCTGACAGCTCAGAGCCTGGAGCCTGCTTCAGATTCTGTGTCTCCTTCTCTCTCTGCCCCTCCCCTACTAGCACTCTGTCTCTCTCTCAAAAATAAACATTAAAAAATTTTTTTTGAAAAGAAAAAGAAGGGAAATTCTCATACAGTGAATAATCAGAGATTGTTAGTTCTTGCATGAAAATTAAATTTGCTTAGGAGCAGCACCTGGGTAGTTCAGTCAGTTAAGTATCCAACTCTTGGTTTTGGCTTAGGTCATGATCTGACAGTTCCTGGGTTCAAGCCCTATATCCGTGCTCTTGGCAGGATCCTGCTTAGGATTCTCTTTCACTCTCTCTGTCCTTCCCCTGCTTGCTCTCTCTCAAAATAAATAAATAAACTTAAAAAAGTGTTTATCTGAGGTCAGGGGGTGCATCCCCCAATCTGTCTACTCCCTTGTCAAATAGAAATAAAAGTCCTACTCAGGACTCTTAGTAACGGGGAACTCTTCCTATACAAGCATTTCCTGACCTACAAACAGGTTATGGTCCCAGAAAGTCAGTAATTCAGTCATTGGGAATATGAAACAAATATTCTAAAAGCCAGACTGTTATGAAGCATGACTCAGGGCTTGACCAGTCCTCAACACCCATTTGAACCCAGAATCTAACTCAACTAGCAGTGCAACTGTACTTCCTGGTATGAAGCAAGACGGGAAGTGAACTCCTGGGAACTTGGTCTGGCCGCCTCCCAGGTCAAGTCCTGTAGCTGGCCTGTTCTCACTGTCTCTCAGAGGTCAGAACTCTAGCACCTTCAGCCCAAGGCAGGAGTGGAAGCTTCAGTTTCTCACAGGCAAAGTGCTAGATTGGTCACCTGTCTCCTACTAACCAGGCTTGAGAAAGCTGTTGTGAGTAAACGGTGTTTTGGCCTGGATATGCCTCACCTTGAACTCAAATGTCTTTTTCTTTTTTTTCTATTTTTTTTACACCAGAGTAGGTGATCTATCCTTTATTCCACTTTTTAAAGCAGAATAGTTAACATTTTTGTTTTGATCACTTGATAAACTTCGCAATTTTCGTAGACTGCCCACAAGTCATGAGGTGCTGTGAGTTCACAAAAGGTGCTATGAGTTAGTTACCTTTTCAAAGGCCATTACCATGACCTTGAGAGAACACTCTCAGGAGAAAAAGTTCAGTTTGGATCTCAGTTTTAACTAGCTGATTAGTGCTAAGAAACCTAAAAAAAAAAAAAACAAAAAACAAACAAACAAAAAAAATAGACCAAAAAAAAACCTGGTTGTGGGCATCTTTTCCAAGAAAAGTGATTTTCCTGCCACTTGAACCCTAGCTGTGAAGGTTTTTGGACTGTTAGATAATCAGCAGCAGCTTCATCAGGACCTGGTAGTAAGTGAAAATCTGGTTAGGACAGAATGAGGGGGGAAGAGATTCCAGTGAGTCATCCTGAACCGGTGCTATGAGATCCCTCTTTTCAAACAAGTCCTGTGCGTGGAAAAGTCAACTTCTACTTTATTAGAGATTGGGAGGTGAACCGGGCTCCTGGGAGGCCTTCCAAAGATAAAGAACTGTGAACTTACCCTAAATTCTCCTTTAAGTTAACTTTGATTTAGTAAATTTCCTGGTAGTTTCCCCAGACTGGGGAAATCGAAATCGGGGTGAAGTGGCATCTAATAAACGTATCTTTTAGGATAAATGGGTGTTGGGGGGGAAGGGGAGAAGGAAGAAGGTAAGAGGAGAAGGAGGAAAAATGAGAGAAGGAAGGAAAAGAAAAGAAAGGAGGTAAGAAAGAGAGAGCATTCTGCCAGTTGACTTCATTTCCACACAAATCCACCCACTCTCAGCTTCTGTTGTTGCTTTGTTTATGCAAAGTTCCCGGGGCTAAGACTGAAGGGCTGAGAGATCCATGCTGATGAAGGCAAAAATAATTTTTAAAATGTAAATGAAACACACACACGCACACACCCCGTTTGGGCCAGGGCAATCCCAGCCTTCGGACTTTGAAATGAAAACAGGCTGAGGAGGAGTAGGTGGGAGGCCCAGCAGCAGCGGGGAGCGGAGCGTTGTCGGTGACCGGAGGAGCTCTGGTGAATATCAGGTTCGGATTAGTGACAACTCAGAAGTCACGCAGGCGGTTGGGGGAGGGAAGTTTGCCAAGGTCTCTGAACTCCACGGAAGAGAGAGCGGCTTCCCTTGGCGCCGGGCGGAGCTGGGTGTACCCAGAGACCTCTGTCCCGGCCTGAGCGCTCACACCCTGCCCAGAGATTGAGTTTGTCAGCGATCATAAAATGGGAATTGATTATTCCAGCCACCATTGATTAGGGAAGAATGCTTACTGCAGCAGCGGGGGAAAGGTTAAGAGGAAATTGACCTTCTTCCTAGGTGACATAAAGTCATTAGGTAAATGAGATATTCACACAGGAGTTTTAAAAGGTCTTGCTCAATTTTTATTTGTAGCCTGAAGAATCAACCTGGTGCGCGGCTTAGGGCAGGGACCCCGGTCTTCTGGGCGAGTGGACCGGCAGGAAGAGAACTCTCGCCGCGTTGGGCAGGGGCACGGGTGCCGAGTGGGTTATCGTCTTGGGAGGGTCATGTTGGAATTGGTGGGGGTCTTGGGGCCCCCGCGCTTCGCACCTCCTGCCTGACCTGTGTGTGCGTATGTATCTCTGTGGAGGTCTGAGCTCCGCTCTCGGGTCTCCTCGGTTCCTTTCGCCGGCTAGCAAAGGGATGTCGGGCAAAGACGGACAATGAAAAACCCTTACCCTACCGGAGCCGGCCACGTCTCACACAGTGTGAAAGTGTGTGTGTGTGTGTGTGTGTGTGTTTAAGGAGAGCGAGAGATGTATTTATGCACATATTTATCCCTCTAATTATAGGAATTAATCCTCTTACTTATGACTAAAAGGTAACGTAGAAGGACGTCCCTTTGATGTGGAAAAGCATCATTTGTGACTCACATTCAGACTGATTAAGGAATAATTGTTGTTAAACGCTTTACAAGAGGAGAGTGTTTAATTGAGGGGCATTCGTAATTTTACGGCTTAGCACAAAATTAAACGTAATTAAAAACTCAGAAATTCCAACTGATTTTCCAATTATTTTTATTGTCTGAGCTAATTGTTACACAAGGGTATCACTTCTCCCCAAAGGCATTAGGGGAAAAAAAAGGCAACAATACCTTTCCCAAATTTTCACTCAGAGGATTCAGAGCTGTCTCCAGGTACGGGCTAGGTAAAGGACCTTCCTCCTTTGCCTCCTCCCTCCATCCCCGCGGTGCGCTCCCCCCTCCCCCACTGTAATTAAGCGTTTCAGCCACTCTCCCCTTTCTCTGAGTTCCTGCAACACCTTGGAATGTGAGAAAGCGATGGCAGTTCTCTTCTGCGGATCATTACAGCAAAAAACTGGAAGTATCTGTAGAAGGCTGATGAATTTCTTGAAGTAACACTTGTCATACATGGCGGAGAGATTAAAAAAACCTAAGTAAACACAACTCTCTGGGGGCGATCCCTCGATGCCTCTGCCTTAGAGTGTGTGGCAGGAGGAAGGCAACACGCAATCACGGGGTTGGGAGATGTTTATAAATGCGAGCGTGCAGACACCCAGATGCACACAGTAAACTTTCTTTTGCTTTTCTTTTTCCCCCCGGTTTTGTTTGTTTGTTTGTTTTGAGGAAAGAACGGATATGGAAAAGCTTCTCAGGTGGATTCTGGATTTTTTTTTTAATGGTAGGATTGACAGCACAAAGCCAAGCTATCTTTGTGTGAGTCACTTCTCTTAATGTCCAGATAGATTTATTTAAGTACAATACAAGGTTTATAAAAAGTGCCTCGATGTTATGGAAATGAAAGCGCATCCTTACAGCTCATCCAGAAGTGGCCCTGTCTTTCCTATCACACTTGGAGGGAATCCTAGAAAAAAAAAAAAGCATAAAATTAGGCAGAATGTGAATTTACAAATTTCAGTTAGTTTAGACTGAGTGTGGAGCAATGGAATGTTTGCGTTTCAGTAAGTGTCTTAATTTCTCTGTGATTTTTAGGATAGAGACTTCAGTGGATTCAAGCTTTCCATTTGGCTTTCCAATCCACCCGCCCCTCCTAAAATAAATGATTGCCTCTGATCTGACATGCCAGGTGAAAATGGGTAGAATTAAAACTGTCATTTCTGCTTCCAACTTGTGTCTTTTGATTGAGTTCAAAAGCTTTTAAAGGTAGAGTGTGCCGATCATTTATATGTATTATTTCTTTTTCCCCTATCACAGCTTCTAAGTAAAAGAAAACGTATTTATATTTTCAAATTCATTTTCCCTGGAAGATTTCAGTCTTCCAGGTAATTTGATGATGGACTCTGACACGTGGGAGGACGTCTGCCGGGCAACAGCCCTGCTTACAGAAGTGCGCTAAGGAGGTACATTGAAGTCCGGTTTTTCCATTTTTCTACCTAACTGGTTTATTTGGAGCTGAGATATGGATATTTAAGCCAGAAGCTTTCCAAATGCTACAATACTATTTCGGAGAAAAGGCTGGAGTAGGCAGAGTTGGGAAGAAAGGAGGAAGGCTCCCTTTGAAAGTTAGAAATGGTGAAAAAGACATGTAATCCGATGTGGAAAATTGAGTAAAAGGGGCAGTGCACACTTTAGCTTAGGCAAAGATTACTGAGTCCTTTGAAGAAACTGACACGGATTTTCCAGAGATGGGAGGAAAGAGAGAGATGGAATGGGGGTGGGAGAATCCTAGGGTGGGCATTTTATGTAAATGAGTAAATTCGAAATGTAGTACAAATCCAGTATAGTAAAACTGACAGTTCTGACAGTATTGACAACATAAATATATGTTTGAACACTGCACTTTCAGACACTTAACCGATGAAGCAATAAAAAAAATTCAACTACAATATTTCAAATAATCGGCATTGATGTTTTGATACATCATTTTTATACTCCAAATCGATCTATCACTCTGAGGCTGGTCAATTTTAAGTAAAAATGGGCTGCAATTATTTGCACCTTAGCTAATGATGACCTAATAACAGTCCTCAATTAATTACGCCCATATTGTGCTTTCTTCCTTTGGTGTTGGGGGGCTGGGAGGGGGACGTAATTCTTGAGAAACAAAACCTATGATTGTGTCACCCCCCACTTTCTATTCCATTTTTTGAGATTATGGGGAGAGGGCAGAATTTCAGAATTAGGAAGGGTCTCTGGTGATCACAGACACTGCAGGCTGAGGTCCCCTCATTTCAAGTAGCCACCGGGGGGAATATGGTTCTCACTTTTACTTTTTCCAAGGTCAAAACTAAATTTCAGAAAATGCAAGAAAGTTTAGTGAGGCTAAATCTTCCCCAGGCCGCATATCCTTTCCTTAGTTTCACGGGAGATTTGCTCAAAGGGAGAACTGAAAATTTTTCTAAGGTTCAGAGTGTGGTATATGCCTGGGAGAGAGGGGGTGGAGAATAAGAATTTTAAAGAGAGCATCTAAAGCATCCAGTCGAAGGTGAATCTCTCCTTTCTCCCCTATCCCCTCTCATTGCTCTCCACACCCCTCTGAGGGCTTACAGGCTACTGTTTAAAAATAACAACAACAACAAAAAAAAAAAAAAAACCACAATAAGAAATAAGACAAATCTCTTTGAGGAAAGAAGGAGAGTGTTGATGAGTACTGCATCCTCAAGCGTGAGTTCCTGCAGTTTCTAAGCATTGGCTTTCTCCTCTCTGCCCGGTGGGCTCGCCAGTGAGCTCTCCCTCCATCCCACTTTTCTTTCCCACTCCTCTTTAAATTTGGTGTGATAATGGGGTAGGGGCTGGAAAAGCTAGCTCATATTGAAAAAGAAATCTTGGACAGGCCCAGGATACAAACTCGAGCAGTGCATTATATGATATAGGGATCCCGAAGGCAGAAGAAACTGTTGGCGTAGGGGGTGGAGAATGAGTGCACAGTTCTCTTCCGAAGGCCAGGCTCAAGCTGCTACTCCCCACCCCCCTCCCTGTGATGTTCCTTCTCGACCCTTTCTTAAACTCGTACTGAGCCTAGGCCTCCTGACCTAAAAAAACTTAGCTGGTCTCCACCAAGTCGGGATTCCAGTGTCTGATTTCTTATCTCCAAACTTCACAAATGCAGTTTTAATCCCCTCCAAACCACCACCAGCTGAGATGCTGGGATGCAAGCAATATTTTAAGGGACACTAAGATGCTAATCAAAGACAAAGGTGGCATGTGACCCACACTAGGTGAAGGTGGGAAGCCCTATAAGAGCTCCTTCGCCGGAGCATCACCTGGTTCTGAGGGTATCAGCCTCTGACCCGGTCTTTCCAAGCCATCTGCACTGGGAGTAGGGGTGGGAGCTAGAAGAGGGGCAGTGGGAGGAAAGAAGAGGAACAGGATCAAGATAGTAGACCGAAGAAACTAGAAAAAGAGAAAGAAAAAAGGGAGGATGGAAGAGAGTGCACGAAGGAGCCAGCGACTGTGAGAGCGAGCGCACGTAGTGTTTGGAGTCCCGCCAGATAGCGCTAGAGGGCTATTTATTGAAATACTTTACTTCTGCGAGATGGTGAAGCAGTTAAAATTGGGAGAAATAAGACATAAGATAGAGTAAAAGGAAAGAAAGCACAATGATTCTACCGTATCTTAGTTAAGAGAATAAATTGTGGGGTACTTTCTTGTTATTAATGGGGGTGTGGGGGAATATGTGGTAGGAAAGCCTAATTGAGGAAAGGACCAAAAAACAAACAAAAAAGGTCCCCTTCTATCTCTTGATCCCAGCTAGGAAGGGAGTGAGCAAAGTTAACAGGTAAGGAAGGAAGTGTAATTCTTCCTAGTCCAACTTCCAGAGATGCTGGTACATGGCTGGGAAGGTCAAGAACAGTTCACAGGATGAGCTGAGGTTTATAGAGAAGAGATATTTTTAAAGTAATAGATGGCTGCAAGGGAATGGGGGAGGGAGAAGCAAACACATTATTGGAACCGCCAAATAAAATATATATCAAAAATTCCAACTGTCAGCCAGCAGGTCTGGAGCAGAAGAGAGTCCCTCTGCCTTTGTCCCAGTGATGCTGGGCTCAAGGCTGCCTCTGCAGGGCTGCAATCAAACTCCCTGAATAACAATTTATAAAGACTTTGGGGAGCTTAGAGAAAGAATTAGACTACAAAAATTCACTGTTGCACTCAGAACCCAAAGAACAGTGAAACAGATGGAGAGAGAAGACCTATGACAGAGGTAGAGTCCAAAGGGGAGAGTGAGAAAGAATAAAATACTGTGATCCTCTTTACTTACTCAGGTCAGTAATGAAGGAAAGAAAACTTCTTTCAAATAATACTTCAAAGCATAGATTTTGTTTTATTCTAAAAACTCTGGCATCTCACACATCTAGCTTCTCATTTAAAATTGCACTTTCCTTTTACCTGAAATATTTTTTTAAGCGAAGTAATAATATCTTTCTTCCAAACCAGCAAACAGAACACACACACACACACACACACACACACACACACACACACACAAATCTGCTTAACCCAAAATACTCCAGTTCAAAACATTAACTAAAGTTACAAATAAGATTAAGGTTGGATTTATTTGCTCCTCTAGCAAGCCGTCAATTATTCTAACTATTGTAGGAAGACAAAAAGGATTTAAACCCAGTGATTTTAATACACAGATTAACACTTCGGACCTCACAGTTCTGAGGAATTTGGAGTTATCTGTGCTGAGGACCTATAACTTTCTAGAAAAAAAAAAGATGAAACAGGCACACAGGCTTCTTAAGGAAGGTGGGCAGATTCACCTAAAATAGAGTCTAGGTTCATAAATGCTCATTTCAAATTAAGTACTCTCCATAAAGCTAGTGCCCTTTAAATTGAGTAACTGTAGTGGGATTCAATTATTCTTTTTAAATCTTAAATGTTACCTATAATAGCATTCCATATTGAGACAAAAAAGAAAAGGAAAAATAGAAAAGAAGCAGTTCTCAGAAGTCTTAGGGATGCTTCAATAAGGAAAAAGTGATTAAAAACAGACTAGACTCTTAAATTTGAGAGGCCCCATCCCCCCTCCCATTCACCCCCACCCGATCAGGTCCCCTCCCTTTCACCTCTTTTTTTATGCAGTGCCCCACCCCCACTCCAGAGCTAAGTAGCAGATTTGGGATTCTGAAGAAATAGGTTTCAGCATCCATATTTGTTCTGGGGCACTTGTAAAATGCGATTTGTAGAGGGTCTTTAGCCTTCTGATTGTCTTTGAATTGTTTTTACTGAAACAGATCTTTTGCAGTTAATGAGTCCCCACGCAGCTGGACAGCTCCTCTCGGACACTGAGAACTCTAACCCCAAAATGACCCCAATTTGACACCGCAAGATGAAATTTTACCGCCTGTTAAAACCATTTCCAGCCTGGGCAAAAGGAGCTGACTGTTGACGGAGGTGTGTGCCGCCTCCTGCGACCCCCATCTCGAGCCTGTCTCCTGGGCCTGCCCCACCTACTTTTCCTTCACCCCAAAAGTGGAAGAACACATGAGCCTCTCAGCCTGGGTGGGGGTGCAGAGGCTGAGACTGGAGCATCAGCAACCTAATTATCAGGCTAGAAATCAGAAAGTGTGTGTACCCCACTGCTTTGCAATCACTTCTATCAGACCGGCAAAATTGAAGGAGGTAGGGGGAGATCAGGAAGTTCTTAAATGCTTTTTAGCTCTGTTAATAAAACATCAGCAAGTTGGTGATTAAAAGTCATCGTCTTTGAATTCATCAGATTGACCAAGAACGGACACCCTGAATCACCTCCAACTTGATCTTGTGTGTAATCCATTGCCCTCCGATGCTATTTTACACTTACAGTTTCATAAATGAATGCAACTAGGTAAGTGAAATCTCTTTAGTGCATGAAATCCGGGGTTCTCTCCTTAGGCAATTAGTGAATTTTAAAATGATGCAGACTTCCTTCCATTAGGGCTTCGTTTGTAACACTCTCACATTCTAAACCGAAGTTCTTTGGAGTTAAAGGTGATTGTGATTTTTAGGGGCTTTCCCCCCTCTGACTCTATCTTAAAAAGTCCTATTTCTCTCTCCCTCCTACATCAATTAGATTATCCCTGTAGTTTGCTTTAATGTATGCAATACAATGCAAAAGAAGTTACAAAATGTTAGAAAGTAAGGAAGAAAGGAGTCCAGGTTAAAATGACTTCTGCATCGCCCAAAGGATTAAAGCACCAGAAAATCGAGTTTCATCTTTTTTTCTTTTGTAAAACCCAAGATTATCACGGAATAATCAGCCTGTTATTAGCTTACCAACTGTTTGAAAATATACAGAAATCATCAATCGCTCTGAAATGTCTTTACTCGGATGCACTGCCACGTAGGAAATTTATATATTTCTTAATACTAGTGAAGTGTTTCAAAATAAAAGTTGTGGGGGATGCTAACTCACTCCACAGTATCACCATGAAAAAAAAAAGTGGTGGTAAAAGCAGCATAAGGTAGAAACCTTCAGTGTTTAAACTCTGCAAAGCAGAGGTTTGTTTCGAAGTTGATCTTTACAAACGGAGCGTTTATCAAGGAAATTGAGTTTCTTTTTAAAAAGAAGTAATTGACGCTTACTATACAGGTTATTTAAAACAACAATAACCCTATTGGCGACAATACGTACGCAATATTGAAAATACGAACAACTGGAAGAATAAAAACTAAAAATCACTATGAACTTCTCCGCGGCGCGGCACGAGGAACTCGGAAACCGCAATTTCAAGACCTCTAGCAGAAAACCCTCGGCAGGCGGAGACCAGATTGTTATTTTTCTCTCAGCCTTTCCGCCCCGGCTAAACTGAATTCGCGTAACTGCCGCTTGAAATAAAATTCTGTAAGACAACTTTTTTTTTTCCCTTTTGTGTCTTCTTTCCTTTTCTACTCACCTTTTCTTATATGTCGACGAGCAACTCAGCAACAAATAAGGAGGATGCTTTTAATCTTGGAGTTCTTCTAGGGAAAAAGAAATGAGAAGATGGAGGGGGACGGACCCTCCCCACAACT
This sequence comes from Cryptoprocta ferox, assembly GCA_028646485.1. Classification (NCBI taxonomy): domain Eukaryota; kingdom Metazoa; phylum Chordata; class Mammalia; order Carnivora; family Eupleridae; genus Cryptoprocta; species Cryptoprocta ferox. The sequence continues at coordinate 76,329,732 of CM053560.1, read as the reverse complement.
TGCAGATTTCATACCCGTTGGATCATTACAGGCGTGAAGCCCGGCGTAAAAGTGGCTGAAAATATGGTCTAGACTCTCCTCTCCGAAGCTCCAAGCGCCCGGCCGGTCCCTGCTGTGGTCACCCCGGCAAATAATTCGAGGTCCACAGTCCCGCTCCCTGGCGTCGCACTACCCTCGCCTCTGCCAGCCCCACCGCACTACCTTTATATGTGAGGGCCGATTTCCCGCAGACATCATTGTTATGATGGCTCATTTAATCAAACTGTTTAATTGCTCTGGTAATCACTATCATCATCACAGGTGCTCAATCATTCATCATTTTTGGAGGGCTTTATTGACCTCCGGAGCTCATTCCCCAGCCCTATTAAAACGGGGCCAAATTTCTCGGACTTAGCTTGGAATCTCAGCAGGCTGCGATCTAAGCTCAGTTGAGTATTGCCTGAAAGCTAACAGTGAAGCAGAGAAGATGTAAAGCCCCCCCCCCCCAATCCCATCCGCGCGCCTCTCTCTCTCTCTCTCTTTCTCTCTCTCACTACTTTATTTTTCCCTGTGCTTCCCGTCCCCCGGGAAGTCGGGTCAAAATTGAGCGCGGAGAACACGCTACTTTCCACTCTCCAGAATGAATTCAAAGTTGGAGAGGGAGTCGGCTGTTGAGGAACAGTCTGTTTTCGATTCCCTGGGCCAGGGACCAAGAACCCGGCAAGAGCGAGTTGCTGGGTAGAGGGTGCGCTCGGAGCAAGCAGGGCCGGACTGCTCCGCTGGCGGGAGCAGGGGGGCGGAGGGGGCAGCTGCGCAGAGAGCGCAGGGTGACCATAACTCCGCCCCCAGCTCGAGGCTCGGAGTGATTGACGCACCGCCACCGTGAAACCCTGGGCGTCGAGGTGAGGCTGGGTGCAGCTCCAGCCAGGGATTGGGTGAGACACCCGCCAGAACTAACTTTCTACACAAACAGTGTAGGACAGTTACCTTACCCCCCCACCACCCCAACTCTCCTCCTTTTCCTTTTCGGAAAAGTCACTCTAGTCGGCCAGTCTTCCCGATCCCGCGAAATGGCACGGTATAATTAACACAACCATTAGCTGGCGATACCGCTCTCCGGCCTCTGCGCCCTGGGCGACCACAACAAAGCTGGGCTGGGAGTACCGGCCAATTCTCCTTGAATGGCATCTTATCTTTCTCCCTCCCTCCCTCTCTCTCTCTCGTGCTTCCCAGCTCTAAGTGAGATCCACTTCGGAGGCGCACACTAGTGGCGCGCGCGCGCGCGCACACACACACACACACACACACACACACACTCCCTCCTGGCTACATCAGACAACATCAAACACCCAAACGACTCCTCCCCACTTCCTCCCTCCCAATTCCATCGTGGCCCCCAGAGACTCCAGGGTGGCCCTTGTCCGCACCGCTTGGAGACAGTGCTCTCTGAGTTAAGCTGATCTCTTCTTGTCCTGAAAAAAATAAATGTTGACAAGGGTGCTGGATGTGCACCGGGAAGAAAGTACCGCTTAAAAACAACAAAAACAAAAACAAACAAAAAACCCTTTAGGCCGGTAGTGGTACGATTTGCACAGCCAGCTGCCCCAGGATGTTAGCAGAAAGCCCTCAGTGGCTCAGTAACCGGCTGGCAGAGGAATAGGGGCCGGCGGAATTTAAAGGAACAAAAGCAAGATCGCCATTCCAAACGTCCCCAACACGACCCCGTTAGGCTTGAGCCCGGTGTGATGGGAAAATGAACTAGAAGTAAGTTTGGTAAAAAAAAAAAAAAAAAAAAAAAAAAAATTTAGAAGATCTGAGGCTGTACCGTACTTTCCCTGTGGTTTTCTGCAGTTTTCCTCTGCGCTCTCCCTGTCCTCTTCATTCTCTCCCTCTTTCCTCGCTCGCGCGCGCCCGCACGCGCGCGCGCGCCCTCTCTCTCTCTCTCTCTCTCGCGCGCGCGCACACACACACACACACACACACACACACACACACACACACAGTTCTCTTCCTCCGGCTCGCCCCCCCCCGCCCCCCACCCCCGGCCGTCCCCGCGGAGAAGCA
>CM053560.1:76127831-76327589 GCA_028646485.1 Cryptoprocta ferox | reverse complement strand
TCCGCCGTACGACGGGCTATGGCCACCACGACTTCCGGGTTCCGTCATTTCGTTCTCCCGCCGCCGACCCGCGCCGCCAAACTGAGGCTCTTCTATAAGCCAGGCAGCAGCCAACCTGCCAACACCTACTGACACTCACTCATCTCCCAGAGAGAGAAAGAGAGCGCGAGAGAGCGAGCGCGAGAGAGCGAGCGCGAGTGAGAGCGAGCGAGCGAGAAAGAGAGAGAGGGAGAGACAAAATACCTACCAGGAAAGGGGGGGAGGAAGTCCAATTTTTGCAAACTATTCAATTTTTTTTCTTGATTTTTCCCCTCTGCTTTCTTTGAACGATACTTTAAAGAGAGAGGATCATATTATAGATACCGCGGGGGCCAAGCTAAAAGAGGGGGGGGAGGGGGGAGGAAAAAATTCAAGAAGCAGAAACCCCTCGCGGAGTTTTACTGGAAGAAAAAAAACGGGTCTGAAAGATTCCTCCTCTTCATCATCATCAACCATCATTCATTCACTACCTTGACATTCCGGGCTTTGATTGACAGCTGGAGTGGCAAAAAGCCATGAAACACGACAGTTCGGTTACATGTGGGCTGCTGACGGGCCGCTCGTAACCTTCAGTTCGGGGGCTTGACAATTTTTTTTCTTCTTTTTCTTCTTTTTCTTTTCTTTCTTTTTTTTTTTTTTTCAACTGAGGGGAAGAGAAGAGAAAGAGGGGGAAAGGAGGACCGAAGAGGAGGAGGAGGGGAGGGGGGAGGAGGAGGAGGTGGAGGAGGAGGAGGAGGAGGAAGATCAGGAGGAGGAGGAAGAAGAGGAAAAAAGAGAAAAAGAAGAAATATCACAGAAAAAAAAAACTCTTCGTTGTCTTGCCTGGGCTTTTTTTCCCCCCCTAAAAATAACATATTGGAGAATTGGGAGAAGTCTTTTTGGTTTGGAAAAAAAAAAAAAAGAATCTTCAGCCTAGATCACTTTCTTATCCGGACTGGGATATTAAATATACGACACATCCAGGAGTTTATTGGAGCGCAGACTGATGGCGCAAAGGGTAGGTTTAAATCTCCAACACTTACCTAGATATAAATCCTCTCTTAAGAGGGGCCTGTCCCGATGCCTCCTCTCCCTTCAACGCTGCTGCTGCTGCTCGCTGCTTGATGATGGCGGCCAGTATTTAAAAAAATAGCAGCAAAATTATTCATCGGCTTTTCCCCCCCGTGCCTCTGCGTGTGTGCGAGTGTGTGTGCGTGCGTGTGTGCGTGTCTGGGAGCGCGTGTTCCAGCGCTGTGCGAGCGGGCGGGCGGCGAGTGCGTGTGAGTGGTGTGTGTGTGCGTGTGCAATTGTTACACGCTTTCGCCTCGCTCCAGCTTTTACCCCAGCAGCGCGATTCCCCCGGTTCTCCTGCTGCCGCCGCTGCCGCTGCTGCGCCGCTGCCGCCGCTGCTCCCGCGGCTCGGGGCGGGCACGGGCTGCGTAGGAGCCGCCGCCGCCGCCGGGGCCGCCGCTGGGGCCGCGCTGCCGCAGCCGCTGCGCCGCCGCCTAGACTAGCCTGGGCTGCTTGTTTTGTCTCTGAAATTGACAAGGACGCAGGGAATCCGCTGCTAAATAATGTTTCTGGTAACTTTCACGTTATTCCCCCCCCCCTCCCCTCCGCTCCCTGCCCCCGGGGAGGCACTGGCCCCAGTCTTCCCTCGTCCTCGGCGTTCTCCTCCTGATTATTAGCGTTTTTCTTCTCTTTATTTTGTTTCATTTCGCCTTTTGATTTATTGGATCCTCGGGAGGAGGCGAAGGGGGGTTAGGGGTGGGATCCGGGGCTTCCTCCTCACACTAACTCCACTTCTCCCTCGGTTGGCTCGCTATGGTTCTGCTGCCTCCGGCCCGAGCGGGACCTCCCGGCGCCCCCTCAGTCCCTGGCCTCACTGCCCCCTCTCCCTACTCGAAACGCTGCTCTTGGTTCATACTTTTTTCATTTTAAAATTTAAAAACATTTCCCCCCCGCAACTTTCAACTCGTTGTTTCGGCTGGTTTGGTTTCTGTGTGTTCAACTCGTGCTCGGTACTTTTTCTCCTTTCTGACTTTGTTTTTATTTCTCTCTCTCTCTCTCCTGCCTGCCCCCTCTGCCCTTCGTCTTCCTCCCTCCACCCCTCCTCTATTCCTTTCCCACTCCTCTCCTTGCTCTCTTCTCCCATCTCCTTTTTCTATTCCCCCTTGGCTCTCCCTCACCTCCCGCGCCCCCCTCCCCTTTGCCGGGTTCCGACAGTACGATGAGCTGCCCCATTACGGCGGGATGGACGGAGTAGGGGTGCCTGCTTCCATGTACGGAGACCCTCACGCGCCGCGGCCGATCCCCCCGGTTCACCACCTGAACCACGGGCCGCCGCTCCACGCCACGCAGCACTACGGCGCGCACGCCCCGCACCCCAATGTCATGCCGGCCAGCATGGGATCCGCTGTCAACGACGCCTTGAAGCGGGACAAGGACGCGATCTATGGGTAAACCAGCCCCCCTCCCGACCCAGCATACTGTTTGTGAGTGCGAGTGTGTGTTCGTCTCTGTGGGGGTTGAGGGGATGGTCGACTAAGTGGGGAGTTATTTCTGCAGGGGGGGGGGGTGGAGGTGGGGGGTGGGAACCGCTTGCCTTCAGAAAGGACCTAGAAGGGCGCCTGCTCGTCTTCGCCTTAAGTGTAAATCCCCGAAAGATAAAGCTTCCTCCACCCCCCTAGCCCCGTCACTCCGGACCCCACAGCCCAGAGTGACTGAGTCCTGAGAATCTTGCCAGGGCCTTCTCCCCAAGGACGGGATTCCTGGCCAAAGGACGCAGAGCTGGTCCTTCCAGGCCCCCTAACAGAGGCCTTGACGAAGGAGAAAGTTTCCTGCCGATGAGGAGCAACTTTGTTTTTTTTCCCCCCCCTCTTCTGTTTCCTACCGAGAGTCTGGGAGTCACTAAATGCAGCTTGAGCTGGGATCAGGGCTGCTTCTGTCGGCCAGGAAGTCCTAATCACCCACTTCTTAATTCTCTGTAAATAAAGGGGGTAGACCTTGAAGTGCAGTGGGGTGGAAGGGACTGCTGCCTGCACAGAGCTGCTCTTAGGAGGAGGGAGGGAGATGGCTGGAAATTACGTATTTTATATTCTGAGAGGACTCAGAGAGGGATGGTGGTGCGCGGTCCAGAAGTGTACCACTCGGGCTCTCTCAGTTGAGAGTAGGTGGGGAAGGCGGCGGTTTGCCGAGGGGAGGGGACGGCTGGTAAACGACCACTGAGCCTGAAGCCAGAGGCCGCAAGCATCCCGAAGTGGAGCTAAACCGCCCGGAGGAACACAAAGGGCAGACGCGCACGCACACTTCCAAGTTTTAACACTCGATTTATTTATTTTTGCCTGCTGGAGAAATGTGGTCTTTGTAAGGAAGCTCTTCGGCGTTTAACATTCCTATTATTTTGCCCCCCCCCCCCACGCCCGGGCTTTACTAGAAGTAGAGCAAACAAGTTTATAAGGCAAGGGGGTGGAGAGGTTTGGAAGAGCACTCTCCGATTTAGATTTAGGAAACACCACTTCGGGTATCTATGTAGGTGAAGCCTTCGGCCTCCTTCGAAATAACCATTAATATGGAGAGTTAAGGCAATTTTTAAAAACTGTCTGTAGTGTTCCTTTCTTGAGAGGTCAGGGCTGGGTATGGGGTTGGTTCTGCGGCCTCTGGAGTATGGGGATCGGGTCTAGACCAGCTCCGGGCGCCAGACTGCCAGACCCTGCTTGGATGTTTCATTATTTCCAACCGGGGCTCTTCTTCCTTGGCGGGCTGCAGTGACCAGGGGCTTCTCCCACCAGATCTGAGGGGCTCCTGAGCTGAGGGAAAGGGCCAGGCCGTTTTTCCTTTCTGTTTCTGGCCCAGGCTCGGCTTACTAAGGAAGGGTTGTAAAGTGTGATGCGTGCTTGTTTTATGAAAGAAGGAATCCGAACCCTCCAAACTTGTTGATTACAGTTCTTGCTCCTTCCCCTCTGTACCCCGTCTCCGTGTGTGTGTCTCTGCGTGGCGCTGCCCGTTAGGCACCCGTTGTTTCCTCTGTTAGCTCTGGTCTTTGAGAAGTGCGAGCTGGCGACCTGCACTCCCCGGGAACCCGGAGTGGCCGGCGGAGACGTCTGCTCCTCCGACTCCTTCAACGAGGACATCGCGGTCTTCGCCAAGCAGGTCCAGCCTTCTTGACCCACTCACCCTCCTGCAGACCCTCACTCCCCCCTCCCCTTTCCTCAGAGCTTTACATGAAAGAGGAGGAAAAGGCAGGGACACCCGATCTGTTCCTCTGGCCCAGTCCGCGCTCTACGCCTCCTCCCCATCCCTGAGCCTGGAGGCGAACTGGAAGCGGAGATAAATATGGGTGTTTGTTTTTCCCCCCAGCCAGGAATACAGGGGCTCGACCCTCGAATTAAAGTTGACCTGCTCCTAATCTGGGGCTTGGCCTTTCCCCCGCCTGCAGCTACTTGAACAAGAATTGGGGATAGGGGTTGTGAGGGACCGGAGAGTGCCTGGGAGGGAAGGAAGCCGGGCGCCTCGTGGGGCGGTCAGCGCCGGGCGCTAAGGTGAGAGAGGCTGAGAGCTACTGTTCCTTAGACGGCTGAATAAGGGGGTACCCGGGCCTGGAGAAGGGCCCCGAGTTTCCAGCTACAGCTCAGCCTCTTAATGGGGCTGGGAGGAGGCCCCAGTACTTTTTCAACCAACCCCACTATTTTAAGGCACTAGTTTGTGTCATGTATTTTACCAAAGCCTCTCTCCTCTTCTGGGGCACTGACTCTCCACCTTACCCACTCATACAGTTTAGTCCCTGACAGGGGTTTTCTTTTTTCAAGTTAGGGTGGTAATTCATGTTGACTTTCCCTGCTTCTTACAGGTTCGTGCGGAAAAGCCACTTTTTTCCTCAAATCCAGAGCTGGACAATTTGGTAAGGCTCACTGTTTCTTCCCTTTCCCCAGCCTTGGCCCCCTCCCTTGCCTAGAAGCACCCACTTACCCCTGGAGCGCAGGGGAGTTGGAGCAGAACCCTCTCTGGAGGCTCAAGAATGACAGGGGGGAAGAGAACAGTTTAGAGCCCCCAAAAGGAAGATGGGAGGTAAGGGGTGGGATGAATGTTGGGGAGAGCAGAGGCCAGCGAGCAGCCGGAGGGGACACAGCGCCCTGAGTGTGAGCAGGGGATGAGTCCCTGGTCTCGGCCCCGGGGAGTGAGGCTGCGAGAAGTGAGTTATTTCCTCTGTTTGCCGGGGTAGGCAGCCGAGCCCCCAGCAGCTAACCCGAAGGAAGTAACCGCTGGCCCTGCTGAGGGCTGCGGGCGGGGAGATGGTGGGGGGGTCTGGGGCAGGCCCGCGCAGGCCACTTTTAGGTGCAATTCTTTTGCTAATTTGCACAATTTCAATATTAAAAGTACTTAAATCCGATTTCAAAGGCCCTGCCTCACCATTCATCTTGAGTATTTCCTTCTTTAGTAGGGACGGGTTTTGCAGGGTGTGCTGTAAAAAGCTTTCTCTCTCCGAAGCGGATTTTTTTTTTTTAATTTGGCCTGAGGTCGAAAGAGGGGACGGTTAAAGACTCAGGCAGAGAAAGAAGGCCTGGCCCTAGGAAAGCAGTCCTTACAAATAGCTCAGTGAACACAGGGGGCAAAGATATTAGATGCCTCGGCCCAGGTTGAGTCAGATTCCTACCCCGTGGCCAATGAGGCAGAGATGATCAGTAATCACTTGGTTTTTCTGATGATTTCTTGGTGTGTGGGTTTTGCCTGGCCACTTGCCTGTTTCTTCTCCCCAGCTCAGTTCCCTCACCGCCCCCCACTCAGGGCTTCTGAGTCACAGAGCCTTAACTCCACACTCTAAACTTTTCTTTCAGATGATACAAGCAATACAAGTACTAAGGTTTCATCTTTTGGAGTTAGAAAAGGTAAGCAGGAAATGATACTCCCCATTTTGATTTAGCCACTTCCCTCTCTCAGTCGAGTCGGGAAGTCTTCAACAAATCTCCAGTCTGAGGGATTGGGCACCTGGAGGTTTTGAGCAACTTGTTACTATGTCCTTTCTTCAAATCGCTCCTCAACCCAAGGGCTAAGAGGATGGGTAAATTAGGACAGCCCTGATATGCACAACCCACCCCCACCTCCAGCCCTGTCTTTTTCCCTAGGCATTCAGGATTATTTTGAAATGCAACAAACCATTTGTGTTACTGGACATTCAGCCGGCTTGTGTCTCTATTAGCTTAGCTCACCCTCAGACCAGAGCGCGCATTAGGTACAGGCAGGGGGAAATCATCCTCTCTGGGCTGTCTTTAGATTGCTTTCCAGCTCAGCCACTTTCCCCAGGAAACATAAAAAACTCTGAGTTTATTGAATCGCAAATGCCAATGCTGTTCCCAGTTTTAGCGTTCTAACACTTTGATGTTATCATCAAATCGGATCCCCCTCCCCACCTCCGGACTCCCAGTCGGAACCCAGTTATTTCTAGTCCTGTTTCTTCTCTCTTTATTGTAACTTGTTGCTCAGGGAAGTCTCCGGAGAATAATATCTGTTGCAACAATTGCTCTATTGTTTCCTCGCCTTCAAGTATTACACCCATTAATTAGAGTTAGTTTGGAAGACATTGCACTGTTGCTCTTTCTAAATGTAACCCTGCAACCTGATTTTTTTCCCTTTAAAAATGAAACAACACAATAACAACAACAACATGAGCTGAACCCTCCACCATGACCCTCCTTTTAGGTCCACGAACTGTGTGATAACTTCTGCCATCGGTACATTAGCTGTTTGAAGGGGAAAATGCCCATCGACCTTGTCATTGATGAAAGGGACGGCAGCTCCAAGTCAGATCACGAAGAACTTTCAGGCTCCTCTACAAATCTCGCTGACCATGTAAGTCTGAGAGCCCTTTGGCATTCTTTTGAGACTACTGGGTATAGCACTTTTTAAAAAGTTGTTGTAACATTTAGCTAAGCTCAGACTTAGTTTTCTTTTTAAATGATTTGGTCTCTTTGGGGATCTTTTCTCCCTTTCTCACTGTCTCTGCCACACCTTTCATCTTTGCCCTTTCCTGGCCCCCTTCCTTATTTATGTTGAGAACCAAAGAAACCAGGGAGTTGATAGAGTGATTTGTGCTCTTAATGTGTAAAGTTTCCTGGATTTGGTGACTTGAGTGTTAGCAAATTGTCTGTTTGATATGGTGACTGCTGCCTTTTCTGCTTTCCCAACTCTGTGTAATCAGTGCGGCAGGGACCCAGAGGCAAGTCAGCTAGTTGGACAGGGTGGGGGAGAGAGAGCACTGAAGGACAAGAGAGAATTGGAGCTTGGAGCGGGAGGGCCAACTTCCCAGTCCCTCACAGAGATGACAATCCTGAGAATTATTGGCAATCTTGCATTGCATTAGAAAGGAAAGAAGGAGTGAACACATTACAATTCTCCGAGCTTTTGCTCTATAGAAACTTATTGTCAGTATATGGACTTACTGCCAAGTGCCTGAAGCATCTTTATAATAAAAGACAGTAACTTTGATGAAACAATTATTAACAACGTATTACAGAAAGCTGAAGGGAATTGCGATTGAGTAACCATAGGTTAGTGGTTGAATTTTAACACTTAAACAGTTGGCGAATGAAGACAGAGTCTAGTAAGGAGTGACTGTGTATGTCAGTCCAGGAAGGGAGATTTCTTTCTATTCTCTGTTTTTAATCCTATTTTGGAAGCAATCTAGGGAGTCTGATGCTTTAAAGAAAAAAAAAAGGAAAAAAAAGCATATGTAGTGAGACTGAAAATTTGAAAAAGAAGCAAAGAGAAGAAAGATTGCAGCTGGTAGGGAAGGCAGGAGTGGCGAGGTTAAAGAGTGGGTGTGAATAGCAGTTTATTTATAGGAACTCAAGCCTGGGGTGGGGGACAGGGTGTCTATAGATGATATTCAATTGAGCTTACAACCTAAGTGATATAGGCTATGGTCTAATAACTGGCTGACTGAAATATTAATTTAACATGTTGTGGAGTTAAACAGGGTTTGAGGCTTGAAGGCAGTTTGTACCATTACCACCACCACCATCCACCCCCCCCCCCCGCCCCAGCCCCATTCCTGGGTATTAAGAGGAATGGGTGGAGAGACCTGGAGAACAAACCTTCTGTGAGATTCTTTACCTTTTTCCCATCTCCCCCCACAAAAGTTTTGAAAATATACAGGCATACGTTTTAATTATTAGCCTTTGTACTGTATGGAAAGCCAGCCTAACAACAAAAGTTTAAAAAAAAAAAAAAGAAAAGAAAGAAAACCTCAGTCCTGGTTGTCTAGTTCTGAGACAGAATAAATACTATGGCATTGAAAAGTTCCTGTGCCTGTCTTTACTCTTGGCTTTTCCCATCACAATGGGGGGAACTTTGGGGAGCCCTTTTGTATTTGAGTGTATTAACTAAAATCAAAAGGGTGCAGCAAGCAGCTATGGGAAGTTTACTTGCTGATATGTGGCAATATGATACGTGGTTGTCCACAAGGCGAGACACTACCTTAGAAATATTTGTTGTGGTCATCATCTATTTGTTTATTTTCATAGCTTCCTGTTTCTCAGTTCATATGCCTTCTGCAGTGTCGGGGGGTGGGGGGGGGGATGAGAAGGATGCAGTTACCTGATTTGTGGAATGAGAGGTTCACAGTTATCTGCAGCCAAAAACGTTTCTCTCATGACATTTCTGGGGGTCTCGACTACTTGATTTTCTAGAATAGCTTCTTGGCAACTGTTTTTTAAGTGGGTGTATGGAACTAGAACATGCTGATGTTTACATAGAAGAGGCTGTTTAGAGGATTGGCGGATAGACAGTGCCAGTTTATGAAACCATTGTAATATTTAAATTACGCTCAAGAAGTCAGTGGTACCTAAGAGGATAGCACTTTAATAATTTAACAATCATCATCTTTGGATAAAAGACTCAACTGTAACATTTGTTGCTCCTCTTTCAGGCCCCCAATCAAATAAAGATGACAACTGATTTATTTTGAACCCACGAGGGCTTGCCACCTCATTGGGCATCATAATTTAAAGCCTTTTATTTCCTAGAGATCTGAACTATAACATTTTTACTTTAGCCCCCCGCTATTTGTTTTGAAAGGAAGCAATCATTTGTTCCACCAGCACACCGAGTGGCAAATGGCGAGGTTTACTACAGACTTGAATTTTATGCAGGAGTTGAGAGAAAATCTCGGAGAGTTTTCACCATTTTTGATATTTTTTGTACCATAGGTATATTGATCATATTCATTTGCAGGCATCCGCCTACAAAGTGAATTCTCTTAGTTTCTGCCTCTCCCGCCAGGGCACCCTCCCTTAACCCCCCACCAGCAGAAAAAAAAAAAAAAAGAAAAAAAAGGGGGTGGTGGGGATTACCCTAGACTCCTACCTGGAAAGTGGTATGAGGGCAACATTTTCAGCATGTAAATGTGTCCAATTTGAATCTCCAGGTTTATTTTTTCATTTGCTTTGATGTGCATATTTAATACGTTGCCCCAGGCTGGATCTCATTTGGTGTGCACTGGTGCAAGGGTGATGATGAACCACTTCAGAAGGACTGAGACCGCGTGTTGTTTTCTCTGTTTTATCTGTTGGCCCACTATTCTGATCTACCGCGCTTCCTCATGGTTTTATTTGCACATGAAATGCCGAGAGCGGTTCAACTTATTGGCTATGAATAATGACAGCTAAAAAAGAAGTGTAGTTTAATTTGTTGTGTGCCAAGGTTTCTCTTGTGGAGGTGACAGTTTGTGACAGCTGTTTGACACCCCAAAACACATACACCTCTATACTTATTAAGTAGTATCAAGCTGTATTGTGTGTGTGCATGCGCTCGCGCATGTGTCTGTGTGTGTGTGTTTAAGGAAGGATCGGGCAAGGAGAGAGAGAGTAAAAGAAAGAAAAGAAAGAATAAGTGTGTAATTCTGTGCAGTAGAAAGCAGAGAGACAAGTGTCAGGAACAAAATAGGAGGCTCCAACATAGACTTCTATTTTCTTATTAAAAATTTGAAAATAAAACTGAATGAAAGTAATTGCTACAAATACCTTGAAAGCAAGTGTTTTTGGCAGACTTTTAGGAATGGGTTTTATATATGGTTCCAGAGTGTATCAGGCTGTTGTCATGCTGATCTTACATTCTGTAATTTTATGTAAATAATCTGATGTAACATTGATAAAAAGACAACCATCATGTCTTAACCTTTTGTACATTACATCCGTTAAAGATACCGAAATCATTCATTTATTATCAACACTTGGATGATGGGTATAATGATAAAAGGAAATTTGGAATTAAATAGAAAATCAGATGTGCAACATTGGCTCCTGTTTTGTTGGTTTTAGTAAATTCGAAATGAATGCTTACGTTTTTATATTATAATACAGTTTATCTTATTTTCTTATTAAACATAAGAGTAATTGTTATAGGTAGGGCACAACTGTTACAGTATTCTTTGGAAAAATGGGAAGAAGGAAATAAGATAGTGAAAGGAACTAGAACTCTATATTTCAGCTGCAATTCATGTAAAGTTTCCCAGACATTCAAATTAATTATGTTTAAAATAAACATATCAAGAAACGAATTCTTTAAAAAAAAAACTTGCAACTTGAAAACTGTTGTGGAATATTCATGCTTTTCCTAGTCTGTAATATTTCTAAATAATAGGTGATATCCACCTTTTCTACTTTACATAATTTTAGATCAAGTCTTTAGATCTAGTGCAGGCTAATAAAATCTATCTTTACATTTACATTGGAAGATATTAAGTATCTTTAGATCAGCATTAGACAAATGAAACATATCTGTTTGAAATACATTCTCTGAGCCAAGCTCCATTTGCCTGAAGTGCATATTATTATTCCTAATTAATGTTCATATAGAAAACATTTTATTTATTTATTATTATTTGTCTGGGTGAATTAAGTATAGGGAAGAAAATACAACTGTAGCTGTTAACAGTTAGTGACAGGTGCCTTAAAATTGACTGGCTCTGATAATATGATACATAAAAGAAAAAAATTTTAATTTCTATGTTGAAAGCTGTAACTTAACTGAAGATAGGCTGTTGTTTTCTTTTGCATCTCTGAATCTGTCAAATTATTTTTTCTGTGTATATGGTTTTTTAAAATGGGCTGAGTTGGAGAGGAGAGTCCCCAGAACCTTGTCCCTGACGGAATGCGGGCAAGTGTCCAGAGGTAAATGCTATTAGTACCTGGAAACCTAACAGGGATTAGGTGGTGAGGAAAGGGGTAGGTTTAAGTGATTGGTCTATAGGATACCAAAGGGGGAAATAATGGGATTTGATAATAATATTAATAATACGAATGATTTATTTTGTCACATAGTTTCTTAAGTTCTTGTATAGGATTAGGCCTTACGGTGTGTTATCCAAGGCCTCCAGGGACCCATTCCAGAAAGTTCTCCCTCCTCGTTCTGTCCACCAACTCAACATGGCTGGGGTCATGGGTGTTCTGTTGTTATTGTTGTATAGCTTGTGAAGATTGATAGCTCCTATGTCAATTTCCATCAAAAATAATTATGTTATTTAAATCCCTTTGGTTGTTCAGTTTGAAGTATGTTTTCAGTGTAACTTTGATGAGATGAAATCAAACAAAGGTGCACTTGACAACCACTGACATTCACTATCACATTAAAATTTTGATATTTTAAAAATTGATTTCATATTTTTTAAGACTGAATGCCTTATGGAGTATTCCAATGCAGTTCAAAATTATAGGAGACATGTTATAATATGATGGTATATTAACAAAATAAGAAATTTCTTTTTTGAAAGTTGCTCCATTTAATGGAGGAATCCATTTTTTTTAAATTTTGGAATTTATTTTTGGAATTTGAGAAGAGTACTTGCCACTACTTTGAGAGTTACTCACATATTAAATCCCAAAGCTCAATAGAGAGTGGAAGCAAGGAGGTGAGGGAAAGACCCCAGCTCTATTTACATTTTTAAAGAGTGAGTCCATGTTCTGAAAGCATACATGCTTCTCCTGAGTTCTTATGTCAACTTTAGAATAATGAAGTTGAAATTCCAACATTTTTTCAAACCATACAATTAACATTTTAACTTTTGTAGGCTTGAATACGTCATGACAGGAGTCTTCATCTGATTTTAAAAACCAAGTATTGCATAATGTTGATTAGGAGCTAAAATATCATAAAGTCATAGGAAATATGTAACATATTCATTATGTATACCGATGCAAGCATATCTTGCCTTTGTTGTTTAAACGCATCGAGCCAAATTAGTTTTGCAGGCTTTGTTTGCTGGCTAAAATGTCTTTATATATGTTTGCTATTGCTTTCTACCTACAAGCACATATTCTGAATTACTTTACTGTATTGTCCAAGTTCATGTGTAATTTTTGTCTTGGTGTTATATATCATGTTCTCGTTGTATAGGTTCTAGAAAATCACATGCTTATTGTAAGTATTTTTTTAATAATAGAAATAAGAAGTAGGAGTGACCTTAGGGATTATCTTGCCTAACTTCTTAATTTTAAAGAGATAAGGGAAATGAAGTGCATCACTTGCTTAAGGCCACATGATCAGTTAGAGGTGACACCCTAGTGTCTTAATTTGAATCTAATGCTTTCTTCCCTATACCACATCCATTGATTCATCTTCCCATTTGGAGTCTAAGATGAGTTCCAGATTATTTTAGAAAGTACTTGTGCATAGTATGGCTTTTTCCCCTCCTTGAATCCTAATGCATTTTAGTTCCTCATTCAGTTTTGTATTTATTTAGAAGCACACCTACGTTTCATTCTATTCTTTTTGCAATGAAAGAACCATGAGCTTTGTGGAATCATTTAAACAGGGCAATCCTACCAATTCACCAGGACTTATTAGGTATTTTCCTATGGGCAGGTCCCCGCAGAAATGCCATAATGGTGTAAAATGTTACAATTTCCGCCATATCTGCAACTTCCACAGAAAAGGCATACATATGTTTTGCTTCCTATGCCCAGAGACTCCTGTCCTCTCTGTGCTCTTTCCCAGATTTAGCAAAATTCAATGATGGTGCTAAATCATTTTTTTTTTAAATTTCAAGGGAGAAAACACTGGCAGAATTGTGTTTTCTAGGGAAAGCTGTGTATAAATGAGAAACAGAGGAGAGCAGCAGAGTGATCTCCTGTGGCCCCGCTACTACAAGCTCTCCCCATCTTGTCTCATGCTTTTATATTAATTACAACTTGCATTATCAGCTGTGAGTCTGTAGCCCAGCAAATAGAAAATACTGCCCCTGGAGACCTAGCTTCTTGTATCTATTTTCCATCTCCTTCTATTGTGCTCCACTCAGTATTCACTGCTTTTCTCCTGCTAACACTGCTCTTTAACGCAATTACGTAAGAGCAAGAAAAGTACCATATTTGACTCCCAATTATTAAAGCCACTGGGAATAGAAACATGTTCAGTCCTTGCCCTCGGGTGTCTTCATGATACTTTGGCTGAAGAACAGGACATATATAGTGGAATGCATATACCTGAGTGCTCACCCGGCACATGTACTCAGAAAGCATTTCTCTCTCTTTTCCACATACATCATGTGTTTTACATGCTTTCATATGCCACTTCAGTTTTAAGATTCACTAAACTTCTGCATATAATTTGGCAGGAAGCCAGGCAGTTTATTCTTGAAGGATGTAAACTTGGAAACTATCTAGGGAGGGGAAAAAGGAAGAAGAAAGAAGTTGTGATACAAACAAATATTTCAGTCTAAGGAAAAAAAAAACAGTGTTATGGGTAAAGGATTACACTTTATCTGTCCATGTAGGTTGTAACTTTTTATGACCAGGAAGGCAGCAATTTTTTATTGACCAGATTATCGGTATTTGTCATGTTCACCATTTCACGCGCCATGCCCCTGTCTCTTCTCTCAAGAGAAGCCCCCTGGGTGATCAAGTCACCCTGGTGTAGCTGAATGTGAACAACTTTGTGGTAGCTCCTCAGCCGAAGCCCCAGAGAGAGTCATCTGTTTTTCCTACTTTCAAGTTAAATGAATGCCAGGGTATTCCTTAGTTTTGATCAGTCTCCCAAACAAGGTCATAATAATACCCGAGACACTCCATGGAAACCAACATCTCAGGACACTTGTTGGGGACAGCATTTTTGAGAAAGTGAAGGAGAAAAGAGAGAAGAGACAGAGGGGATGGCAGGTGAAATGGTGAACACGAGCAAATTCTAGGAATGGGCTGAAAACCAAAGGTCCAACGCCCTTGGAGACACCAGGTGCTTTTAAAGTAGTATTTGCTGATGTGGCTTATCTTACGCCCCCTTTTCTTTAGAAAACACCTTCTTGTCCTCAGAAAGCCATTGGAAGAAGTATACTAAATTGTAAATTCATGGGGTCTGTCTTTAAAAACTCAGTACAGGTTTGACTGATAAGGACAAGCCAGTATTTTCAGTTGCTGCAAGTCCTTCTGAGCAGTTCAAACCACTGTAGTGCCCAGACAGAAAGACTTGCTCCAGCTTCATTTGAATGATGATATAATCATTGTTGGATGACATTTACCTTAAAACATAGTTGAGATGTTAGTGGCTAATTATTATAATTTTCATGAGGGGTGAGGAGATTTTCTAGCAGCCTGCTTAATAAAAAGCATGCAGTGCATAAAATTA
This sequence comes from Cryptoprocta ferox, assembly GCA_028646485.1. NCBI lineage: Eukaryota > Metazoa > Chordata > Mammalia > Carnivora > Eupleridae > Cryptoprocta > Cryptoprocta ferox. Next base: position 76,312,964 of record CM053560.1, on the reverse strand, counting down.
ACATCACTTGCTGTATACACTGAAAAGTTTAGCCTAGGTGAATGTGTTACAGTTATTTCCTTTTCTAAAAGAAGGCCCTGCCAGTGTGGTTGTAGGACTAAACTAATGCCACACTCTTGTTTCCTTTTTTCTCCCCCATGTAATTCTTCTACCTCTTATCTGATTACCATCCGGCAAACAGCTGACTCGAAGAGGCTGCAAAGCTTGAAGAGCCCCTGTATTCTCTTGGCCTTTAGCTTGAAACTGGTGGAGTGGTTTCTAACTCTGATAAAAAGAGAAATCACAGGCATGACTTTGTCTTAATACAGGCAGCACAGAGCCTTGATTTTCATTTCATTCTACTCAACTTTGTTCCCTACTCTACTTTCTAAAACATATCTTCAGATATCTAAACCTGTGCTGTATTTATAATCACAAAATTTCTGCTTGGGGTTTCCACTTAGAATCAGTTGCTTGCCTGATGGCATTGCCAGTAGCATTGTTTTGATTTAGATATTACTGATCTGTAGAGCTTTGGGGTCATTTCGTCGTCTTTCAAAAATGCTAAGTATTAATTTGCACTCAGTTTGTAGCAGACCTGTAGAGGGGGAGAAAAAGGTTTTTTGTTGTTGTTCCAAATAAGAATAGTCCCTATTTTGTCTCACCATGGCTTCTTGATTTTATTTTGATATAATTTTATATTCTATATATACATTACAGAGTTGTTGTAGAAGAAAGTAATAGACTGATTTTTTTTTCTGGATAAACTATATATATATATATATATATATATATATATATATATATATATAATGACAACATGACAAGATTGCTTTCAGATGGTCAAGATGTTTGCTTGTTGCCTATAGGCATGTCGGTCTGTCTGAATCCTTACTTACCAATTCTTGTAAGAAGAAATCGTGCACTTTGAAAGATTGATGTTTTTGTTTTATTGTGCCCCCAAAGAATCTCCCTGTTCCCCCCCCCCCCCTGCCAAGAATTTGTTTGCCAGGAGATCTTTGGGCTTAGTTGAAGTCATCACATGCAGGTGACAAGTGTACAGTTCTGGCCTTAAGGCTGGTCTGTTTCATGTGCTGTTCCTACTCTCCGTTTCTGCCAGAGGAAATTCCATCTCTTGCCTGCCTTCATGTGGTGCTGATAAAGTCCTTCCTGTACATTAGAATTCCTGTTTTCCTTTAAGCAACAGCAGGGGATTGGGAATGATCAGGAAAGGGGAGGAGGAACAGGAGAAGAATACACTCAGCAAAGTAGCATGGGCTATAATTTCTCAGTGTGCCTTGCATGTCCTTTGAAACAAGTCATGCTCCCAGGGAAAAAGCACTGCGCTGTGAATTTAAAGCTTCCGTGGAACTCACGTGAAAGTCCCGTCCAGTTGATCACTCGGCTAACGGTTCATAGTTGTTTCATTCTGTTCATTAATGTCACTGTATCTGTTGGTGGTGTAATCAGTTGATAATTTTCAGAGCTCATTCAGGTTGGTTTAGGGCAATGCATCTGAAAGATGGAAAGAGCTGCCCCATACATTCTTGGATCTGTGGGGTGTTTTTGTTTTTGTTTTTGTTTCTGTTTTTAAGGGAGTCTTGAGTTTTTTAGATATTCTGGAATTTAGTATCCAAGAGTATTGGGCTTCTTTCTTGGAAGAGTGTGCCCCAATTAAGTCAGCAGGAGTAAAAATGACTTCTAGAGTTTTAAAAAGCTTTCCCCCCCAACTTTAAAAATTAACTTTATTGAGGTATAATTTGCATATAATAAAACGTACCCCTTTTATGTGTCTGTCTCAATTAGTTTAAACACATGTATACACAGATGTTAACCATTACCTCATCAAGATTCTAGAGCATCTTTTCTTCTTTTTGGTACCTATTACTGAAAATTCAACATACTGTAGTGTGGGGTCTGCATATGCCTAGCTCCGTAAATACTAATATGTACACATTTTTGTCTTTCTCTGCACCTTTCCTCTTGGTTCCTCATTTATGGCTGAAATGGTAACTGTGGGAACATTTCTTGGCATCCTGACATCAGAATCCTGCATCTTGGCGAGATCACGACGATGCAACGTCCACCCACTCAGCAGGCACCCCGGGGCCCTCCAGTGGGGGCCACGCTTCCCAGAGTGGAGACAACAGCAGTGAGCAAGGTAAAAGGTCAAGCATTTCCCTTGTGCAAAGTAGACATAACTAAACTAGCTTCAGTATTTTGTGATATCAGTACTACCTCCCTGTAAATAGGAGAGTGGCAGGTTAGAGAGCTGCTACATTAGTATTTCCTCTCGACTTACATTACTTAAAAAAAAAAAATCAAAGTGAGCTGTCTAATCTTTAAGTAATCATTACAATAACAATTGATTAGTTCTGCCAATTCTTTTGCAAATTTGGTTATCTACACTTTAACTTCTGTGTGTGAGTAAATAGAATGACCGGGCTGACTTTGTGCTATTTTGTACTAGTTTGAATTATTCTATAAGCAGGTTATTTTGTTTGTAATATCAACATTAGGAGTTCTCTGTAATCAAGCAGTGATGCCTCTAAAGGACATAAAATGCCCAAATCTGTGCTGATGAGCTCTGGAAGTACAGTGTGGCTTTTATATGGAATTTTATCTTGGGAAGATGGATTTTGAAATTCTTAGACTATTTGTCCCCATTTCCATTCAGCTGACATGGTGACTTTTGTCACAAATCTTAAAAAATTAGAATAATCAGAGGGCAAGGGGGATGTCAACTGCAGATGACAAGGAAGCATAGCATAATCCAGAATAAATTTTACCATTGAAAACTCACCTATTGCATAGAGAGCAATTATACATTGGTAGGGATGACTCTTCTATAGCTAAAATGATAATTTAAAGGAAGATGCGTTATTGAATCTGGGCCAGGAAAGTGTATAGATTTTACTTTTTAATATTTTACATTAGATGGTGTCTGATCTCCTAGGTCTATTTCATCTCTATTATGACTGTGTTTATGGCCACAATATTTAAGCATTAGACAGTCTTCCAAGTGGAGGACAGTTTAACAGCTTGAGCTGTAGTCATATATGCCGTTTATAAGAGGGTGGTTGATGCAGGGTGAGTGCCTCCACTCCTCCAGGTTTCTGGCCACGGATTTTGGATGACTAGTATTCTAGAAGAGTTTAGAAATATTGTTTCTTCTAGGATGCCATTAACTGTGAATAGGTCCAAATTAGAATTTAGGTTTAAGAAATTTGAAATGGGTACAGAAATGAACACTGTGATATGGTAAATTGTGGAAGAACTTGTGAATTGTATTTATTTAGGCTTATATACTGTCTTTATTAGACCACTGAGATTGTACATAAGAAAACCAAGCTGGAAGGCATTTTGGAGAGGGCACGAGCATAAACTCGGTGAATCTGCAGTGCAATGGCTTAATTGTGGTTCCGTGTCCTGGTGAGGGACTTCTCGACGTAGTTAAATCTGGAAAGCTTTGAATGACTCCCACCTTCCCCCACCACCCTAAACTTCTATAACACAAAGGGTGAAATGTGTCTATTAATAAAACAAAACACCCTAAACATTGAGCAGAAGAGGGGGGAAAGAGAAGCAGACTTAATGGTCTAATGAGGCTATCTTCCAAAGACTTGTTGTGTGTGAGGCTCGCTTTGACCTTTCACTTTGCTCAGGAGCCCAGCGCTTCATTTTTCACATTCTTGCAATTACGTTAACGCTTCAAGCATTTCTGACTCCAAGTCAGCTAGCAACACCAGGCATAACTCAACACTGTGAGTTTTTCTCCTCTCTGTAGATTCATTAACAGGTCACGAAGGTCCCAACTGAAATTTAAAACTGACTGGTTCTGTTGGGTTGGTTGAGTTATGGCAAGGGAGATAGCAGGAAAGGACCAGAGAGAAGGGGAGGGGGAGAGAGAAGACCCTGGGGTTTGGAGCTGGGAATAGTTGGCGGCAGCAAGCAAGGCATGGAGTTTTATCACTTGGGTTAGTTTGTTTTTTTGTTGTTTTTGGTCAGAAAAGAGAAGAGTTCTGAGACTGCTACACTGGGTAAAAGCGATACACACAAACAAACCTCTATGTTGTGGGTAGCCGCACCCACTTATCCCATGTTGAAGGATTTGATCCCTGTAGGATTTTGTTCCTTTTATCATATCTCCGTGGGATTAAAGAATGGACATGGTAGCTTATGTGTACGAGAACTAGGAAGTCAGTCATTTTACTGTATTAAAGTGTGAGGGACAAAACACATTATGATTCCTATAAAATAGGGAACGCTTTGACATGGAGAATTTCCTACCTGGCTTAGCACATCAGTGGTTCCCAAACACATGTTTCAGGGTATACTGTTTGTTAATGGCAGACTACATGTTGAAGGCCAGGCTTGGATGTATTTTGTCATACTCATGCCCATATGAGTTTTTTAAACATGTATTTAAGGTATTGTGAAATTTGGCCCACTGAATTGTCCATAGTAGCTTTGTGTGGGAAAGATTAATTATCTGCTTCAGGGCAAAGTCAACAGAGATATTGACTAAAATCACATATGCTTATCCTAGGTTAAATCTTAGGGTTGATGTATAATGGAAAAGCTAGGAGGGAAATTTATGTTCTTAGCATTAAATATATTATAATGTTTCATTGGAAATCAAGTTTGTAGGTTAGAAAAGAGTTTTCTTGCTTATTCAGAATTTATTAGCACAACAGGCATATGGAAAACTGTAAAACGACTCAGTTTCAAAACAAATTATGATAAACAGGAAAAATAGGGATGAATTGTACTAAATACAATGTTTTCATACACATTTTAAATTAAACTTTAATAGCCATATGCTATAAAACAATACATGCGTTTATGTTGCTTTATATTTTTCGTGAATATTTTTACTAAAGTGATTCATACACATCTTTACTTTGGCACCTAAAAATACCTCATTTTATGACTCGATAGTGAAAGAGCTACAGTTACACAGGTGAAAGGTCATCTTTTACTCTCCAGTGTTTGTGCCACAAACCAATGGGGGAAAAATCAAATTTTAAAAATATTGTAAGAAACAAACTTGGTAAAATATAAAACCTGACTTTACTATATCTTTCAAACAGCACATGCCTAGCAGTAAACTCTATAAATATGAACCAGATTTTCATTCACTCTGATTTCTTTTGCTAAAAGCAGCCAAAGGGAGGGAGTTCGTCGTGTTAGTCACATTAGAATGAAGAAAGAAATCTGGTTTTTCAGGGATAGAATTAGGGTACAGACTGGGGACTCTGGGGAAGTAACTGGTCCCCTTTGTGTCTGACTTCCCATCAGTAAAATGGGGCTTGGTAATAAGGCTTGGGGTCCCTAATTCTGTACCTGCTGAGTCAAAAGCTGCTTTGTATTTCATTGTGTATTTTGCCAGAGTAAAGACTAGGAAGCAGCCCCCTTGTTCATAGAGCACTCTGAGAGCCTTAGATGAAAGGCACAATATATGTACAAAGTATTATTATTATTGATGGGTTTGTGTAACTCCCATTAACGCTGATGGGAGTTACGCATGTGAATTGGCAAGAGAATAGACCCCTCAGTGTTTAGAGCACATGAAATTTACATTTTTTCCAGTGCTGTAATTGAGATGTTGACAAATTGGAGAATATTGATGAGCCTTTGTTTTAAGTATTTCGTGCCAAGTTTGTTTTATTTTTCCTGGTTTGAACAATGGTATGGGTTCAGCAGCAATGAATAAAAAGGGTAGAGTAAAGATAACTTTGTATTTCAATATTTTGATGTGCCAATATGAAATAAATTGTCTTAGGCAAATGGAATATGCTGTTTTAATCATTAGCTATGCATGAAAGAAAAATTGATGTTGACATCTTTGCTGTAAAATCGTTGTAATGGGGCCTTCCTTACAATTCATTTTTGTAAAATTCATTTTGTACATTTTGCAGCAATTGAACAATCCCTGCACTGTGAATAGGCAGGATTCCCAGAAATACCGAGGCAGTTGGCCCAGTAACTGCTGAGCTCACACTGCACACCACACGCACGTTAACCATACTGTTGCCAGACCCAGTTTAACCTAAATACATTAGCATACTAGCATCTATATGTCTTTAATCTTTCAGGACACAGGGCTTTGCAAGCCAGCGTAATTCCCCTCAACTCTGCCACCTATCAAACCCTTCCGTTGATGTCTCCAACTATGATCCAGGCAATAAGACTATTATTTTATAGCTAGATATTTATTTATTTATTATGCAGTTCTTTACCAATCATGGTGTTGAAATCTAAAAATACCCATTTTATATTGAATGTGTTTATTGGTAGGCAAGCATCTAAAATAGTATTAATTATACTTGTGAGTTTGTAATGCATACTACAGTTATGAAATAGATTTCTCCCCCACCAAAATATTCCAGTTATACATTTAAAGGAGGGAGAAAAACCTCAACCCAACCTACAGTGGATCCTGAATATGTTCTACTGGGATTTCTTATTCAGTCTAGGAAAACTGCGTCAATGGAATGTTTTCATAGTGGCGGCAATTTCTTTAAAATAACCCTAAATACAATATGACAGATGCCATCTGGCATAATCTTTTGCTAGTTGCTTTTAACTTTTATTTTTCCTAGAGCTAAGTTCATCCAAAACTGGTCACTCACTGTTAATCTACATAAGTGACATTTCTTTTCTTTCCTGTCTTCCTAATTGTATCAAAAAAAATTCTCTGAGAATATAATTGATAATTGATTATTCCCACAGAAAAAGCTGTTGTATATAATATTTATGTTGCGTTTTTATTCCTGGCCCCCCCCCAATAAAGTCAAAAGAATACCATCCTTTTAACCATCAACAGACATCCAAATAATTTCTGTTGATTTTCTGAGGATTTTTTTAGAATAGTAACCATTAGAAATAAATTAAACTCTTCTAATAAATAAATGCTCTAGGAGCATGTAATAGTGCCCATAAATGCTTAAAAGCTTTCTATAATTGCTGTTAATTTTGAGTAATTTCTTCCTATATGTATCAACTTGCTTGAAAAACCCAGAGTTGGGATTTCTAGATTTTTTTAACTTAGTCATGTAAAGGGATGTCTCCTGATGCCAGTTAGAGTTTAATTTAGAGTAGTAATTAAACTTGAATACTGCCTCATAAACAAAAGATAAACAATAAACCAGCCACGTTCCCTGCTGTTTCATAGCTTTCTTTCCCAGATGTTTTAGCCTGATAATTTTTACACAGTGAACTACCTAACATGGAGTTTTGTGGACAGAGGTCGAAAATGAGTTTTCTCTCTCTCTTTTCTTTCTTTCTTTCTTTTTCTTTCTTTCTTTCTTTCTTTCTTTCTTTCTTTCTTTCTTTCTTTCTCTTTCTTTCTTTCTTTCTTTCTTTCTTTCTTTCTTTCTTTCTTCCTCCTCCTCCTCCTCCTCTTCTTTTCCTTCTCCTTCTCCTTCTCCTTCTCCTTCTCCTTCTCCTTCTCCTTCTCCTTCTCCTTCTTCTTCTTCTTCTTCTTCTTCTTTTTTTTGGGCAATCCTTTTTCCCTCCAAAAAGCAAAATACATAGGATTTTTCACTATTTAGATTTTAAACAATTCTGATAAAATAAACACTTAATGCAGATGTGCTTTAAAGATAACTCTAGTTCTTCTTCTTGGATATTGTTTATTTTTTTTCTTCAAGACTTGTCATGAATGTCTTTTACACTTAGTGATGTGAAGAGAAATATATTTTTATTTAAGTGAAATCTTGATAATAAGTCAGAGAACGCAAAGCTTGACAATGGAAAATGTTTCTTCTCACTCTTCCTCCCCTTTACCCCCCCCCCCCCGTCGCCCTCCCCCATAGCCAGCATTGTAGACTTTATGTCTACACTCTTCCTTGGGCCACAAGGGTTTCTCTGTCCAGTTTTGGACCCTTCCACTGTCAGCCATGATCTTTCTAATTGTCAGGTACTAGTCTGCCGTTCAATGCAGAAGCCATGTTATTTTCACTGGGTGGGGTAATTACTGAAAGCTGAGAATAGCTGCACTAAAGACACAGGGATACTTTCATGATCCCATTAGCATAAGAGTGGGTAAATTATTCATGCCAAGTGAGGATTCTATGGGGAAAAGTATAGTTAATGCACATAGTTTTTAAATGTATCCCTTTCTGCTCTGAGACTAAATTCTTGTTGGAATCAGTTCTCAGACATTTACGGGAAAGCTCTGGTGGCGTGTTAGATGCAGTTCATCTCTCTCTGTTTGCAGCGCTCTCAATAGAGACCATTTGGCAAAGATCCAGAAGGTGATTAAACAAAATGATCAGCTCTTGTTGCTGTGTTACATGTCCAATACTACGGATTAAAAAACATGACCCACGACAGTCACGCTAACGTCATGCCGCTCCCCCCTCCCCCTCCCCTTTCCGTATAAGAATTCAGATGGTCCACAAATGTGTGTGCCATCTTTGTGTCCTTATGGCCCATAATCATGAACAGGTTGTGCAAATGGCTCTTTCTGTAGCACTGTCTGTTCCAGCAGCAAAGAAGCATTTCATATTAATTGGGTCAGTCTAATATTCATATTGACATGGGGAAAAAATTACTAAAATTTATTCTTATAGCAGACAATGACTATGTGTGCTTTCTGCCATGAGGGAAGTGAAATCTGACAACTGGCTTGTGCAACTGATTAATTTTTCTTGAAACTGGAGAAAATCAAAGCATGAAAAACTGTCATTTTCTGAAAACAGTGCACCACCCTTTGTAACTAAACAAAATGGATTGGGTGGGGGGTTTGGGGGAGCTTGTGGAAATGAACTCTGGTTTTTACGCCATAATCAGGGATGAATTTACAGGGCCATTCAGAGGAGTCCTCCCTCACCATAAACAAGCTGATAATCACAGGGAAGCTGACTTCCAATTAGCTTTTCCTTCCCTCACACAGATCAGGGGGTTTATATGTCCTCCTTAAGCTTTGATATGTCACTGCTGAGTTGGTACATCTCATGTCACATTCAAAAGTTTGGAAATAAAATGCTTTATTATGAGGAAATCCTGCTAATAAGCAAGGTAATATTCAACCAATCATTTCACGATTGAGTTAAGGTAAAAATGCCAAGATCTGTGACTAAGGGACAGATGTATCTTATCTTTGGGGGTTTGCACCAAATGCCAAGTAGAAATATAAATTGAACAAACCAGACATTGTGAGGAAGTGATTGAAGAAATATTGAAATGAAATCTTGGAATGAACTGTATATGTATATTTATAACAATGCCGTGAATTGCTTACATGCCACATTTGCATAGGCCTGAACTCTGTATTAAGGGCCAGTTTAATGTCTGTTAGCTAAGGCATTTAGAGAACACTATTATTATGAGGTTATTCAGAGATTATGCCTGACCATTTAATATTGTGGAAACAGTCCTGGACTAATATTATGGGTTGGATTTGAGTGTGAATATCAAGAAAAAATAAAGAATAAGGCAGAAAGAAAAAAATTCTTAAAAACCACTTTAAGACATCATTGGTCCTTGTCAGCTCCCCTTTCCGAGGGAGGGTAAAACCCTAGGTTAGAAATACAGTCCGGCATAGTTCTCAGGGAGGGGAAGCGAAGTCCCCCTAGAGTCCGTGCAGTATGGCAGATGAAAGGGACTTGTATAGCCTTGGGGGTCTTAAGGCTATTATAGGGCAACTCATGCTCTGTTATCATGCTGATTTTTCAATTGATTTTTGGCTGAACAGTACTTGTTGAAGCCCTCCAGAGCATCAAACACAGCGTTATGGTACTATACATTGTAATACACGTGTTCTATTTTTCCCTTCATTGTCTTTGCTTCAGAAGAATAGTCTATAATGATGCCATGTTATTCCCCATCCCCCCCCAATCCTCTTTCTTCCTTATTTCTACCTTCAGAGTTTCCTGAAATTCTTATTGTTTTTTCGGGGCGGGGAGAAGGAGGAGGCAGGATTAGTGGGAGAATTCATCTTCCTATGTTGACATTTGTTTTTAATTTGGCCTTTAAAAATATTTTGATGTCACAGCAGACAATAATATAAACCGTTTTCATCTACCAAATGTATCCCTCAGTAGTTCTGAACTATTCACTCCCTTTCTAATGACAAGCAAGAAAACAAGTATGAGACTTCTCTGAAATCTAGTCCCTCATTAAAATGTAACTGAACCATTTTAGTAGCTCTTCTCTACAGCATTAAGATCCCTCAGCTGGCTGAAAATCCAGGTCTTGAAGAGGGAAATAATGGAGGGAAATGTAGAGAAAGTGTGTCCCCGTCTCTCTTCTGCCTGGGGGATTCTTACTGATGAAAATCCAATTCTCATATCAACTTTTCCATGAAGCCTTCCTGATTTGACCAGGAATAGACCAGTGTTCCCTTCTCTGCATCCCAGTGGCACTTTCTACTTCTATGATAGCATCTTTTACATTTTGTGTTATAATTATTTGGTTCCTGGTTTCTCTCCCTGCTTTTCTACTGTAGGGATTATCACGTATTTGATTGTCTAGCAATCGTTAAGTCCACTTTTGAATCAATAAACAAATCCTCAGATTTTGTTTTGTTTTTTCCTTTTTTAAGGTGGACAGATTAGTCAAAACCCTGTTCTTACTGACTCTGTGATGTGCTCCTGAACAGAAATGAGCTATTTTGAATGTATTGATACATTTGCTCAAATCCTATTACATCCTTAAGAGATAATAAAAATTGTTTTCTTTTACTGAAACTTTGTTGTATATGACACTGCCTTAAATTAGTCCATGTACCCTGAACTCAAACTTAGAATTCTTTTGGTTATAGGTAGACTCTTAAATTTTAGATTTTTATTCTAAGTAGTATTTTAAGATAGTACCTAAAATAGGACTTGTTTTATTAGTTCTTAATGCTGTCTCAAATTATGCACGTATAGTCAGAATTTGGAGATGGGATTTTCTTTATTATGTTATTTATCTTTACGAAAGAAAGTGTGTAGATGTATCTTTTAATGTAATGGCAAACCTAATAAGGGAAATTGCTTAATGTGGTCAATAGTTTCCCATGATTAACTCAGGGTCCATTTTGCTTGTACTCCTTGTTTAGGATGAGATTGACCTTGGGGGAAGTCATTGGTCTTCACACACAGGTAAAGAGTCTGGAAGTAATTCTTGAATTTTAGGCCTCACATGCTTTTGTTGATTTTCTACATATGTCATCCAGTTTTTTCATAGTTTGCTTTTGAGCAAGTATAATTATTTTGGATGATGCAAGCACAACCTTGTAGTGAGCTTTTTTTCATCTGCTTGATGTTCTGTCCAGAATCTTGGATTGTGATTCAAGAAGCCTGTGCTCTAAGGTCAGGATTATACTGAAAAGGGCACAGACTTGGGAGGCAGAGAGACATGGGCTCAAGTTCCACTTTTACTCAATATCTGCTAGATTCAGTTTTTCCATCCACAAAGTGGGGGGAAAATCTCTTGAGCCTCAAGGTCGTCCTAGAGATTATATTAAGTGGGATTCCATGTGTTAAGCATATAACATTGGTGGGAACAGTGATCGCTAGTTCCTTTATTCCCCTGTCCCCCTGTCCTGGGCTAACACTAATTAGCTCTGTAGCCTTGGATGAGTCTCTTTGTTTTTGGACTTTTGCTCATTTGTAAAATAGGACTGAATTAGATGATCTTTTATTTTATTTCCTTATTGAAGTATAGTTGACACACAGTGTTACATTGGTTGCAGGTGTACAACATAGTGATCTGACAATTTTATGCATTATGCTATGCTCACTTCAAGCTCCAGGAATCTAATGTTACATTCATGGGTCTTATTTTTTACTTGTGCATTTTACCTTTAAACAGAGAGAGGCTGCAAAGTTTTGTTTGTTTGTAATCGGGGTGTACCAAGAATATTTTTATTTCCTTGATTTTACGGGCTAGCCATCATACGTAGTCAGATAATAGTTTTATTTCCTGCTTTTGTCTACCAGGAGAGCTTCTTTTCTTCTCAGTTCATCAAGAAAATAACTAGCCTTTAGCCTTTATTTTCCAAGCGTGGTAGAATGTTACAGTTGCGGAGTAGGACACCTAAGGTGGTATATTAATATCAGATGACTGTTCCCTCAGCGAAGAATGAGGTGTCTTTTGTAAACACAGAGCAACTTTTCCATTATCTAATCAACTAGAAGCACTCTGTTGGAATTTCTGTACTTCACAAGCAGAACAATAAAATGATAATCAGTACATTTCTCCTGAAATGTATGCCAAATCATTCCAAGAAGTGTAAATGATTTTCAGGAGAATTTTAGTGTTAAGTATATTTTACTGGGTTTTAATGAATCTTAGACTGATAACTTATAGAAGAGGTAGTTGATTCTTTTTTTAGTCAGAATATTTGCTTAACCAAAACGCTGATTCCCTAACCCTCACTGCCAGTTAGAGATGTTACTGTTGCCTCAGAACCAAACATTCCTCTTTTTTTTTTTAAGTTTGAAGATTTTACAAAAGTAGACTAGGAGTGTAAAATTTCATATTTCTTCTTCCAACTAACATTTGTAATAAATGCCATCCACTAAAATAAAACCTCCAAAATTTCTGTGTACTAAATCTGAATGATGAAGAAAAGTTGATAGGTCATAGATTATTGAAAGCCTGTCAGATCTCCCTCATCGATGTCCTTTTATGACCGAGTGTTGTGCACTGGGGCTATGTGTAGGTACATGCACCTGTCTGGAGGCAGGAAGCTCTCCCTCTCTCAAGACCTCTTCTAAATAAATGTATGCTGCTGAAATTCACTAGCCAAAGCTCTTCAGCGAGCAAGGCACTGTGGGAGTAAAAATATGAAGATTATAAGGATCCCTGCCTTCAAGAATTGACCATCTCTCAGGAGGCAGGAGGCACCACCTTCCTTCGTATGCAAGGAAGATACTCAGTTTGGGGGCATGGATGGAGGAAGGCTTGTTGGTGTGGAGACACCACGTGGTGTACAGAGAATGTAAGCTCTGGAAGCAGGTAGCTTTGAATGCTCATCTCAGCCCTGCTGCTTCTAAGCAGCAGTCTTGCTCAATGTTAGTTTCTTCACCTGTAAAATGGGAGTAATAACTAACTCACAGGGTAGTTGTTGGGACTAGATGAACATTGGCTTTTTAGAAGTCTAGGTTGATAACTGACTAATGGTGGAACCCCCAAAAGATTCCCTTCCTTCAACATTTATTGACCATATAATTAGTGCCAGGCACTGTCCTAGAGGCTGAGATACAAAGCAAGTAAGATGCGGTCCCTCTTCTCTTTGTAGTTGTTAGTAACTCAGAAATGTAAACAGATATATATGCATGCTACTAATATGGCATATAACATGTAATTTGTAAGGCATTAAGGTATTTCAGATGAGGGAGTAATTAATTCTGCTGGAAATTCCTGTGGAAGCCTTCACAGAATTGGGGGAGGTTTTAAAAGGTTTTGATGGCCTTCAGTGGGTGTTTCAGGTGAACAAGGTAGGGAGGTTACGGGGAACAGATGGAGCAGCCAGTACAAAATCCCAGAAGTGTGAGGGAACACGGTATGTTCGGAACAACAGCCAGACTGGCATTGCTGTTTGTGTGAGAGAATGCATGGGGAAGAGGTGGCTGGAGAGGGCAGTAGGGGCCGTGAGTGAAGATCCTTGTTTACCACACTAAGTAGCTTATACTTAATCCTGTGGAGCTCTGTTTACCAAACTTTCCTAAGGGGCCTGGAAATACAGATTCCCAGGCACACCTCAGATGCACAGAATTTAGAATCTCCATGGGAAGCCCTGGGATTCTGAATATTTAATCCATGCCTCAGGGTAGCCTTGCTCTGGGATGTAAAGTACCCATTAATTTAAGCAAAAAAGAGTCGTTGGTGAGACTGGTGTTTTCAAAAAAGCTCTTTTAGAATGAAGAGAATACCGCTGAGGGAAACAAGACTACATATGGAATAAGGGTTCCTAGTCCAGAAGACAGACGAGGGCTGAAGTAAGGCAGTGGCAGTAGAGATGGAGGGGAGAAGATGGATGGAGAGATGACATGTAGGATGGAGTCCAAAATAACGTGCAGGATTATGGTGGAGGCATCATAATCTAAGATAGTTTTCTTTTTCCCTGATGTGAGTTTCAAAGTATGGACCTCTATCAGCCAGTGGAGAAAAGGAGGAAGAATATTGTGTTTGCACATGTAAAGTTGTTGACGTAGAGATGTGTGATGCAGGGCGCCTGGGTGGCTCAGTCGGTTAAGTGTCCGACTTCAGCTCAGTTCATGATCTCGCAGTTCGTGGGTTTGAGCCCCATGTTGGGCTCTGTGCTGACAGCTCAGAGCCTGGAGCCTGCTTAGGATCTGTGTCTTCCTTTCTCTCTGCCCCTCCCCCACTCATGCTGTGTTTCTCTCTGTCTTAATAAGAATAAACATAAAAAAATTTTTTTAAAGTGGGTGATGCATGTTGGGTGAATGATTCTTTACGGGGGTGAGGCACAAGGTACTTGCAGGCAGGATGGCACCGTGGTTAAAGATGTGGCCTTTGGCATTGCCTGCGTGCCTTTAAATCCTCAGATCTGTCACCGGTCATGGGTGAGTCTCTAACCTTCCACTTTGTTATCTGTGAAATGGGAATAATAAATAATATCTAACAGATTTGGGGGGGGTAGAGATTAAATGATATGATTTGTATAAAATGACGGTAATTTTATGCTTGGTTCATAATAAGGAAAACATTATAAATATTTCTTATGTAAAGGTTGCTTTTAAAGTAACTTTTTTCCCCTCCGGGATTAAATAATTAAATAATTAAGTTAAAGCTGAAAACTGACCCTGTACTGTTGCCATCATGATGAACCTAAAAATGAAATCCTGCCTTCATATCTAGGAAGTAGAAGCTATGGATAGAAAGCTGGAAGAACAGTTACTTGCCCTAAGCCCTCTATCAGCTCCAGATTCATTGAATTGGAAGTAACTTCTTTCTTCTGAAGTTGCACATTTTTCTGAGTCTCTCTTCTTACAATCAGGTTTTGCCTGTGCAGTAGTAATTGGTTGCGTTTATTTATTATCCTGTTTGACTGTAAGATTTATTATTTATTATCCTGTTTGACTGTAAGATTGCTGAGGACAGTTTCCATGTCTTAGGCATCTTCCCTTTAGGCACCCGCTGCCCCCTTGTGCTATGATAAAGTAGGAGGCCTTCAATAATTGTTGTTGTTGTTGTTGTTGTTATTATTATTATATTATTATTTGAAAGGAGGATTGGGTCCATGTTGTGAAGGACATTGAATAGCCTGCTGGTGAGTTTGTGCTTGATCTGGTAGGTAATAGGGACCTATTGAAGATTTTTGAATAGGGGTAGTGACATAATCACCTTCCTTTTGAATGCCAATGACGAATTCTCCACTATGTCTTCTACGGTCAAAATAGCAGACCCATATACTTGCCTGAAATACTGTCTATTTGAAAGAGTGGATATTATTTGAATGAAGAATCAAATATCAAATAGCTTTTTAAAAAAAGCTTTGACATTCTCTCTAAAGTCATTTAAGCACTTAAATTCTTGTGATTCACAAGGTTTCCTATAGGTAATATCATTCTGGAAATATATACAGGGACATATTTTTGTAAATTTTTATAGGGTTGCCATAATTATTAACAACAGGATTGACTAAGTATATCTTCTTCAGTACTTGGAGAAACAATTCCGATGGTAATTTAAATAGACATTACTTAAAAAAAAAGGACTTTGCAATTAAATAGATTGAAAGCTGGAGTAGAGCAGGGTTTCCTCTAGTATAGGAATTTCAGATTCTCTGATTTGCTAATGTGCATTTTAAGTCCACAAGGGATAGAACACAGAGCTGCTCAGACTCACCCACTGAAACCCTCCTGTGCACCATCTCTGGGGACCAATCGTACTTGGTACACACTGTGGAAAACAGCCCTCAACTGCTTCTTTCATTGAAGTACTTTCAGATGGGGTTTAATATCCTAGGGAGTCTTCCTAGATCTTGTATTTAAGAGGTAGATCAACATGGGCTCAGGATCAATTTCCAGTCATATAAACAGGTAATTTCCTCTATGGTCAGAAGTATCATGGGGTTCAGCTCTCTCTGCACAGAATGTTCTGTTAACCCAGCTGTGTTTGGAGTCACCCTGCATTGTATTAATCAAACAATGTGCCAGTAAATATCTTTTGAGTGATTCAAGGCAGGCACTTTTGGTTACACCCTCAAAAATTTATAAATGGGGATCTCCACAGAATCCTGTTATGAATTGTATTAATACATAATTAGCATATGGCATACTTTCCTTCCTCAAGAGTAAACTTCTTTTTTTCTTTTTTAAAGTGGCCACTGAGATGGAGGCTGGATGGTAAATCCATGGGGGGGGAGGAGAGGAGGAGAGAAAAATCATCTTTCCTCATTTGGGAGTGGATGTCTTGCGCCCTCCTTGCTTCAGATGGTGAGCTATGGACTGAGTATACTGTCCATTGGGAAATTTCTGCGAATCAGCGTTGCACATCCCCTACCTGCCAGCATCTCACTCTTCTGGGATTTCTAGTTTAGCAAACTCTTAGAACTAGTTGCCACCAGGCAGGTCTTAACATCTACCAGCAATAGATTTTCCCCTAACTCTTCCTTATCATTGGAGGATGCTGATAGACATTCGTGTGCAGTGGCATTCCAGAGATCCAGAATTTCAGTTCTTTTTAGTCATCAAATGAGGGGAAAGACTTTTGCCTTACTACATTCTACTCTTGATCATTGTGGCAAGATTACCCACGTGAGTGGGTCACCCCCTCTAGGGGCTACAGGAGAGAGAATTAGGTGAGGCACACCTTGGCCCTCCACCTTTGAAATGATCAAGAAGCTAGGAGTACCACAAACACTGTTTTCACACTATGGTGTGAAAAAGTCTGATTTTGTCTGATGTGTAAAGGAGTTTTTCTATGAGATTTTGAATTTTTTATAGCAATTAGCTCAGAAAATTGCAGCGTCTCTAAAGGATTTCCTCTTTATTTTATAGATGGAAACATGGACATATTTGGAGAGCTGATGATCTTTAATATCATTAGTCAACTTACAAGCCTGAGAGTAGAAATACAAGTTTACTGTTCTTTATCCATCCAGGTCCTGGTGCTTCTATGCACCGCACTCCGAGCTATTTGTCCTAGCATAGTTATCAGCCACTTAATGGCATTTTCTCCATGTTTCTTCCTCTAAATGGGATTCTAGTTGCTTATTTTTCTGCCAGTATACAGCATGGGTTGCTTTCAGCTGGCAAAAAAGGGAAAAAAAATTGAACCCTGGCTGAAATAAAAATACACTGGAAAGTAATGTGTCAGACTTTGGATATTCTTACACATTGCCGTATTGCTCCATATGTTGGACATTTAAGACAGAAATATCAGGGTAGCTTCCTGTGAAATGTTGTCAGGGACCCCTTGAAACCTGCTGCTTTGTAGGTGAAAAGTGAAAGCCCCGCGTTCACGGGCATCTTCTTGCCCCATACAGCGTCATTCTGGAGACAGCAATCTCCGAAACTGATGTTTTACCTTTTTCACCTGCGTGAACGTTTTACATGCTTAAACTTACCGGCCTCTTTTGAGTCAGGCCATCTGATAACATTTGCTGAGTTTTTACAGTACCTTCACAGCGAGGTGAGGAAAACAAGGGTTGAGAAATCAGCCTTGATCACATTATGGAGGGTCACTTACCTACTGCTTGCTCCGTAGCTCAGCTCTTGGTATTTTCCTCCTACTGGCAAAGTGCTGTGTGCATAGTTTGTGATAAGTACATTGGCTGCAATTTGACTGGTGAATAGGTAGTAAGAAGTAGCAACTTTGTAGATGTTGTTAGCACTGACTTCAGTTTACTCCCTCATTGGGAGTATTAGCACCAAAAATTATTGAATTTGTCAAGGTGTCAGTCACCAAATCTGTGATGCTTTCATTAGAATTGAGTAGTCAAAGGTACAAGAAAGCGGGTACAAGGTTATCATTGGAGATCCTGGCAGTGCCTACAAATTTAAGGGAAGTGTCCCTATGCTTTATGGAGAAATTTTAACTCAATGGAGAAATTATAACTCAGAATTCAAAAGTTGGTCACTTTGTTCGTTAGAGCATGAGATTAGACCTTGGTCTGAATCCTGCCTCCCACACGTGGTATGACCTTGGATGACTCGTTTAATTTCTCTAAGCCTAATTTCCTCATTTACGAAATGAGGATTGTCATACCTACATGGAAACTCTGTGAGAATTAAATTAGATAATGTATTTGAAGCTCTATATGGTAGGCCAAATGGGAATAATAATAATAATAATAATATGATCACTGACTCTTTTACTAGTTTTGGTTCCATAACTTGAATTTTAAGCCTGTATCACTTTCTGTAAATTCTTGTTTCAGGATACAGTACAATCTGATTTCTAAAATCTGAGAATAATTGCTTAAGATACTTGGTTTCTCTATTTCCCCCTTGTCCTTGTCTTTTCCCACAGACATACAAACAGAGACAGGATTTATAAGCAAAGGAGCGTCAGGAAAAGGGGCTAAAAATCTAGGAGAAGCATGAGGCCCAAATTCTCAGATTCTTGTGTACCAAGCCTTGGTGCTAAGTCCCATGCTGTCCCACTCTCTTTTTTTTTTTGCACTTTCAAATTTTTATTATCTACCTGACGGCTGGATCAGGGTGAGCTCAGCCTTCCAGAAGCTTACTGTAGCTCTTCCAATTAGCTCCTTGAAAGCACAGTATGGGGCCCGGGGCGCTTTGTGAGATCCCAAGGTTACAGGCTCAGAACCCAGAGAGGGAGACCCTGGGCAAGGTTCTAGTCTTAACTTGGAGCCCAAATCCTTACTTTGTAAGGGAGTTTGGTGGAATGCATGAAGGGATAATGTATGCCTGGCATGCAATAACTATCCATTCAATGTTAGTTGTTGATAATATTATCATCTAGTTGAGCACTCACGGACGTACCCCACATCTCTGTGTGATGAGGATGTTAGGGGGCTCCTGGGCCTTTTCCAGCCCTAACATGTTCTGTCTGTTAATTTTTAAATGACATCATTCAGAATCCAAATTACATCTGCAAAGTGGTACCTTACGTTTAGTGTTACATTTCTGTGTGGTGGTACGTTTTTACGTAATCTTTCATTTGATTCTCCTAGGATTTCTCAGTTCTGTCCCCATTTTCTGGAGAGGTGGCTTGCCCTGGGAGGGTTTCAGTCACTTGCCAATCACCGTAGCTAACGGAAACAAAAGAACTAAGACAAGGCCATTTAATTTTTTCCGTGTTCTTTACCTGCAAAGTGTGTTTTGCATAAAAAGGCACTCAGTTCGTAAATGGTGTAAAATTTAATGAAGGCAACGGACTGTCCTGAGAAAGTCATTAAACCCCCCATGTCGTCTCTAATCAAAAGGCTACCACCCTTCTATTAGTGCTTTATTACAACATTTTATTTTTATTTCCTCAACTTAAACGGGAATCTGAGCTCTCATATGCCACATGTTAAGGATTTTAAATCAGTGATTTATGCTTTGAAAATGTAATTTTTTTCCATCTTTTTTCCCCCATGTATGCTGGTCAGATCTACAGGGTCACTCTTTGAGTAGAAAGGGGAGAGGTCAGAAATTAAATCGGCACATTCTAAAGGCTGTGTCCTCTTCTCCTTGTACTTAGAAATGGCAAAGAATATAAGAGGTGCTGAAGCATAAAATAATGAGACTCCTTTTCTTCTAAGACTTACCAAAACTCTTATTCCATAATAACCGATTTCATATCTAAATAAATAATGCTTGCTTGTATTTTACTATTTGCTCTTTGCATCTAACATCCATTGGCTTTGGGGATCATAAGAATTCTGCCACCCAAAGAAAATCTACCAATCCCTTTAGTCACATATTCAACTTGATCAAAAAATTGGAGAGTTAGTGAATATTTCATATTGTGGGTTTTTAAAAGATACTTTTGTGTGCATAAAAAAGGCTTTCTCAAAGCTGTTCATTTCAATTTCCTTTTTAATTTCCTCACCAGCACCACTTAATTCCCCCTGCCACCTCCTAGACGTGCTTACTAGATGGGCTTAAAAAATTAAGTCAGAGTGATTTTGTCTTAGCTATAAATGGGCCTAGCATCTTGTTTTTGTCTGGCTTGAAAATATGGAAGCAGTAAAATAAAAACCACACTCTTTAATTGAGAGGTACTTCTGCAATATTCAAATCATAGTGTCAGTCATGTGTATTGTTCACATTCTTCAGAGCTCCGGAATTACTTGAAGGTATCCTCAGTATTCTGAGCAAGTTATTTTCTGCCCACCACAGAATAAAAGAGAACCAACCAGAGCTTCCCCTTCTCTTTGGCAATATTTTTTCTCTAAAGGATTTCTTGACACTCTCTTTAGTTCTTGACTTCCAGGGATATTCCTGACAAATGTCCGGAGATGTATTTCAGTGCCTATAGTAGTGTCAAAAGCATGAAGCCACATGCCCAGATGCTGTGACCTCACATGTGATTGCCTGTAATGCACTCGATAAAGTGCTTCAACTGCAGCCTGCCTAGGGGCTTCCGGAACTTATATTACACGTTTTTGAAAGGGTGTACTTTGAATTGGGACCATGTGAGTAGTTCTAATCTATCGTCGACCCAGTCTTAAAAACTTCTGGGCAGTATTGGGTCATGAGTGATCCTAGGAATAAGAATATTAAAGCATCATTTCAAAATCATGTAGTATCCTGTGAACGTATCTTAGGTTCATCATAGCTTTTTATGCTTTTGTAAAAATCTACAAAGTACATTGTAAATGTCTAGTTATCTTTGCATTCAACGTTTCAGTGGGAATTAGTTGCCTAAGAAATGATAGAAGACAATAGATAATTTATTCCCTCTTTAGAAACGTTGTACTTGTTTGTTGATTCTGGATTAGGTTTGTGGTTTAAAAAGAAGTTAATCCCGACTTTCTTAAAACCTATAGAGTTTCAGGATTTCTTAAAGACAATCGCCTTTGATACTCCAATCCAATAAAAATTTTCCACGCGTAAGTAATTTCCTGTATTCTCTTTAGCTTGAGTTCTGGGACAGTGCCGATGGCATCTACCCAGTTAACATTAAGTTGAGAGTTGACTAATTATTTTATTTAAGTTATTTTAACTAATAAAAAGAAAAGTCTTTATTTCATTTTCCAGACCAGTGAGAAAGTGACCTAAATGTGTTTTAATTTCTCAATTCACCTTGCCTTTGTAGATGTGTTTTATTGTGTCAGTTAATATAAGGATCCCCGATAGGACTAATAATGCCTTTTTATCTTCTAAATTTTTATAAATAATAGAGATTTTATTTGTTTACTCTTGTGGATATTTACACTATTACAAATTTATGCACTATATTCACAAAATTACACAGAGATTTCTTATCTGCATTACATGCTAAATATAGTACCTCTATAGTGGCAGTTTTTGTTTTTAGCCCTGAGAATAAGTGGCTGTATATATAGTCATCTTTAATTTCCTACTTTTAAATTTATTTTGATACACTATATGGAGTTACAAATGAAGCATTTTTGTTTTCTCATTTGAGTTCTTAAGTTTAGAAAAAATATTTTATTTTGGTTGAGATGCCATAACAAATCATCACTGGACCTTAATACCTTTACTTTCTGCTTTTATAAACTAAATACTCTCTTCAAAAATCACTGATGAACTCACCCTGAAGTTCCTTTGATCAAGTTTTTCTTATATTGGATATCAACAGATTGTTTTGTTTCATACCTTGACCAGTCCTAGTCTAAGAACTCTTTGAGTCAAGGGGTGCCTGGGTGGCTCAGTTGGTTAAGCATCTGACTTCAGATCAAGTCATAATCTTGTGGTCTCTTGGTTTGTGAGTTCAAGGCCCACGTGGGGCTCTATGTCCCCATCTCTCTCTGCCCCTACCCTGCTCACACTCTCAGAAATAAGCATTAAAAAAAAAAACCTCTTTGAGTCAAGCAAGAGTTTTAATTCTACTCTTGTAACTCAACACTCATTGGCTGAAGATGTTTCTTCTCTTTACAGTAGTTCATTTTTTGTGGCCTCTTTATGATGTGGCATATGTTATTAGGAAAGAGAAAAACCAGTGTGATACATAGGCTAATTTCTTAGTTAAGAATTTTAAAGATCTGGGATCTGATCATTATCTTTCCAGATGCCAGCTTTGTTTACATAATACTAAATCTTTATTGTAGCCTGAGACTCAGTTCTTCTATTTGATTATTACTATTTTTGGACACATACACAAATAGAACTAGATCAAGGAAAAGTACCTATGATACATATATCCACATTTGGCAGCAGTAACAGAATCATCATCATTATCACAGCTAATGTTTGACAACGACTTTATGCCAGATACTGTACTATGTGTATTTAGTATAATTTAATACTCATTATCTTGTGTAGGCTGTTCAGTTGGGAAAACAGGTTTAGAGAAACTAAGTAACTCTCCTCTCTTTGACTATCTAGAAAGTATCCAGGCCAAGATTCTAACTCCAGTCTCTCTGACCCGCAAACCAGGCACTTAATCACTTGGCCACACCCTGTGTATAAAAAGAGGTATCAGTTGTATCAGTAACCTGTCATCGGCCCAGAAATTGGGGCTGGAGGTGTTTTATTCCATTCTGAAATTATCAGGTGGGTTTTGATATTTTCTGTCATATACCCAGACATTTCCCTAAAGTTGTTTGGTGTATTGTAGGGCATAATAGTATTGGAGATAAAGCTCATTTCTAGAAATCTACCCTATAAATTCTGATTTGGTGGCAGGTTTCTAATGCCATGTATAATCTTGGAAAATTATTGATAGTATATAGAATTGGCATCTTACCACATTTTCTGAAGGCCACACAGAACACTACAATCTTTTTCTGATAGTATTTCAAGAGTATAGTGATCAAACAAAGTTTTCTAAGCCATTGTCTTAATGAATAGGATGATGATGAAGGTACAAAAATCACTGGTTCTCAGATTTCTCATATATTCCAATAAATGTATGGTTAGATCAGTTGTATTAAAAACCTAATATAAAAACCAAGAAAATCAATATGGTGCATTAAAGAATTAAATGAAAGAAGATATATTTGGATAATGTATTCAAGGGCCCTTATATGTAGCTTTCATACCATATAATTGTTTTTACCAGGATAAACTTAGAATTTGTGAAGGATCTGATTGGAATTTCTTACAGGTGATTACAGAACATGGGAATTTTTTTTCAGTTTTCTTAACTTTTTTAATTTAGTTTTGAGAGGCAGAGAGAAGACATAGCATGAGTGGGGGAGCAGCAGAGAGAGAGGTAGACACAGAATCCAAAGCAGGCTCCAGGCTCTGAGCTGTCAGCACAGAGCCTGATGTGGGGCTTGAACCCACAAACCATGAGATTATGACCTGAGCCGAAGTCAGATGCTTAACCAACTGAGCCACCCAGGTGCCATCATGGGTATTTTTTTTAAAGCTTATTTCTATATTTTGAGAGACAGACAAGTGCAAGTAGGGGAGAGGCAGAGTGAGAGAGGGAGAGAGAAAATCCTAAGCAGGCTTCATACTGCCAGCATGGAGCCTGATGTGAGACTCACTCCCATGAACCATGAGATCATGACCCGAACTGAAACCTGCTGAGCCACAAAGGCACCCCCAGAACACAGGTATTTATTTTTATTTTAAATATCGACCTGTTCCATCTTCATAATCATAGGACAAGATCACAGACAAAGTAAAAAGAGCTTAAAGTCGCATGTTTCAGTCTTCCATGTGAAAAGTATCCCCTCTGGTTCTTTGACCATATCCTTGGTGTCTACCTTCTCTTCTGTGGTCTTATATTTTTATAACTAAAGCTCTTTGTTGATTTCTGCTGCTCATTATTACAACTTTTGACATTGAATAAGGGACATTCTCCAGTAATTTTCCTGGCCTACTTTAGCAATCCTACTTTATTTTCTAAGAAGATGTTAGAAGTTAGAATATGTCACATTGTAAGATACTTAGGCCCCTACCATATTTTTAAAGTTTATTTATTTATTTTGAAAGAGAGTGGGAAAGGGGCAGAGAGAGAGAGAGGGAGAGAGAAAATCCCAAGCAGGGTCTGTGCGCCCTGCGCAGAGCCTGACGTGGGGCTTGAACCCATGAACTGTGAGATCATGACCTGGGCCGATACCAAGAGTCAGTCACTTAACCAATTGAGCCAATCAGTAGCTCAGGTCCCTGACATTCTTATGTAGGGTGGGCATCAAAATTCTCCCAAGGGTGTCAGTGGGAGGGAAGACCACATTGTCAGGTCAAGGACACGTGCAAAGTGTGCTGAACTGGAGATCACACAGTTCTGGAAATTCTTTGCGTCTTCTTTTTAACTTGTTGCTGTTGAGGCAGAGTAAAAACCTTTTTTTGTAGGCTTCTGAGCAGGTTGCTGACACTGCGTACCAGGGGCCCCAAGTTCTAGTCTCAGCTGTAATTTCCTTTATGATCTTAAGCAGTTCACTTGGAGAAATAAAATGCCTTATTTTGAATATACAAAATTGTATTGATTTCTTTTGTATCCTGCGTGCTTCTTTGGAGCAGTTTTAAAATTTTTTCGAAGTTCTTTTAAGATGTTTTATGGCTGCTATTTTATTTATAGTGAGAGATCCCAGGTTTCAAAAGTTAAGAGGAAATGCTACACTTTTGAAAAGGGTTTCAGAAAAACTGGTTTGGTGACTATAAATCTTAGTTTCTCCAGCCATCTCCCAAAAGGCCCAGAATTGCTGCCTCCTTGTTTAGTTTATTTCAGAGAAATTATTTGGTTACTTTGGGATTTTTAAAAATGTTAATTGCATATATTGAAATGAGTCTCTAATGAGTGACTTGACAAGGTGGATGTGGTGACCAGCTACTTCTGAAAAATCTTCATGTATTTTGAGTGTGGATACTTTTGAGATTAAGAATCCTAATATGTAGTAGTCGGGTAGTTTTAACTGAAGACCTGTATGTAAAGACGTTAAAGATGCAGGTGCAGTCATCATTTGATGTAGAATTTTATGGATTGTAGAGACTAGTCTATTTCCTGGCGGGATGTAAATTAGCCAGCTCTGCCCTGGAACATGTCCACTGTGGGCTCGTGTGATTTTCTCCGAGGGCATCTCGATATATTGCGTTTCAATAACATAGCTTCTTTTAATGAGGCACCCTGGTCTCTTTGGCCCCCATCTCCCAACTGTCTGATTTCTTGCTCAGTGTTACACTTAGAAAAATACTTGTCTGCACCCATAGGGAAGGTCTGTTTTGGTTTTAGTGCCTGGAGCTGAAGCCCACATTCAGTTAACGTCGTAACAGAAGTGATAGTCACACCACCAGAAAGGGTCAGCTGCATGTCTGCGCACAGCTCTCGCCGTGCTTATTTAAAATTATTAACTGCAGGGGCACCTGGGTGGCTCAGTTGGTTAAGCAGCTGGCTATTGATTTCTGCTCAGCTCGTGATATAATGGTGTCATGGGTACGAGCCCCATTGGGCTCTGCACGCTAAATGCAAAGACTGCTTGGAAGGCGCTCTCTCTTTCTCCCTCTCTCAAAATAAATAAATAAACTTAAAATAAATAAATAACTGCGTTACATATTCTCTGTAGGTAATAACTCTTTGTTTAATTTCCTCTCTTGATTGATAGGACTGCAAACTGTATGATTCTCTCAAAATAGATGATAATTAAATTCATGCCATTCATTATTAGGCACCTATTTTCTCCCCAGATTCCTTCAGCAGATAAAACATGATTCTGAGGGGCACCTGGGTAGCACAGTTGGTTAAGCATCCAACTCTGGCTTTCAGCTCAGGTAGTGATCTCACGGTTTGTGGGTTCTAGCCCTGCATCAGGCTCTGTGCTGACAGCTGTGGAACCTGCTTGGGATTCTTTCTCTCTCCCTTTCTCTCTATTCCTACCCCACTTGTGTGCTCGCTCTCTCTCTCTCTCTCTCTCTCAACAATGAATAAACACTAACAAAAAACCATGATTCTGGCCGCCAAGTTCCTATTTTTAGGGCCATTCACTACAGTTATTAGAAGTGTATGGAATCCTTGCATTCTCTAGCTCATGTCAAATGCTAAGATTCAGATACAGTCCCAGAAATGGTGATAACCTTATAAGTCATTACAAGTTCATAAACATATTCATTTTATTCACCTTGTTTCATTGGATCCCACCCAAACTTCTATAAGAAGTTCAGGTGCCAGTTTCCTCTCTGGCATGATCTATTTTTTTCTGTTCAAGTCTATGTCATAATTGTTTGATATATTTTCAGTTACCTTCCAAACACCCCAAGAAAAAGGCATAGAGCACGTGTTCCAGGGTTACAGATACTAAACTGGCAAATTTGGCACACAGTAACTTCCAGGAACTAAAATGTCAATGTAGAGCATGTGCTTAATTTAACAGCCCATAACACTGTTTTTAGAACACTGAAATACCTACCCTAAGGAAAGCTTATAAAACTCGGGTCTTTAAAGTTAGTAGATGATACCAAGTAAAACTACACGCATTCTCAAGAATATGCATTTTTGTCAGTTCCTGTTAATCTCAAGGCAGCTGTAAAGGCCTCAAATAGGAGTTTTGAAAAAAACGTACTTTTGGAAATTTGATAATTAAAAACAATGAAGGAGATGGTACATTTAGGAAAATACTGTATATCTGCAAACTTAAGCGTCCTAAAGATGTGAGACCTTGGATCCTACTTCTGAGGGTATTTAATTAAGCTTTTTGTGCACAAATTACATTAGTTCTTTTTTAATTTTTTTAATTTAATAAATGAAAAAAATTTATTCATTTTTGAGACAGAGACAGAGTGTGAGCTGGGGAGGGGCAGAGAGACAGAGGGAGACACAGAATCTGAAGCAGGTTCCAGGCTTTGAGCTGTCAGCACAGAGCCTGATGCAGGACTCAAAGCCACCAACCGTGAGATCATGACCTGAGCTGAAGTCAGATGCTTAACCGGCTGAGCCACCCAGGCGCCCAATTACTTTAGTTCTTATAAAAATTGTCAGTGTCTTTAGATTTTATTGCTTAGGATTAGGCCAAATAATTTGAAAGTATCTCTAATTCTTTATCTCCCATATGTAACATTTCAGCCACGACTTTATTTTACTCTTAAATATGTAATTTATAAATAGAAGCAATGTTGATAGACTTGTTTGACTCCCTTCTAGAAATAAATGACTCATTTTGGATTGCATGTGAGAGCTTCAAGCTGCTCTAAGTAACAATCAGTGACAATGAGAAAATCGTTATATTATTCATCTAGGCTGCAAGAAATTTAGAAAAAGAAAAAAAAAAAAAAAAGGAAAGCCTGCTCCCTAGTAACTGGGACCTTTTATTTATAACATTGATGGCAAACTTTAGGCTTGTGTGAGTTCTGAAGGTTGAACAAAAAAGCATACGTCTCACCCCCACATTTTTGTTTTTGTACCTTGTCATACACTGTGTACATTGTTGGTCATTTAAATGCAATCGAATGTACGTTAATCAAAAAAAGACATCGTGGGGCACCTGAGTGGCTCAGTTGGTTAAGTGTCCCACTTTGGCTCAGGTCATGATCTCACAGTTTGTGAGTTTGAGCCCTGCGTTGGGCTCTGTGCTGACAGCTCAGAGCCTGGAGCCCCCTTCAGATTCTGTGTTTCCCTCTCTGTTTCTTCCCCTCCCATGCTCATGCTCTGTCTCTCAATAATAAATAAAAACGTTAAAAAAATTTTTTTAAAGACATCTTAAATTTTAATATAAACTTACAAAAGTTTCTGACATTTTTCTAGATTAATTTTTGTATTCATTATTTCTTATTCATTCAAAATACATGTGTTTGCTTTAAAAATGGGATTTTCCTCTTTGAAAGAAATCCCCTGGAAAGAGAACATCTCTGTTTTCTCTTAAATGCAGGAAATCAACATCACCCCTGGCAATTATCTTTCCTCATAATAGGGGCCAGTAAGAGTGGTGGAATTTTGACCCAAATGATCTGTGAAACCTTTGCTGGATGAATTTGGTGCCCACTGCTGCCCTCATTGTTTTGAAACTGAAGAGAAGAACAGGGGTGGAGGGAGCAAAACACATTTTTTAACTTGGAAATTATTTAGACATGCAAAGTTTGTTTCCCAATGAGGAAAGAGCTTTGTTAGCAGGGACTGCCCAGATCACATGATGCAACCTTTTGACAACCGAGTGTCTGCTGGAGACGTCTGTGAGAGATGACCTTTTGACCTAGGAAGGAATGCTGTGAAGGTGGGGAATGTACTCTCAGCGCAGGCCCCGCTAGAGAACATGGAAAACAGTCCCGGCCACTAAGCTCACAGGAAGGATCCTAGTTTAGTTTTAGTTTTGAGTTTGCTATTAGATGACAAAAACTTGAAGGATTCTCCTGAAATTGGTCCAGACCTTTACTATTACTCGCACCATCTGAAACACAGTTAAAAGCAGCGAACGACAGTTCCCCTATAACTGTATATTGCAAGTGTGTCGAGAAATCACCTACCTGTGTTCTTTCCACCAGCTCACGGGCTTGAACATATGTCTTTGACCTGTTTTCGTGCAGGGAATGAAACCTATGCATCTTGGTCTGGGGGCCTAGATTAGTGTGTGGGGATGCAGGGGGTGCGGGGCAGGTAGAGAAAAAGTCCATCGCTCTAAAAGCATTCTCCGTAGCAGTGATCTTCGTAGAAACAAAAATCCATTGTGCGGGGCTGTAATCTGAGAAACTTTCTGTTATCACGCTTGTTCTACTCACCAACATTGATCCCAGTACATGTGACCCTTTGAAAAGGAGCACCATGTTGGCGATTCCTCTTATTACTCAATACCATTGTGTTTATAATGGCCATTTATATATGGTTACACTCCATGCCCGTTTGGTTAATAGGCATTCCCAAACTCCCTGATGCCACCTGACCAGTACAGCATATAAGCCTTGGCCTCTCGATTACTCTCTTTGCCCTGTCTTCTGACATTCCTTGATGTCCTCTATGAAAACGAAATAGGGAGCTTAGCGTGGCTGAAAATAGGGTAGCACAAATTCTATGGTGGAATGGGGGGGGTACAAAAAAGCCTGGCAAAAGCCTTGAAGAAAATAGGTTACTTTATTTTATTTTTTCCCCCCAGCTCCACAATATGTCTGCATGCTTTAGCACTGATTTCTCAGCTAGTCGGGTCCCAGGAGGCCCCATTGAGCCCTGTACAGCTCAGGGAGTTGCAGCTGTATAAAATGGGGGAAAAATGTAGTTTGTATGAATTGTTCTTTACCTTGGTTTGGGTTCAGAATAGCAGCTGCACTCCGACTTTGTGTGTGACAGCACAAAGGCCAGCAAAACTGAAAAGCAAGTCAGCAAGTAGAGAGACAAAAGCAGCGATCAGCTAATAGAGCTCCACATGGCCTGACTAATTTATGAGAAAAAAACTGTTCTGTTCATTGGATCAGCACTCTGAGGAGGCAGGTGGAATTGTAGGAAGTTTTCATTGACTCTCCTGAGCAACTAAGGACGCCACGAGAGATTCTCCTCAGTTTGAACTTTATCAGGGTCTACGCTTAATCAATAGAGTATTGGAAAAAGAATTAATTACTAAAGCAGAATAAAACAGCTGCATTTTAAACTAAGGATCCATCAATTCAGTAATCTTCCAGTTACAGGCTAGGTGCCGGTGAGGATTTGAGTCTATGTAATGAGGAACCCGGGGAGTTTCCTCATGAACAGGCTGGGAATTCACATTAACCTATTTCAGCTATTTGTCACGAGTACAACTCATTTCTCCTCTCCTGCATTACAATTTGTATTTTATGTACTGTGGAACCCACGACATTCCCACATTCACGGGAGGGAGGGCGTTAAGGCGGAAATCACTGTCACCCTGAGAAAGAGCCTTAACCTTGCTCGGCCTCTTTATTCTCCAGAGCTGCGGCAGGAGGGCAGGAGCGGTTCCGAGCGGAACCCCGCTCCATTGTGTTCCAGGTGGGGGTCAGGGCCCCGCCTGTTGAAGACGCGCTGGTTTGAACCCAGCCTGGAAATGTTTCATCTATAATTTCCATAATGGTGGATTTCAAGGAGGGCTGAGGAGGGTTATGGGAGATGAATTAGGTTTTTAGTGAGCTCATTAGGAAGCCAAACAGAGTTGAGACGGCGAGGCGGTGAGCGGGGCAGTAATCAGTTCTGCTCGCTTTGTTCCTTGCCTTCGGGACATTTCTGGAAAACTTCGAGGTGGCGGGGCCGCACGCCTGTGCTGAGCAGAGGCTGCCGTCCTGGTGGCTGACTTGTTGATTTGTAAACCTCTTAATTCATTTTTTTTTTTTGTTCAATTTAATCTTTTCTTTCTGAAGGAAAATTAGTTGAATGTTAGCCCTCTTTGCACTATTCACCTCTTAAATTATGCTCATTTTGAAGAGCTTGTTATGCCTGAATAAACATGAAATGACTTGGCATTTTCCCATCAGAGGCACACCCATTTTAACACCATGTATTTACCATTCCTGGAAATGTCTCATTAACTTCTGAAAATCTGCGAGCATGATATTTTGGGCTACTGTAACACACCTCTTGGCAGTCACAGAAGGCAGTTTGGTTAATGCCTCATAATATCCATTTTTATTCTCAACATGAAGAAAGACTCTCTATAGAAAATTGATGCAGTTTGCTCTGCTAATTTTCATGCTCATTCCAATTAATTTAACATGACCCAGATTTTCTTCCTCGGGCTCATCCTGACTAATTAGTAAAGCAACACCTAGAACAAGTTATGTTTAATAACACTGAGGAACACTAGTTGTGAGTGATTTTGATGCTAATAAAGATATTCACTGATGGGACAGATATTTTATGTCAATTATGGTATGTAATTTAGAAGTCCCAAAGTGCTGGTTGGCGTATGGAAAGGCTAGCAAATCGCTATGGGAGATAATAGTGTTTATAAGACTCCTGTAGCACCTAAATAACTGCTTGGGCCAAATACTTTATTATTATTATTATTAATTATTATTACTATTATTACTATGTGTGTGTTTGTTTTTTTGTAGAGCTAGCAGGATTGTTAAGTGAGTTTTATAACACAAGGGGCGGAGTTGTTGCATTACAAACCTGACCCAAACTCACTGGGCCTGAGCTCTCAGTACTTACTGAACCTTGGCGAGAGAAGAAAAGCAATCACTGGCATTGGAAAGCAGCATTTGTTCAAGGGGAAGGAGTGGTTTCCCCACCTCCGTGGTTGGGGTTCTTTTATCACATTTTTGTCAGTGAGATGAATCAATTTTAGCATTTGGCCCGAAGATGAAGGTGGTTGGTGGCAGTACCACGGGTGAAAGGTTTCCAAAGTCAAGTAATGTCTAGATCGGGATTAAGAGCTCTCTACTTTTTCGCAAGGAAGACAGGTCAAGGTAAGTCTTCGGGAATGAAAAAACCACGGGGAAGAATTATTATCTATCATCCCCTTTCTTTTACGTTTTTTTTTTTAAGTTTATTTATTTTGAGAGCGAGTGAGCGAGAGCCGGGGAGGGGCAGAAGGAGAGGGAGACATAATCCCAGCAGGCTCACACTACGGGCGCAGAGGCCGATAGGAGGCTTTGACTCAAGAACTGCGAGGTCATGACCTGGGCTGACATCAAGAGTCAGATGCTTAACCATCTGAACCACCCAGGTGCCCTCTATCATCCTTTTACCAAACACTTCTTCAGTGCCTGCACTGAGCTGGGCACTGCCTCTACGGGAGTACAGTGCGATAGGATGGTGCTCCTGCCTGTCTGCATTATGCTCCCGGCCACAGTAATATGTTCATTTCCTGTGATCTTAGCTTGATAGACCACAAACATTTTAACTAACTGAATGATTCAGTAGGGTATAGGAACGTTAAGAAGTTTTACGAGGATGGAAGATTCTGGGCAGGTAGGCTCTGAAGTCTCGAGTAGCTGTCATGGGAAGCAGCCTCTTGTTGCGTGTTAAGGGTGTGGGTGTGAACTCTGGCTCTTCTGCTTATTACTCATATGACCTTGGGTGACTCATGCAACCTCTCTACTCTCCGGTTTCTTCATCTGGAAAAGGAAAGTCAACCCCGATAGGATGGTGAGAAATCAATGTGGTAATTCATGGAAAGTGCTTCGCAGACTGTCTGAAAGAGAGTAAGTGCTCCATACATACTGTGTTTTGTTAATGTTGCAGTTGATATTATAGGAAACACAGTGAAAATTTCTTCACGTCTCTGCATAGAATATATTCTAATCATTTCTCAATGCTAGCAACTGTTGTTAAAGTTTGAAATCAGAGAGGACAAGAATAGTTCGTTTTTCTGAATAGTACAAATGGGCTTTTTGGCCACAACCCTATTTAAAAACACAGCAGTCTCCCATATCCTAATTGTTGGTAAGTTTTAATGTATAACTTTACTGGCTTCTCGTATGTTAGGGCTTCCATTATTAGTATTTATTTACACTTTGCCTTTCTATCTGTTTGATATGGAAAGAGAAAATAATTGGAGGGATTTATGCAAGTGAGGCAAGACATATTGCTAAAATCAAATTGAAAACTAGAAAAAGCAAAAGAAACAACTATGCTATGATTGCTAGTAAAACTGGGAATGTTGCTTTATGAAATTGCCATTTTGGTAGGTTAAAAATGGTCAAATATTAGCAATTTCGGATGATTCCACCTAATATTCCTAGCCCTTAAGTAATGGAAAGTGCTTTAGGCAAGGCAAGGAATTAGCAAAATGTTAACCATACTTGCTTTATCTGTTAAATGGGAGTAATAGTATATATTCCTTATATTTTGTTATGGTGATCAAAGTTAGAAGAAATAATATGAAAGCTGAAAAATCATAATGTAAATATAAGATATTTTTATCCAGGATCACATATTTCTAAGTTTAGGACACAAGTCTCACAGCTACTAGTAGGTATTTTTTTAGTACTTTGTGGTTGATGTATAGAGGATGTCAGCTTTACTTTCTACCAGAATAATACAGTAACTATGGAAAAACTAGGTATTTTAGTGGGAGTTATATGGATATAAGGTATGTTTTCAAAATAGAATAATCCTGTAAGTTATACAGTTCTTTACATATTTCAGGTCATTTAAATAATACGGTACTTTTGGAAATTTCTTATCTGCTTTAGAATCTTCAAATTTTACTATAAAGTAACACTCAGGATAGAAATAGTTGAGGAAGTCTTACCAATTTTTGTAGATCTGCGTGATGTAAATTGGACAATTACCATTTAGCTGTGCCAAGACCCTCTGTTAGGAATAGTTTTACAATTATGAAATGAAGTCGGTCACCTCTTAGTGATTCCTGACTGGTGATAGAAATTGTGTTGTACTGGGTCAGCAGTGAATTCCTCACTCAAAAGGTTTTGAGTCAGCTGGTTTTTAATTTGTTATCTTCTCAAGAGTGCATTCACCGCCTTTATCACTGAGAAGAATGACTCCCTAGCCTAGTGTGATCAAGATCCGGAAATCCGCTGCATCAGCATATTAAGGTGGGACCGCTATTTGATTGGCGGCTCTGAGATCTGGTCGTACAGCAAGGAGGCCAGTTCTCTCGTAGGCTGGCTTGCACAGATATATGCATAAACCTACTGAGAGGGCTTTTCCTTTTCCTCCTGGGAAATGGTTGAGCAACTTTTCCTCTTAAACAATGACGTTTACCACTCTGCTTTATCAGTTAAAATAATCAAGTTCACATTGGTGCCCCTCCAGTTGAGTAGTCTGTCTTTATGACAGAGCATGGAGGGGGTGGGGCAATGGCAAACTAATAGTTATATAGCTTTCAGCTCCTCGCCTTGCTAGGAGTAGATGACTCCAATCAGGTGTGGTAGTATTTCCCATATGGTGGCAAATGTGGCCCTTTGCTTTTGGGCCATTTTGAAGTATGAATTCTGGAAGGCTGAGGGAGAAATTATTTTTCTTAAGCAAATGTGTTTTTCAGCCTGTGGTGACTGTACTTTCATATTTTATTTTCATGTGAGTGAGTCATTAAAAAGAAATGAAAGAAGGAAAAAGTAAGAATGAAATGAAACTAACTCTTTTTGATTATCTGATATGAACCAAATATCCCATATCTCAAAATTCAGATGAGTCACTTGACCATGGTCAGGCATTAGTAAGCACCACTTACTCAGGGGCAAAGCCATAAGACACTGTGTTCCCCCCACATTCTCCTTCTTAAAAATATGAATTCCATTCCGTATGGGAATAGAAACTGTGAAAGTATAGTTCATTGGGGAGCCTGGGTGGTTCATTCAGTTAAGTGTATGACTCTTGATTTCAGCTCAGATTGTGATCTCACGGTCCATGGGATTGAGCCCCATGTCAGGTTCCACACTGACAGCGTGGAGGCTGCTTGGGATTCTCTCTCTCCCTCTCTGCCCCTCTTCAGCCTGTGCACCCACATTTCCAAATGCATACTCTGTCTCAAAATAAATAAAAAGAAAAAATATATATAAAGATAAAAATAAATAGAAAATAGTATAAAAAGAAAAAGTATAGTGCATAGACTTCAGCTGAAGATCCAGTTCTGTTACTGACTAACCATGTGACTTTAGGCAAGTTTCTTAACCTGTCTGGCATCACTTTCAGAAAATATTAAATAATAATTAAAATACTGAACTCTGAACTGTTGTACCGATGAGACATGGCACATACTAGGTGTTCCACAAATGTTAGTTCCATCTCCATTCGTACGGGGGGTTCAGGGATTATCTCAAGGCATGGAGCTGTGTGGCAAGGGTTAATATTCATTCTGTATTTCCCATTCATTTTTAATCATAAGGGTGCTCAGAGTCTTTCATGAGTGGTGTCATATTCCTGAGGTTGACGAAGGTCTTCAGCCTGAGACCTTCTTCTTACAGTTAGGAATGGGTCAATACTGTATTCCCCAAAAGAGTTTTTAAAAGTAGCTTATTAAGAATTATTTCTATTACCTTTCGGATTATTATCGGTACTTTTTTTTTTTTTTTTTTTTTTTGCTACTTGAATAGTTCTTTAACAGTATTTCCCATAGTGAGATTTGGCCAATGGAGAAAAAAAAATATTTTTAAAGTTTATTTATTTGTATTGAGATAGAGTGCGCATGCACATGCAGGAGGGGCAGAGAGAGGGAGCAGCACAGAGCCCAATGTGGGGCTCGAACCCACAAACCATGAGATCATGACCTGAGCCGAAGTCAAGAGTCATACGCTTAATGGACTGAGCCACCCAGTTGCCCCTGGAGAAAACTAGTTTTGAATAAAATCTAAGAAGTGCATTCTGACCATCCACTTTATATCTTCATGAAGTTTAAAAAAAATAGTATAAATCTACAGGTTTATCAATATATTGGGCTTCTCTCAACAGCATCTTTCAAATGCTGCCCTAAATCATTTCATCCATTCAGCATCTCATTGCAGTAATGGAGAGGATCCCCACTCCCCCTCTCTCTATTGCAGGCTGTGCTTTACACTAAAATCTGTTCTCTGCCAAATAACAGGTTTATGGAGATTTAACTATAATCTACCTCACATTATTTTTGTCAACTTTATTGAGGTATAATTTTCATATAAAAATTTCACTCATTTAAAGTATATAGTTTAACAAGTCTTGACAGTTGTATGCATTCATGAGACTAGCACTTATTATAATCAAGATACTATACATTTCCACCTAAAAGTTTACCTGGACTCCTTTTTCATCCCTCCCTCTCCCTGTACCTATCCTCAGTCCACCACTGATCTGCTTTTGTCTATTAGTTAGCATTTTCTAGAATCTAATACATTTGGAATTAAACAGCATGTAGTTTCTTGTTTGGCTCCTTCCATTTAGTTTAATGACTTATAATGTTGTGTAACATGTTGAGTGTATCAGTAGTTCTTTTTCATTGCTGAGTAGTATATCAGTGTATGGATATACCACCTTTGTTTGTCCTTTCATACTAGTTCCTTTTAAGAAGTAACTAACATTTATTGATGCTCCCTGAATATACAAGGTACTGTGTGAGGCTAGATGTCATATATAAAATTTCTAAGCTGGTTGGTAAGAGTTAAGTGCATGGTACAAGGTAGGGAGTTAATAAATAATAACTGTTACTTATTATTTAATTTTCACAATTAACCTATCAAGTATGTATAATTCTTCCCATTTCATTGATGAGGAAAACTGAGGTTCAGAAGGTTAATCTCTTGACCAAGGTCACACTCAACTAGTAAGAAATAGATTTGGAAATACAATATAAAATCTGTGTTGTTATTCCCTAGCTCATGCTTCTTTGATCACATCACCATTTTCCCCCAAGGACATGTGTTTCTGTGGTTATACAGGGAGTGGTGGAGGGTGAGAGTAGAGGGATGAGGAATGTGTCAGATATGAACATCTAAAGTCAAACTAAATAGTACAGCTGCCCAAAGAAATAGAACAAAATCAGAAATTCAGAAAAGGAAAGGCAAACCAAGTATTGTGGGATATTTTTCCAAATGTAGGTTACTTCTGTTGTTAATTGTCTGTGTCAATAAAGTTGCTTCTTCCAGACAGCATTTCTTACAAGTTAGTGCCTTTGAAATTTATAAAATATCAGGGCATCTGGCTGCCTCAGTTGGTAGAGCATGCGACTCTTGAACTCAGGGTCGTGAGTTAGAGCCCTGCGTTGGGTGTAGAGATTACTTAAAAACAACAAAAAAAAGGAAATTTAAAAAATTAAAAAAGAAATTTCTGAAACATCAACTCTATGGGCAGTTTTCAACTCTTAGAGACCAACATGCTAAGTAGTTTCTATTTCCAAGTTTTAGATGTAAACTTAGAAAGAATACAGCATATTCCAAGGGAATGGGAAAGGCATCCATCCATTTATTCAATAAAAGGTTAGACACCTTTTATTGAGGTGTCTCCAAGTTCTAAGAATGATATGAAAAAACTAAAAGATATGGTTTCCTGACTTGAAGTTTATGTAGAAGAAATGTAAATGAAACGTAGGAGTGATATATGTATGTGTAAGTCATCTGGAGTTATTCTGGTACTTAAAGTAAGCTTTGAGAGAGGTAAATAATTTGGGCTAGGGTTGTGCTATAATGCAACAGAATTGAGAATAGAGAAGGGTTAATTTCAGTATAAAGATCAGTCTACTTTCTGGGGTGCCTCAATAAGTCAAGCATCTGATTCTTGATTTCAGCTCATGAGATGATCTCACAGTTCGTGGGATCAAGCCCCACATCAGGCTCTGTGCTGA
The DNA here is from genome assembly GCA_028646485.1 of Cryptoprocta ferox. Classification (NCBI taxonomy): domain Eukaryota; kingdom Metazoa; phylum Chordata; class Mammalia; order Carnivora; family Eupleridae; genus Cryptoprocta; species Cryptoprocta ferox. The sequence continues at coordinate 76,275,847 of CM053560.1, read as the reverse complement.
CAGCGTGGAGCCTGCTTGGGATTCTCCCTCTCCCTCCCGTTTTCTGCCCCTCTCCCACGTGTGTATGTGCACTCTCTCTTTCTCTCTCCCTCCCTCTCAAAATATATAAAACCTAGAAATTGTTTTTAAAATTACAAAAAAAATATCAATTGACTTTCCCTTAAAGTATGTCTTTGGAACATAAACAGTATAAAAATCACCCTGAGTATTTTTGAGTATATACATTTGTCTATATGCAAGGTGCTGAGATGATACCAGTAAGTAGCCTAGAAATCACATGGTTTTGAAGTAATTCAGAAGGGATTATGACACCTTCAAAACTCTGCTACTAGGATTGTACATCTCTTACAGCATGCTTTTTTTTTTTTGTATAAGGAGGTAAAAATGTATTCTTTTGAAAAAAGAGCTTTATTGAGCTATAATTCACATACTATATAATTCACCTATTTAAAGTGTACAGTTTTTTTAGTATATTCATAGAGCTGCGCAAATATCTCCATGACCAATGTTAAAACATTTTTATCACCCTTGAAGAAACCCCCATACCCAGTAGCAGTCATTCTCCATTCACAGTATACTTTTAGGGGCACATGGCCAGCTCAGTTAGTAGAGCATGCAACTCTTAATCTCAGGGTCATGAGTTCAAGCCCCGTATTGGGTGTGGAGCCTACTGAAAATAAAATAAAATAATTTTTTTAAAGTACACTTTTAAAGGGCCCCGTGTCAGTAGTTCTTTGGTACATAGGCTTTATGAAAAATAATTCACACTATTTTAGATTATTTTTATTAAGCAGGCATATTATTTGTTTCCCTTAGGGCTATTACATATATGTTGTAGATCTCTGCACTACATTACAAAAACGTATCTGCTTGTTTTCAAATCATAGTAATGAATTTATGTAGAACAAATCAAAATAAGTGGAATGCCTAAATGGACAGGAGCTACTTTTTACATGTTAGTAATTTAGTTTATAAACTTCTTAAGCAAAAATCCAAAGTTGCATTAGGAAACTGATGTGTGAAAATATTCTTTGAAAAAGTAAAAATACAATTTTAAAATAATTAAATATTCTCCAGTTCTGATGTGTTGATGGTTTAAAAAGTATTCACCTAAAGCCAGCTATCAACTTCATAGGTACTATTGTTCTTTTTTCTATACATAGCTATGACTAGCTTCCTAAAAATATCCCAGAGGGAGTGTTGATAGATATCTGAATCTAGTTGTCTCAGTGAGCATTATTATTATTACTGCTATTCCTATTATCTAGATGGCCATCTTTTCTCTTAGGATAAAGAATTTCTTTTTGCATTAACAATATCAATTCCAAACTTGGACTTTTATTAAAATATTCTATTGTTTTCATTTTATAATAATCAAGAAAGTGGGAAAGTAATCTGTCTTTTTGTTGTCCAACTATTTGAAAATAGTGTCTGCTGATAGAAATTCACAGAGATAGCATAGTAAGAATTCAAATTGATCAACTGTTTGACATCAGAAAAACGTATTGTCCCTATTTTTGTTTTAGATAGCAAATAAGATATTGGCTTAAGGATCCTAAAAATTGAATGAAATAACTTCTGCCACATAAAATTATGCTTTTTTGTTATTCCTCCTAACAAATTTTTATGACTGGTTGATATTTAACATTTCATTTCATATTGAAGTATGCTAAAAGAGACCTTTAGATATAAAAGCCTATAGTTAATGATAAGATGAGAATATTAGCAGCATGTCCTGAAAATAAAGGCTTGATGTAGTCAATACATCCTTGGAAGCAGACTAACTATATTCTAGTTTTAGTATAAAATGTTGAAAGTGTATTTTATATAAAAGGCCTTTAGTAGGAAATTCTTTTCACAAATATAAAGGCCATATCTTTCCTTGAAAGACCTGTTGATTCAGAGATGTTAGCCAGCTCTCTTTACTAAAACACTTTACAATGCTAAAAATAGTCCACTTCAGTTAAATATGGATATTTTAAAAGAGAAAATCCCAGTTAGACTGCAACAGAAGGACATTTTGTGTGACAATATTTTGCATGATTAAAAATTTAAACAGAATAACAGCTATTTATATTTACAGTTACATGAGAGTAATTACTAAAGCAGACAAAATACTTAGAGCATAATTTAATAATGTTTTCCTCTAGCAAAGGTGCCAGAATAGCTATTTGCATAATTTTCACAATTTGTGCTGAAACATAGCTAAGTGAAATTGGGAAGACATCTCTCCCCAAACACCCTTTTTCTTTTGTAGGAGATGTGGGAAAGCGACTCGTATATCATAACAACTCATTCTTGTATAATTTCCCATAAAAATCATGACCTTTGTGTCAACCATTAGGTGAAAGAAATGTGTTCCATTCATACTTTCTCTTTTAGGGTCTTTCTTTCAATGGCCAGCCTCAGCCCAACCTCAAGGCTCCTAATTATAACATTTACTGGTTCAAAGATTAACCTTCTGAGAGGGGCATTCTGGGCTCTTGGTAACATGATCAGCTTGGTCTTCTCTTGGTCTCTCTCTTTCTGGTTCTTTGTATAGCAGGAGGGAGATGATGGTATCTGGCACATTCCTAGGATGACTTGAAGATAGCAGCCTTCTGTGTTTAGGGCTGAAAGATTGTGAACTCTGTTAGCTGAAATACCACTCCAGGGAGGTGAACAGAACATTAAAAAAGCTTTAGCTGTAGGTAGTATAGTGCAAGGAGAGTCAAATTTGAGAGCTGGGACTTGAGTGGACATTTGTCCCTGCTTTCTACCTTAATAAAATCTGCGCGTTAACTGTGGAAAAGGGCATTGGAGAGATCACTAAAAATGAATCATTAGAGTGCCCAGAAGAGCTTTATTATGATGTAGTGTGAATAACTTCAGAACCTACTCTGTATTTTTATATGTGCTTATCAGGTAACTGAGTAGAAAGTACATTCTTTTATTCTCTACCACAGAGATTAAGCAATCTGCTGAATTATAATGGCAAAGGAATATACTTTCCTACTGGGTTCAGTCAATATCCTTTAGAGAATTCTGAGGGAAGTTAGGAGAATAAATGTCCTTTCTTGAAATATTTTAAAATTTTCAAGTGAAGTTACATATTTCGAATGAGAGGAACCAACTTAAGCGAGGCATAGGCGAAGAGTATTGGAAGCTTTCTTTCACTTATGCTCTCTCAAGGATTAGAGGGTTCCAGTCAATAAACAAAGCCATTTTATGGCTCCTGACGGGTAAATTGAGGGGACTGATTTGGTCAAGGACCAGTATGAGGATGTTTCTGTTCAACAGTTAACAGGATTCAACATGCTATGGAAAATACAGGCGTGCAAAACTATACTACGACACTCACGTTGCCAGCTAAAGCCTAAAACACAGCCACATTTACATATGTGTCCATCTGTCTGTTTTTACACTTTATTTTTCCAACCAGTGGGTGAAGTGGTTTTCATCCAAGCTGCAGTCTGAATTTTTTTTTTCACCCACCACTTTGCATTATACCATATAGATGCATATTTTAAAGTGCATGTTGTTTGTCTCTGGACACACATTTGCACAACCGGGGCTGGGGTTTCCGTCCTCTGTTGGAAGGTGAGCTCCTGTTCACAGGCCCCCCGAGCCTCAGCTGCCCCCAATGCCGGCCTAGCTCCCGGCTCCGGGTCCCCCAGTCAGGAAGCAGTTTGTGGCCTTCTCCAGGGCACAGAAGTCCCCCCCCCCCCTTCCCGGGCAGGCCTGGGTGAAGAAGCCGCCAGGGCCACAAGCGGGGAGAGCCAGTGAGAATGGAAGTGCTTTAGGTCTCTCCAGTGGAGAGACTGCATAAATCCTGTGTAAATAGAAGGAGGATAACAAAGAAGGAGCCCCTGCAGCTCTGAGCATTTGGAGCCATTTGGGGCTGAATTTGCTAAATGCTGCTTATACCGCCTGAAAAGTTGAAGAGAAAGGAGCATAAAATCCCCTCTGTTTTCCCCTTTCTGCTCCTACCCCGGGGGGAGGGTGTTCAGGACCAGGGAAGCCTGAGGTAAGCCGATGAAGACTTGTTTTTTCAGTGCTCTTTTGAGTGTGAAGAAGGTGGCCTGGGTCACTGTCCTCTCTTTAATGTTGGAAACCTACACAGTTAGTAAATGTTGCATGTAAACGAAAGCATTTCATCTCTTCTGCTTCCCTCCGTGCTAGTGGGCCATGAACTAGTCACTTGAAAAATCACAGAAAAATTTCACTTTAACGTGTCCAGACAGTTAAGCACAGCAGGAGAGTAAAAGAGATCAGTAATTAGCAGGTCTCACTGCTGGCCCCTCACCCCACCTCTGGCCCCTCACCCTCCCCACATTTCTGGGTCTTGAGCTTTCCCCTCCCCCAAGCTGAGCTGACGTGAAAAAAGGTAAATGGCATGTGCAAAAAGATTGACTTTGTGGCTGGTTCTTGGAAAGCGAGGTTTGCAGGACTCTCATCAAAAACAGAACCAGGCAAAGGCGTCCTCTTCTTCTTTCTTCTTTCTTCTTCTTTCTTCTTCTTTCTACTTCTTTCTTCTTCTTTCTTCTTCTTCCTTTTTTTTTTTTTTTTTTTTTTTTTGGCACCTTATTTGAAACTCTGATGCCGGATTCCCAGTGGGATGTCCTAAATTAAACTCCTGGAAGGTAGTCCCCAAAAGAAAATAACTTTTTGACTCTTCGTATATTTTAATCCTGTTTTCAAGGTATTATATTGAGGGAGAAAAAAAGAAATGACAGAGAATGGGTTCACAAGGTACTGTGTGTTACAGTTCCACAGATACCTAATACTTCATCTTTAACCACAATGTTTGAGTAATCTGAGCAGCCCGGGCAGTGCACAGCCCACGGTCTCTCAGCACTCCCTCTTCCCATTTGGAATAAGGCAGGTTTGAGATGGAGTACTGTTTTCATAAACAGTAGGTGACACATGTCTCAGACATGTAAGGAACATCTCTGAGGAGGACCACACATGTATGCAAACAGTAAAACACTGGGATCGATACCATGATACCCAGGGGTTCTAGTGAGTGACGTAGCCCAAGGCTCGGTGGCTCCTAGAACAAGTTACCAGAGCCAAGGGATCTCCTTCATGGACAGTTTCTTTGAAGCAGGTTACATTCTCATCAGGTCCTAATAAGACGTCTAAAGGATCTTGCTACCCATGTGTCCATTCTACTAACATTTGAGTGTTTACCCCATGTCAGGGCTTGGGCCTGACACAGGCCCCTGCCTTGGAAAAGTTCACAGTCTAGCAGGACAGAGAAATGAGTAAACAGATAAATTGCAAAAGTGGAAAGTATATATAACAGGCAAGAACAAACCCCTGAAGAAGTAGAAAGCATAGTGTACTAACTCTGTCAATGGGAACTGGAGAAAGCTTTGCAAAGGAGATTCCTTTTTCACTGGGTTGTGGAGGCTGAATAGGAGTTTGCCTTGACAAAGAAGAATGGGAAGGACGGGGAGTAAAAATGAAGAGAAAGGGCAGTCCAAGCCAAAGGGAAAGGACTAATGGCACGAAATCTTGAATGATCCCGTGGCTCAGAGAAGTCTTTGAAATTCCACAGAGGCTTCTATTTCGAAGTCCTATTTGATTTGACATTTACTTCCACAGGGAACAATAATGATCCTATCTATAGATAATGGCTGTACCTGTTTGTGTAAAATATGCATCTGCTTATTTCACAGTTCATATTTACTTTTAATTTTTTTTTAACATTCATTTTTTGAGAGACAGGGCGTGAGCAGGGGTGGGGCAGAGAGAGAGGGAGACACAGAATCCGAAGCAGGCTCCAGGCTCTAAGCTGTCAGCACAGAGCCCGACTTGGGGGCTTGAACTCACGGACCCTGAGATCATGACCTGAGCTGAGGTTGGATGCTTAACTGAGCCACCCAGGCGCCCCAATTCATATTTACTTTTAAATGTGCTGTCCCCCACTATCCTCGTGGAACATAAATGTACATATGCAAGGCCTTAGCCTTGAAGTTTGTTTCTGGGGCAGCGAGTGCTTATCCAGAAGCAAGTTTCCCTTTTCATTCTCTCGTCCTCTGAGCAGGTTGAGGGAGAGGATAGAGGATGGGAGCTTGGGCTTGGAGGACTCAGCACACTGGGCCACGTACTATAACTGTGTGACCTTTGACAAGTCACTTAATTTCTTTGAGTCTATGTTTTCATATCTGTAAAATGGAATTGGTAATAGTAGTTACTTCATTCATTTGCCATGAACATTACATGAGGATTGGAACACTGCAGGTGACCAATGAGAGTGACTTGTGATAATGAAGATAATGAACGTGACAGCAGTACTGATAAAGAGGAGGGGCCTGTATTCTAGAGATAGAGAAATGGGGTAGAAAAAGGACCAGTGTATTTAGCATTAAATAAAAACGTCTTGAAGAACTCTGTAGATTTGTGTGTGTGTGTGTGTGTGTGTACGTATTCATGCACATGTGTATGATTACAGGCAAAAATATGCCCTTCGTCTACGAGTGTATTTGGACACTTGTGTAAAAATTGGTGAATTATTTGATAAAGATACAATTTATATACATGTAGGTTTATGATCACATACATAAATATCTATGTTTTCGGGAATATACCTAATTCCTGGAAATAGATTGTTTAGAAGGTGTGTGTGTGTGTGTGTGTGTGTGTGTGTGTATGAAAGTAGTGTATTTCCATTGCATGCAATGAAAATGATAATATAGTGCATTTCTGTTTAGCAGGATAGGTGGTGTGAAGCCATGTTCTTTCAGATGAGATGTCATTCTTTTTTACAATATATATTTTGTATGAATGTATTTACTACGAAACCTGGTCCAAAACTTGGCAGAGGGAGAATTAAATAATGCACCACTGACTTACCCAAAAGAACTGCACATGCCACCAACCACCGTGCATATTTATTTGTCCTGATACAAGATTGAGAGGTCAGTTTTAGATGTTTGTTAGTTGACGGTGTGGCAAATGTCTTGGCAACCTTATTCTAGCTTTAAAAAGTGACTTTGAGGCAGGGGGATATATTGTTTTAATCACAGTTCTGTGACGTGTTTAATAGCACTGCACAGAGCTCATGAGATCCTTACTGTGTGGACAGTGGGTTCTCCAATATTTGTAGTGTCTCTAAGCTCTGAAGGTCAGTCTGGTGTCTTCACTCGGATGACAAGAAACCGGTTATGAAAAATCCTGAGTCCCAAACTCTGTTGCTCTACCAAGTATATTTAAAGCCCTTCAGGCAGTGGCTTACTTTTGGGAGAAAATGTTTGCACATCACGAATCTGGACCAGCCCAGACCAGCTCTAGCTCAGTCCCAACTCCTGGGCCCTAGATCTAATCTCTTGTCTGCACTTAGAATTTTACCTGTGAGATCAAACCTTGCTTAGATCTGTCACTGATAACAGGGTTCAAATGAGGAAATGCTTTGAAAAGTGAAAGATAACTTACAATATTAATGTGAGAATACCAGTGGCCATAACACTGGACTTGAAATTGCCTGGATGCTAGTTCATCCTTGACCACTTATAGCTGTGGAATCTTGAACAACCACCTAAACTCCTGGCCTCATTTCTCTCACTGGCAAATGTCTATGTTTTGTTTTTGTTTTGTTTTGTTTTGTTTTTGGAGAGAGGAGAGGAATAGGTAGAAAGGTAGAAGATGGACCTTCTTGGTTGCAGCATTGTAGTTCTGATAGGACAAGAAGGCTACATCCTAGTGGTATCAGACTCCTCAGAGCACATCATCACGGTATCGTTGCTTTATTCCAAACCAATAAATGGATGCCAAAAATAGAGATTTTTGGCTAAATGGAATAAGACGATGTGCCAGTGAAAGGAAGTGATGTCCTTTTATCTGGGTAGTTTTTATGACCTACAGTTGTATGAATTGGGAATTTCTGCTGTAGAATCATCCGAGGACTCACTGGATACACAGCTATGGATATGGATTTGCCTACACCTGGATGCCCATGGTATCCCAGGAGTTAGCTTCCTACAACTAATAAACTGTCTCAGTATTGGTCTTTAGGTAGGTGTGGATTGGGGCTGCTTTCCAGAGCAATGCCCTGCTGTGAGCACAGTATACTCAGCTATGGGAAGTATGTGTGATTTCCTCCAGAGTCTGGGTGTAAATCCAGCCACAGATGCTCTCAAAATACCTCAGAGTCATACGACAGGAGGAAGACCAAGAGATGTGAGTCAGGCCTTCAGACGGCAACCGCCAGGGGTAGCAGGTTAGGGGGGGCTTCAGTGTGCTCTGTGGCAGTGCTTCTTAAACTCAACTGGTCATGAAAGTCACTTGGAACGCTTAGTAACATTCAGATTATTAGGCCCCACCCCAGAGATTCAAATTCAGTAGGTCTGGGAGGGGCCATGAATTTGCATTTCTCACTATTTCTTCATCTCTGCCAAAGCTGCTGGTCCACATTTTGAGAGCCAGTGTTCAAGGGCTTCTTCCTTCCTTTTTATCCCTCATCACCAGAAGGTTAGGATGGGGCTACATTCTGTTGGCCAGTATATGTGATGGAGAACACTGTGGCTCTTCCATAGTGAATAAGGCCTGGGCCAGGCTCTAGTTGCTCACCATGGCCACTGACCTCATGTATGGGAGTAGAATAGACTTGTAACGACCTACCTGTCCTTGAGGTTGCATCTTTTTTCAACTTAGAAGGTCATTTAGTTGCGTGGCTTCCAAAAGCCAGCTTTGAGAACCAAGGCGAGGCTGGTTGTAAAAACAAACCCAAGGAGCTTGTTAAAAATATAAATTCCTTGTCCCTGCCCTGGGATGTTTTCATTCCACAAATATAGGATAAGGCCTAGAGACCTGTGTTTTTAACAATCTCCCCTGATGATTTAATCCACTTCAGAGTTGTCTATCTACAGGCCTTAAATATTTCTTTCCATGGTCATACATAGTACATTCCAGGAAGGCACCACTCTTTTGAGTATCTTTGCCCCCAGTTTAGACAGTGCCCCTAGAGAAGGGATTAGCAACCTTTTAGAAGAAGTATTATACTGTTTTTTTTTCTGTGGGTTTTCATAATCACAGGTGGCAGTGCTAGTGGGATGGCCTGTGTTTTTCAGCCCGTCAAAAAGGCCCTCATGTACACTAAGTTCTTTTAAGAAGCACCATTCCTGGCATGTTAGAAGTGGCTGTGTGTGCACAGGCAACCTAGCCCCTAAGGCACTATAATGAGTGCACTTGCCCCAGTTTGGGATTATCAGAAAGAGGGGAAGGTCCTTGAATAAGCTCATGGATGAGTTCAGTTGTTCACTCACCCAGCAGACAATCACTGGGTATTTGCTCCGGGTCAGACACAGAGGTGTGCTCTCAGGATAAAAACATAAATGAAAAACAGTTCCTGCCTTCAGGATTCCACACTTGTGAATCTTAACATCAGATGCTGAAAGGGACGGTATTACCTTGTATACCTCCTTTGGCACATGTATCTGTGCCGGTGTACCTACCCTTTTCGGCACAGAATTCATTTGGCACGGGTGCCAAGGATTGCCAACTATCTTACACACACACAGACTTAAAACAAGAAAACAATATCGACTTTAAGAGTTACTAATTCTGGCATCATCTGCACAATTTAAGTTGCAGATCACACAGTTTCCCTTCAAAATGTTTCTTTATGCTCTTGTTTTTCCTCCACACTGGAGTTGGTGCACAGCCCATTGGAGGAAAAAACAATGGTATTTACTATGATATTTGGAGAGGAAAATTCTTCTTTTTAAGGAAGACTAGACACTAATATTAATTTATTTAATTTTATTTTTTTAACGTTTATTTTTGAGAGAGACAGACAGAGTGGAACAGGAGAGGGGCAGAGAGAGAGGGAGACACAGAATCCAAAGCAGGTTCCAGGCTCTGAGCTGTCGGCACAGAGCCCGACATGGGGCTTGAATCCACGAAACACGAGATCATGACCTGAGCCAAAGTCAGACACTTAACTGAGCCACTCAGGCACCCCCAACACTAATATTAATTTAAAAATCTAATGTCTCGTACCTACTTATTATAAAAACAGGTGCATTTTTCTTAACAATTATTTATTATACTGGATCCAAATTCAAATATTTTACAACACTTACATAAAATGGACTGCTTTATATTAAAATTCATGTGATACTCCTGCCTTCTCCAGTTTCAGTCAGTCATCAAAGGATGCTCAATCTAGCTATATTTTTTTTTCTTGAGCTAAATAGTTTGAAGGTGTTACCAGCCCTCTTTGCTTTTAACCAAGAGAAGATGCACTATGGAAATTCTGTCTCTCATTTTTAAGGTCATTGATTGCGTTAAAAAGGCAAATGCCTTTCTTTCTTTCTTTCTTTCTTTTCTTCTTTCCTTCTTTTTTTTGGTTGAACTTCTTTCAATTAAGCCATTAACCTTTTAAAACAAGTATATTCAAAAATCTATCAAAAAAAAAGCTAAATGAGATTTTAACAAAATCCTGACAATTTCAGCTTAAACATATACACAGAAACCATATGTGCTTAGGAAGAAATATATACACACAGGCATTGTTTACAGTGTGTGTTTTTATATTTGGAAGACATTGAAGGAAGAGCCATTCCATACATACATTATCTGCAGTGTACATCCAGATAGCCCACATAGATTTTTACATTAAGAGACAAAGATATCTTTATCCACGGTAGGTAGACAGACAGACTGACTGACTTCAAACTTGGACTTGCAGTGTGGGTTTTTTTTTTTTTCCCTCATCTCCGGGTACTGCTTTTCAAAATTGCCTCGGGCTACAGAACAGCACCTCAGATCCCCAAGGCCCACTGCCTGGCTCCTAATAGCCACTCTCCATCTGTGTCACATGAACAGCTGATGAGATCGCTCCAGCGTCTGTATTTTGGAGAGCACATCCACCCAGGTTAAAATGCTAGGGTTGCCAAGGAGCAGTCAGAAGCCATTAGTGTGGGTGAGAATTTGCCTTGCAGCAGTTCCTTGGCATGGTGGAAAGCGTGTACACGTGTCCCTGCTCGAGCTTGTGTGTGTGTGTGTGTGTGTGTGTGTGTGTGTCTCCTTGTGCAAGCGACCCTAGTATACATGGTGTGCGGATGAAGCCAGATGCAGGTGAGGGCTAGATTCCATATATTCAGTATTCAAAAGTCATATGCCTTTTGTTTCCCCATACTCTGATTAGTTCTTTGACTACTTGGGGTCCCTTTGACTCACTCTTTTTTTTTTTTTTTTTTTTTTATCATAACAGACGGCAAAGAAAAAGAGAACAGCAACTTCGGGGTCATGCTCTAGTGTTTGGGCAGATGGAAGGGAGCTGCTTTGCCTTGGGGCAGGGTGGTTGTAATGAAGTGGCCTGTCAGTCTGTAAATAGTGAGGGTCATCTCTTCCATGTGATGGAGGGTATCACATTGCAGTGAAAATGGAAATGTCAATAAAATTAATCTGCCAGCTCTTTGCTGTGGCTTTTCTGCTTTTCTGGTCAAAGAAGGTTGAAGGTTTTTTTTTTTTTTTTTTTTTTTTTGGTGAGAAAGGAAAAGGACAGGTACAGGGAAGCCCATGGAGCAGATCCAGAAGTTAGAAGGGGAGGGGCCCAGTGGGTAGGACATGTTGGTGTAGCCCAGTCCAAGAGGAAGGAAGGGGTCTGGGAATGAGCTGGTGGATCTATAACATTCCCCGGGAAGCTGCAGAGCATCTAGCTCAGGCTACATTGAGCACAGAGTTTATTGTTTTAGGCTTTCTTGGACAAGGTTTTTACTTAGCATGGGATTTATGGCATTTACTGCTAATGAATGTCTATTCTTAAATTACAAAAACCCCCATCTCAGTGCAATTCCCAGATGTCCTTCCAGGACCCCAGCTTCTTAAACACCAGCAGGGAGCATAAACTCTCCACTTCTCTGTTTTCCTCTTTCGTGTGGCTCCAGGCTAATGATGTGCAAGGAAAACACAGCCATCTATAAAGCCCCAGCGCTGTCCCCGTATTCTTCATTTATTTTGCATTTGATTATGCCACAAGTCGGATCTTGTTTCTCTCCTTTTTTTAAAGTTATTAGTTCAAATATTAATGTAGGGATATGGCATATATTGCTGCTCTTGATTGATGCCTTCCCAAAAACAGAAAGACGTGCTCGTATGAATTTTAAGAAAGTAGGGGTCCTGCAATGCCTTGCCAGAAGAGTTTTTCAGATACATAATTTAGATGCCCTCCAGGCAGGCTTTCAAGGCATTTTTGCTGGAGGGCAAGAAAAAATAACTATGACTGTTAAAAGTAAATGATTTTTGCTAATGCACAATTAATGCCGGAGAAAAGCACAGAAGAGAAAGATGTTGATAGAAACTTCTGATTAAGTGAGCACCCTACCTTCATGTGTATCTTTTTTTTTTTTTTTAATGATAATGATCGTGATCAGTGGTGCAGAGAGCTAAAAGTTTTCATGTCATGCAAATGATGAGCTCAGGGTCATCTGAGGAGTGTGCGAATGTGCATGCTTGGGAGGTGACAGTTCTAGGAGGGGCTGAGCAGGCAGTGTGTTATGTGCAATGAACAGTGACACAGTTACTGTCACCTATGCAGGCAGCCTAGAATATATAGACTACAGAACATTTAACTTGATTGCCCTACAGTATGTGTTCACTATGGGCATGGGGATGCATTTTCACCGAATGGTTTTTCTGATGGCGGTTTTCCCACATTGGATTCCATAATTGACAAAGAGCTACTGCCCTGTGTCAGGCGCACAATTATAATTGAATTAATGATATGGGCGAGTGTGAGACACACAAAATTAACATTTGAAGAGGCCTGGTTTAATTTTGTCTTTTACATATTTGTGTCTCCAATTATACTTTAATGAAAGGGAATATACCCGCTTAATGGATTTCTTTCAACAAGCTGAGCTGAGCTCATCATCAGCTGCACATTGTTGTTGGCGCCCTTTCTGTGTTGCCTCTAATGTATTTTCTTTCTCTTTCTCTCTTCTTTTTTTCCTACCAGGGGATGGTTTAGACAACAGTGTAGCCTCACCTGGCACAGGTGACGATGATGATCCAGACAAGGACAAAAAACGCCAGAAGAAAAGAGGCATTTTCCCCAAAGTAGCAACAAATATCATGAGAGCATGGCTTTTCCAGCATCTCACAGTAAGTCAAGATGAAAGCGTGTCGCTTGTTTTGCCTTCTCCTAGCAAGTTTTACAGGTTGAGCAAGCGACCTGTAAAAAACAGACTTTGTTTTTTTTTTAGAAATAAGGTGCCTGTGTTCCCTTTCTTGAAATCCAGTGACCAGCAGAGCGGTTAAGATTTTGTCAGCCTTCACTGTCCGAAGAACAGCCTCCAGACAGGAGGAGATTTTTGGTTGTCCGAGGCCAGGAGCGGACCTTATTCAATATGGTCTAGGGCCCTAAACAGTATATGCGGTAAATTTGTTATTTATGCTACAAGGTATGAGGTTCATAGAAGGCAACTGCAGCCAAAGGAAATGGCTGTAAGGAGCTCATGAATCAGCGTACACACCGCTGATTACAGTCTTAACAAAAGTCATCTCCTCTAGGAGGCAAAAAAACCAAAAACAAAAAAAGCACCTTGCCACATGCCTGTCCAAGCTCGTGGTGTCAGGTGCAAGTAATCTCTGGAGCAGCTTGCAAACATGCCACATGTTTATGTGACAAACACAGAAGGGTTATTGGTGCTCTGGTGCCTTTGTTTGTACGGTGGAGAATGAAGATTCTTCTTTAGCTCTCCAACTCCCTTTTCTTAAGAAGCTAACCCTAGTCACTTCTGGGAAGAGATTAACTACGCAACATTTTTCACGTAACAGTTTATCTCTGCCCTCCTGTCTGCAGTGGGTTTTAGGTGTCCCTGTGCACTGTTGACTCTAAGACTCTCGTGAAAAAAAAAATCACAATATAGTTTTACAGGGGATCTAGGCACTCCTGTTTTACCATCCACGTGGAAATTCTGGGAAAGCGGTAAAGATGTCAGAGGCGGTGTCTTGCTATGATATTGTTTTCAGGCCATTCTATTTAGGCTAATGCTTAAAAATAGAGTAGCACATTGAAAGCTGAAGGTCTTCTTTGATTCTCCAACTTGTGTGTTGCCATGCTGAATGACATTAGTTACAGTGTCATGGGTCCAGGACAAGGTTCCACTTTTATTTATGGTGGTGGCTGCTGATCTGCTCTTCCAGCTGGGCTACAAAGGGCAAAGGGTGGAGTGGCGGCAGGGAGGGCAGAGTGATAAATTCACATTCCTAAATCGGCCATTTTGATGTAAGGACATTAGTAGCAAACTAAGGTGTATCGATCTGGCCCGTGGTGTCAGGATTAGCGGGGAGAACCAACGAGGCTGCCGTGGTAGTGGTTATTCTTGCCTTGCAGCCATGGCCATTTCAAAGGTCAGGGCCCTGCACTGACTCGGCTCAGAGGAATTAGACAGAACATGCAGTCTCTGGGCTGATTACTTAACCAAAGACAAAATAATGAGTCCTAAGCAAATACTGACTAATTGAAAGGGCTGTAAATCCATTACATATTGGTCAGGGATAATCAGGAGTATTTAATCACTTTTATCTATTCAGGAGCACTGAAGCTGCAACAGCAAAGCCCTGAACCTTGCCATGTGGCTATTATTCTCATCATTATCAAAATTACTTCACAGCTGTTCTTTGCTACATCACCTCAGCTGGAGATTTACTAACCTGTAAAATGTTTTTAATTTGGAAGTCGAGTGAGTGTGAGGGGAGGGGTTTTTCATTTTTAACTGAAGGGTTGTTTGGTTAGAGTAGCAAGTTAGAAAGGCAGGGCAGGGGGGCATGGATGGCAGGCAAACAGCTTGCTCCCCACTAGCTTACCTGTTTAGTTTCCTCCCTCCATCTTCCTTCATGCTCAGTCCCTCCTGGCCGAAAAAAAAAGATTTCAACAGTTGCCTTGCAAGCAAACCTCTCCGTGTTATTTGCAGCCCCTCAGTAGTCAGAGTCAATACCACAAACAGCAGAACCTATGAGAATCCAGCTGCTCTGTTTACCAGTGAGGAAACTGAGGCCTAGAAAGGGAAGTGATTAACTCAAGGTCAGCCTGTGACCAGGACCTGGTCTATGCTTTTTCCACGGCATTATGAGGACTTTGCTAAAATCATTATCCCCTCTACAGTGGCATATAAATCTCACACAACCTCTGCCATCAGTACACTCAGCGTCAGAGGGGGAGGAAATATGGAGAAGCAAAGTGCTGTTCTCTTTGTTTTTAAAGCTTCCTGCTCCCCCCAACCTTTCTGAGTAGAGAAGACTTACTTTGCACCTTTCTCTTCAAGCCCGCTCTCTCCTTCACTACCTGTATTCTGTGCCTTGAATCTCCACCGTTAAGTGTCCAGAGCTCTTGCTAGACCTCCTGCTTTGTCCCGTCGATACCTTACCTCCCACCTCCCTGTACTGAACTGAACCGAACCCACCATGCAGTGTGGCCACTGGTGAAAACTTGTGGGTGGCCAGTGATTGCTGGGCACTTCTGGTGGCTTTGCTGTGCAGGGGGCTACAATCCTACCACCAGACCTTGTCCCCGCCCCCAGAGTGCTTTCGTCTAGTTAAAGGAACTCAAGACTTTGTGCAGAATTCTCCAGCCAACTGAAAATTTTAATGGGTGTCTGTCCTTGGAGCGAGGAGAGAAGAATCAAATAGCCTCAGCCAAGCAGTCAGGAAACCCGCATTTCGAGTTCACCTCTCTTCTGTGCTAGCTGAACCTCAGTGAGTCCTTAAAGTTCGCTGGACTTTTCATGTCCCCATTTTTCAAACGAGGGGAACGCAGTGCAGGATCTCCACACTGTAGACTCCTTTCCTGCCCCCACAGCTCTTGGTTCAACTCCGGAGCACGTAGCCAGAGCACTGTTATGTCCCAGTCTCTGGTCATCCCCTTTCTTTTTACTCTCTGCGAAGTGCTCTATTTTTCTCCCTCCTCCCCATGACCTTCTTTCACAACGTGCCCCTTTCATTATTTCTCCTACTGGCTTTGTCTCCCAGTCTTTCTCTCTGCTCACCTCCCTTGTCTTTTCCGTACCTCCCTCATATCATAAGGAAATTCTCTTTAGTTTTCTCTTTGAACAAAATTTTCCCTCTTCATCCAGATTTTACCCCAACCACAGAGAAGAGGTTCAGTAACTTTGATGAGGATGGTCCTGTAAAACTTTTACTTTCCAATCTTTAATGAGCTGAAAGATTTACTCAGCTATAATTCTGAGCTCAGAAACCAAGAATAGAGACCCCTAACTAGCGACATGTTAATTTAGACTTCTTTTCTTACATGCACTAACAGGCATGGGGAAGTCCTTGGAAATAGAGATGCCCACTATATTTTTCTGTCATTTAATTAATTTCAACTTTCAAAGTGAAATGTTGGCTCTAGCTCACTGAAAATAGATGTAGTCTAAATTATTATTTCATGTAAATTTCTTCGCAAGTGCATGATTCAATGTGCATTCCTCCATTATTAGTCTCTTTAACATTATTTCAAACTGGTTTGTTCTCTTTTGTGTGGTATGACCTGTTCTTGTATTACAATAATCCCCGATGTACCCTTTTTTCTTTCTTTTTTTTAAAAAGAAGCTAATTGAATTATCTCATTATTTTAATTTGTTAAGCAAATGTATTTTGCATCTCAGGATGTGTTCTTAAAGAAGGGGGCTGCTAAGGCTTTGCCCCCTGAATGGGCCATTGGCCCATTTTGACATTCATGCATTCATTAACTAGCAGAACATAAAAGAACTCTGGTTGTATTTTTTTTTCCAAACACCCAACCAGCATGGAGCAACTTTTTCCAATAAGCCACAGGGGTCTCTCTACATATGTTCTCAACTGCATTCTATTGTCACCTATTCTGAATACCTCAAAAGGCCCAGAGAAAAAAGAACCCCACCTCAACAAAGGCCAACTGTAGCAATTGTTAAGTCTTAGTCTCAATATGACAAAAATCATTAACCTTCAGTTTTCTTGGAAGAACAAGTTCCACTACAACTGTAACAGTTAAAACAATCTCAAATTCCTGCGCACCACCGACTTTAGGGAAAAAGGTAATAAACTTGCAGCTCATCAATTATACTGAAGGACATATTTAAACTAAATCCAAAGTGGCATTAAAAAAAAGAAACAAACTATTTGATGAATTGAGCAATTTCCATATTCAGAGTTAAGCACTTTGAATTTAAATTTAATCTGAGTCTAAATAATTAATTTCCTGTTTCTAACTACCAATTTCCAAAATGTCTTTTAAAAATCCCCTTTAAAACACTCATAATAATGTTAAAAAGTAAGCACATATATGAGTATTTATACTTATATAATGTAATATATATATAAAATTGCTAAATATAAAATACAAATATATATTTAGCAATTCACCTGCTAAAAGTGTTGTGTATACTATTACCCCCTCCTCTATTGGTTGATGGCTCTGTCTGGCTTCTCAGACTAAGAAATCTAGTGAAGATTGAAGAAAGAATCTTTTGGAAATGTATGTGCTTTTGCTGGAAAGTACCCAATGGCAAAAGAACTTAGGGAAATCCTAGGGAAGTATATTCCTTTCACTAACACATGGAGATTATGGTATCATAAAAGTAAGCCTGCCATTACAACTGTTTTTATTTGACTTCAAAGATAGTTAAAGAAAGAAAACAGCAAGAAATAATACCGGGGCTAACGGTTTATTCATAACCATGAAACACTCCTCCACGCCAAGAAGCCCTTAGTGTGCTCAATTAGGCTCTCAGGCACCTCCACTTGCCTCGTTCGAGAGCTTTCTAGTTGTGCTGCAAAGAATATATTTGATCACGGAATGAAAACAGGAAGTGCTCATACACAAAGACACCACTTGCTCATACCAGTCTCTAACTAAAGGTTTTCTTATTTGAAAACACGGGGCTAAAGCTCACACTTGGGGGATGTGGGACTTCTTTCAAAGATATGTGTACAGAATCAGAAGCAAATTTACTTTAAAGTGAGGTAATATCACGCAGCCTTCTTGAAACTGCAGGGCCTAAAAACTGTGCCCTTTGTTCATGGGAAAATGCTTCGTTCCTCTATCTGTGGTGGTGAGGGAGAGTGATGAAATCTGCCTTGCACGTGTTCAGTCATTTGGCTCCTTGTCTATTAGAGATTGTTTTATGGGATTTCATAAGTGTCTCTGGTAGTAAAAATGAGTTTTAAAGTTTATCATCCTGCAGAGACAATGTATGCAAGATATGAGTAAATACAGCTCCATGTTACATCAGAGGAGCACATATCTCTTCTCCAGTGAGTTCATCAAGACCAGATGACAGTCAACTTAGTCATCTCAAATTTTTTATTGTGCCCACACGTACAATGCACATGAGAGACAGACAGACACTGACTTAAACTATTCTGCCTTTTAACTAGTTCTCTTCATCTTGCGTAGACCTAGATGGCTTCTTTTATTTTTCCAATGAGGTGATCCAGTGTCAAAGTTAGAAGCACAGGGCCTGGGTCTGGGGGAAGTTAGATGTGTCCTACCCAAATGGAAGGGAAACACTATGTGTCCTTTCATGGGGCTTTCCAGGCATATGATTCTACTGGTGTCATGAGTCTCAGTTATTCATTATCAGGGGCCTGGAATCGGCAACACAGTCGATTTTTGATCTTGAACAGTTATCCTCTCTCTGAGCTTCGTTTTCCATATCTGTAGAAGGGGGATAATTCTAGAACCAATTTAGTAGGGCTGTTGCAGGGATTGAATAAGAGAATATAAAGCATTCAACCCTATGTCTGGCTCTTATAATAAATATGTAATATAATTCTTATTTTAATCTCACTGAATGGCTAGCAGGAGGCTTTGACCAATGGAACTGGGCAGCCAAAGTTATCTCTTGCTTTCCTGGTCTGTGTGAGACGAGGAGAGGAGGTTTTGCCAAACAGATCCCAAGGGCCCCTCAGCAGGAGAGAACATCATCGAAATTATGCCTTCTAGAGCCATGTAAACATTTGATGACTGCTCAGTTATGCTAAATGATAGCATCTGGGAGCCCTGGTGCTAAGGGAAAGCCAGAGCATCATGGTGAGCTTTCTGGGATAGAGTGCGATAGAGGTGAAGAAGGAACTGGTTATGGAACAGTCCAGAATGCCTTATCTAAGGCCTAGTTCTGATAGCGAATGCTCCCTTTCACTATATGTGGAACAGATTCTAGAGTCTCCAGCTTCCTCAGAGTGCTAAAGTCTAGGCCGTCTGAGAGACAGCAGGGTTTTGTTGTTGTTGTTGTTGTTGTTTTTAAAGGGCCACTGAGTATGAAATTAGAAGCCTTGGTTTGAGCTCTGTAATCTTGGGTAAGCTCGTCAACCTCTGAACTGATTTCCTTACCTAAAAAATAAAATAGTAAATATGTGCCCTACTTAGCTGGTTGGATTGCTATGTGGTTAAAATGATGTAGTCAGTTTGGGACTGTGATGTGCAACACAAATGTTGGGTATCTTGGTTTTTTGGCTGTGTGCTTGGGTTTCCAGCTGCCTAAGGCCTCTAGTAGTAAGCACCTCCTAACATCAATAAGGATGAAAGAACAAGACTGCTGGCCTTGTTCATGTCTACCCTTGTTTCTCCCCTTGTTCATTACACAAGGGCCTCCATGGAGACTCTGATCATTGCTATCATTAGATACCTTTCGAGGGGCCTTGAATGGTTAATTGAATCAGTATTCCATGGACATTAGTTATTTCTACTTGAAAATTAGTGCCTTTATGATTCTGAGATTGATCTACTTAATACCAATTGCTGTATGCCAAATTAATACCAAATATAAAATGCTGGACTTACTTATGCAGTGAGAGATGGCCTGTCTCACATTCAGAGATACAGATGAGCACTGAATGCAAGTAGGGCTGTTGGGCAGGGAAATACTTATGTGGAAATGCATATGCAGAACACACAGCTGAAAAATACCAGCAGAGAGGGCTTCCCACAAACATGCAGCCAAGTGAGGAGGCTGCTCCTAGCTTTAGCCTTTGCATTGTTTTTCTGCTTACCAGGTGAAAACATCTGTGAATTACTTGAACGGAACCTTACACTGGAGATCGTCTGAATTGGTGTCATCTCTGTTTAATTTCAGGAAATGATGTCACAATGCATTAAATAACAATGCTGGGTGATTTATTTTCCCATGGACATGCTGTCCTAAGCATTCCTCTTCCCTTGCAATGTTTCCAATTAACTGTAAGCTTGAGTGTTCTTACCATTTCATAATGATTTTGAGGGGTGGGGGCGGGAGATGGGGGTGGGAAGAGTGGTAATTTCAGGGGTTGCTGAGGTTCAGAGCTAATGGCACATCCATCATGTCCTTATTGGGACAGGGAGGGTACTGAATGTTGGGGCTGTGATCACCAATGTCAACCTACAACGGTGTTGGTTGGTTTTTAAAGAATGTCTAAAAAAGAAAGCCGGAATGTTCTGATCCTAGCTGTCCAAAGAGCCACCAGATAATTTTAATAGTGACCTGCATACCGTAGCTTCTGTCTTTATCAAAGTTTCTGTGCACTCCCTTCTTCAGTAAAGAATAGAGGACATAAGTCAATTCTGTGTGCCATCTGTCGCCGTTTGTACAATTTCTCAAATTAAAGAGACAGGCCAAAAATTTAATGTTGTATTGAATCCTAGAAGCTCCTTTAGAAGAAATAAAATTGCACCTGAATTTATTTTATCTCTCTTGATGAAAAAAAGAAATTGCATGTTGCTGTCAGAACCTTTCCCTTGGAGTCCCCAGTTTGGTGTTTGGAATTAGATTGTGAGGGGTTCTGCATGTAAAGACTGATGTGTCTGGGATTCAGCAGTCCTTGTCCACGTTCTGAGTGACTTGGAGGTCAAGTCCTCGGTACAGTGGTGGTGGTGGCTTTTTGTGGGAGTGGGTGAGGTGTGTGGTCTCCTTGATGTACAAACATCTGATCAAGATATTTCAAACGTATATCAAACAGTCCCATTAAAAAATTTTTTTTCAGCTGACATACATTAAGAAAATCAAGTCCCAGATTATAAGCGAGTAGCTGACAGACACATTTTTAAAATGAGCGACTGAGTGAGAAGATTGAAGAATGAAATGCTTATTAAATTACCATCAAAAAGACACTAAAATAATTATTAGCTCAAAGTTTAACACCCAATTTCATAAAATATCACTCTAAGTATAATTGTTTAAAAATACGTTACAGAATTCAAAGAGGTGGAGAATTGAGGACCCTTGAATAAAAGAAAATAGAAGGCATGTGCATATCTGAATATTCAGCTATTTAAAACCTCCAAGAATAGAGTGCCATTAAATGCCGTTTAGTGAAACCCGTGAATATTCATTCAGATCATAGAGAACATTTCCATTTCCTCATTCCACAACACCACCACCACCACCACCATTTACAAGTGTATCCTGTGGAGAGGTGGAGTTACTGGAATTCAAGGCCAAGTTGACTGGGTTATGAGAACACTCACTGTCTGTCCCCCAGCTTTGCTGCAGGACAGGGTCATAAAGTGACCTTCGTGTTCAGGGTTAATTTTGATTTTAGAGACCATTGCTGCACAGACTTCAGAGGACTCCTGAAAATGCCCTGCCTATTTTGTGCTGTAGTCTGTTTTTGCAATTTGGAACAGCTTATGAAGTGTAAAGGTGAAACCCAGCCCCACTGCTCCTGTTAAGTAGTGACTTGGGTAGGAAGCACTAGGTTTGTTGAATGGAATTTGCCTCATTACATTTAGGTGCTGAGCACCACTTTCTAAATTGATTGGCAGCCGTTGTTTACAGTATGCAAAGTAATCACTGGCACCCTTTAAAGGTGTATTATCCTCTTAAAACATAATAGTAATGCCATTTTCATGCTTTTACATTTGCTATTCATATTTTGAACTGCCAAGTCCCAAATCTGCCAGAACTGATTTAAGTTGTTTTTATCTAATAGTGGATAAGTTGTCAAGTCACAATATAATGGCAGATAATTTTTCTTAAACTATAGTTTTACTTCTTGGTTATAATAGGTAACATGAATATTTGTTGAATCTGACTTGATTGTCCACAAAAAGAAAAATTACAACTCAAGAGATTATTATTGTCAGATACTGAGATGACAAGAAATGAAGAGAATATTATTCTCTAGTTACTCTGAGCATTATGGAAAATTAACATGAGCCACTAATCAGTCCTCTTCCAACCACCAGCCTCTCAATTTACAGATACCTGATTTGCCTAGCATAGCTGGGTACCGAAGATCTACTCTTCATCCACCAAATCTTGTTGCTGCTCTTAATTTTAATACCTCAGCTTTCATGGTGTAATATATATAGAGAGATAGATAGATCAGGATATATTTACCTTTTTTTTTTGAGAGAGAGAGCGAGCGTGCACAGGGAGGGGCAGGGCAAAAGGAGAGGGTGAGAGAGAATCCCAAGCAGGCTCCATGTCCACCTATGCTGGGTGCAATCTCACAACTGTGGGATCATGATTAAATTGAAATTAAGAGTCGGACACTTAGTGAACTGAGCCACCCAGGCACCCCAGATATATTTACTTCCCGAGTCATTCCCCTACATTCACAAATATTTCAGAATTAATTTTGAGTTGAAAATATCTGGCAACACCATAACTAATAATTTAGGAAAGGATAATCCCATGACTCCAGTCATACTACAGTTGTCAAATGGCTTAGTTCTTACCCTGGACACATGGTGGGACCTCATCATAAGCTGTCAATAAACAACCCAAGTGTACTGGGGGGCGGTGTTACACTAGTCTTTCAAAAAGAAAAAAGGTTTTATCAATAGAAGAGATGAATGCTGGATTATTCCCCGTAGGTTCGGTGACATGTTGGAACTCTGTAAAAGCAGCCTTATTTTTTTCCCCATGGTGAAAAGTTATAGGTTCCATTTCAGTGTTTCAAAATACCTGCAGGTGGCTCATGAGTTGTTACACTTGTTTTAAACCTTGCTTCACAATGAATTAAAAAAAAAAAGTGGTAAGAGGGCATGGGCAATATGAGATCATTATTAGTCAATTACAGGCTCAGTTCAATTTTCACATTAGTTTCTAGCAAACCGTAAGTTTAGACCTGTATGGCAAATCCCAACAACTATTCAATGTCACTTTGGTGAAGATCCTTCGTACTGCTTAATCCTGAGACTTTGTTGGTAAATGGCTTAAGTGATAGTCAAATATGACCATGCAAAAGCCATCAGTTTTTAATACGACTTCTGTGACCAGCCTGAGAATCCTTTCAAAACAGTTTGAAAGTATTTACTGATTTATTTTTGCAGAGCAAGTTTAAAGAAAAGTGTGATTTGGTTCCTACATGCTTGTACTCTCTTGTCAGTGTCTATCCCAAATACCAACCCCCGCTTCGATTATTTAAAATGTATACCTAGTTAGTTAAGCAAAAAAAGGGATGCTTTTTTTAATCCTCCTCAATCTATGATTGAGCTTGATTGGGGTAGATAGTGGAAATGTTTGGAATTAATAAAAGAATCGGTTTTTTGCCTACCTTTGATGTGGGGACAATCTGTTAATTTGTGCTTTACAAAAACAAATAAACATTTCAGGGCAGGGAGAAATAAACTCCTGTCTAGAAGAACGCACACACCCGTACGCACACCAAAGGCAGCAGAGTTAGGATCAATTTGCAGTCACTTGAATAAGATCTTCTCAGCTCAGCCTTTTGCTCTCTGAGTTATCTTGGGCTAGTCATTTAATTTTCTGAGTGTGGTTTTCTCACCTTGTTGTTCTGAGAGTTAGCTGAGATTAGAAGTAGGCCTTTGGAAAGGGCAGAATGCTATGCAAGCATATTCATTAATGTTTTCATAATCCACTGAAATAATTAATTTGCTCTGTCTTAGCTCCATGAAACCTGAACTTGGGTAGGGGTGACATACTCTTCAAAGGAAAATACTGTACTTGTTTCTTTTGCCCTAAATCTGTTTGGAATGAGGATCAAATGCTACAGTTAGCATGGTATGTACAAGGAAAGTACAAAAGCCTTACGGACCATTCATACTGTTATAATGGACCAGTTATAATGGAGTGAAAGTAATTTTTGAAGGTTCATAAACTCAAACTTAAGAAAAAGAATGGGGTGAATGATAGCAAAGAAACCTCACAGTGAACTTACTCCCACTTGTATGATTATAGCTTTGGAACAAGCTCCTTGGGGATTTGGACATCTTTATTCTTTGTCCATAAACTGTTCATCCTGAGAATTAACCGGTTCACCAGTCTGCCACTTCTCATGGTGGCCAAGCTGGTGGGGATGAGCATCTTGGCATCTCTAAATCCTAGGAGAGACACAGAATTATCTTTTTTCAGCGAGAGACTAGTCAGGTTATTTTATTTTTTTCCCCCTAATATAGTTTCAATCTGGATGCTAAATCAGGCTACTTTTGATTCTACATCCAGAGATTCGTGGATGCCACAGCCCGTAAGACAGAATCCTGTTTGGCTAAAGCATAGAATATGTAGGGGAGAATAGTGGGGGAAGGTTGGAAAAGTACATTGAGGCCCTAGGTTTAGACCCACAACCCAGATACCCAGGTGTGGAACCTCTGTGGAGGTTAGAAATGGTGAAACTGTGCTTTGAGAGTTGAGGCTGATCTTTGCAGAAGCAATGCTTGGAACTCTGGCACTGGATTAAGATAAGGAATGAAAAGAGTGCAGAAAGAAGGGGTTAGGGGATAGAATCTTTTTGAAAACTCCATTTAAAGGGAAGAAGAGAGAAAGCAATGAGCACAGATAAAGAATTATCAGATTAGTAGGAGCATAATCAGATCATGTGAAACGGGAAGGAGTTTCAAAGTAGAGGAAGTAGATTCTGCAGAAAGATCAAGGACAATGGTGACTAAAAATAAGCCTTCAGATTTGGCACTTGGGAGTCATGATCTACCACTGAAGTCTACAAACTGAGGAGCAAGCAAAGTTGGAAGGGAACAAAGGAAAAACAGAGGACAGACGGTGGGAGTGGCAGCCTTGGCCGCAGGGCTGTAGTAGGTGAATCAGGTGGTGCATTGGTAGTGGGAAGGGAGCCTGGGTGGAGGTGTGGAAAGAATGACAGCAGATAATGCAAGGTTCCAAAAGAGGAAGTCAGTGAGGGTAGAGGTCAAAGCACAGGTAGAAAGGTAGGTAGGAGACAGACACCTTGTGTAACGAATAGGAAGAAAGCTGAGGGAATTCAGAGAAGAGCTTCTTTAACTGGATGAGAAGGAAACCTGGAGTGTGTGATCAGGAGCGAATTAGGAAGACACAGCAGTAAGGCCTTGGATCAAGGGGCCAGGCTGGAATGGAACCTCTCTGCACCATTTCATCCTTCCTTAGGCAGAGCTCAGGCACCCAGGAGGAGGAGGGGGAGAGTAGATGACAGGAAAAACTTACACCTGGGTGAGAAGGAGAGTTTTAGTGAATTCTTGAATGGCTGACTAGTAAGTCAGAATTTCAATGAGCTATTCTTTTTTTGGATCATGTATGAAAAATGATTCTGCAGTTCATGTGAATAATGAAACAATTAAGAAAAGTCAAGTATTTTTGGAAAAGAAAAATTAGGGAGGTCTTGCACTATTATTAAAATAGATTATAAAGCTGCATGATATGGAACCAGCTACCATGATAGGCAGAATGATCATTTGAACAATTATATAAGAGTACACACAGCAGTTATTCATTTTCAGGCATCACTTTAAATCAGTTGAGAAAAAAAGTAAGTCAGTATGTGTTTTGTTGGTTAATGGTTTAACTGGTTTTAAAAAAGCAATCAGTACTTTCCATCGAAACAAGTTCCACCTTTAAGAGTTCTTTGAAGTAAATATAACTGTTTATCTTTCTTTGACTTAGTAAAAATCCTTTCAGAGCATAAGAGCAAAGGAGTTATAAAGAAAAATAGTGATAGGTTTAATTAAACAAAAATAAAAAGAGCTTTTGAATGTCAAGGAAAAAGCATAACATAAAGACAGACATTAAAACAGCAAAAATATGTACAGCATCATATAACAGGCAAGGATTATTAGTTCCTTAATAAATAAAGTGTTCAGATTGAAAAGGAAAAAGTACAATGAAGGCACAGATGAATAGGTCTATTCAGAAAAGACGAAATACAGATGGCCAATAGGCATTTGAAAAATGTTCAAGGTGTAATTGGTAATCAGATCAATTTAAAAATAAGCAACAAAATATTGGTTATTTTTCTATCAAATTAAGAAAAACCCCAAAACAATTAGTATCCAGCACTGTACAGAGTGGAGGGAAATGATCTGCCTTAATAATGACAATAAAAATTGGCTTAGCCTTTCTGGAATTTAAACTTGTAATATGTATTACTAATCATGCTCTTATCCTTTGATCCAGTAATTCAGTTTCTAGAAGTTTATTAAAAGGTAATAAATGTACACAAAATCATGCAAAATGATGTATGAAGATATTATTTATGACAATAAAACATTGAAAACCACCTATACTTCCAACTATAGGAGACATGGAATATTATGGACTACTATGTAATCATTAAAAATTACATTCTCAAAAATATTTTGAGGTATGGAAAAAATCTGTCAGTGTATTATTAGATAAAATAAAACATAAGGCAGTGTTTATCATATTCCTCTTTTGTGAAAGAAAATATATATGGATATGCACATAGAAGAGCAAATGAAATGTTAACAATGATTATCTTTGGGTGGTGAGATGTGGTACCTATTTTTAGTTCCTTCTTTATACTTATTTGTATGTTTTAAATTTCTGTAAAATGTGTGATGTATTTATAGTACAAGACAATGCATTTATTCTAAAAAAGAACAGTACTGGGCAGGGAGGCTAATAACATTGGGAACACAAGGAGCCCACTGAGAAGTTGCAAGTCCAGATGAAGATTAAGAGGGAGAATAGAGAAGCAGGGAAGGAGCATTTTAAGGTCTGTGATCTTGGAAATGCAGTATCTCTGCTTGACGAAATCCAGGGCTGATGGAGTGGAGATGGATGACACTGGAATTATGAGAGGCAAGATGTTCAAAAGGTCTCTGTCATATATATTGAAGTCTTCAAAAGTAGAGGCAAGCATTGGGTAGAGAGGAACCTTCCAGCTTGTACAGAAGCCACTGGGGAAAGGGGAGGTGTCTTAGAGGTGAAATTTTTCTGGTGACAGTGACGGCAAATGCCATGGACTTCATGAAAAAAGTGGGTGGAAAGCTTTACAGCAGGGGCTGAGACCAGGAAGTAAGAGAGAGAAGGGAAGAGAGAAAAGTCCGGCCTCTCTTCCCTGATACCAGAGGGACTGGTAAGGAGGAAAAATGGATAACCTCAGTGAGAGAGCGTCTCAGTTCAGGCCACCGTAACAAATACCAACTGGGGTGGGGATAGTGGTTAAACAACAGAAATTTATTTTTTCATAGTTCCGGAGGCTAGAAAGTCCAGGGTCAAGGTGCTGGCAGCGTAGGGGTCAGATGAGCGCTGTCTCCTTGGGTTGTCGATGACTACCTTCCTACCGTGTCCTTGCACTCTTTGGAGTTTGTGAAGTGGGGGGCAGATCTCTCTCTCCTCCTCTTCCTATAAGGCCGCCAATCCCGTGAAGTTAGGACCTCACCCTTATGACCTCATTTAACCTTAATTACCTCCCTAAAGCTCTTATCTTCAAACGTAATGGCAATAGAGATTAGGGCTTCAAGGTAAGAATTTTGCAGGGACACAGTTCAGTCCGTAGCAGAGAGTTTTTAAGGAAACCTATTTCAGGCCATACTCAAGCTTCAAAAAGTCAAGGATATGGAAGTTATGTTTGTGGCAAAAAGCAAAGTTATTTTTCTTCTGTGATACAGCAGGTAAGGGTGAGGGCAAAGAGTCAAGGTAACTTAAGACTGGGGAGACAAAACAAAAGGAGCATAATGTGTTAGGATTGCAGGCCTCTGCTAATAACACTGTCTAGGATACTGTCAAAGACTGGGGTAGAGGAACCAAAATAAAGATCCCTAAAATGTCTTCCCAGAGCACCTGGATGGAGGAGGGAAGGAGGAGCCAAGAAGGCAGTGCGATGACAACTCAGTTGCCTAAAATAAACCACAAATAGACTTCTTATTTTGATCGTGCTTAAGGTTTGTTTGATCTAGCTGTTTTTCTTTAGAGTTCAGTTTTACATATGTTTCGGCGCCCCAACCAGCTTGTGTATTTTCAAGATTTTTTTTTTCTATTCCTTCTTCGGTGTTTAGATCGGGGAAGGGGAACTACTAAAGGAACGGTGGCCGGTGGTCGAAAGACAGGCTCCTTCCCTGGTTTGTCAGGCTGTGCTCTTGACCCTTACTCGGGACCTGTGATTAATACATGCTTTGTAGAGGGGACTGGGCGAACCCCGCTCTCCACAGGACTCAATTCATAATTCACAGCAAGCAGGAGGAGCTGCGTCTTTGTGGTGGGATGTTTGCTCTTTGCCGCACACACAGAAAGCAATGCGTTCTGACCTTCACTGTTATCTAATCAGGAAGTAGACAGTCCTGGCGTGTGGTGGAGTCCTCCTAGGGCTCTCTACAACTGTAAATTATGTTCGGGCTCCCCGGATCTGGGGCACGCCGCACTTTACATTACTATTGTGTATCTTAAAATAAACAGCATCGCAAGCTGTTTATTTTGGTGTTACTATGTATGCAATTTTAAAACAGTGGTTACTTAAACAAATGTCTCTGTTCCCACAGCACTTGAAAGCCAGTGTTTGCTCCTGTGGTTTTGGGTTTTGTCACTTCTGTTTGGATTATATCTGAAATTCACACTGAGCAATCAGATGAACCTGGCAGTGCCTAGCCAGGACCTGTGATTGGGCCCTGCCCTTTACCACAGGCAGCTCTCGCCCTCTACTTCCCACACGCTCCCTACCCTCACGGGTGCCATATGCACATGCACAAACCTGAGATTTTGTTTTCTGAGAGCACTCAGTTGATCTCCATGAGTCATCTTAGAGGGTCCGTTAAGTTCCTAGATGCTGTGCAACTTAATTGAGTCAGTGGTATTGTGATGCTTCTATCATGAAATACTACCACCAGTTACTCCTTTAAAATTGTTATTCATGGAGAGGCTGGGTGGCTCAGTCAGTTAAGCACCCTACTCTTGAATTCGGCTCAGGTCATGATCTCACATGGGTTCTGCTTCGGAGCCTGCTTGGGATTCTCTCTCTCCCCGCCACCCCGCCCCCAAAATAAATAAATAAACATTAAAAAAATAAAATTGTCATTTGTGTACTATAGATACAGTGCATATATTCCACTGACACAGTTGGGAAAAGATGAATGAGAAGGAGGGCAGTGAACAAAATGGACATAAAGATACCTAAAGTTTTGACTTGCTCTGGGACCTGAGTCTTGATGCCTCCTCTGCATACAGGGATGAAATAGGATATACCACAGTGGTTTAGTAACACACACGAGGCTTGTGGGAAGGGCTTTGGTTTAACTCACAGGAGGCCACTTACTAGCACTGTTTCTTTGGGCAAGTTATTTAATATGTTTAAGTCTTTATCTGTAAAATGGGTAGGATTGTAAGAGTGCAAGGGGGGCCGGATGAAGTAGAATGTGTAAAACAGCCTAACAGTGTGTTGAATGAGATTGGTACTCAATAATTAGTCTTTCCCTTCTTTCTCTACCCCTCCCACCACAATATGAAGTATAGCTGTGGGTGGTCTGGGCATAGAGTCACATCAGCTTAAAACTGCAGGTAACTTAATGTGGGACCCTCAGCATCCGACATGGTCTGCTGAGTGATGTTTGGGATAGTCATTACCCAGAATCTATTTGGTCATTAGAGTCGCTGGGGCAACAGCACTCCAGATTTCCTTCTCCATTCCCTGGTTTGTTTTTAAGGAAAGAAGCAGAGGATGATTTAAAGTTCTGTGTTATGTGTTTCTTACTCCCTCCCATGTAGTGGAGATATCTAAAAGCAAATTAGAATCATCTTTCCATCCTGATGATATAAATTTCTTCTTTTGTACTGGTACATTATAAGGGAGTTTTTGGATAGAGGTACTGGTTAGTGAATGAATGAATGAATGAATGAGTGAAAAGCCTGCATGGATTCTTATTATTTCAAGAAGTCTAAGTTCTAGTGCTACAATTTATTGCCTTTTATGCTCAGACTGAAGGTTAGTCTACACAAGTATAAATTTTTTCTTATAACTCAGTTGTGTTAACAAAATAAGATTTTTTGCATATATAGTTATTGTTTATGTTTTCTGCAAAAAATCAATACTACTTTGAAAGATTTAGATTATAAGCCTGTTAATTGAAATTGCCCAAAATAATAAATCTAAAATACTAATGAGATGATGTGGATCTTATTGGCTTGATAGCCACATTTTTTCCTCTTCTAAAGCATATCTGCAAGATAGTATGTCATGAAGAAATGATAAAACATTCCTTGAATCATTAAGATACAGGCTAGGTCCAATCATTGATTTTCATTGCTCTCTCTGATTTCATGAAATTTACCATGCAAGATATTTTGCGTATGGATTTTTAATTTTAAATATAAAGAAAATACTCAGTGATCATACAGTAATTGAAAGCATGTCTCTTATTAGCTGAGACAAGTTATGTGACCTTTTAATAGCCTCAGTTTTTTCCTTTGTCAAATGGGGGTAATAATAATGCCTCCTCCCAGTGTTATCAGAGTGCAGAAGGGAGATAATGCATGGACAAAGCATTTGCTACATGGTCTGCATTAAGTACTGGGAAAAGTTAGCTCTCATCACTTTATTTGCCCTTTAAGGGGGGGAATGGATTTTTTAATTCTCATAATTATTTTGAAAGTGAAATTTCAAGCTTCTTCGTGTCATTAGCTCGCCTCTGTCCTAAACCCCACGGAGTCTTGTTTTCCCTGAAGGAACTAACCACAAGTCCTTAAGAGGGGTGTGAGATAGAAATAAATAGGGAACAAAAATAGTACTGGATGGTAACTAGGTAATCTCCATTTTCACTCTTCAAAGCTCAGAGTGCATCCTCCATCCTTTCTGTGGTTGGCCAACCTTATGACATACCCTAGTTAGTGGTATTTTTCTTTTCGTGTGCTTATTATCTTCCTAATAATTAGACACAATCTGGCAAGCTTTCTGTACATGTTTATTTTTCTCCTGTTTCAACCACCTCCAGCTCCTGTACTGGGTGGAAATGCATTTGGTGTGACTGCGTTTCCATCTTTCCTCATTTCTTTAATCTCTATGTCACTCGCATCTGGAGTTCAGATAATTGTATTATTTTCTGTTGGTTTGCCCCATTGGAAACAGCTCAAGACTGTTATTAGGAAGAGAGTGAGGGAGAATGTACTTTTTTGCCCCAATAACATTAGATGGCATAGTGACAACTGTGTGTTTGTTAAAAAGCAGTTAGCACAAATTAGAAATACTTCACAGCAGATGTGTTTTGTGAAAGGATATGCTAAAAAATTAAACAGAGAATACTTTCCGGTTATAATTTTAGAAAAATATTGTGCAATGAAGCAAATTTACAATTCATTTAAAATCAACCTTTTTATAGAGTGTGTGCCTTCACGATAAAATTTTGACAATTCTGCAGTTTGTTTCAGTGTTTCATTGAGGGGGTGGAAATCCATCTGCTAGTTATTTTGGGGGACACCATTACATCAATAAAATGATTTCAAAGTTGTACACAGACTTCATTTTAAATTAATGTGTAGCTGTTTTAAGTGTAAGTGACTTAAAGGTAAAAGTTCTTATTATACGCATAGTGGGAATTTCTTTTTCCTTCTGTCAAACACAATCCCAGCGTACTGTATTCTCCAAAGAATATTTATGGGCTCTGGGTTCTTGCAGACGTTTCTTATTTTTACTTCACTGACCCCTTTTTCAGCTGCTGGAGGGGTGTCTTTTTTTTTTTCCTGAAAAGTTGCTACCATTGATACAGTCGCTATTAATCACTGTCTACCGTGTTGTGACGTAGATTCTAATAACATCCCATTGAGTGGCTTTTGCAAGCTGGAGGCTTACCAACAGCCCTGGCCTTTGATATTCGACTCACACCAGGAAAAAGAAAATGCGGAGTTAAAAAAAAACTGCAAATAGAAAGAAGAACAAAAACTAGAGAAAACAGAGTGAAATCAAAAACAGATAGCTTTCTGTGAGCAGCTTAGCTTGCCATGGGAGCAGCAAAGCTATAAATCTCAACAGCGTTGGAAAACCGAACAGGAGGCTGCTGAATTTATCATTCACTCTTTGTTGTTTCGGGGAGGGGAGTCGCTAGCTGACTTGGCCAACTTCGGTTTCTGCCCCCTACCAATACCATTTCATTTTTCTCAGAATAAAATCAAAATCTGTCTTTTGCCAGATCAAAGGGTCCTGGGGATTTGACCAACTGTAGGGAGAGGAAGGGGGATAGAGGACTGTCTGGGAGTCATCTATGTGTTGTTTAACTGTGCGATGTCTTCCAACCCATGACTGGGGAGCTGGGGCGCTTTTCTTTCTCAATAGAAGGAAAAGGGGTACACCATCTCCTCTCTACTCCTACAAATTGAAATCCAACCGTAGGATTGGAAAAGCATAGAGAAAGAAACTTCACCGCCATGAGCAAATCTGAAGCTTGATGAAGCTGCAAAATCCCCTCCTTTTGTTTGCACTCGTGTTCTATGTTGCACTGCACAGGGGGAAAAAAAAGGTAGAAAGCGAGCCTGCTACAGATGTGACTAGCTATGAATATTCATGAGTGCCATTGCTCCTCCTCTCCTACAGCATCCTGGCCTTTCTGATCTTCCTCTTGCAAAGCTCACAGATGCTCCCCCTTCTCCCCCCCACCCCGCCTCCACTTCCCCCACCCTCAAATCTGCCCTCCCTGACCAACCCTTGAACAAGGTTGCAGTTTATTTCGCTCACAGCCTGGCATGATACAGTGATCAGTGGCCTTAGAAGCCTCTGTGTGTGTGTGTGTGTGTGTGTGTGTGTGTAGGGGTGTGTGTGTGTGTGTGTGTGTGAATATACTCTTGCATCAAAACAAAGGGGGGAAAAAGAAAAAAAATGTAATTATCCACAGTTTTATGAATCCAACTCCCCTTAATGTTCATTATTTAAACCAGCAGCAATTACAAGTTCAAAGGGGTTTAGAGGGCCAGCAACCCGCATAATCACTGCCAAATTAAGCGGGACTCATTCGTCACAGGAGAGTACATCCTGAGCAGTGAATCATGCATGCCGTGACAGGCTCTGATTTACATAAAGCAGAGATCTGTGCCCTCTGGGGCTGCACGTTACTTCATCTTGGTAGCCCCGTGTTACGTGGCTTTTCCTTTGGTGTTAGGAAGCTGACATTGCCTTATACGTTGGCATAGCATTTCACTTGACTGTTGACAATAGTCACTCACATTGATGTGGACTTGTGTTCGCATTAACATGCTGGGCCGTGATGCTAGTGAAATTCTCATTCCTGAAAAGAATTTGTTTCCCTAAAGTTCGTATGTTAGGTACTTATATAATTGAAAAGAACTGGAGTTTTGGAGCAGTTGTATTTCCTTTCATCCCAGTCTGTTGAGGTCCGTAGTTAAAATCAATGATACAAGGAAGCAAAACCCCTTGGACCTGAGGCCTCAGTAGGCCACAGTGAGTGATGTCCTCCCCATCCTGAAGGCATTGAGGAATGCCCTCTAAGGCCCTTTTCTGTTTGGCTTTACCTGGTGTTACCTGGTGTTAAGTGTTACCTGGTGACAGGTGGGGTCAATCCTTTAAGGGACCTGTGCTCTGAAGCTGGGCTTTATGTTACCAAACTTTAGAGGGCTTCTAAGGGGAAGGTTCAGGAAACCTGCTTGAGGGCTCTCATCAGCCATTGAAATCTCTTGGGTCTAAATGATGAAACTTCCAAAACTGAGTTCATATGGGAATGCATTAGGTTCAGAATAAGGATGCAAGATACCCAAACACTATGTGTACCTTTTTACCTCCTATTTTTAGATGTTCTTGAGTGTTCTGTCGCATCCTTTAGGAAAAGCTTCATACTGAATTATCACTCGTTTTTCCTTTTTGGGAGAGAACTCCTCTTTCCATTTGTGGCTAAATCATCTTGGTATTATGTCACCCCCGCCTCCCTCCCCTTCCTGTCATTATCTCTTCCTCGTTTCTCAGATACAGAGTTGCATCCACACTTAGGATTTGAAGTGCTTGGGATTTGAGAATTAGGTTGGCAATTTTGGAGATTACCTGCACTTACTTTTTTTGCTGACTTTGAAGTGCAGATAAAGGTCTTGTGGTTTTGTCTCTTGTAACTGTGTCTACGCTATACATATATCAAAGCCATGTGGTTTAAAAAGTTCTTTGAAGCAGAGCAGAGTACTTTTTGAAGCGATGTGACAAAATGAACCCAAGGCACCATCAGACGGGCTTCCCCGGTGCTCTGCTGTTGGTAACTTTGTACTGCCACCAGGCAGAGACTTGAGGGGTTTCACCTTACACTCAGTGTCTGGAAAATCTGTTTTCCCTGGTTTCTTCCCTTCATTCTCTTCCCAAAAAGTGTCGACTAAGGGGAGATTGAGGGTATGTTGTCTCTACTGCTATAGGTCTGCGGGAAGGTTTATACAAGAAAGAGGAGTTAGTCAGGAATCTCAGTCTTGGGTTAGTCCATTGAAGCAACCCAGTATTTGCCAGGTCAAATGGACAAGTCATTTAAGCTCTGTGAGCTCTGGTTTCCTCATCTGTAAAACAGAGAAACTCATTTCTCCCCTAACACGTTAAGTTGTTGTAAGGGTTGGTGGGTTTTGTTCTTTCTGTTCCATTGCTAAAGCTCTGAGCTCATCAAGCTGAGTTTCTCATACAACCATCCCTATCCCTCCCCTTTCTTCTGCTCCTCTTTGTTCCTCAGAAGCAAGATCCTATCACTCTATTTCTTTAGGCCTGATTCTCAAGTTCTGGCTCAGCCTTGCTGTAAGTTGCCATCTGGCGTTCTGAGTGGAAGGACTCTTTTGGACTCAGTGAAGTCTTCCATACCAGTTTTCTTTCTTCCACATGCGCCTCTGGTGTCCTCGTGAAGAATCATCGACATGTTGACCTATGTCCTCTTGTCTGTCCTCCTCCAGAACAGAATCTTTCTTTTTTCTGCTTACATCATTTCATGCCTTTTCAAAACCAAATACTGTCAGGTTTTTAGAGTCACTGAGATTTACAGAAGAAAAGGCTTGGTAGAGAGGTTCATGTGCTGTAATGTACCCCAGGAGTGCTCATACAAGTTGGGTTGAAGAAAGATCATTCTAACCTCTCATATGTCCATCTGGAAATGTAGTCAATAGTCTGCAAGTCCAAATAGGATTTCTAAGTAAGTACTTAAAGGTATTCTAACAATTTATTATAATTGAAGTTGTGTGCATGGGGGCAAATTTAATAGGCATACTGACAGAAATAGTCACATGATGGTAGCTTGTGTAGCGTATCGACATACAAATATACATAGGACAGCATATGGATGCACACACATGCACAGGTGCACTGTGCACATACAATCACACTATGATAAGGTAAGACCCATGCAAAGTAAGTAAAGGTTTATATGTCTTAGTAAAATTCAATGGGGCGTTGCAGTGAGCACATGTCACCTGTGGGGTACTTTGTAACTGGCCTCGAAGAGGCTATGTGATTAGATTCTGTGGTTCACTTAGTGATAAAAATATTAGCATGCTTTCTTTGCAAACAAATTGTGCATCTGTCCATTCACATCTTTCTTATCAACCTATGGTTGCCAACCTGGCCATACCATTGGGAAAGGACGGAGGAAGAGAGAGAGGTTTTAATGATCAGATTTTACCTTTTGTGGTCCAGCTTCTATAAAATCTTCCTGCTATATTGAGCCAAAGTACCCATCAATGCTCCTTTTATTGGACATGCTTCATATATTGTGATGAGATTATATGCATCCGTAGAGGTTGTTAGGAAAAACTTAACATGCCACTGATGTGCAATGAAGGAAAGTTAATTGTGTAGATGCCACAGAACTGCCTCAACGAGTAGAGCCCTCTGTCAGGAGTATTAATCTGCCTTGAATAAAAACTGCTAAACAGGCTTGTAACCAATAGCCTCAGGTAAAACCTGGTATTAATAAATCCATGGCAATGAATCAAACCACAACTATCTTTATTCACATAGGGATCTATAGACTGTAAAACCACTGTTGGAGGTGGGTCTGTACACATATTCCTCTTTCATATTGCTCACAGAATTTAAGTCAAATACAGTTATTGAAAATGTGCATGTCTCTTTTCAACCTCGATCACGTTATCAGTACCAAGTATTTTCATTAGTCAAGAAAACGAATTCTTCTGGACTCTGTTTACATAAAATTTATATTTTAATCAAGAATTTTCTTTTTTCTATTTGAAATGTCCCATGGATAATTGAATTATCCTGGAAATTTTCAAGTATCATGGACTTGAGATTCCTATACAGTTCAACTGCATCTGAAATGGGTTATTGTTGAAGGTGACTAACTGGTAAATGTGTGAGATTTGCATGACTGAATTACGGGTAGAGTTGAAAGGTAGCTACTTTGAAAAGTTATGCCTCTAAATTTGATGTTAATTATTACTATCTGTGTGGTACAACAAATGCCTCAACCTCCAAATATACATACAGAGATATAATTTATACCAGTAGATCTATTTATATGTATTTTCATCTGGAGAAAGGTTTATAGACTAGATGACATTTCAGATACATTTCTGTCCCATAAATCTGTTCCCCCTTGTCTTCACATGGAGCAATAGACTATTGTGTTCTTTCGTTTGCAGAACGGACTAAACCTAAAGCCAAATACAGAGAGGTAGGCAGGGAGGAGAGAGCTGTGATAAGAAAGAGCATTTGCGGACTCAGACCAAGTTTGTTCTGTGTTCCCTAGATCATTTGGGATGCAATGAATATTGTGAATTAGATGTTTTTCTAGAATAAGGGACGTAGAGATCTAATTGTGAGTTTGAAAGGAGCAAGAGATAAAGCTAGATCAAACATACCACCCCCGTTCAATTAAAAAAGTTTTTTTGTCCATTTTAAATAACTAATTTAAGGAACTTTGGAAATTCACTTAAAACAGCGCTTTCCCAGATTTTCCAGGCCATGAAAAATGTGCATTAGGGCTTACCAAATGCAGTCTGCGCATCTCCCTTACTCCTGTCTCTGGTAGGTCCTTAATTCCATGTTCATTTGTTCTGCTTTTACTGAGCTGTTACTCAGTATGTTAGGAGCTGGTTTTACTAATTCAGTTTATCCATATGCATACTACTCTGTATCTGTGTATATATACACATACATTGTGATTGTACACATTCATGGATATTTTTACACCCAAGTCACTATTTTCCAGACCCTCATTTTCAGTTTCCAGACCCTTGTCAATAGGAGACTAAGGAGAATGAGGAAATCTTTGAGTCTCCCAAGGATAATTTGGTGATGCATCAAAATGATTGAGAACAAACTTTCTAAAATACTTTTTTCCAAATTGCTTATCTTCATAATTAAAGCATATCCTTCACTACCATACACCCATCCCAAAGGATATATTTTAAAACACGTTCATTGTCTCAGTAGACACAGTCTTTTGTGTAAATGTTACTCCAGCCAGTATTTTCCCATTTACACAACACTTAGGTATCCTAGCAGTGCTAAAATAAACATTGGCTTCAGCTGAACAGGACAAATGTTTGCACTCTGGAATTGTTTGTTGATGAAATAAATATTTTGAACCCAAAACAAAACAAACCTGAACTCTAAATTTATTAATGGGAAAGTGAGGCCAAATTTATGTTGGGTTTATGCTTGAGCTGACATTGCATCTTAAATTTATTTTTGTGGTTACAGGTGTTCTACTTTCGTGGGCTATCCTAAGGAATCCAATCAGTAGGGAAAAAATAGTAATAAGAGTTAGGGGATGTGTTCACCAGTTTAGGGTTCCATTCTACTTTATTTTCAGCCTGAAAATTCTCCTTTGTACCTAAATGTGTGCAGCACAGAATGTCATTTCTGTGTTTCTTCCTATAATGCGTTCTTGCACTTATGTGATGCTTCACTTAAAAATGCTTTAGCTCCCCCCTCCCAAATCAATAACTTTAATGCCTGCTCCAAATCAGCTAAAATAGTTTTGATAATTTTCTAGCAAATGGCAAACTTTTGCTTTTTAGCAGTTAAGAACTTTCTGAAATATTTAAAAATCATTTTTGACAGTATATTAAAGTGAGTGGAAGTCTTTATCTAAAGATCCCACTCAACTTTTCATGTACTTAAAATATTACAGGCAAATTGAGGAGGTGACTTATTATAGAAATAAGTAGACTTCAATGAATAAATTTTCTGAAAGAAAAGTGACTCTTTTGTGAAGGAATTCAAGTTGCATACTTCATTTTGTGTCTTATCTTAACTGGCTTTTACTCACCTACATGCATTTACAAACCCATGTAAATGGGTCAAAGGTTATTGTGAAACCTGAGAGGAAATGCAGAACTGTGGGAAATGGGTAGAAGTATATTTTATAAATATTTAGTTTATTGAATTTATGTTGGGTTGGTTTTATTGCTAATTTATAAAACCGTAAAAAAATGTAAGATCAAATTAATTGGCTTAGAGATTTAATAAAACATATATGTGTTATATACAGAAAGAATGTGTTGTGTGTGTGTGTCTGTGTTGTGTGTGTGTGTGCATATAGAAGACCACTGATACAGATATACGAAAAAATAATCTAGGGGCAAAATTGAAATGCTCTTACTGTAGGCATTCTTTTCTTATATTTTTAAATAATTTTTAAAGTTTATTTATTTGGGGAGAGAGAGAGAGAGAGAGAACAAACGCGCAGAGGAGAGGTAGAGAGAAAGAGGGAGAGAGAATCCCAAGCAGGCTCTGCATCGCTGCCACAGAGACCAATATGGGGCTTGATCTCACAAACCATTAGATCATGACCTGAGCCAAAACCAAGAATCAGACACTTAACCAACTGGATCACCCAGACACCACTACTGTAAGCATTCTTTAGATTGCCTTGCTTCTTTAGGATAATGATCACATGTAAATTTCCATTGCTTAATTCTCTGTATTCAGTTTATCACTTTGTAAGAGATATGGTTATCAATAACAGATGTTTCAGGCTGACCCATATACTTCTTATGTGAAGAAGAGAATGTTAGGCCGTAAAATCATTGAGGTTTGCTATGTAATGAAAAGTAGTTTTCTAGGTGCATGTAGACATCTTGGAGACAACAGTGTACTAGGTATTCGCATGCTGATGAAGTATCAGGGATATTTATCAAAAATACCCGTTGATCTTTCATATAAACCCGAGGTTTCTGATCTTAGTTTTGTTAATAAACTAAAATTTTAAGGAATGGAATGAAGAACAAGGAATTTTATAAATCAGTGGTTTCCAAGCGTGTACTCACAAAGAGATGCTGAGAAGCTGTATCAGTTAGACTGTTTTTGGCTCCAAATAACAGAAAACCACTTCACAAACTGTCTTAAATGATCATGAGACGGTTCCAAGGTATGTGGTAGAGTGGGCTTTAAGGGAAATGGAGCTCAAGGGTCCAGTGAGTTCTTCAGAGACTCAGAGTGTCTTTGTTCTTCCATCCACATCTTGTCTCCACCCACAGATTGGGTTTCTTGGTAGTAATAACATGGCTGCCAGGGCTTTAGGCTGCCTCACTCAGATCCCTGGCTGAAAGTGGCTTCTTGTTGATCTCCAGGCTTACCAGAAGCCTCTAGCAAACATCTTTTCTTTTCTTTTCTTTATTTTTTTTTATGTTGGCAAGAATTTAGTAACACCAGCAAGGAAATAGGGTTGCCCTTAGACAAGTTGACCAATCCTTAAAGTTAAAAGGATTCTCAAGATTCCATTTCTTGCCCTCAGACTTTATATTATTATTCCCATTTTACATATGAGGCAATGAAGTCCTGAAGCCATGGTTACCATGTTAAGATACAGACTGTTTAGTCTTTCATTTATACCTAAGCAGTCTCCAACCTCTTCTTTTCAAAAAATGTACATTCCAAAAATGGTCTGGTCTGGAAATAGGACATGAAGCAGTACCTGTTTTCACTAAGCTACATCAGAATGGCTTCAGGAACTTTAACCAGCAGGAGATTGTTTTTACTGTTATGCAGGCATTTAGCGATCCGAGGTCATTGGTTTATCCATGAGGAAGTAGATGTCCATTTTTCTCAGGTGAACAATTAACAGCTCTGTGTCTCTGGTGAGCTATGTCAGTTGTAAGAGGGGGAATTTTTGAGGGGAAAAAATCCTTTGGCACTAGCTTGGGTGATCAAGAGAAACAAATACTATCAAAGATCCTTGTGATAGAGAAAGGGGACAGAGTGAGTAATGAAGGAAGGGGTGATTTAAGGTAGATTTGCATACAATGAAAGTTAGCAGCGTAGTTTATGGACCACAGATCAGGCTGTGATGGGGAAGGTATAAGGTTATACCCCAGAAAAGTGTTAGATAAGCTTCTCAAATTTCTCTAGATAATAGAAATTATATCCATTTGCATAAAGTAAAAATCATTTACACTGTTACAGTGGCCAGGTAAAATTTTGTGTCCTTCAGAAAAAAAGAGACTGCCGAACCGTGGCTCAATTTGAGACTTATTTATAGGTATCTTTACTCCTGTCAAAATTGTTATACTGTGATTGAGTTGTTTGGTATGAAAATCAGTAGTGATGCTGAATCACTATAAAAAGTTGGTGTTTGAAAAAATTAAATGGAAAACATCAGTGGTCAAAATAAGAATGTAAAGAATAAAGTATGTATTACGAACAGGGAAGATTTATTTATTTAAAAATTCATATGAAGAAATATTCAAAACAAGGGAAGGAGATTATAAGTAATTGTATAACAATAGTAATAATGCAGCTCTTTACCTCCCAAAGGATCTGTAAGTGCTTCACAGAGCCCCCCGTTTCTTTGAGAGATGTATAATAGATTCATTCACTTATATCCATAGAAATAACTTGTCAAGACTTTGAAATCCCTCTCCTACAGGGATCAAATTAGCATTAGGGAACTCCTTTTCAAAAGTTATGTCATCACAGGAAGGGGTCCTATGGAGCTGGATTGCAGAAGGCAGCAAATCAGTAAATAACGCCTGGAATGGTGGAGTGTCAGCAAGAAAGGCCTCACGACACGCCAGTCCCTAGAGCGGGAACAGGTTTTGCCACCATTGCGCCGGGAGTCTGTGGGCTCCTGGGGGCACTGGGGTCCTGGTTTATCCATTTGTTTTATTCAGTCTAGTCCACGGAGTCCCTGTTGAAGTCCAAGAGTTCAGTTTTCTCCCATTCATCTTTTATCTTTTGTATTATTTCTCCTAAAAATGTCCTTCGACTTTTCATATAAGCTTTATATTTCATTTAGAACTTAAGCCCCCTGACCCAGGAGTGGCTGGATAAAATCACAGTGAGGACTTACATTAATGAACAGTGACTCGTTAACCATGTGCTTATGTAACAGTCATGTTGAAAAATGAACTTTTGATGCAAGGCATTTCAACATGATTTTTACATTATCGTTTCCTTGGGATTTTTGAGAACGCAGAGGCTGCAACACAGCTTTACTCTGCCGCTTAATTTTTGCAATAGAGGGTTTTGTTGGCTTCAGTCTTTTAAGGCCTACCAAGGCACCATATTGGTGATATGCAGAGGATCTTGCTGAGTTGTTTCCGACTGAGTCTGGGTCTTGTTCTTGAATCTTTATGGGTATTCTGTTTGGTGTCATGAATGCTGGTGACAGGCCTTGAGGCAGAGGCGTGGACGTGTATAAAGAGCAAGCAACTCAACATATAGCCTGTGGGATACCTGGGACGTGCCAACACATCCAGAGGAATCAACCATTGAGCCCATTTCCAGTGCTATTTTTTTAGGAGTCTAGAAAGTTTCCTGACATCATAGCAGATTACTTTCATTTTCCTGTGGAAACAGAATTGTCTGATAATGCCTAGAGCAACAAAGGCCCTATCCTGCTCAGACTGAGTTTTGCGCTTGAATATCACAGCTGAGACTTACTGCTAGAATTTTGATCTAAGCACAGTGTTCAAGATGGCAGCACTTACTGGCTGAGAGTGACGGAGTTTGCATACTCTCTGAACAGAGAGTTATTCTACAGCATGAGATATAAATAATTGTCTCTTTTGAGTAGAGAAAGGGATATTTAATGTATTTGTTTAGAAGTGTTTTTCTCTAGCTTTATCTTTGGAGTGGTAAGTAGAAGCTGTCGGGCATGACCAACAATTAAAGTTATATAGTAGTTGTGCAGACCCGAAGGCCAATTTGAGAATTATTCATTTACACTTGATCATGGGGAACAATATTCTAGAAAGGAATTTGGAAGAGCAGAAGACTCCAAAAGCGTGGACCACTTCTTTTTGTTTTAATGTTTGTTTGTTTTGAGAGAGAGAGAGAGAGAGAGAGAGGGAGAGACACCGTCGGGGGGTGTGTGTGTGTGTGTGTGTGTGTGTGTGTGTGTGCGCGCGCACGTGTATACATCTGCGTGCAAGTCAGGGAGGGACAGAGAGAGAGAGAATCCCAAGCAGTCTCCAGATTGTCAGCACAGAGCCCGATGCGGGGCTCCATCTCACAAACCCTGAGATAATGATCTGAGCTGAAATCAGGAGTCACTGCTTAACTGACTGAGCCACCCAGGTGCCCCTGTGGACCACTTCTTAATACATGATAAAGTCTGTTGATGTTAGTATGAAATACTGATTAGTTATAGCAGGTATCTTATAGAGTTTAGCATGTGATGATGTTCTTGTCTCCAGGTGACATAATTCTTGCTTTCATTTTACATTTGCCTTCCTTCTCTCATTAACTTAAAAGAAAAAAAAAACTATGAACCCTAAAATTATTAACAATTCTCAGATAAAAAAAATCTAGTATTGAGTATTTTTCTTTTCACCTTGAAATCATTGCTAGTATTATATTTGAGCGAAAGTGAGGGCTCTGATGAATGCAAAGCTTTCAGCTTTCTGACAAATATTTTCTGGAGTGTCACACAGAGTCTCTTGCCCAAGGAAACGTGAACACACAGGGTTCACTTGAGGCTGGAGGGAGGGTCTCTGCCACGAGGGCAGAATAATCAGAAGGCCTTGCTGTTCTGCTCACTACTTAGCAGCTTGGTTTGCTTCAGGCTCTTGGGAGTTGTCAAACTAAACTCCAGGGAGCTCCAGGCTCTCCTCCAGCTGTGGTCAGCCATTCAAGGAAACATCTTTCTGGAGGTGAATGAGCCCTCTAGGAGACATGGTTTCATACAATTTTTATATTCAGTAGGTACTGGGAGCAAGGCTCTGTAAAAAAACAAAAATACCCTAATACACTTAAAAATCCTCCATGGACTACTGTTGTCTCAGAAATATGTCCATTAAAAAACAAAACAAAATCAGAGCTTCAGTTGTTACCAAGAACAGCCCCTCTTCTTCTACAGCTATATGACAACTCTCTCATTTGCCTTGTTTAAATGAAAGTAGATGTAGGCACAGTTAGATGAAGATGTGACATGTAAGAAACTTCTTCATCAACGTGAACTAATCCCTGCCACCACTAAAATACAGATGAATTGTTGAGGGGAAAAAAATTCTACTTGATGAGAAAACTACTTTAATCAACAATCACTTCCTCCAAAATGTTACCTGACTCATCTATTCGTTTATTCAACCCATATTTGGTGACCTTTCCCACCCACCCCCACCTTTGAGTAAATACTTCACTAAGTTATAGGAGGAACCAGAGCCTGCCCTCAAGGAATTTAAACACACGTAGAGGCAAAGTGGGAATATCTAACAAAAGTTAAAAGTAGCAGGTGGGAAGTGTCAAAAATGTGGTATGGGTATAAGTATTGGTAAAAATGTCAAAACCAAAGGGGAAGGTGGTGAAGAAGGAAAGATTACTCCCAGCTGAGGGAATTAGTAGACTGTTGAGGCGGCAGATGGGGGAAGGGGAGAAAGGACTTTGAAGGCAGGCAATGGGGCAGGGGTGGGGAGTGGGAGCAGCAGGGACAGTTCAGGGAATGTAAGGCCAGCAGTGATTAGCAGGGATTGGTTCCATAAAGCCTGAGATAAGGCTGCCCGAGCAACAGGAAATGATTTTGGGAAGGCAAG
The DNA here is from genome assembly GCA_028646485.1 of Cryptoprocta ferox. Lineage (NCBI taxonomy): Eukaryota > Metazoa > Chordata > Mammalia > Carnivora > Eupleridae > Cryptoprocta > Cryptoprocta ferox. The sequence continues at coordinate 76,231,829 of CM053560.1, read as the reverse complement.
TCCATTCAGACGGGAGACATCACTAGTTAAGTGGTTGTAGACCTGACTACATGGAGACTGAGTTTTTGTGCAAGACACTGACTTGATATGGTTGTAATTCTGCACAGCGAGTTTAGGAGAATTAAATGGGTTGAAACACCAGAAGCCTGGAGATGGAAATACTGGTTGAAAGGCTTTTGTATAACCAAAACACGTTTCCCAAAGTATGGGGAGGGTGTGATTTGTGGTAGGTAGGTGAATTTAAGTGATATTCAGATTTTTATAACATAGCCTAAATATGTATTAGAAAAACATAGTTTGCACATAAATCCTCTGACTCCATAGACTATTGCCATGGATGAGTCTGTGAGTGAAAAATAGGTCTATTAACTTAAATGTATTTTAAAAATGTTTTTTAATATTTATTTATTTTTGAGAGAGAGACAGAATGTGAGTGGGGGAGGGGCAGAGAGAGAGAGGGAGATGCAGAATCTGAAGCAGGCTCCAGGCTCTGAGCTGTCAGCACAGAGCCTGACGTGGGTCTCTCACTCACAGACTGTGAGATCATGACCTGAGCCGAAGTTGGATGCTTAATGCTTAACCAACTGAGCCACCCAGGCACCCCTATTAACTTAAATGTATTAAATAAACAGTACAGTGCGTATGATCTGCCTATATCGCTCAAACCTGGAAGGTCTTAGGGGAATGGCTAAAGGTTGGGGAACCATAATCTAAGTGAAAGTTTACGAGTTGCTATATTACGGTAATGGAAATGGAAATGAAGAGATAAGCTTGAGAAGTTGTCTGATGGGGAAATCTGCAGATTTTGGCCATTCAATTGTGATAAGCAAGGAAACAAGAGAGAGCATTCCAAGTTGTGGTAAGGTTTGGAGTCTGACCCTATTAAAATTCCAAAACCCATTAAAGACAAGAAAGACAAGTAGGTTCATGAGAAGGTAAGAAAGAGTTCAGTATATGACAGTAAGGAGTTTGGGAGACTTTCAGCGACATTAGAAATGCAGAACTGAAAAGCTGACATAGGAGGAACTTTAGAAGTGTCCTCAGAGTTAAGAGCTGAAGTTGTGACATTGTGACTGGGGACTACAGAGAAGTGAAGAGGACCAAGGATAGGTCCTTGGGGAAGTATATTTAGAAGCAATGGGAGTTAGAGAAGCTCAAGAAGATGTCAGAGAGTGAAGAGGAGAAGCAGGAACACAGAGGATCTTGAAAGAGCATTCCAAGTCTGAGCCTCGAGTGGAGCCCTTTGGTTAGCATAAGGTAGTCACTAAATAAATACTAAGGCAAAAGAAATACATAATCAACAGAGTTGAGATCTACAGAGTTTGAGGGCCAGAAGGGAGAAAATGCCATTGCATTTGGCCATGAGGAAGTCATTGGTGACCTTTGGGTCTGTAGAGTCTCAGCAGAGTGAAAGGTCAGAAGCCAGATTGCAAAGATAGAAGGACAGAGTCAGGGGATCTGGAGATGTACTCTCCTTTCAAGACATGAAAATAGAAACGATGCTAGCTTGAGGGGGAGCAGGGTAGAGAAAGGATTTATTTAATGTTTATTTATTTTAAGAGGGAGAGAGAGTGCGCGTGCATGCACCCATGCACACGTGGGGGAGGGGCAGAGGGAGAAAGTGAATCCCAAGCTAGCATGGACCCTGACATCTCAGGACCACAAGATCGAGACCCGAGTCAATGTCAAGAGTCAGATGCTTAACCTACGGAGCAACCCACATGCCCCAAAAGGATTTAAAATTTTTTTTTAATGTTTATTTATTTTTGAGAGAGGTTGCGGTGGGGGGAGAGAGGGAGATACAGAATCTGAAGCAGGCTCCAGGGTCTGAGCTGTCAGCACAGAGCCCGATGCAGGGGTTAAACTTGTGAACTGCAAGATTATGACCTGAGCCGAAGTCGAACACCCAACTGACTGAGCCACCCAGGCACCCCTAAAAAAAGTGTTTTTAAAAAATTAAACACAGGGTTTAAAAATTACATTCCCAGTAGGGTTACTGTGACACAGGACAGAATTAAATAAAAGTGCATGATACATTGCCATGCACATAGTACTTGTTCAATAAATCGAATTATTTTCCATGGTTATTTCTTGGATTCTACTTTGATGGGTTTTCACAGACTATCTTTTGAATGAATCCTGTATGTGTTTGACTTTTGGAAAGTGTATTTGTTGTAGTAAACAGTGACAAGGAAAACCTTGGCCCTGTTTTCTTAAAAATGAAAACTCCCGTAATTTGGTTAAGTTGCCTGTCATAGGCTGGGGTCTGCAGTTCCCAGAGCAGCAGGATTCTTACTCAGTGATACTGTTCTGTGTGCTCTTTGATTCGCTCATTTTGCTCTACTCAGTGCTAACCTCCTTCCCCCAGGCAGGCACACTAAGTGTCACTGTGACATTTCCCCTCCATTAGAAGAGGGAGCCATTGTTCATTAAAAGTCAGCACGGGTTTACTATGAGTGAATTCAACCAGACTCCATCTTGGCCTCTGACACAGTTGTCATGGTGCCCACGTCTGTTCATCCCTGTACGCCCAGTGTCTGACACAGATCCTGGCACATACTAGACACTTTGTGTTTATTAAATAAATGAATCAGTGAGGTCCTTGTGAACATGATGAAAAGTCATGTGCTGCTGAGAGTTTGGATAGGTGGCTTTGTTAAAAAAAAGTCAACACAAATAGATTTCTGGCATCCAAGTCCTGCTGGCTTTGTCTTCAGCCCAGTTATGTGCAGTTATTTTTAAAATAATGAGTTGATTGAGGACATTGGTGACTCTTTCTAATTTGTGCTGGATGAAGAGAGAGCCAATGTGTTAAACGGCAGGAGCAGAATCCAAAGAAATCCTAAGAAATAGTACAGCTAATGGAAAGAACAGTCCATGAATGGTTAGATGGCTTAGGTTTGAATCTTGGTTGCACCATGAACTAGGGGTGTGACCATCAGCAGTCCACTTAGCCTTTAAGCCTTAGATTCGTCAGCAAAGTTAGGAGGAGAATCACTACCTCATGCGGCTCTTGCATGGGTGAAATACATCGGTGCGATGTGCAAACCCTCGGAGCAGTGCACTTGACACAGAGTAGGAATCACTTAGCTTATTTCCTACTGCCAAAAGAATTTTGGATCTGTTGCAACAATGAGCCAACTCTACAAGATGAAATTATAAAGAAGATAAATGTAAAGAATGCTTAAGTACCAAAATTCAATTACATAAATATAAGACAGGAACTATATGACAGAAGGAGAGATTTTAGTTAACAGTAAGCACAATATGATTTAGCTAAAAAGAAAAAAAAAGCCTTGTATTAATACAACAGAATAACTAGAATGGTAGATGTCATGCAGAGTATAGGCCACACTGATTAGACTGGCTTTGGATTATGGTATACCAGTTATGGGCTCCACCCCTTAAGAGAGACAGTGACAACCTGCAGCCCATTGTGATGACATTGGCTGGGGGGTGGGGGTAACCTTGCTTCAAAGGCCTGTGGTATAAGAAATGGCCAGAAGCAGCAGGGCATGTGTGAATTGGAGAAGAGAACATTTAGGAGCACAATACAGCTGCCTTTATGGTCAGAAGGATTGCCCTGGGGAGAAAGGTAACCAGTGTTACTGTGTGACCTGACCCAGGACTCGGGCACGGATCAGCGGAGGTGAAGGGTAGCGTATTTCAGCTTGACCTCAGTCAGCACTTGCCAAGCGCCCACTGTCAGAATGCAGAATGAACCACCTGTGCAGATGGAAGGCTTCCCCTTCCTAAGCATCGTTAAGACAGGTGTGTTTGGGGCACCTGGGAGGCTCAAGTCAGTTGGGTGTCCTACTCTTGATTTCGGCTCCGGTCATGATCTCACAGTTTGTGAGATCGAGCCCTACATCGGGCTCTGCACTGACAGCTTGGATCCTGCTTGGGATTCTCTCTCTCTCTGCCTCTCTCTGCCCCTCCCCTGCTGGCACTCTGTCCTTCAAAATAAATAAACATTAAAAAAAAAAAAAGATAGGTATGTTTGTTCCTTGGCACGTGTGTTAGAGAGGAATTGAGAATTGGCTGTGAGACTTGACTGTGAATCACCCATGGGCCACTCCAACCCCATGGTACCTGGACTTCCCATACGTTTCCTAAGTCAAAGTGAAGACAGAGCAAAATGCTAGTTTTGCCTCAAAAAAGGCGGAATACAGCTCAGTTTACAGGCAGACAATAAAAATTAACCAAAAAGGGTAAAGAGTTTTTCAGCCCACTGTTTGTTTTATAACGTTTTAAAAGAACTGTTAACTGAATTTCCTTCTTAGCCTTAATCAAATTTTCTGATTAAGAATTCCTCAAGCTCTCCACAAAGTAAGCAGTCTTTCCTCTCACATCTGGCAATTTTTATAAAGAGAGCAACATGCTCAAGGCATAGCTCAAAATAGAACCTAAATCTCCCAACTTCTAAATCCCTGGGCTATCTCTATACAGCGCTTCTTATCCTGAACTTTCTAGCGGCTGTTCGAATTCACCCTTGTAGTCCTTGGCAGGCTCTTCTTGCAGCGATCCACACTCTTTGGCTTTCCAGCTTCAGAAAGGTGAGAGGACCTGGCAAGTGGAACCTCAGAGACTAAATAGCACGGGGAAGCCTGAATGCAAAGATGGGTTGGGAAAGGTCACTCCCATTTCTGGGTGGAGAAATGGTGATCCTTATTTTCAGCTAGGAAGACAATGGGATGAAGTCATGCAGCTTGGAGGTCTTGGTCATTAATCACAAAGCGGGTCGGCCCTCCGCTCCCAAGCCAGCATGAAAGTCAGGGCATCTGCAGAGGCTCGTTCCTTTTCCATCTGCCCCTCTTATTTACTGAGGGCACTCTGTGGCACAATACTTGAGCTGCTTATAAAAGTGAACCGCACTGTCTGTCTTCTCGGTGGGCATTTTGGTACAGTTGTGCAGGTTCTTCTCAATTCCCTGACTTCCCCCTGAAAAAGACACATGATAAGCCAGAGCATCCACTGTTGCTAAATGGTATACAACAGCAGAAGTTCAAGCACTATTTACTTCCAAATCTAAGAACTCATTTGCATTATTAATACACTAACTTGTGATAAAAAGAAAGGGGCAGGGGATGAATAGTTCGATCAGTGGTAGTTCTGCAAATTGTCACCAAGAGCCATTGGTTTCCCGAGGCTGATGACTGCTTTGCATTCTTCCACGGTGGACACCCAGAGCTGTTGAAAAGAATTGAGACGCTTGTCAACAGAACGCAAAGCTGGCCTTCCTCAAAACAATTTTAGTCTGTGAGGCTAATGACCTTTCCTTGCTGTTTGTTTTAGTTTGGAACTAAATGAGAAAATTGTTTTAGATAATAGTAGCTTGGTCTTCCTTTCCCAAGTATTTTATTGGGAAAAGCCAAGTAGCACAATTGTTAGCCAGTATTTAAAAAAAATATATATATATAAAATATATTTACATATATATATTTTATACACACACACACACACACATATATATATATGTATGTATGTAACAGACTAGAGGAAGTGCGAACTAGCCCAGAAACCTAACTTCAGAGTGGATAATGAAAAATAATACTAACAAAAAGCATCATGGTTACGGAGAAGAATGTCCATTGTTTGCTCATGTTACAAAATAATAATACACATATTAAAGTATGACACATAATAAAATATGACATTTCTAAGTGCTCCTTGCCTCCAGTTTTGTTTTAATTGTTTTAATGTTTATTTGTTTTTTGAAAGAAAGACATAGTGTGAGTGGGGGAGGGGCTGAGAGAGAGGGAGACAGAATCCGAAGCAGGCTCCAGGGCTCTGAGCTGTCAGCACAGAGCTCGAGGCAGGGCTCAAACCCACAAACTGCGAGATCATGACCTGAGCTGAATTTGGATGCTTAACTGACTGAGCCACTCAGGCATACCCCCCCACCCCTGCCTTTTTTTTAAATACCTGTAAACTGAGCTAGCTGATGAACAGTCTCTCAGGATGGGATAGGATCACCCTTGTTTCCTATTCAGCCTCACAGAAGAAAAAAAAAATTCTATTGAAAGAAAAGAACATAATGGTTTTTGCAATCCAGGTGAAAGACTTAGGAGGAGTTCGAAGATCAATTAATCTTTAAATCTTGATCACTCAGTCTCTTTTCTGAAAAGCAAATAAATTCTCGGCCCGGGAGATTTTGAAGTCTGCAACCAAACATAAATATAAACAAGAGATATTCAATGAAGAATATAAAAATCCTACTGGAGAAGGTAAAAGTTGAGTGGTTTTCATTGAACTTGAAGTACTTAGTAGTCCATTGGAAGTGGCATATACTTTTTTAACATAGGCACAGATATGGGCTTCTTTGGCTGTCTGTGGGTGGGAATGTATGGGAATGTTTAAAGTATTTAAGTAAAAACATCAAATAGGCTTTACTTAAACCACCAGATAATTTACACACATTTGTAGCATTGACCATTTCCCTGTGGATCCCCATGAGAGTGGAGAACAGAGATGCTCGTTTGCATCGTTGTGAAGCAATGAAATTTCTGTAAGCCGTGATCTGCTTGCATGTAATAACTCGATCTGCTTCATGCAGACAAAATATATTAAAAGTATGGACGAGTGAAGTTTGTGCCCCAGGGAAAAGGCGAGATAATGCATTGAAATTGTTCAGAGGTAGTTAGATGCCTAATGGTCTAATATGTGAGCTATGTGAGGTCTGGGGTCTGGTTCTCATAAATTCTGGCTAGACTGATCCTGTAATTTCAAGCAAAGGATAAAAGCGTTAGCCAGAATCATCAGTGTTCAAGGTCCATGATGCTGGATATTATTCATGTAAAGATTTTAAAAAGAAAAACACTTCAAAAGGGATGTTGTGGAGTATAATTCATGGTTCTGTGTATTTGTGTGTTTGTGCTTGAAAATATATGCATACCTACATGCACAGTATAAGCCATTTAATGAAATAAATTAACTTGGAATTTATAGAAACCTTCCACATCTTTTCCATGATGGGATAGGGTTTTTGATATAATAATGTGCAGCATGAAAAACCATGTAGGATCTAATTATTTCGACTTCAAACTGACATATCTGTGCTTAAATTGGAGTAAAAAACATGTTTGTAATAAAAATTTACCATTACGAATGGAATAATTTAAAACCAATTTGGACGGATTCAGGAGTGATTAGAGGAAAAAGTTCCCAAGACATTTGGTAGCCTTATAAATGATTTCACAAAATATGCTAAGACTATCCTACCAATTACATTGGCTGAATACTGAATCCCCAGATTTGAAGAGAAAATTCTCTAAGAGCTGGGCTTTTGGAATTAGGTATTTTGGTGGGTATGAGAACCCTTGATAATGTTCTCCTTTATATAATGTATTTCATCGTGGGGGTAGTAGTTTTGAAGTTTTCATTTGCAGTTTCTTTTCTTTTTTTAACCAGCTCACTCATGTTTGAGTCTACAGTATATTTATGCAGTCTTTCCTGCCAGAGTCCTTGACAGTATTTTTAAATGCTTTCCCTCACTGACTAGGTTATACCAAGCACCGCTCTCCTTAAGTTCTCAAAACTATACCACCCACACACACATCATGAATAGAGATGTGCATGCTTTTTTTTTCTTTTGTAAAACAAAATATTCAACCTAGACTTACTTTGGCTTCATTGTGACCCTGAAAATCAACTCAGATTCATAGCTATGGAGGTAGGTGGCATGAGCATCTATTTGATCTGATGACAAGGCTATTATTGTAAACTTGTGTTCATAAAAAAGGTCTGCAATTACAAATATATCTATAATTATAAAATCTCTATTAGGACCATACGTTAAAGCATTCTGACATTCTCTAAGAATCGCGGTAGAAAATACCCTTTGGGTAGAAAAACTGTTGATCTAGCCTTCAGAGTTTACCTGGAGATGTTTGTAGATTCAGTTACATGTGATTGATTGAGTTTGACTTTTCAAATAGCTGAAGATGCTTAACCACAAATTATTCTGCGTGACAGTGTAGCGCATCTATACAGCCATTATCTTTTAATATTTCAAATTTATAAATACTTGTCATTAGGCATCTAGGAGGTGATATTTCTTATTTAAAACTGAGGAGGGGCACCTGGATGGCTCAGTCAATTAAGTGTCCAAATTCAGCTCACGTCATGATCTCACGGATTGTGGGTTCGAGCCCTGTGTACGGAGCTGTGCTGACAGCTCAGGGTCTGGAGCCTGCTGTGTTTTCCTCTCTCTGCCCCTCCCCAGCTCTCTCTCTCTCTCAAAAATAAATAAACATTAAAAAAATTTTTTTAATTGAGGAAACCAGTCCCAGAGATTTAGATGCTATTTAAAATATTTTTTAAACATCAGATTGTAAAATTTGCATCACTCCTTACTTTTTCTCTTTTATAACCACATTTCACTTATGTTTCACCTGGAGGAAATATATTCAGAGTTCCATCTACCAGTCAGATAATGAAGCAGAATTATAAGGAATCACATTGCTCTTTATCCTAGTTAGATGCCCTAGTAAACTTTGAATAAGTGGGTTGATACCATTTAATGAAAGTATATGAATTATTTAAATACTTGAATCTATGATTTGGGGGGGTTGGCCTCATGTAAATAATTATAAAGTGGGAAATGTTTCCCAAATTTAACTCTTTTATGGGCTTTCCCCCCATATTATTTGGAAGGAAATCCAAGCTGCAGTTTAGCTCTGACTTGGAATAAGTTTATTGGTGTGTCCATCCTTCCATGACTCTGGCTACCACTTTACCAGTGACATTTTCCTGCTGCAGGTTTATGAACAGAAGGTGACCATGTGACAATCCTCAGCTACAGATAATTCTCAAGAATTTGTGGTAGAGTAGGGTTATTTGACTTTTCATTATGTATTCTGTCCATTAGAGAGACTCATAGTTTTAGCAGGAAGGGTAGGTACTAGAAATTTGGAATTAGTTTACATTTTCTATCCAAAGTTAGGTAATGTGATTACGTTTTGATTACTTCAGTTCTAAACATCTGAAGGCAAAATTCAAAATCCGTGCTAAAAAACCCGAGTCAATTCCTCTCACCCTCCCCCGTCTCTCCCCCTTGTCCTCATTCTCCAAATCTTTTCCAGATTGTTTGCAAAATGAAATTATCTAATTTCACGAGTATTTGTTCTAAGAAAGCACTAGAGTAGAGAGAATCCAGAGACCCAGTTTTAAAGCCCAACATCTTAAGACCTTTTTTGTCCATGAAATACCACATTGGATTTGTTTGGAACTTTGAGAGAACCACCCTGGGCCAAACATGGCCCAATGTAGCTATGAACCGGCACACTGATAATGCCGTTTATGGTAAATGACAAATGTCAACAAGTCGAGTTCTGAAAGCACTTTGCTCCAGATCTCTGAGAAACACATAAAATACTATGAATATTGTTTTAAAGATTATGTTGGTTTGTGGTCTTTCAGAAAACTCTGCATGCTTGTAGTTGTCTAATTTCATTATTTCTTTCCAAAATTTATACCACTAAATCAAACTGTAGCAAGAATTTATTCAGGACATTTTAATATCCATTGAGGCACTGTTTCAAAGTGTACATCTGCTTGCTTAATTATAATATTTCTGAATTTGTAACTCTTGCCACTATTAAATTTAGTTTTTAAAAAGCTTCAGACTAGGAACCAATGCTGAATTATTAATTTGAACATTATGAACTTTTCAAGTTCTAAGTATAGAGGAAGAAATACTGAGCTAATTTGACTAATTAATCTAGTTGATTACAGTATATTTGTACAAGCAGAGTTAATCTAGCAGACCAAAAGTTTAAGAAGTCTCTAGTAAAACGAAAAGGGACACAAATTAGTAATTCAGTGACTAAGCAAGTTAGATTGAAAATGGATGCCTTAGTATATATTTTTAATCATCTTATAAAGAGATGATTATATAGCTTGATAAACTTCAGGTTTTGTGCTTTGTACTTGCATTATGGTTCTGACACTCACAAAGTGTTCTACAATACCACATAATTAAAATTTTTGTTTCTAGTTACTACCTGGTGAAAGCATACCCAGACTGAAGCATTTTATATTTCTTTTCTGCAGATTTTCTCACTGCCCTGTGCTATCAGCTTTATTTATTTAGCGCATACTATGAAGGTGCATGTGAGAAATAGGCTCTCTTGTTTGTTTAAATGTCTCCCCTACGATAAAGTGGATGATTACAGAGTTAGCGAAAATGGAATCCTTTTTGCTTGTGACAAAAACCACATTAAATGGGTCTGATTTGAGGTCTAGTCACTGATTCTGTCCCATGATAAAAGAATAAGATGTGGAATGTGCCCAAACAGAACTTCTAAAGGTATATGTTAAATCAAAGCGTGTTCCTTTGAGTTTGTATAAAAAGAGAAAAATCTCATTGATTTTATGGAAGAATTAAGGGAAAATATCACTCCATGGATTGCTTGATGTGAGGGAATACTACAGCATTTTGCTTTAGTCTGATACTTAGTAGACAAGTCCCCTGAGTAGGAAGCATGGCTAATTCTGTTCTTTTAAAGTGCCTAATGTGGTGTTGACACACTCAAATGTTAAATAATATATTTTAACATGAAGGGAAAGCTCAAAGCTTTCATGAGGTAAGGCTGAAAAATAGTTATACGTGGCCCTTGGTTCATGGAAATTAAAGAGGTAAAGAAGTCACATTCATTTATTTATTACAGGAAAAATCCTACAGTCTTGTGTTTAGCACATGTTGGATTTACATCTCCTAGATTTTCAGGGCTTCACATCCTTCCTCAAGGAAAAAAAATTGTCTAATAGCACTGACTATCAGGATTTTTTTTTTTTTCCTGAAAAGCATACCTCCTTCGCTGGCACTCACTTTAAAGTATTCTACTAAAAACATTTAGTCTTTGCTTTATTCTTAAAAATGTACAATATACTTAAAACATCGAATTATATAGTTTAAATGAGTGCATTGTATGGCATGTGAAATGAATCTCCAAGCCATAAAAAAATAATAAAATAAAATAGTCCATTAGTTAAGCTGATACAGTTAGTGCCTTCATTTGTCCTTCTTTGACTAGTTTTACCTTTATAGGTAAAACTTCAAACCAAAATAATGATTTCAAGTAACAAATTTCCAGATATGTCAAAAAAGAGATACTTTAAAAAAGTGATAGAGGTGAAGAAGAGATTGCATTTACAGCTCAGGCACTAAAAATGGGATTTTATTTTAGCATTAACAAATTTATAATTTTACTCCGGCTCTATTGGCTGATTTGATATTAGACAATTAATTTTTCCCTACAGATTTCACAAAATGTGAGTGCACGTATTCATTTAATACATTGATTTAAATTTTATTTATTTTTAATTTTTTTTAAGTTTGTTTATATATTTTGACAGAGACAGCACAAGCGGGAGAGGGGCCGAGAGAGGGAGAGAGAGAATCCCAAGCAGGTTCCTCACTGTCAGCACAGAGCCAGATACAGGGCTTGAACCCACAAAAACGTGAGATTATGACCTGAGCCGAAACAAAGAGTTGGATGCTTAATTAACTAAGCCACCCAGTGCCCCTACCCAGTAGATTTAAATTTTAAATCTAACTGCATTTTTTTGGGAGTGTGAAAAAAAAAAAAAAAGAACTCTGTTTAAAGGTGAGGCTGCAATGCCCTGTCTTCAAGTACTCATAGCCTGGGGGTGTACCAACACTAAGTAGCCATGGTCCTACACCATAATTTCACTATAGAAACAATAACCATATATATTCAGCGAATACCTGGCAACCACCAAATAACCTGCTGATAAAGCAGCAATTAAGCTACTCTCTTATATGAAATGTTATATATAAGGTACTTTGTACAGTGACTGGCACATAGCCCTCTAAATAGGAGTTGACCAGTAGTAGTAACCGTGAAAGTATAGTAACAACAGTAGGAGTTGTAATAGCAGTTAAATAGATGTGATTAGACCAATGGTGACATTCATTTCACTTAGATCTCAGGGAAGAGCTTTGCTGGCTGGAGAGAAATAAAGAAAAGTTGGGCAGAGGGTATGTCTGGGCCTTAGAGAGTTGCTGTTAGGGCTAACCCTGAGTGGCTGGAAGGCCATACATGTGAGCATCTGAGGAAGTTGAAACTGAGAGGAAAAGTCCTTAAGAGGAGTATTACTCCCTTCCCAATCTGAATTTAGGCCAACCCTAAGGCTATTATAATTAATATTCAAAGGTAAATACTATGATGAGCATATAGATGGTAGAGCTGATTTACCTGCATAATCAGCGGGTAGATGGGTAGAGGCAGTGGTAGCAGAAATATTAGACTGCAAATTAATTGGAAAACCATGAACTCTAGTTTGGTTCAGTCCCCCAGTTGTCTCTAACTCATCACTTGACCTCTTGGTTTAAAGCTAAATACGGTCTTGTTTAACTCTCAAGTAGCAATGATTCTTTGTGTTTAGCATTTTTTCTGATAGTTAATGAGTAAACAGGAAATGTCAGGCATTGTAGATAAGAAGAAATATGGTTTTAAGGTAGTGTTTTGAAGTTCGACACTGAGAACATTAGTTAAAGATGTCTTTACAGGAGTTAGCCCTCTTTGCATTAACTGGTAGGTTTAAAGTCTGCAAAATGGGGCCCCAATTTTTCCTGCAGAGCCTTTCACTTTCTTGAAACAAGGTTTCCCCTATATTACGTGGATGTCTTCTTCCATAAAGGAGGCGTAGGATTACCCAGAAATACATAATTTATTGTTATATTATGGAAGATAATGAATTAATCTTAAAATGCTTTGTAAATGCTTAGATGAATACAAAATTGTTGTTTTGGGGACCTGCCAAGTCTTGAACATCTCATTAAAGAGACAGAAAAGAGTTGTCTTCATTTGGGAAAATGGCTAATGGTTGTTTAACATATTTCCATAGTGAATGGTTATTTATCGTCAATTTCTGCCTTTCCACAAATCCATTAGTGACTTATGCAGCACGCCTTGGAGTATTCGGTCCTGGGCCAAGATGAGCTATTTTCCTCACAACTGTTATCTGTTATAACAAGTAGAGTCATAACAGTTGTGTAGAAAGGACACTTGTTAGACATGACAATATTTTGCTGTTTCTAAAAGGTTTCCCAAGCCAAATGACAGGAATGTTAGCTTGCAACCATTGTCACTAAATTCATATTTGCAACACAGTTGGAAAATTGATGAACAAAGAAAACTTAGGCTGCTTTGACATTCCTCAAGGGATAAAGTTATCTAGGTCCAAAAAAAAAAAAAGAATCTAATGTGACCCATTTGGATGATTGTAAGTATCTGGCATCTTTAAGAATCTAAGTGCGCTCCCAAGTGCTCTTATATCCTTAAAAAATTATAAAACAGCTGAGCTAAAATTTTGCATAGATCTGATGTTTAGTGCAACATGTATTCTCAACAGAGAAACTGAGAGTGCCCACAAGGAAGTGGGAAAGGGAGTAAAAGACAATTGTGGAGTCAAAGATAGACTTTTAAAAGTTAGAAATTCTACCCAGAGCAAGCCTTTCTTGGGGTGGGGAGACATTGGCTGTTAATTTTCTGAAGGGACATCACAACTAGGTTGTGGTTCTTAAGAAAAGTGTCTCTCAGAGTCTAGGGTGAAGTTATGGTAAAACTAACTGGCTAAATGGTCACTAGATATGAGACCAATTCTGCCACAAGCCACTTACTAATATGGTAAAATTTTGGTGGCAAAGAAAAGATGTCAACCTAGGGGCTGAGAGTCCTTTGTCTCCCTCTCTGTTCATAGAGATCATCTTCATCTGAAATGAATTTCAGTTACGTCCAATTTTTTTTTCAAACACTTGATTCAGTCACCAAACTCACCACTGGGATTAGATCAGAGGATCTAGCACTCAGTTTCTAGGGTCTGTAGACCCTAGCCTTTCCTGTCTGTCCCCATGGTCTGAAGAGATGACAGTAGGTATCTAAAGCATCAACTCAGTATTTCTGTTGTGTTTTGTGTTGCTTTTTCAGGTTACTAACACCCACTGAAACAAATCTCCATATTGAATTCTCTCTGTTAAGATAACCACTGTGATTCTTTATACTACTGCCTGATTATTGAGCGTGGGGTGGGTGTGTGAGTATAATCTAGAAACTTTGGTTTTCTCATGTAAGTCTTTTGGGGCACAAACTTCACCACCGCCAAACATACTTCTCAGGGTAGCTTCCGGCAACACATACATTCACCAGCATCTGTGAAAGCACTAACTGCCTATCAGTCAAGGTCCACTCCAGAAGACAAGAATCCTATGGAGTTGGGACTCAGTCCTCTGAGAAGGGCTTCATCCAGCGAGTGCTGGTACTAGTACTCCGGGAGCTGGGCCTCAGATCTCTCAGGAGGGCCACTGCCAAACTAGTCCTGACACCTCAAAGTGGGCATCACAAACTTGATTCTGGCAGTGCCGGAGAAGCTGGAGACTGGAGCCACATGTAGCCACCACACTAAAGTGCCCTTGCAAGGGAAATGCAGGTAGGACCATGAGAGCACAGGAGGAAGAAGCCCTTTTCCTCCTCCTGTCTTCCAGGCTTTTTACAGTGCTCCCTAATGCCAATGCTGAAGGAGCCTGAGGACAAAGGAGAAACGTAATTTGTAATGTCGTGGCCCAGCATCCCAAAGCAGAGTACAGAAGAGAGAGTGTGGAGCTGGGAGATTTGAGCTCACTAAAGCCTGCCCTGGAAGCTCCAGTGAACACATCATATTCAGTTAATGTGTTAAATGTAATCATGTTTACTGAGGGAGCGGTATGAAGCCTAAGAATGTAAAAACAATAGTTAAGTTTTGCTAAGGAGCAGCAATAGTTGACTGTCTCCACAATACAATGATTTGAACATCTGTGGCAGCAGAGGCTACATCAGAATGGATCTAATTGGCAGTGCCCAACATGATCCCCCACCCCCCCGCCCCGTCCCCCAGTTACTCTCTCAATACCCAGGAAAGCCCCAGAAATAATAAAAGTGATGATAGAATCAGAAACCAGGACTGATAGAATCTAGGAAGAATAGGTCCTATTTATAAGGCCTATGGAGCTTCAGCTCACAGCGTATCACCGCTTTTCCTGCATAAAAGAATGAGTGTGGCGAGAGGTAAGAATATGCTTTATAGCTCTCTCACCATCTGCCTGCCGACCCGGGGACCCAGAATTGGGCCAACCAGAAATCTGAGCAAAAACCCTGCCCAGCCCTTGGGAGCTTCTCTGACAGCCACCACACTTCAGCCACCACCTTTCTACAACAAACAAATTTTTGGGAAACAAATGGACAGAAAGTTAGGGGAATGTTAACAGTGGCACAGGGCGTTCTAATAGGTGTATTCCTTCTGAGGAGGCCACGGTGAGAAGTGGGGCATCGATGGGAAAAAATATTAGCTCTGCAGACTATGGATTTCAGTTTCCCAAGTGCTGTGCTCACCTCCGAACAGAGCAAATTGCACATCTGAAGATGCTTTCATTCAAGAGCCAGAAAAAAATCATGAGAATACTGCCCTGTAAGAAAACAAGGCCTCTAGGAAAAGGAAAAAAAATAAATGGAAAGGAAGATGATGTAATGAAGACCACAGGATGATGAAAGAAGATTGAAAAGAAGCTAAAAGCACAAGAGTGAGATTAAAACATGTTAGAGTTGGTCTTGTGGAAATATCACAGCATCATGGAGGGGGGCAAATTTGAAGACCTTTCCCATGATGGAGCAGAGAAAGACAAAAAGGTAAATAATGAGAAAGAAAGCAATGATAGAAGAGCAGAGAATGGAAGACCAACATATGGATAATTGTTCTTACTTAAGGAAGGCTAGGTACAAATAAAATAAAAGTGGTAATCAAGAATATAACAGAAAATAAACCATAACTTCCCTGAACTGAAGAAAGGACTATGTATGCCATTTGAAAGAACTCACAGACTCAAGAGCAAATATTGAGTTACAAAGATGTAGAGGAAAAACTACAGGCGGAAAAAACAAGCATGCCTACTTACCATAGGAATGAAGAGATGGTAGGTAAGTGGGTAGGTAGGTAGGTAGATGTCAAACTGGTCTCAAACCTGTCAAAAATACCAGAAGAAAATGGAACAACTACAGAACTTAAGGAGAAAATATTGTAACTCAATTAAATTATACAAACCAAAGTGTTGATCATTTTCAGAAACACAATTTTTAAAAACACATACTCATAATGTGTATCCTTGAAAAAATTAAAAAGACGTATTTCAACTAATAGAGAAAGCCAAGTTAAGAACTCAGGAAGGGAGAAGTCATGGTTTATAATTGGAATGATTTTTGAAAACAGTTAAAATAAAAGTAGCTCAATAATCATCATAAAATGTGGTAAAAATTAAATTCAAAAGAAAAAATATGTAAAGCAGATACCTTACTTAAGAGATAATGAAGCAGGGGTGCCTGGATGGCTCTGTTGGTTGGGGGTCGGACTTCGGCTCAAGTCATGATCTCACCATTCTGAGTTCAAGTCCCACGTCGGGCTCTGTGCTGACAGCTCAGAGCCTGGAGCCTGTTTCAGATGCTGTGTCTCCCTCTGTCTCTGCCCCTCCCCCACTTGTGCCACACGTATGCGCTCTCTCTCTCTCTCAAAGATATTTTTTAAAAATTGAAAAAACAGGTAGTGAAGCAAAATTTTTCTGATCTAAAAATCTGTATTATATTGGCAAAGATTGGTAAAGGAGATATAGTGCAAAGTGTTAAGCTCCTTGTTTTTATATATGATAAAGGTGAAAGATGTAATTCACTGAGTTATTTGATTCAAAGAAACATTGCTTAAGAAGTGATACCAAAAATATACCTCTAAAAGAATGAAAATAATACTTATCTTCCAAAACACCAGATCAAAAATGAATTCAATTAACAGATTTTTATCAAATTTTGACAGTCTACTAAAAATAACAGATTTTTTCAGTATCCATAAAACATTTTAATAATCGAATATATGTTAGGCCTCAAAGAGTATCTCACTTAATTGCAAACTTCAAAGGTAAAGTAGGCCACATTATTTGACCACATTAAAATAAAATGAGAAATTAATAATAAAGAATTAAAAGCATATATCCATGTTATTTAAAATAATAATAAAAGTCTTTCCCTCAAACAATTTTGTCATCAAAAATGAAATAAAAATTGAAATAACAATTTAAAAATAAATGACAATGAAAACACTGCAAATAAACCCACAAGAGACACAGTCAGAGCTATAGTTGGAGAAATACTTAAATCATTAAATAATTCATTATTAAGCTAGAATGAATAAAAATAAGTGGATTCCATAAGGAAAGACGAAGAAAAACTAATAGAGAAGTAAATAATTATGAAAAAAGTTGCAATAAATTTATTCAG
This sequence comes from Cryptoprocta ferox, assembly GCA_028646485.1. Taxonomy (NCBI): domain Eukaryota; kingdom Metazoa; phylum Chordata; class Mammalia; order Carnivora; family Eupleridae; genus Cryptoprocta; species Cryptoprocta ferox. The sequence continues at coordinate 76,214,511 of CM053560.1, read as the reverse complement.
GAACTAGTCTAGAAAATAAAAATATCAACTGGAAATACTTGATGAATCAAGAATAAAAGATGGCTACAAACAGAAAATTAGAAATGAGGAAGAAGAAATAACTACAGATAAACAGGAGGTGATAATACATTAAAACTTTCAGTGGTTTCGAAAATCTTAATGAACTGATTTTTTAAAATGGGATGTTCTTCACACCATGATGGCTATAATTAAAAAAAACTGGATGCTAAACAGCTAGTGAAAGTCAACACGCATTTCTGGTTTTTAAATTCTTAATAAATAGGGAATAAAGGGATATTTTTATGGTGCACAGAATATGTATCAGAATATAATACTTGGTATCATATTAAATAAGGAACCTCTACAGATAGAGTCACTATAAATAAGAAACAATACTTGCCTGCTTTTCTGCGAGTTGTTCGGGATATTGTAAGCGATGCAACAGGAGGTAAAAACTAAACCAGAAGTTTAGATGCCAGAAAGGAAGAGAAAAATTTAAATAATTTGCAAATAGTGTTGTCTGCCTGAACAACAAGAAAAATCAAATGAAAGGAAAAGAATCACACGAAAAACTATTCAAAACAGTGTGAAGTCATTAGGTTACAGAAGCAGTCGACAAATGTAAATAGCTTTTTACTTATCAGCAATAAGAGAAGAAAAAGAATCAACAAAAATGTGTAATATCAAATAATAACTTTAAAAGAAATTGTTTTATTCCTATTTGAAAAAAAATGGCAAAACTGAGGGACATGAAAGAAAACTTGACCGAACGGAGAGGTATATTGTAAACCTATCAGTTTTCCCTATCTACACAGCAAAATCTTAAAAGAAATTTTTGAGGAGAAGCCTCACAAAAATTATTCTAAATTTTATTTTGAAGAATGAATTCACTAATATACCCTACGATGTTTTTTTAAAGAGCAACAAAAATAGGGCATTGCCCTACTTTAGTTAATACGCTTTATAAAGCTATAGTAATTAAGTCGGCTTTGAACTGGCACAGAAATGAACCTGCTTGTCGGTGAAGCAGGAGAGAAAGTATAGAACCATACCCAAGTTTACATAAGAATTTATTTTAATTTTTATCTTATTTTTATTTTTAAATTTTAAATCCAAGTTAGTTAACGTATAGTATAATAATAATTTTAGGAATAGAATTGATCACTTAACGTATAACACCCCGTGCTCATCCCAACAATTGCCCTCCTTCATGCCTATCTCCCCTTTAGGTCTTCCCCCAACACCCAACACCCCTCCAGCAGCCCTCAGTTTGTTCTCCGTATTTAAGAGTCTCTTATGGTTTGTCTTCCTCTCTGTTTTTATTTTTATTTATTTTTTTTAAATTTTAAACGTTTTTATTTATTTTTGTGTGAGAGAGAGAGGGATTGCAAGTCAGGGAGGAGCAGAGAGAGAGGGAGACACAGAATCCAAAGCAGGCTCCGGGTTCTGAGCCGTCAGCACAGCACCCGATGCAGGGCTCAAACTAATGAACTGTGAGATCATGACCGGAGCCAAAGTCGAATGCTTAACCTACTGAGGCATCCAGGCATCCCTGTCTTCCTCTCTGTTTTTATATTATTTTTGCTTCCCTTCCCTTATGTTCATCTGTTTTGTATCTTAAATTCCACATATGAGTGAAATCATATGATATTTGTCTTTCTCTGACTGACTTATTTTGCTTAGCATAGTGCATTCTAGTTTCATCCACGTTGTTGCAAATGCCAACATTTCATTCTTTTTGATCACTGAGTAATATTCCATTGTGTGTGCGTGTATGTGTACCACATCTTTACCATTCTTCAGTCGATGGATTTTATTTTTAAATAAAGATGGCATCTCAGTTGGGAGAAGACAGACTAAGTTATATCATTTGATTCCGAATGAATTAAAAATTTGAATGTAAGAAAACAAAATTGGTAGGATATAATTAGATAGTTTTGTAATTTTAAGTTAAAGAAGTCCCCCTATGCATGATTTCAGGGGCAGAAAACGGTATTAGGTATGACTATTAAAAAAATTAAGCTTTCTATATGGCAAGAAACACCATAAACAAATGATAAGACAAATGACAAAGTCCATTCCAAAGGATTGGAGGGGCACCTGGGTGGCTCAGTTGGTTAAACAAGTGACTCTTGATTTTGGCTCTGGTCGTGATCTCATGGTTCGTGAACTCAAGCCCCGTGTCAGGCTCTGCTGTCAGCTTGGGATTCTCTCTCTCTGCCCCTCCCCAACTTGTGCTCCCTCTCTATCTCTCTCTCTCAAAATAAATAAATACATTTTTACAAAAGGCACTGGACTATATATAAGCAAAATATAATTTTATAGTATCTTTAATTATATATAAATTATTATGTGGCTGAGTGTATATAGTTGAATTAAACATGCATCTGATGAAACTCCACTCTAAGTAATTCATTAGTGAAAAAATGCAAATGATCAGTAACCATCAGAAAAAAATTTATCCTAACTAATACTTGAGGTAATAAAAATTAAATAAGATACAAATTGTCATCTCTCAGATTGGCTTACATCAAAGTCAGTGACAGTGCCACATTTGGCAAGGATGTCGGAGAGGGTCACTTTCATATTACATTAGAGATTCAGTGTCTACCTTGATAGAACCTTTCTGAAGAGTCACACTATAAAAGATGCATACTTTGGGGGTGCCTGAGTGGCTTAGTTGTTTAAGTGTATGACTTCAAAGGGCTCAGGTCATGATCTCACTGTTCCTGAGTTTGAGCCCCACATCGGGCTGTCTGCCATCAGCACAGAGCCCCCTTTGGATCCTCTGTTCCCCTTTCTCTCTGCCCCTCCTTGCTCGTGCCCGCACGCTCTCTCTCTCTCTCTCTCTCTCTCTCTCAAAAAAATAAATAAACAAAAGAATGCGTACTTTTGATCCCAGGTTTCCACCTCTAGCAATTTTCCTAAAAAATTAATGATTTAATGAGCAAAGATATATCTTTGTACTTACCAGTAGATCTTGATTATAGTTGTTGTTTATTTTAGTCATAACATTGGAAGCAGTCTATCTACTAATTGAGGACAAATTGGACAAATTACTGTGAAATATTATACAGCCATCAAAAACAATAACAGGTGGACCAACAAGTCTTACTTACACGAACATCTGTTAAGATCTGCTGTTCAGACCTGGACTTCAGCTCACATAATGTTAGTTGCCATAGAGAAGACAATTAAATTACCTAAAATAAAAAAATGATCATGGTGATGTGTAATTATTGATAGGAGAAGATGTTCATACCATTTTTTAAAAAGCAGGCAGAATATAGTACATGTAGCATGAACCCATTTTTTTGTAACAATAATATAAATTCAATTATATATTTATGGAATATGTTTTGGAAGGTTGTGACGTAAAATATTAGCTGGTCTTTTCTGGGAAGGAATTATTTGGGACATAATTTGTTTTCCTTTTTTTATTTGCTTTTTTTTTTTTTGTCTTTCCTAAGTTTCCTACTTTTTTTTTTTAACATTTCAGAATAAAATGATCCATGTAATAAACAAGAATTTAATAACAATAATAATAAAAATGCTCTTGAGTGCATGAAACAGGAATGCTAGTGTGGTACAATGATAAGACTACAAATCCTGGAGCCGCATTGGCCTGGGTTCATCTAATCTAGATTCGGGTCTTTCCTGACAGTGTTACTTCAGGTGGGTCATTCAACATCTCAGATTCTGCATCTGTAAAATGCAGAGTTGCTCTGAGGATTAGCAAAAATACATGTAAGTCACCCAACACAGTCTCTGGCACATATTATGCATTGAACCAAAGGTTAATCCTTGTTGCCGCTGTTCTTGTAGTAAATGCCAAGGAAATTGGCCCGAAGACCAGAAAGAGATTTGTATTGCTGAGATGAAATATGAATTAATTGTTAAGAAGTTTTTGTGTGTAACGTATCTTCTTGTGAAATAGGGAAGATGTGCATGGTTTTCCCAAAAGAGAGCAGCTTATCAGAATTTGTGCCATGTGACAGTGTGTACTGGTGGCGTATGTGTCCTTCTAGAGGGCTAGAGGGGGTAACGTTTTCAGTTGGGGTCCTCTTAGCCTCTAAGCAAGGAATTCTGTGCATCTCTAGTTGCTCTGCAGGCAGTGAGGGGAGTTGGATTAGTTGCTTGCTCTCCCCTTAGACTTTTGATTCTGAGAGCCCATCACCATGTGCCTTTGTTCACTAAAGCCCTGAAGACTAGAAATCGCTCAAGAAGATAAAGATCAGCTAGGTGCTCCTACATGTTATCTTAAGGAATTAGCGAGAGGGAGTTCCACAAGTAAAAGAACCTGTTTTTGTGGATATTTAATGTTATGAGTTGATATTTATTACTCTTATGAGTTGACAGTGTGCGAGTAAGTAGTTCACTACAGTGATTACCTTTAATATGCCAGTCCTATGACATAGGGTTTGCTTACTATTCCTTCTAATAGAGGAGGAGCCTAAGACTTAAGCAAGATGATATGTGTGGTAAATACAACTATGAGCTTGAATTAGATACTATCTGATGTCAAAATCTATGCTTATAAACACGTTGCTACCCTACTTCCCTATTCCTTCCAATCAGTAGGATTTTTTTTTTAAGTTGTGTTTCAGGATATCTCATTCGTTGCTGTCTGTTTCATGGATTTGATTTAAATCCTTTTCTTCAATACTGATGCCAGGAGAAACCTGGCTTTAAGTAACTATAGGAGACGTTCTTGAAAAATCTTTTTTCTGGGGCTCCTGGGTGGCTCAGTCGGTTAAATGTCTGACTTTGGCTCAGGTCATGATCTCGCGGTTTGTGGGTTCGAGCCCCAGGTTGGGCTCTGTGCTGACAGCTCAGAGCCTGGAGTCTGCTTCAGATTCTGTGTCTTTCTCTCTGCCTCTCCCCCACTCATGCTCTCTCTCTTTTTCAAAAATAAATAAACATTAAACAAATTTTTTCAAAAATCTTTTTCCTGAACTGAAATTTTGGTTCTAAGACTCAATTATTGAATTGTTATTTGTATGCTTGCCACACCTCCCCTGTTTGAGTTTGTAAGTTTTTGAAGGCAGGAGTTGCCTTTTACTCCTCTTTATATCCCATGCAAGCATAATGCTTGCCCATAGTAGGTGGTCAATAAACATCGAATTAAATTGCCTGTCCCCATTGATCATACTAAAAGACAAAGAAATAAAAGTTAATTGCTCCCACCAAACTTACGAGCAAGTCAGTCTCAATCCTCTGATCTGCTGTTTCCTGTCTAGTTTCTAGACACAGAGGTATAGTGCCCTTGGTCTCTGTCAGCTGTGGTGTTTCAGTGTTTCCAGGTGACATGTATGTATTAATATACACACGTGGATATTATGATGTCAAGAAGAAACCACTGTCACCCATTTGCATTCACATTTGTTTTCCTAATGTCCTGTCACCTTAATCTCACCCTGGGAGTGACAGCGCATGGGAACATCATCCCTATTGTGTGTCAGGCAGAACAGTAAGCAGTTGGAAGTAAAAACAAAAACAAAACAAAATCAATTGGATTTCCAGCTCTGCCTGTCACTCACTAGCTGTGTGACCTTAAGCAGATAACTTCCCCTCTCAGAAGCTCAGCTTCTCTAAGGTGGGGCTGGTAATGTTTGTCTCCCAGCATTGTCAAGAGGAGGAAAATGAACGTGCATGCCTGTAGCCTGTAGCGCCTGGTAGGAGTTCAGTAAATTCACGGAACACTGAAAAAAAATTCATTTTTTTTTTGTGAACCCACTGACTTGCCCTAAGAAATTTCATGATTCTACTTGGAATACATTTAAAGAACACTGAGAGGGGCCCCTGGGTTAAGTGTCCAACTTCGGCTCAGGTCATGATCTTGCAATTCATGGGTTCGAACCCTGCATTGGGCTCTTTGCTGACAGCTCAGAGCCTGGAGCCTGCTTCAGATTCTGTGTCTCCCTCTCTCTCTGCCCACCCCCCGACTCATGCTGTTTCTCTCTGTCTCAATAATAAATAAAAACATAAGAAAAAAAATTAAAAAAAAGAACACTGAGACACAGATTATGTAAAAACAAAAAACCAAAACCAAAAACAAAAAACCAGAAGGGAATAAAAAAAGCAATCCCAGGCCTTTTGGGGAGTGTCTGCACCTGAGCAGTGTTAGGGAAGAGCTTCAGTTTACTGGAATTCAAACAACACTCTCCAAGCAGTTCAATCCACACTGATTTGAGGAGCTCTTTTGTTTGCATAAATAAAACACTAAAAATGTTATTGAGCTATTCCATGGAGGAGCTGCATACCTGGTAATGTAAGACTGTGTTTTCATGCAGTTTTTATTCAAGGCAAAACATAAACCAATGAAAGAGAAACAGAAAGTGATAAGTAACGTGGCTGTATTTTCCGTGAACATATGGTAGATGTTTAAAATGAGGTATGTCAGCTATTAATCCCCCAGGTGCTTGCCTTAGTCTCAATAATACGATCGTTCTATGGCGGGGGGCGGGAGGGGGAGATTTCCCATCTCTTGATAGTTTGATCTTTGGGGAAAATAGGAGCCTGACTCTTCTATTATGGGCACATCTTACTAAAAATATAGAAAAAGCATTTTGCCGTGATTGGCACACAAAAGGTGCCAAGAGAAATGCTGGTGTGTGTGACTCTCCTACCCTCGATTGCTTTCTCACCCCCCACCCCCCCACTCCCACCCCCACCCCCACCCCCACCCCCGCCAAAACAAGAAAGGCCAGAGATGAGGGAAAGACGGTTCCATTTGTTCTTGACCAAACGTGGCATGGAGATTTAACAGGGGTCCTGGTCCCTCATGCCCTGTCCATTTGATCCTTGATTGAGCTGATGGGCTATGTTAACCCTTGTATGCCAAGGCCACAAACATAAGTATCCAGGAAGTCTGCAGTGAGGTGAGGGTCAGCCCTACAGGACAAGATCTTATTTCAACATGATTAAATGCCTTCTATTTGGGAAATAGTCTTTTTTGTTTCTATTCTTCATATTTTCAATGCTAATATGGCATGTTATAGCTCTGAAATGCTCTAAGAATGGGGGAGAGAGTATAAGGATCATTGAGATATTGGTATACATAAAATGACTGTTAATTTTAAGAAGACAAACAGTTTGATTTTGGAGTATAAAAAATATTACACATAAAATAGGTGTACTCCTTGATCTTCCTGAGCTCAACATCTGTGGCTTGATAGAAAAAAAAAAAAATAGAGCAAATGAAACAGGTAGGAGCTTGAAATACGAACATTTAGAATTCTGAAATCTATTTTTTAATTTCAGTACGATGTATGATGTTTTAAAACACAACCTTTTAGACTCGATATCAGCTCCGATGTATTTTTTTTTCTAAAATCACAAACATGCACTTCGCGATGCAAAATAAGATGGGAGTGCATCTTTATCGGAAATTTGGTGATGCTCACAACCTTCTAGGAAATGGGAATGTGACTGATTTGTAGTAAGATGATTTCAAAGGCAAAGATAGAAAACACTCTCATTTGGGAAACAACGCAGAGAACTGATGTAAAAACATTGCTAAATTACATGTTTAGAAATATGTGATTATAAATTCTAGCAGGTGTCCCTGGACAATGAAGCATATCATGTGTAAGCTGCAGAAGGTCAGTTTTAGAAACCAGTGGATTTATAGATCTCACAGAGATTTCAAATAGAATATTTGTGTTTTAGGGGCACCTAGGTGGCTCAGTCAATTAAGCGTCCAACTTTAGCTCAGGTCATGATCTCGTGGCTCATGGGTTCGAGCCGTGCGTCGGGCTCTGTGCTGACAGCTCCGAGCCTAGACCCTGCCTCGGATTTTGTGTCTCCCGCTCTCTCTCTCTCTCTCTCTCTCTCTCTCTGCTTTTCTCCCGCTTATGCTTTGTCTCTCTGTCTCTCTCAAAAATAAATAAACATTTAAAAAATTAGAAAAGAATATTTGTGTTTTACAAATGACAAGAAAAACATCATTAGTTTTTAGGCTTTTTTTTTTTTAACTCAAAGTATGTTCGTTTTTAACTTTGATATTTTAACTTATCTGATCATCCTCCCTCCAGTTATCCTGCCACTCCTCCCAATGACCTATGAAGTATTATTACCCTATTTTATAGGTTAGCAAGCTGAGTCTCAAGGGAAACAAAAGCAGTCTTCCTAGAGTTTTGTTGGTGCTTGCTGGCAAGCATAAGGCAGGTACACAAATAGAGACTAATTCTAATAGATATTTAACAGATTTAAAAGATAGTTCTTAACCCATGCAAAGAAATCTTTTCTTGGTGCTAAGCAATAAAGGCAGTTTCAGCAGATTGATTACAAAATGGAAATTGGTTTCAAAATCAGGAGTCAGTGACTTCTCCGTTGCTTTTGATACACAGAAAAAAAAAAGGGAGCTCTATGAATCATTTACAACTGAGTCCTCTAAATTCTGCTTTGGGAAGAAAGAGAGTTTTTTATACACTTGAATCTTAAACCCTAGTAAAATTAAGGTCATTTGGAAACCAGGAGAAATGGTGGTGGCAAGTAATGTCCCTGGGGCTCCTTAGGCCATATGGCAACATATCACTGAAAGAAGGAAAGAACAGGAAGAGTAAAAACTTTTAAAAGGCACAGGACTAATAAGTGAATTTTTAAAAATAGTCATCACAAAAGCATATACAGATGGAGGGAGAAATTAGAAGTTCTTTGCAGATGACCACTATTTGGTTACTTACTACCAATGTGAAGGAAAATTAATATGCTTCTTTAATTTAAAAACCCAGTAAGTGGATAACTCCTCCTTCTAAGAGGTTTAACTTCTGAGTCAGCTTGGCTAAGTAAGGGAGACAGCCATGCACAAGCAAAAGATCTAGCAGATGTGCTCTCATGCCATTTTTTAAGGATCCTGTGAGTAGCAGAAGGGCTATTCGATGATCCTTTTTCAATTCTTCAGCTGGGCCTCACCAACCACAATTGAATCATTCGATCCTATCAATTGAGCAGTACCTGTACTGACAGAGTCTCTGAATTATTACTTAATTTCAAGCTGCTTATAAATGACTTGAGGTTGCTTTTGTGGGCTTTTTAAAGAAGGGTAATTATACCTTGACATTCATTCACTCACTCATTCATTCCACAGATATTTATCAAGTACTTCATTTATGAACCACCCTCTGTGACAGACACTGAAGATATAATGGTGGATAAAAGAGAATAGATATGAGTGCTTCCCTTGGGGTGCTTATAGACTATAAAAGGACAGTTGGGGTTAAGTGCCCTAAGGAGAAACTAGGGAGCTTTGAGAGAGTATGTTAAGAGGGAATTGACCTGATCAAAAAGGTCAGGATCAATTAACATTAGATCTGAAGCAAGAATATGTCACATTAGAAGGGTGAAGGATATGTCACAAGGGAAGAAGGCAGAGGCAGTAGTATGTGCAAAGGTCCTGGGGCAGGAGAAAGCATGTAGAGTTGTAGGAGTAGAAGGGTAGTGTGGATGAAGGGGAGAAAGCAGTTGGAGACGTGCACCCAGATCATCTGGTAAAATCGAAGGCACCATTTAAGCATTTTGATCTTTAGCCCAAAAGCAATGGAAAGCCACTGAAGCATGTTGAGCTGTAGAGTGGCAAGATCATTCAGCCTTCTGCAGTGATGATTCTGAGTCCCAGTATGGAGTAGATTGGAGGAGCGCCAAAGGGAATGCTCAGATACTAATTAGGGCATATATACTTTTATAAACTCAGTCCTTCTACTTATACTTTATTTCTTAAGGTCCGTTGTCTACCTATTGTATCTTATCATAACTTTCCTTTGCTACTGAAATGAATGGGAGGTTTTCTTTTTAAAATCATTTTACTGACAATATAATACAACACCATGAAAAAAATTTGGTACCGCCCCCCCCCAAAAAAAGCCACATTCTTGTTATCTCAGTGCAATTAGTTTTATGTTCATATTTTCCCCCTGTTTCTGCATGGTCTTCATATTGATATTGCAATGTCTTTGTCAATTCCACTGAGATGTATTAAAACGTGGTTACCTGTTGTTCCACACTTAGGACATTTAGGTAAGAAGTTTTAACCAAGATGACAGGATCAGTGAAATGCTGTCCAAATATATTCTTTTTCATTTTTCAGCAATAGAAACTAAGTTGGGAGAGCATATTCTGCCACTTTCAACCCCAATTATGTGGAAATCCCCGTTTATGGAGAACGTAAAGTCTCCTAAGTATTTGTATTAAGAGTAATGCACATTGCTTAGGCTGTTAAAGAAATATTGATTTCTGACCCTTAACTGGAATACTTAGCTTTCATTTTTCTTCTTTTTACATAAATTGTGTATATTGTGTTCCCCTCAGGGAGAACTTAAAAGCATTTTGTGTTACGGAGGCTCCATTCTAGGATCTTATTGCTTTTGAGATGAATAAATGGAAGTCTTGCTATCACTGGAACAGACCTATTTTTTTTCCTCTATATAACAAGGCATACAAGTTATACAGGGCTGAATCTGGCCCCAGAACTTCTGAAGTTCCAAGCCAGTTTCTTATGGCCAAATTTAGCTTCCAGCTTTCAGCTGATGAGGAGCTTTGGCATCTAAGCAATCTAATTTTTGTTCAGCAACAATCTCCTTGGATGTTTTAAAAATGATTTTAAAACATGTATTACCAGGTGATGCTTAAGCATTTCTTAGGGATTGACTGCAAATACTTGCTCAGACAACAGTGTACCTAAAGGTACTTTATACCAGCTTTTTGAGGTATTGGAATGAAATGGGTTGGCACCAAAACATTTCAATATGCTATAGGAAATGAAATATGGCCAAAGAGGTTTTTATGTTCCGACTATTCCTTTTTTCTATTACTAGCTTGAGGCAAGTAAATCACCTTTACAACCCCTCCCTATTTATTTTTATCAACTTCTAAGGAAGTTTGAGGGGGGTTTTGCCGATCCTTTGAACACATAAAATGGGAAAATTAAAATTTTAAAAGTTTCTTAACTATGTATCTGCTCTTAACTATTTATCTTATCTGTTGATGAGATGTTGCTTTAAACACATTTATTACTAATTAATTTAATTGCACATACTGTAGTGGCGTTAACACGTTTTCTATTATCTGCTCTGATGTGATACAGTGCCCTCCTACAGCCACCTTAACTTAAAGCTTTAATTGCTTTTCCGAAGCCTCAGCTCATGTTTGATTTATCTGATTTCTTTGTATAAAGATTCTCTAGTTTACAATGTGTACACAAGTCATTAAATTGGTGTTGATGTTTATGCAGTGAACTTGCCAACTGTTACAGCAGACATCCCTTTATGAATTTATGACAGGGCAATAAAGACAAGTGTCAGAAGCCCCTTGTCTGGGTGAGGAGTCACTTTCCTTGCATTGTGTTGGGGACAGTAACGTGGCCACTTCCGCTAATTTGCATAGCAAAGGGCGTGTTGAAATCCATATATGTTAAATTGTGAGTATCTCTAATTTACTGGCAGTGAGAATGTGTGTGTGCATGTGCATGTGTGTGCAAGACACACACACACACTTAAATGTTTGCACTTTGAAATGAAGCTGTTATTCTATTCAAGGATTTTAACCAGGAGCTCATTCTTTGTAAAATAGACTGGGTATATATGTAGGTTATTATTATAGAGTCTCTGTCAATAATCTTAAATTCATCAGCTCTGACAAGTAAAAGAAACATTTCAAGAAGGCCATGTATCATTTTTTTTAAATCTACACTTTTTTTTTATAAAAATAGGCCAAAAAGGTTCTTTTCAAGTATTTCATCATAGGAAACTGAAGTTTACCATTTTTTTATTATGAGAAGACCTTCAAAGATTATAGGTGTGAGTTTAATTCACTTATTTTTATGCAAATACAAGTCTCCCTGATGGAGAGCCCCAATTTACTAACTTAAAATTAGATATATATGTGTTATGTTAGCTCTTCCTCATGTACTGGGATGTACTAGCTTGATTATATTTGCCCTTTTAACTTCTCATTAATATATGGAATTAAAAGTGAGAAAAGTTGATTTTGACATATACCACAGAGGATTTATCTCCAAGTATTATTTATTTCGAACTCTCCTGTGCACATGTAAGTTTGTCTTCACATAAATGATACCAAAGTAATGAAAGAATTAAGATAAAATGAAAGAGCTCAGAAGCATAAGAAGAGTAAGCCAAATAAGGGAAAAAACACTTTCATATTGGAAGAAAAGGATGGACGATCAGGGAGGTGGAGAGAAGGAAGGGAGGAAGGTATTCCAGATGGTTCTGAAATTTGTGCAGTAGAGGAGAAGATTCTCAAATGTCATGTGGTTTTCTGAAGAGACAAAAACAGGACTTTAATGTTGATGACAGGGAAGATAAACTGAAAGTGAGATAGTGAAATTCATTTTTATCTACACTTCCTCCCAATTCTCACCCTTTGTGGAAGCTCTTTCTCTTCATGCTGACAAAATTCAGATCATTAAATGCAACTAAGAGTGCAGATTAAGAGAATAAATATAACAATGTCTAATTAGCAAGGTTGTGCTGATCAGGACTTAAAATATTTGCTACCACCAAATTAAAATGACTGAAATATCATAGACTATTCTGAAAATGTCTCTAGCAGAAAATTAAAATAGAAGAGTAAGTTACACATTTTGGTATGAGAAAACAAAATGAAGGGTACTGGTTTGGATATGTACCACTCACCTCTTCAAGTGGCCCGTTTTTACTGGGGTCCTCCATTATAAAGTCCTGGGTTCAGCACACACAGACTAGAGAGGTGTCAAATCTGGTTCCTTTTGTTGAGAATCTCACTCTCTTGTTAGGGAGTCAGGGCCCCCCAGTACCTATAATCCAAGGTGGTATATAATCTCTCCTCCTTGCTTATAATAAGTGAAGTGTAACCCAGATGTCAGCTGATTCCTTTGACCATTCAAGTGCCTCTGTTTTAACCCTGTATAAACTTGAAGCAAAATTCAGCCACTTCATCAGCTTCTGGAAGAAATTGAACCACATAAGGAGTTTTTGCATTCTCTAGTTTTGCTACTAGATTTGCATTGACATGGGGAAGTGTCGCTTGAAAAATTCCCTTTTTACCCATCTCATCTCCCAGTATCACCTCTTAACTTTACTCACCTCTCCATCTCTTTTCCTAGGCAGCTCTCAACACAGCTTGTCAGCCTTTGATTAGGCTGAGTAGTTCCCAGCCACTAGAATTCCAGCCTGAGGGATTCATTTCAACTTCCATTTCCTAATTCCCAGGTTTATCCAAGATCCTTTTCAATAGAGTTGATTCTTCCCACAAAGCAGTTACTTAGCAGCATCTACAAAATGAAAATTTTGCCATATGACTCTTTTAAGAGAAGAGAGGTAGAGTCACTTCAAAGTAGTGCAAAAGAAGATCTCGAATCATGGTATACCAGTCAGACTAGGCTGCTACGCTGCCTCAGCAGATAGCATCAGAATCTCAGAGGCTTCACATAATAAGACTTTATTTCTTGGGCACACAAAGTCAGTGATGAGTTCATGCTGCTCTCTCAGGCCGCTCTCCTGCATACGCACACTTACCGTAGAAGGGTCTTTCCATTTTGTGGCACCTCATTTCAGCAAGGACTCCCACTGCAGCAGCAGGAGAAGGGGCCTGGGGAGTTTACATCAGCAAATGAATTCTTTAGCCCCAAAATAGCCTGTATGCCCTCAATCATGGGGTCATTTGTCTAGAACTAGTTGCATAGCCTGCTCACTTCATGGGGAAGAGAGGTACAGAGGAGCTGAGAACCATAGGCTTCCATACACACACACACACACACACACACGTGTATATATATATGTATAAATCGGAAGAGAGCCTAAAATAAGGGAGAACATTTGAAATATCTACCCTGTGGCAAATGTTTTGATGGCAGTAATAAAGGAATAAAATGGACAGGGAAGCCAGGATGGTTCGGTTAGGATTTTACATATGTATTCTAGAGTAGTGGGATGAAAGATAGGTTGGAGCCAGAATGTAAAAGACCTTCAAATGTAGGCCAAGAATCTGGGTTTTGATGACCTGGAGCCACGCAGGTTTTGGGGAAGGTATAAATGTTTCATGCAGTATCTCGTGCAGGTGCTGGTGGTGATTGCTGGGGCTTAATTGTAATCAGATTTAGAGACATGAAGACCAATGAAAGACTTCCTTCTGAGTCAGCAACGTAGGGAAGTAACACCCAAATTCTGGTGTTCCTGAGGAAAACAAACAAAAAAAATGTACTGTATTAATTCGTCTCCTTACTTAACATGTCCCGGTTATTTTTTGTGTACCTGTTCTCGCCTTAACCAAAATGCCTTTAAAGAACTCATCACTTTTAGGACCCATTAACAGACAAATAAGATGCTGAATAATCACATATCACAGAAAACATTTGTATTTAGAAACACTGGTGATATTCATGAGCATTTAAAATGTGTTGTTATCAGTCAGGAATCTGCTATGTTAGGATAAGAGAATTAATGGGAAAAACTCCAGCTATGCAGCAGAGCAATGGAAACAAAAGATTCTGACTTGTGACTGTATTTACCCAATATGAATAAATAGCTAGTATGTTACATGCTTAATTATGTGCCAGATGCCACGTTAGTGCTTCATTCGTTTAAGATGACCCGTAAGACCTGACATGGTCTGGCACCAGCTTCTCGGTCCCTATCCTTGCACATAGCCCCCCTCACTGTGCTTTAGGACTCTGGTCTCCTTGCTCTCCTGCCTTCTGGCTAGCTCTGACTTCACTCAAGTCTCTGTTCAAATGTTACCTTCTCAAAATGCTCTCCTTGACTACCCTACCTCAAAGATCAGTGTCCCCACTTTCTATTCCAGTGCAGAAATGACCATAATGAAGTTTTTCTTCATAAAACTTCACTCCAGGCAAATTATGTGTTTTTTGCTTCTTGCCTATATTCCCTATCAGAATATAAATTCCATGAGATCAGGGATTTGTCTTGTCTGTTTACCATTGTACTCCCAGTGCCTGTAACAGTTTCTGGCACTCAATAATTGTTTGTTCAATTAACAAATGACTTATTTAAACCTCATAAGACCCCTATGAGGTAGGCACCATTAATTTTCCTAGTTTATGAGTGAAGAACCTGAATCCTAGAATGATTCAGTAGCCTCTTCAAAGTCTCGCAGTTTGGAGCCAAGATTAAAAGCCAGGATTGTCTGATTCCACAGCCTGTACATTTTGCCACAGTGGTCTTCTGACAACCCTATACTCAGATTGTGGTAATTGAAATTTGGTGTAAAAATTGTTCTTTAAGAGCCCAGACACTCAGCATATGTGCTTGAACCATTTCTCTGATTTTCATATATATTTATTGAAAACATGATAAATATTTCTATATGTATGAGAAAGTAAACTGACCCTCCCCCCACCAAAACAAAGAAAGGTGTATTGTGGAGCTAATAAAGGGTGAGCTCGAAGAGCAAATTTGCTCACATGGGCCAAATGCTTCCTCCTGCAGAGTGGGCTGCTTCCCAAAGAATTAGCCTCTCTCAAAATGAATTATTAACCCCAGCATCCTGGCCAAATTCCCACTTGGATAGTCTAGGAACTGTTCAAAACTTGGAATCTATTGAAATTAGCCTGGCTTGATTGCAGTCTCTGCATTAATTGTGATATAATAGAGTTTCTCCAGAGATTTGTGCATATATTATTCTAATTTGTATAGGCTGGCTTTGTCTCTTAATTTTTTTTTAGTTTCTTCTTCCCCTTGTGAGATATGTCCTGAATTTCTGTATAAGTATTTTTTTCTTTATAATTTTGGTGCCTGAATAATTATAACCTCCTTTTCCCTTGACTTGCCAAACCTGTTTCTCATTTGAGTGACTAGTCAGTCTTTTGGTCATTCTAGAAGTGTGTTGTGGACTTTAGCCACTAGACCTTTTCAGATTTCTAACTCTCTTGTACAAGTGCAAGTGTAGCCTGGGTACAGACAAGATTCATTCAATTAAAGTTTTCTAATTGTCCTTTTCAAGTTTCCTGTCCTCAAGGAGCTTATGTTCCAGTGGGAGGCACATATGTATTTTAAAGTTTAAAATAACTGATCTGATGGTAAAACTATTGAGAACTGTCATACTCATGCTAAAATTATGGCTATTAATTTCTTCAGGCAATTTTGTTAAATGATCTGGGCCACTTGTCTGTCTTTACCAAGAGCAGGCACTGTGAAGGCACTTACATTCTAGAGAGAGAAGGAAATAGGAGTTTAGTGAAAACTACAAAATCATTTTGCTTAGATAAAACTAAAACAAAGACCTTAGAAATCCATTGTGTTGCATGATTTTGATGACAACTGTCTACCTCATATAATTCATCAAATCTTGCAAACATCACATGATTATTTCTTTCTATAAATTGGCTTTTCTTTCCTTGAGTGGGCATAAGCAGATCTTCAGTGCAATGGGTTCTGTTATAATAGGTATCTCCAACACTGTGTTCATATCCTGTGCTTTCTCTGTAATTGAGGTAAAGAATAAGAGTGGAGATGCTCTTAAAAGGCAAAAAGTTATTTCCAGGAAAGAGTTGGCCTCATAGATTTTCATCACAAGGAAGGAAATTGAGAACTCGTGGCTGAAGTCTTTGCCTTAATTTCTACCTGGACCACAAACAAGTGATAAGTCACTTACACTTTCTGCGTTCAGTTCTTTACCTTCACCAAGTGAGATGAGACAATAGTTGTAAGGCATGTGTACTTACAACTTCAGCAGCTAATATTAGAAAAATGCTTTGCAAATGACAGATGGGAAGAGCTATAAATGCAATTGCTAACGGATTTATGTGCTCTATCTCTTTCTTTCCAACCTATTTCTACCAGTGTTTTCCAAAAAATTTTCCAGGGCACCTCCTGAAGTGTGACCTGATGGCACCAAAGCACATGTGTTTCCTGAGTCAGTTGAGTGTTTCCAAAATGTATCTACACTTTAAATTCAAATGTTTATCCACTAGGGCATTAACTCATGGAAAGTGTTACTGCCTTAATATGACAGTCATATACTCCTGCCTTAGACTATTGTTGTAAGTTCTGTGGGGCTTTCTACAGGTTTTTCCCCCCATGTCTTCGTCAGTATGGGCCTAGAAATATATAATTCCTTGCGGGGAAAAAAACAGTTTTGATTTGCAATAGTGTAAACAAAATGATAGAGAGTATGCTTTTAAATCTGTAACATACAGAAGCTTCCCATCCTCTTGCCATTAGCCTCCTCCCAACTGAGTGGCTCTAACTATTAATGTGAGAAGGTAAAAGCTTAAACACTGATATTTCTCCTGCTTGCCTTGTGCATTTGAAATGAGGTACTCCATACTTTAGTCTCAGGTCAGGCCTTGGGAAGTATTCATTCATTTATTCATTTACCAATTATTTATTGAGCTTGTACTGCTCTTCCAAATACTATTCTAGAAGCTGGGCATACAGCAGTGAACAAAACACAGAAGTGCAAATCCAAATGCTTATTAATAAATCCATCAGAATGTTTCATATGGCATTTCTTGTAAACATCTAAATTTGTTCATAAAAAATTAGAAGAGCATTACTCCACTGAGGGTATTAATTGCTTTGCAAGAACATTATTTAGCTTATGAAAGAACTCACTTCAGCAAAGAGCAAACTCCCTTAGCAATTCAATTTACAATATTTATACTTGCTATAAATTTTATTTGCAAATGTCTGAGGAGTTTAAAAAAGTAATGTCTCCAGAGAGTGGTTCTAGGTTCTGTAACATCTTTCATGTCAGTCACTTAAAATGAAAAGAGAGAATGTATTCAGGAGCTCAAGAAAAAAGAAAACATAACCAGTCAAATGTCAAAATACCAATCTCACTCTCTGTTTTTCCATTGCTCTAGATGCCTGACCTCTTTTTTAAAAAAAATCTTTTTTAATGTTTGTTTACTTTTTGAGAAAGGGAGAGACAGAGAACGAGAACGAGCAGGGGATGGGCAGAGAAAGAGGGAGACACAGAATCCAAAGCAGGCTCCAGGCTCTGAGCTGTCAGCGCAGAGGCCGATGAGGGGCTCGAACTCACGAACTGTGAGATCACAACCTGAGCCAAAGTCAGATGCTTAACCGACTAAGCCATGCAGATACCCCTTAGATACCTGACCTCTTAAATATCAAATCCAGGACCTGGCAGCTATTTATCATTGTTTATAGAATGGTACAAATATCCTTATAAAAATACATATAGGTCTATACCTTCTTTATAACAGTATATTCTCAGACCATGTCAAAATTGTCTGGTTAGGTTAGAAAAAAGATGAAGACCTTATAAAGTAGTGGTTTATACATTTTTCCCCCTTGACTTTCTTTCTTGTATTATATACTGTATGAAAAATTTAAATGTTCAAATACCTGAATTGAAAAGTCTTTCCTTCAGTTGCTGCCAAGTCAGACTTGATGTTAAATGAGTACTGATTGTCAGCTGGTACTGTTCAAGGGAGGAGAGTTGAGTTTGGTCATCTAGTTTTCTCCAATATCCAGGCCAAATCCAAGTCATGCTTTTATATGGGGACATAGAGATAAAAGTTGGATGGTGATTTCTATCCATACTTTGACTTCTTTGAGATAATTTTTGGTTCCTCCTATTTATCTCTTGCCCTCTCTTCTCTCTTAGAAAATATTCTTATTCAGATAAAGTGTAACCAACACTGCTATGATATATACATAAGAATAATAACGTTGTATTTCCTTAATGATTTTCTGCTAGAATCTAGAGGCCATTTGTGTCTTATTTCTTGCCATGTGGCAATCCTTAAGTATTTTAACTTCTTAGAAAAGTAAACCCACTCAGCTTATGTTGCTATGAGGGTATATTTCCAATTACTCAAATAAGAGTATTTAAATTTTTTAGATATTTAAATAATGCATGTGATTTAGTCCAGAACACACGAGTAGTGAAGTTACCTTCAGACTTTACCTCAAACTACCCTGTTTCAAATGAAAAGCTTACCATGCTCTTATGGTCAACTGGTCAACTCACCTTGTGCTAAAATATTTATGCTCTTAAAAAATAAGTAAAATAAATAAAATTTATGCTATTTGTGTTATGATAGAATATAGGTCAAACTTAACTTCGTCTCCCAAAGATACAACACACCAAGGAGGTATCAGAAATGTTAGAGGGTTCTGCTCATTATGGAAGAAAGTCAAGGGTGATATCCAAACTACTGAGCAGTCACCAACAGTCAGAATGTATGCTCAATGCATTAACACAGATGTTGGCCATATTGGTTCATACTAGTTGAATTTAGCTACATTAAGGGTTTGTCCTTTTAAAGTCCAATATGGAGACAGCCATTTTTAGGGTTTCTTAAATCCTTATAAGATTTTCATGGAAAAATAGAAACATTTGTTCCTGAGATTATGAAGATATGTTACCAATTTCTATACATATCAAGAGGAATAAGGAATAAGGATATAAGAAAGCTATTGCTCTCTACAAAATCTTGTCACTTAATAGGTTCAAAAATATATAGCCAATGCAGTAATTTCACATACACATATTTTTAATATGTTCTTCATTATTCAATTCCTCTTGTATCCAAGCTGATAAGCAGATGAAAACATAGTAGAGAGGTAATTAGAAAAACATTTTCTGCTGAGGTCAGCCTGAGTACCCAAGCCATGAGTAAGCTTTTCTCAATACTTTGTAATTTGCTGTCCAGCTTAGGAAGAAAGTAGCCGTAGCCATGTATAATATTTAAGTAAGCTATAAACATATATTAGCATATATTCTTATTGTTTTACCATGAAAACTTTTAATTTTTGTGTCTATATTTTGGTCCATAAGTTTCTAATTCACTTGGATTTACTCAGCATAGCATTTAATTATGGTGGCAAGAGGTGAAATAACTATCAGGGCGCCTGGGTGGCTCAGTCGGTTAGGCGTCTGACTTCGGCTCAGGTCATGATCTCATGGCTTGTGAGTTCAAGCCCCACATCGGGCTCTGTGCTGACAGCTCAGAGCCTGGAGCCTGCTTCTGATTCTGTGTCTCACTTTCTCTCTGCCTCTTCCCTGCTCATGCTCACACTGTGCACATTCTCTCTCTCAAAAATGAACAAATATAAAAAAGCTTGTTTTAAAAAAGGTGAGATACTATCAAATGATTTGATATTTCAATATTTAATCACTTTTATCTTGAATGAGTGCATGTTTAGTAAGTATCCAGAGTCATGAGGAGTCATCTTTGTCCATATTTTTTCATTTTTTTTGGTTATGACATAGATTATTAGATCGTTGATGATGTTTCATAATTACGAGAAGAAACGTATTCATAAGTGTTGAAAGACATTTTAACGGTATTCTAATTACTGATGAGTTGATTTGCTCTAAACCCAAATTGGAAATGCATAAAGTGATTGTTTTCATCTGCTTAGAAACACTTTTTATTTAAAGTAGTTGTGTGTTTTAGAGTTTAGGTGAGGGGCCCCTGGGTGGCTCAGTAGGTTAAGTGTTCAATTCTTGGATCTCGGCTCAGGTCATGATCTCACGGTGTGTGAGTTTAAACTCCACGCAGGGCTCTGCACTGACAGTCTAGCACCTGTTTGGGATTCTCTGTCTCTCCTCTCTGCCCCTTCCCTCTCATTCTCCATTCTCTCTCTCTCTCTCTCTCTCTGTCTCTCTGTCTCTCTATCTCTCTGTCTCAGTCTCTACATAAATAAATAAAGCAAACAAACAAACTTAAAAACAAAAGTTTAGGGGAAATAGTGATGGATCAGTGTGTGCACAAAGACAGATAAATGTGGTAGCACCTTGTTCTGCTCCATCTTGATTCAGTTAACTTTCACTAAACAGGCTGCTTTAAAAAAGGGAAGGAAAAACAAATTGATAAGATAAAACTGTGGGGAATTCCAAAATAAATACTGCTAACTGACCTTTTTTGATGGCCCAGTTAATAGTCTTCTTATTATGGTATGAGCTGGTATCCACTGGTGCCGTGGATGACTAAGGTAAACACTTGGGTAATATCTTTGACTTTTTCATATTCTGTGGACAGACTGATAACGATCTTTCTTCCATGTTCTCAAAAATCACATAAATTCCAAAACATTTAAGAACATGGGGTTATAATTAAAAGGGAAACGAGTCAAGTTTTATTTTTAGCCACCTGCCCCCCTTTTTAGAATATACAGCTAAGTATATGGTTGTATCCAATGCTCATGTATATGTTACAAAAAGAAGCCAGTTTGGAACTCCTGAACCAACTTTCTAATGCCAGTGTTCAACACTTTAGTGTGTTTATCTTGGTGAACTGTAAAATGAAAGAATTAACTCTTACTAAGGAGTTCTGATTCCTCATAGCCACCCTGACTGAAGCCTTCTCCATAATCTGGTATAAGGAATGGTCCTTCTCTATCACCGTTCTCTTTTTAACCACTGCTACCCATCACAAGAAGTCATTCCTTTACAGCTCCTTTCTTCGTACTTTTATGACTTTTAAACTTATCATTAACCCCATGCTCTTATCCTGTACCCTGAGATGAGCAAAGAAGATAATATCCAAAACATTTCCATTGCTTACTCTAGAGATAATACCCTTTTTGAAAAAAAGATAACCCTCGGTTTCTTTAAACAACAACTTCCTCTTTAAATCTATGGTAGCTTTCTCTTGTCAAATTGGACTTGCAATACATTCTTAAGGTACATCAGACAAAATTATTTATAGCATAGGCTGTGCAAATAAAATTAGACTAAACATACTGGAATTATTTATTATAGCATGTAAACTTTATCCCACTTTTTAATCCATACTTATTTTCATGTTATTAAAGAAATGTAATGGACTAATCACTAATCCTCATTTCCTTCTACCTCAGTCTCATAGGGCACTGTGTCTGGACCTGTTAAGTAGGATTGTTGTCATAAGATTAGATACAAGTATCTCCGTGGTCTAGACATTATATAACTCTCTACAACATACTTCAGATCCTTGTTTTAAAGCAACCCCTTAGCCGTTTTAACAGGAAGAGATATTAAATGTTAATGAAAAGTCTCATGTACTTATTTCTTTTCCACAGCTTCTTAGTGACACCTTCTGAATTTGCCAGTTTCTACTCAGTTCTCTACATATATAAAATTTTACTCTTGTTTTAAATAAGAGATGGGGGCACCTGGGTGGCTCAGTCAGTTAAGCATCCAACTTCGGCTCAGGTCATAATCTCACAGTTCATGAGTTGGAGCCCCGCATCGGGCTCTCTGCTGACAGCACAGAGCCCACTTTGGATCCTCTCTCTCTCTCTCTCTCTCTCTCTGTCTCTCTTACTCTGCCCCTCCCCCTCTAAAAAATAAATAAAAACATTTAAATGAGAGCTGGTTTTCCCTGTTGCATGTTTGAGGCCATAAAATGTGAATATTATTTGCCTTTTTGAGTGTCTCCTTCCTTAAATCTCTCTTCTCATTTGCTCTTCAGCTCTCACCTCAACCAACCTCTCTCATTTCAAAATAGCCTTTTTAGCGTTGGTGGTATCGTGGTGAGCATAGTTGCATTCCAAAATAGTGATTTTCAGTTGCAAAGAATTTGTTTGTTTGTATCCTCAAACTTGATTAATTCAACATGCAGGGTTTTTTTTTTTTAATGAATTGCTTTTTTTAATTTTTAAAGTTTTTTTTTAAATTTTGTTTTTTGTTTTTTTGTTGAGAGAGAGAGAGAGAGAGATTGAGCGTGTGATGCCTGTTGCATGCTAGGCAGTGAGCTAGATTCTGGAGGTGAAATTTGCATAGCTTGTCTCTGCCCTCGAGGAGCATAGAGTCTAATGGGAGAGATAGACCAGCAAGTATTTGCAAGGCAGTGGTGTGGCAAATGGAGAAATACGGGGTGACATAAGAACATATGGAACGTGGGTGTTAAGTAACTTACAGTATAAAATCTGGCTATTGGTATCTGCAGCTACTAGGTAGAATTAATATGGTCCAGGGGTACCTGGTTGGCTCAGTCGGTTAAGCCTCTGACTTTGGCTCAGGTTGTGATCTTACAGTTCATAAGTTCAAGCCCCGCGTCAGGCCCTGTGCTGACAGCTCAGAGCCTGGGGCCTGCTTCAGATTCTGTGTCTCCCTCTCTCTCTGCCTCTTCCCCACTTGTGCTCTGTCTCTCTGTCTGTCTGTCTATCTCTCTCTCTCTTCTATTAAAAAATAAACATTTAAAAAAATGTTTAGAAATAAAAGTTCTTTGAGATTATGTAAGCATGAAATTTTTTCTTGCTAGGGAAACCAAGGACATCTTCAAAAAGGAGGAGGCCAGGCCAACAACAAGGTTTAGGCAAGCCCCGTCTCCTCAGCTGACCTCAGTTTTGTTAGATACAAAATAAGAAGGTTTGAATGAGGTGACTTTCCTGTCCTGTCTAATTTCTAAAACTCTGAGTGTGTTTTTCTTTTGCAGTTCACTGAAAAATCTAAATAGCCTAAACCTGTTTTGAAATCTATTTCAACAAATGATCCATAAAATAAATAAGCACAAAATTCAATTTTTTGGAAAAGTGGTCTGGCTATAGAACTGAGTCGTCCCATAAAATATTAATTTGGTCATAGTGTGGAAATGTGAAATGATCGTTAAATGAGTCAAGGCCTTATTTGTGGCCTTTGGCTCATTTGGTAAGATTGCCCATTAGCCATGTAGGCAGCGTAACACGCATGGCCAAGCAGCTCATGGGAGCGTCCTAACAAATGTTAAATAAAAATTATCTTTCTCTAGCCTTAGGAACATATTTCCGTTATTTTCAAAATAAGACTGCACTCAGCTTTAAAGTCTCTATCAGTAGGAAAATAATGATATTCATTGTGCTTAAAATTCTGACTCCTATCTGCAAATGTCTTATGGTTTTATAACACTTTCTATGTCTTTTTGGAAGTTTAGAAGTAGTATGGGTGCTGGTGGTGTCTAACCTTCACTTAATTTCATGCTCCTATGAACTCCCTCTGTACCATTAGAATATGTGTACGTAATATTTCTTCTTGAAGATGCAGAAAATGTTTCTACTTTGGCCCAAGACTTACTTTTTTCCTCTTTCTGTCATTAACTTTGGTTTCATAAGAAATCCCTTTTCACTGTTTTGTCTGTATCTTGATAATAATGAGTTTAAAAGCTGTTCTTAAAATCTCTGAATGATAATCCATCAGGCTCATTCAGTATTCTTTTAGCTCATCTGCAGGACGGTGAGCACTTTTCTTTTCGCTCTTTTTAATGAGAGCTTCCTACAATGGCTCTAAATATCAGCCATGGTTCATCTCTTAGCATCTGGCTATTATGAAAAATCTCTCATTTTCTGAACCTTAAAACATGATTATTATGATTCAATCTATTTACTTCTATGTGAACTCAAATGGAAATGAATCTCCTGAAATAGCCACATTTTCTTCATCCCAAATAAACATGTGACATTAAAAAAAACAAAAACAAAAGCCCAACTAACTAATTTAAATCTGAAATCTGGGTTTCCATGACACCAAACATCTGAACGAAAACTGAAAAATTTAGTAGAGGTTTTCAAATATCCAAATATTTTGTCAGTAAAGCAGTTAAATATCTATCCTAATCTTTCCATTTGTATCTGGGTATTTATGTATCATATACGTAGCACCGTCAGTCCTTTCTGGTAGAAAACACTATACATTTCAGAAGCAATGCATCACAAACAAGGATGTATTGAGCAGCTATTATGTGGGAGACACTGCGCTAAGTGCTTTTAATTCTGAAGTCTGTCTGAAGATGATTTGCAGTCCGGTGAAGGGTATAACACACAAGTACACAGACATACATGAAACACACTGTGGAATGAATAAAAACACAAGAGAGAAGGAGAGAAAGCACTGTGAGAGTTTTAGAGAGAGTGAGTACTTCCAACTGGAGAGGATTTCCACTGGATCCAGTGTTTGGACTGGCCGTGATGGACGTGCCAGATTCATGGAAATGGAAGGGAATTTTGTGAAATGCACTCCCTTTCAGCAGCAGGGAGTTTTACGGAAATGAAATGCGAAAGTTGTGTGTCATTTTGTGTCATCACAGCCTTTTGGTTCCTGTAAGGTGTTTGAGTCTCAGGTATTTTGATTAGTAAATTTCCATCATTTTCCTTAAGAGTTTCAACGCTATACAAGAAACATACTGAATTTTACTCTCTGGTCATTTTAGGAAATACTGTAAGAATTCTCCCTTATACTTTGCTTTTCTAGTTTAGATTTTTAAAAATTCTGGGTTTTATATACATTGCATGCTTAAACCTCTGACTTCCATGTTAGGTCATTTATTAACATATTGGGATCACAAGTCTGATAAACTTTTTTTAATTTCCACATCCTCAAGATTTCTGTCCTATTTGATCAGTCTGCAGGCCTAGATGAAAGCAAAATGGTTCATTTCTTTCCTCTTCTTCCTCCTCCTTCCTTATTTTTTATTCTTTAACAATAAATAATCATTTTTAGCGGGAGGGGGTAAAGGAAGAAACTGAGAAGATTCCAGATAATCTAAGTCATGCCATGTGCATTAGTCAGGACTAATTTATTGGCTCAAGTAACTGAAAGGTAAAAGGATCTGGCTTTAGGTACGGCTGTATCCAGGTGCAGAAATTATGTCAGGAATCTATTCTTTATTGGCTCTGCTTTAGTATGCATGGGCTTCATCCTCAGTCAGGCTTTTCCATTTTGGTGGCAACAGTGGCATCAGCACCTCTAGGCACATATTCTACTGACTAACTTCGGTGAAAAGCGGACACCTTTGACTGACAGTCCAATTGATGCCCATTAATCTAACTTGGGTTTCATTTTCAGTGCAACCAGAATGATTAACGTTGTTGATTGACTAAGCCTTGAACACATGCCTTAAGAAAAATCAGGGTACTATTACAGAAAGAAAGGGGAAGGATACTTCAGTGAAAAACTTTAACATTACAGTGGGAAAGACCCCCACCGAATGTCTACCAGGCAGGTGTTTATCCCCTCTCTTACCACTGCCTGTTTCTACGACTTGGCATATGTTACTTACACCTGTGAGTCTTGGTTTCCTCATCTACATAAATTAGGTCCCTGGCCAAAGTTCTGTCTAAAGGACCTTTTGACTCTACTATTTTGTGGTTCTGATCTCAAGAACCAGGGACAAGGATGAGACACCCAGAAAATGCACGCATTTACAAATAGTAACACAAAGCAAGAGGTACATCATGTTTCACGTAGAAGTGCTTCAGGGAGAAACAGGAAGTTAGTTTGGCAGTGGAAGAGGGAAGGGTTTTTACTGCCTACTGAGGGAGTGATTCGAAGCTCAGATAATTTGAGGGTGTGTGTGTGTGTGTGTGTGTGTGTGTTTATTATATTCTCTATAGATATTTTACAACCCACGTAGAGCTTTGTTAACCTCTTCATTTTACCTTACAGACTGGGTTCCAGGCACAGTCTTGTTCAAGGTGACAGAACAGCTTGACTGAGAACTTATGTCTGTTTCATTTGTTTGTTTGTTTTTCCATTTTTCCTACAAATATTTAGATGGAGTTGGGGGGAATTACAAAAGTTTAAAAAGCCCAGAACTTTACCCTTAGAAAGTTATACTTACTGAAGACAAGATATCCAAATAAGACATGACAATGAAAGGCAAAAATTTACAAATGCCAAGTAAATTGCAACATGAATGTAGTGGAAAGATTACTTTCAATTGTGAGGATGTGATGGGTTTTAAATATCTTCATTCTTTCTTGTTTTACCTGAGAATTGTATTTGTTATATACATTACAGTCAGAGCATAGGAATTTTTGTTTACGTAAGAAAAAGATGTTAAATTCAGGGCCATTGAACAAATTTGACATTCCAGGAAAATGCACTTACTTAGGGGCAGTCTTCAGCATCTGTACTTGTATCCTAGTTCAGGAAGCACAGTCCTAGAGCAGTACCGGATATTCACCCGAATGCAGTTTTATTGTCCATCTCGGGAAAATTGCTTGGAGGGTTCCATATACTAGTGGCATCATCAAAGTCTAAGTCACCTGGATTAATTCTGTAGCATAAGTGGTGTCTTGGAGTGGATTGAGAAAAAGGAGGCAGTCATCACAATGATCAATTTTCAAGTGTTTGCTCAAACTAAGACCCTGCTCAACAAATTATTCAGTCATTTGTTTTAATGGTTACATTACATCATCACAGAAGTAATTTGACAAATTGGACATTGGTCTTCAAAGAGCTAGCTCATCAGTAAGCCTCAGAGGCCAGCAAGTGAGTCAAAGTCCTTGGTTAGGAAAGTAACTCGAGAGGCAGGACTTGCCCTAGAGATGTTCTGCTTTGAAAAATTATCCAGTCAGACCGTTACTGTAATGTAAAAGAATTACTATGGTGCTTTAAAAATGCAGAGTTGGGGGCGCCTAGTGGCTCAGTCAGTTAAGCATTTGACTTTGGCTTAGGTCATGATCTCACAGTTCATGAGTTTGAACCCCGTGTCAGGCTCTGTGCTGACAGCTTGGAGCCTGAAGCATGCTTCAGATTCTGTGTCTCCCTCCCTTCCTCCCTCTCTGTCTCTCTCTCTCTCTCTCTGCCCCTTCCCCATTCTCAAAATAAATAAACATTAAAAAAATTTTAAATACAGAGTATATAAGTTAAATTACAATTAACTATAATTTTAAAATTCCTATTGTATTTACAAAAATTGTTTGAGGCAGTACACACAGAGACAGTATAGGATATCTATAAACAAAAAATAAAAGCCTCTATTGCCTACCCCACACACATGAACCATTATCGGTGTGTGAGTTTCCAGATGGTTTTCTTTCATTACAAGGATATATATATATATATTCAATCTATGAATTCATGTATCTGTTTTACAAAAAATTAATACATGTTCTATAGTTTGCTTATTAAATTTTTTTTAACATTTTTATTTATTATTGAGAGACAGAGAAAGAGCATGAGCATGGGAGGGGGAGAGAGAGGGGGAGACACAGAAACTGAAAGAGGCTCCAGGCTCTGAGCTGTCAGCACAGAGCCCGATGCGGGGCTCGAGCTCACAAACTGCGAGATCATGACCTGAGATGAAGTCAGATGCTTAACCGACCGAGCCACCCAGGCGCCCCTATAGTTTGCCTATTTTAGCTCAACACTATATGGGAAAAACTTTTTCATGAGAACCTCACATTTTATTTAACTATGATTTAGTTGATAGATAGAAGGGTAAATAATTGGAAATAGCCTAAGTACTACCCTTTTCATTTATCCTGTACTTCTAATTCATGAGATGATTGGAAATATCACTTGAGGTATTGTTAAACATCCGTATAAATCCTTTCAACATAGAATAAAATTCATGACAAATCATTTCCAGTTTGAACATTATTGGAGAGAGGTTAATCACAAAAGACAATGATTATTAAGTAGTTTCACCCGAAACCTGTTTCCACTGATGTATTCTAAGGATATTGTAGATGTTTCCATGTACTTGATAAACCAGGTTAACCTCAAAAGGAGTGAGGGGGAGGAGTTCTAACCAAGGTTAGCATCTCGAATAAATATAATATCTTACTTTCAAATGAGTCTTTAGAAAAAAATGCAATTAAAAATATTTTCTGTCTACGTGGAGTTGTGAGCCATACATCTCTTATTAACTTTCTGAACAGTTGTCCGTTGATATTCAGAGTAAGGGGATCTTTGTGACTCACTTCTATTCACCAGTGGCTTTAGAACTATTTTGGGAAGTGAAAAACTTTGACCTATGTTGGTTCTTTCTTGATGAAGGGAATCATCATCGTCGCTATTATGTTACGGTGTGTGTTCTTAAAAGTAAATTGAGCCACCTCTGGGCCACTGGACCAGAGTGGGTTGGCCCCCAACAGTGAACAGACTAAACTATAGCTTTAGTCCAAGAATATGGAAACCGACAACAAATTATTGCTTGTGGTCTACTTCCAGTTTTCAAGTGCAAACATACCAAAGTTTATTTTAAATTTGAGCCAGTCAGACATTTAGTAATATACATCAAAGAAGAAGTGAAGGCTTCCCATGTTTATTATTTCAATATGATGTCTGTTCTAATAAAGTAGAAGAATGTGTATGATAGACCATGTAGTAGAAGTTCTCCAGTTCTACAGTTAGGCCTTAAATATATACATATATTTGTAAATTAATCCAAAACACATTGCCATGGTTCCAATTCCTCTGAAAGCTGATTGTTTTCCATCCCTTTTTTAATTTTAGAAATATAGTGGCTGACTGCCAGAACACTTTCAGATAAACAGTCCACTCCATGTATAAAAAGGGCATAGAATCACGAATGTTCAGAAACCACAGAACGTTATTTAAATAAGTTAAAGTTATTATGGTCTTCCCTATTAATTAAAAAAAAAGCCATCTGTGCAAGGTGAATTTTGGTAAGGTCCCAATTTTCTTAATGATTGTGGATGGAATTTGCAACTGCTCTCAGAGTGAAAGTACTGCTCAGGGATTCCCAAGATAAAATGTACTGTTTATGTAATTTTGTGGTCATTTGACTAAATTTCTACTAGAAGACTGGAAAGAATTCTTGTTGTTTGATCAGAATTTACAGTCATACTTGAAGGAACTGGCTTTCCACTAACATCAGCTTTCTACTCTTCGACTTCCGTAACACCCTAAACCTTAATTTCATCTAAATCTTGTGTGTGTGTGTGTGTGTGTGTGTGTGTGTGTGTGCGCCTCTGCCCCTCTCTTTCTCACACACACACACACACACACACAACCCACAGCACCCATGTTTTGTCAGACCTGCCTTGAGCAAACACATCAAACGGTGAGCAAGACTAAACATGCCAAAAAGAAAACACCGTACAAGAAAAGACACACCGGATGTTGACGTGACCGATGCGTGTCCATATGCTCTTGCAGTGAGTCCTTAGTTTCATTTTTGTTATTCATAGAATTTATTAACTATTCCTTTTATAAGGATAGGCTTTCAAAATTTGAGAGGGACAAAAAGTCAAAAGGTCCTCCTCGAATTTGGTAGGAAAATGCTATGACAAGAAGGATCTGGGGATTGTTTTTGGTCATTTTCCCTCAACCACTGTTTTCAGTCAATTAAAATTTGTACTCTAGGCCTTTTCCAGTTTGAAGCCACCCGGGCGTCTGTGATGAGCAGTCCTTCTTGTTTGGGTAGTCATTCATTATCTCCATTACCAAAAGGAGAATAGAGGACAATTACATTGTTTGGACGAATCAGAGTGTTAGGAGGAGTATTTGTCGTGGTGGCACAGTGCAGCACCTGACAGGCAACGATTGATGGCCAGGAGTGAGTGTGAGTGGCCAAAGCAGCCTCATAGGATGCAAATTACTGACTGTGGATTCCAATTTATCCTGTTCATTTTTCTTGCCCGTGCTGAAGACCATTAGTGGTTTTTGAAGCAGTGAAGGGGTCATTACTAATGTGGGTAGGCTCGAAGCAGGAGGGGGAAGGAGGGGAAAAGCCTTCTGTAATTACACAGCTTTCAGGAACAGGCTGGAGGCCCTAGCCAAAAAAGTGTCAACACCTCACAATCAGAAAAATTTATTTTCATTTTATGCTTAACCCATATTAACTCAACATTATCATCTTTCTTTGTTAACATTTGCAGAATATTAAAAGCCTGGCTTCTATATTAATACAAATCTGGTTAACCCCTTTTGCTGCACAGGGGATTTTGTTTAACCTAATGGCATTTGGGTTTGCTAATAAGTAATTGTGCACATTTTGGATAATGCACACCGTTACAGAAGATGAAATAGCTGAAGAATAAAATTTAGATGATTGAAAAACATTCATTCTCTCAAACGCGGGAGTGATTAGAATACTCTGAATGGAATACTTTGTTGTTCTTAATGTCACCCTTTAATAATGTTGATGGGAAATCATATCAAAGGCTTCCTACTTTATGAGCGACTTTAACATGCTGGATAAAAATAAAAGTTTACTTTTCTGTTTAAGAAAACCAGTGAATTTAGAGCAGGGACCTCTCTAGAGGTGTGTTTTACAATTATGTACATGCAAGTACAGTGTCTCTTAAAGTGAATGTATGCTTTTGAAATAACAGTCCTTGAATCGAGGATAATGGGGGCAAGTGGTTGATGATGGGGGAGGGTGGCTCAGAGCAAATGTCTGTGAGGTGTGATGGGAAGTAAAGAATTAAAAAGCACTGAATCCCTATGGCTTCATTCTCTTATCACCATACTATAAGGTAAAATGTACAATTTCTAGAGGAAGCGTTGCACATAATTGACTCCCTTTGAGGTGTGGCCATTGTGTGTGACCCATTGTGTTAACGCAGAGCGGTAACCGGCAAGAATGAATGCATCTCCCACTGTCCTTTAGAGGAGTCAGCATAAATGCAGTCAGTAAACTCTGCTGTAATTGGATCAGTTGCCGTGGCTTCTAAGAACAGTAGTGATTATATACTGTCTCGCTTCCCAAACTTCTACTGTCAATAACCTCAGCTTAACTAGGAAATGATGATTACGTTGGCCATCTCACAAAGATAACACAGGAGAAGGGCTTTACCTAGTTTTCTAGGCAGTGGAGTAAAACGGCCCTGACACTAGTTCTCTTACTGTGACTGCAGTGATTGTAGATAACCAAAAATCTGATGCCATCCCGACTCAAAAAACTGAATGACTGAAACACTTTGCTTTTCACTGCTTGCCCTCCAAAGTATGGCAGAAACAAGGGAGGGGGGGCTGTTAATGCAGGTTTGGGATCCTTGTCCCTGCCTATTATTTTTCTACACATGATAAGGAAAAAAAAAAAAAAAAGAAAGCTTCAATTAGGAAAATCAAGCCATAGACTAAAGAAATCACAAACAGTGGTTTCATTCTTAGAAGTAAGTGACTCTTTCTTAACTTCTGATACATCTTTTAAAACATTTGTTTTTTCATTAGCATCCGTACCCTTCCGAAGAGCAGAAGAAACAGTTAGCGCAAGACACAGGACTTACAATTCTCCAAGTAAACAACTGGTGAGTGACCTGAAAATCAATGTCTTTCTCCCATGGCTAAAATAAGATTTCTAAATAATTGTTTTCTTTTCTTTTTTTTCTTTTTTTTTTTCTTCTGAAACAAATGAAACTGAGGCGGATAACGTCTGTGTTTCTACCCTGAGGTGTGAAAATAGTGTGTAGGGGACTAAAAGGTAACTAGGTAAATGGTGGTTGTAAGATGGATTCATCTTTCTGTCTTTCTGTCCTTTCCTCCTCTCTCTCCCTCTCTTGTCCACCACCCTGTTCCCATCTCCGGTGCTTTAAAATTCTCGAATTGAACCACAGATTCAGTGCAGGTCATTCCTATTGGAAGTTACCGTCATTTTTTGTGCAGTACTCACAAGGAGTTATCAGCTCGATGAAGGTTTCTGTTGTCCAGGCTTTGAGGGGTGAGGTAGATGCAGGCTTTTTAGCATTTCCTAATAGAAATTTATTTACCCCTAATTTTTTTTTAACAGAGGGGGAAAAAAAAGATTTTCCCATTTTGAGCTTTGCGATCTGACAGATTACTCCTGTGTGGTGCATGGACCATCACCCTTTGTATGTGGCTTAGAGGGTAACTGAGGAAAAGGAGGGGCAGAGGATTAAATAAAATGATCACAGTGGCCAAGAAATGATATAGGAATTACTTATCAAAATACTGGCCCAGGTTTTATCAGCAGCTTAATTTTGTTCAGTACATTCTTGGGGTGATGTTCAGATTAATTGAACTGACAGTTCTCTTTCAAAATTCAGGGAAAGTATTTGCACGGATTTCAGGCCTTATACAAACTTAATTACATGGAACTCCATTTTATCATTCTAATTCCATGTAGCAGAGGTTGTATTTACAAATGAGAAGTCTCTGCCTTTATTCACAGCTTTCCTTAATATATTTATCAAAGCAGGTTCATTTACAAAGTGCTCTATCTGTGGGATACAGGCAGGCAGACATTAACAAAGCTTTTAGGTTTATCAGGCTCGCTGCCTGATGAGCTACCCGAGGGTCAATTGATTTTGTGGTTCTGTGATTCATTTTTTTCTCATTTTTCTAGGATCACAATGAGAGACATGCTTGGAGAATTAGCCAGTTTGTCTGCCTTATCTGTCAGGCAATTTTTTTTTTTTCCCAGGGAAGTCAAGCTACTTAAATTGGCCACAGGAACTGCCGTTATCTGACTTTAATGCACCCTATAGTGTGGATAGCATTTCAATTACACCAGTAACCAAAGCTTAGCTGCAGCCCTTTTCATGCCTAGTGCTGTACAGAAAGTGATGTGCCTACCTACAGAAGCAGAAAATTGAGTTGCCTTGCTTCTGTCAGGGTGATTAATGCAGAAATAAACTGCTAACCTGGAAAGAAAGGCAGAAAGAAAGGATAGACAATACAGACTTGAATTCACTTTAATTTTCTTCTAAAGATTGGAACTATGTACATTTAAAGATACCCTTTAGACCAAAAACTTGGAATGAAGGCTGTAAACCCCAGACAGGGATGTGTGTGGAATTATATGTTCATAGGAGCCTCCTAGTGTAAATACTACATATAATATATGTCAATATATATATTCCATTATGTTCCTGGCACAAGCGATCAGTGGTCTAAAATAGTAAAAATAAATATATTGTGTGTTAACTATAGAACACGTTTTCACCCTGCACGTTATTTTATAACGTACTGATTACCAAACTGAACCGCTTTATATTCAGTGTCCTTAATAAGCAGTTAATATTGCTTTAGAATCTTAACTTTTGTACATTTGGGGCAAGTTGCGGAAGGTTGTGATGGGAGTTCTTGAGAGAAATGAAGTATTTCTGCACGGATATTTGGCATTGACATTGGATCTTGCTCTTTTGAAAGTGCTGTTCTGTATCATCCATTACCTGTACTTTTTGATGTAGTCATTATGCTTCAAGAGTGAAGAAGCGAAAGTCCTGTATCTAAAGATGAGCGTGTCTCACAATCAGACACCTGGTTAGAACCTGGAAAGAGCACCCTTATTTTCTGAATCCCATTGAGCCCGAAGGCACGTGCAAGTTCTGTCGGCCTGATAGTTTAGGTTTCTTGTTTCTCTATTATTTGAGCTGTATTTGCTGCAGAATGCCCAGGGTTAGGATATGACAGTCTATCGCTCAGTAGACTTTCCATAATATGGCGTAAACGTTGACACCTACGTCTCTACAAAATAATTCTATCTTCCTAATTTTCACACTTCTTCTGAAAAAAAAAAAAAAAAACAAAAAACAAAAAAAAAACCTATAATCCTGCCCCAAGGTCCAATGCTTAGTTAACAGCTACCGTAACTTTGATAATAAGGTGTGACTCATGAGGACAGTACAGCAAAGAGTTCGAAAAGACTACCAAGAGTTTCATACAGGGACCAAATTTCTGGGGATTTCAAAAAAATTTAAGAGAGAATACCAGCTACTTTAGTACAGTTTGAAACTGTCCAATGCCTTCATGAAGTCAGCTTCAAAACAGAGAAAGCCATCCAACCTCCTTTCAAAAGCCTTCATAATCACTGTCCTTAAGTGCTACATGATGCCTAAGAGACGTGGTAACAGTGGACTCTACGCTATTTCTCCAGGCCCCGAGAGCTCTCAGCAAAAAAGCACAGGGATCAGAGGGCAGTGTCCAGACCTCCTCAGTCAGCTCTCCTAGGACATAATACCCACTTCTCTGATTAAGGCCAGGACTTTAGGCTTGTATACTGTGAGGCTTGTACTCGAAGAATTCGAATAGTATAGAAAGCACACACAGCACAAAATCCTGGATGGCTCACTGTTCTAGTTCTGCTTCTCATGTACCTCGTGAAATCAAAAGGCCAAGCGAGGTCAGGGTAGTTAAGTAGCACTGTAACAGAACATCTGCATCCATACTCATAAGCACTAGAGCATGGTTCCATGCACCTGACAAGAGCAAGAAGCAATAAAAACAGACCTGTTAAGCTCAGTCAGTAATTTTAGAACCAATAAGCCAAAAGGAAGTTTAGGAGATAATTAAGGGAATTACAGATTGTTTTATCTTAGCGGCCAATGTTAGAAATAATCGTAATGGGCTTTTCCAATATATTTACACTAGGGAGTATGTGAACAGTGATGGTACAAGCAAATCAAATGTGATTGCAGGAAGAGTGGAGTTTATGACACCGAGTCATTTTTGCTTACAGTTAGCCCTCAGAAGTACATGAAGAATCAGTCATCTAATTAAGCCTTTTTTTTTTTTTAAACCATGAAAACCAGATCTTCAGTGTATATACCTCACTGCTATAGCTAATCACAAGTGGTAAGACTGATTTTCTCTGCTGGTTAGAAGAGCCAGCTGACATGCATTAGGAGAGAAAAATAGCAAAGAAATGCAAACCCTCAAGCTGAATAATCTCCTCACAAGGGAGGAGCAAACGTGGTGTAATTTGACTGAATCATTGATTCAAGCTCGAATGGTGATATGGCATAGGAGGTGCCCACTCAGGCTCATGAACCAGGCTCTGTAGAGTTAAAATCGTGGTTCCACCAACTCTCAGATGTTTAACCTTCAGCAAAGGACTTAACCCCTTTACGCTTTAGTTTTGCCATCTGTAAAATGGGGACAGTGGTCCTATATGTAGTATATGGTTGTAAGACTTCAAGAAATGCTGGCACATACAGTAGATGCCATCTATTATTAAAATAGTTAAAAATAAATTATTAAGGTGAGAAATATGGTTCCATAAATGATACCAATAAAGAAGTCATTAAATAGCTTACAAACTAGAACGGCAATTTCTTTTGAGGGAAAGTAGACATTTTTAAGGGGAAAAATAACATTTTAGGGCAGAAAACTTTCTATGCATCGCTTCCTTTTTTTCACATTCTATGAGTAATCTCTACTGAGTATGTATATGGGCTAGAAGTTGGTGATTTTATAGATGGAGGAGACATAATTCCTGTCCCCATGGAGTTCACAAACCTATTTAATTTATTTTGCCATCACTTATTTAATATTCACTATATACTAACCTGTACTAAGCTCTTTGAAAATCTTTTTTCTTTTCCCCCCCAATTTTACTGAGAAATAATTGGCATACAACACTGTATAAGTTTAAGGCATGCAACATGGTGGTTCCATTCATGCATACTGTGAAATGATCACAATAGTGGGTTCAGCAAACATCTGTCTTCTCATATATGTGCATCATGTCTGTGTTAAACAAAGATAGACTTTTGTAGTTTCTTAGATGATGCTTTTTTTGTGGTTTTCTTTTTTTTTTTCTTTCTTTCTTTTTTTTTTTTTGTAGAGTTCTTTGATGCAAGGGAGGTAAGATTAGGGAGCCCTAGGAGGTAAGGGGCTTCAAATAGCTGTGAAGGTTAGACTTCTTGAAGGAAAGTTTTGGGTATTAAGTCTCTGGTATTTCCTTAGGAGGCATACTTGCAACATCATTGACAAAACATTTTTTTAAATTTTTTAATGAGGAAGTTCTTGCTTGAATAATTTGCTGGGGTGCAGCCATATCTCTTTGACGATAATAATCATTGAAATAAGGCAGAGTCTTAACTTTGACAGTTAAAATCCCTCAATCTAAAAGTACAGTGAGAAGAATCATGGCATGTCCATGTTCTCATGTAACTTTCCTCAGTCTGTATCCAAATTACAATATTAATTTTGAAGTTCCTATTTCCAGGTTAATTTTAAAAGGAAGAAGTACTGTACTTTTAAAAACTCATGTCACTACAGGAATTATATCCTCTTTCTGAACCAACAAGCAAAATCCACAGGATGGCTTGCTGACAGAGTACAGGTTAACTAGGAATAAAGGACTTATTTTCTTGATAGAAGGCTGCCTCCAGGGCCCCAAATAAAAATGCACAAAACTTAAATTTCAAAGAACTTCTCAGCCAAAGGTACTTCAGAGAGTTCCTTTGTGTGATAGATTAAATGTCCTTGGACAGCCTCTCAAACTGAAGATATTAAGTATCTATGCCCTGTTTGTCCCACCTTTCCGTCAATGGCCTTCCAACAATTTTTCTAGGCCCAACAGCTTTTAATAATCGGACATCCACTTTGTAGAATCTCCTTAGGGAAGGCGACAGTTTTGTTTTGCCTCTTTCAGGGTGGCCACACTGATGAATTTTTCCAGCATATACAGAAGCTTATTCAGTGGGGGCTAAAGTACTGTGCCCAGAAGGCTTTCCTGGGAATCCCTTTCTCTTTCTGGCCTTCTTCCCTTCCCCTTGTGAAGGCTCCTTAACTACCAGCTGACTTGGTTTTCTTGTGTGTGAGGTGCACTGATGTCGGGACAAAAGAATTTGTGTGTAAAGACATGATGTAGGTGAAAAGTGCTCTGAAAAGAAAAGGTAGTACTGTTAGAAGAACTTCCCAGCCCTGATTAAAATGTAGGAACACAGTGGTAGCCTAAGGAAAGCAATCCTTCTCCTCCAGAATCCTTCAGTCGAGATAAATTTGGGTGCCCAGATGCTTTTCTTTGCTGCTTAGACATGAAGGGCAATCAAGGTGGGCTTCAAGCCTGGGGGGTCAGTTTCAGGCCCTAGGTCAGTGACTCCCCTGACCCAGTGTGAAGCCTAATTAGTAGGAGGCTGGGTAAGTGGCCAAAGAGGTGCACTCTTTAGCAGCAAAGAGAAGTCACTTTCAAAAGTGTCTATGTTGTCATCCCACAAGGAGCGCAGACACCAGGAAATACATCGTGATGTTAGGACATCAAGAGTAAGCTGGGAATAGAGTAAAATAAGTTTGTTGTAAACATATGGAATAATTGGCCAGTGGTGCAGGAACTCTAAATGAGGTACAGAGGCAGCTGGACACTTTTATCTCAAGAGAAAAAGGATTGAAGGAGGGAGTGATAAACCAAGGAGGTGGAGTTGAGATAAACCTGAAGGGAACAAGCCTGCCGGACTAAGCATCCTCTCTCTGCTCAGCAGTTTCCACCATGGCCATTTGTTAAACACATAGCCATCTTCGGCGATTATTTCCAAGTAACATCTATGTTTCTGAATAACAATCCATTTGAATCTCAAGTCAGATTTGCCAGGTGCTGGATTCATTGTCAGCATATAATGTGCTGAAACTCTGCTGATGCTGAGGAAGTGTGTACAAAGAAAGAATGCTTTTGAACTCCACTTTGGTGAGCTTGAGGTGAAATGCTTCTCTTTCAGATGGCCTCCTGTGCCAGGAAAAAAAATCAGTGACCACGGAAGGAGGCAGAGATGCCAAGGGGTGTGGTGCCAACCAGCCCTGTGAGGTCTTTGCTGAACCAGAGCGTGTTCTTACCTACAGTTTTTCACGAGGTGAAAGAACTAAGTTTGTGCCAGCAATAGGGGCCTCCAGTCTGTCTCTCTCTGCATAGGTCCCAATCACTCTGTCTCCATCATCCTCTCGTCATTTGTTGGGGACCTGCAATTATTTCTGAGAGGAAACCCGAAAGGGTAGGAGCAAAGACTAAAACATGAAAAGGAGAGCGCACACATGATTAATGTTGAACCAGAGGGATGGCCCTGAAATGCAAATGGACTTTATTTTGCTCTGTCTACGGCATATGTAAGGGGGTGGGTGCAGGGCGACCAGGGCATCGACACATGACATGACAATTTTGAGTAAGAAGGATTATTACCATGTTTCCCCATTTGACTTCCTACAGCAGATTCGTGAAATTCCCACGCTGATCTGAAACATGGAAGATACTTACTGTACCTCGGCAGCTGTGCCTCCAACCTGCTGCCACATCACACCAGCATTTCTAGACACCTTCTATCCTGTAGGGATGGGAGGACCATTTCCAGAAATTGAGATTTAGTCCAAATTTGGGCAGGCAGGCTCA
Organism: Cryptoprocta ferox; assembly: GCA_028646485.1. Classification (NCBI taxonomy): domain Eukaryota; kingdom Metazoa; phylum Chordata; class Mammalia; order Carnivora; family Eupleridae; genus Cryptoprocta; species Cryptoprocta ferox. The sequence goes on along the minus strand of CM053560.1, from coordinate 76,175,807 downwards.
GACTCAGCAAGAGCCTTTTAAAAGTGGTAAACAAAAGGAGTAGAGGGGGAAATAAAGGAAGGGGATGCCAGCGAGGGGGACTCAAAGGGGAGGTTTGCTGCAATCCTTTACATTCAATTATACCAGCTCCTTTGTGCTTTTCCCTTTAGCTCTGCAAAGAAAGAATGAAATATGGTTTTCATAGCAAGCTGGCAGCATTATCTCAGGATGCATATTTCTTTGCTGGGTTGGAATGCCAATAAGGGGAGAAAAAAGTTCCTCATTTAGAGGAAAGTACAGTGCTACAGAGAAAACACAAAACAACAAAAAAGGAGTGTACGAAGTTTCTGAAACAGTTCCAAAAATTGCCCCTTCAAGAAAATATTTAAATGAGAACTTTTGTGAGGATAACATTTCTCATGCTGAAAGTTACCATTTTTTTTTTCAAAAGTCCCTAAATAGGGAAAGAAATTTGGCCAAAAATGTAGACTATTTTTGATATTTGAAGATTTTTAGAATTAGCCCCTCTCTTTCATTGATGAGGACAATGAACTCCACAGACAAGTCCTGTGTTCGGCGCAAGGCTTTACCTACTTCTGCACTTCATTATACCAGTATTTGGAAGAGAGACAAGGTTTGCTCAAATAAGTCCTTTATCCATCTCAATTGGCATGATCTACATGGTTTCTCAAAGTAACACAGAAATAAAAGTCTATATTTCAGTGGGTTACATGATTTTAAAGTAGGATGATATTGGCTTGCTATTTACTTACTTTAAAATAGAAAAAAAAATGAGGACGAGTTATTGAAAATATTACAGAATTATTGTATAGCAGCAGATTCAGCAAGTATTCCTAACCCCAGTCACAGACTGACAATGCTGTATTTTTTAAACAATTCAATGAAAAGGAATTTTCAAATTGCACTTCAACTTATTTCTAGAATGCAGAAAAGAGAAAGGTGCATGTAAAAGTAAACAGAGCCCTTATTAGAAGCTATTACAAGGAAGGTGAAAAGACGGAATATACAAATATTGTGTCGTTTGCTTTCTCTAACTAAATTCTTTACACTTAAAAATAAGAGTCTTAGTGGCTCCAGCTTGGTTCTGAATTCTCAGTACTTTTTACCACATCTTTGCCTTTTTCAGTAAAGTCTTTTTTCCTCATTTCTTCCATTACCCCCGGTAGAGTGTTTTGAAAATTTATTCCAAAAATTCGCTCTCAGAGAAGTACTTTTTGAATAGCCTTTAGACGAGATCCTCATTCACTTCACTCATTCATTCATGCATTCATTCATTGGAGAGCAGTCTTCCAAAAATTACTTAATTGAGAATCTGCTCTGTTAATGAGTAAATGTAGGTCCTATTAACCTCTTGATCTTAAGGATTTGTTTTGTTGCTGCTGTTGTTTTCATTGTGTTGGGTTTTTCGAGTATTAGAGAGTGAGCGTCAGCTAGGTGGCACCCCCCAGTGCTTACCCCAGAAATTCTGTCCAATTCATGACACTCACAACTACTTCCTCTGTTCTCTAGAAACCAGGAAAATCATGGTTTTATCTGCAAAATTATTAGAAACCCGGGTATAAAAATAGAGACAGACTTCTTGGTTTTTGAAGAGTTTTGTTTTCTTCTCATTTTTTTTTCCTGCTTCATTGCTTTATTGTAATCATAATAGAAAACCTTGTTTCTGGTTTTGTCTATTTATGTTTTGTGCATGAATCAGAATCATTATTGCTGACTGAACATTGAGTATAGATTTGCAGCTAACTCCCCGCCCTTGTCCAGAATCGTTAATTCTCCACTGGGGTTGAAACACATGCAAGGTTCTTTCTTTTTCCCTTGCAAGGTAAACATTGAAGGAGATGAGATTTCCCATCTGTCTCTAGATAGAGCTTATCTTTTAGATAAGTCCCTGCAAGCTGTGGTCTCAGGCTGTTTAATGTTGACCTCTTGAGGTCCAAACTTCCTTAGTGCCTTTAGATAAGCAAAAACTTTAACAGTAATTACTAAAGGAGTGGTGGGATAGTGGATTAATCCCCAAAGACCTGGATTCAACTCTACCTCAAAGCCCACAGGTGAAAAATCTCCTTAATGCTCATGGCTTAATGGTTTCAGCTCAATTCTTAATGAAAGACCTGGCCATTCTTGACTAAGGGTGTATCATGAGAATGCCAGAGAATTCCTTTTTCATTATTGATTGATAGATCTTCTTCATAGAGATGGTCACAGATATCTGCATACTTTCACCTGTCTGATATTGACATTTAGGTAATTTCATGGTTAAACTGTCATCTATTTTAAACCTAGGTTTTGGATATTGTTTCGTTTGAAATTAATGAAACACATGGGCAGCTTTCTTTGTCTCTACACATTGTTTTCTAAAGTTCAGTCTGGTAGATGAGAATACTCAATGTAATGAATAAAATGAAATGCATAAGGATTTCACTGGGCCAAGTGCCATCCCCCACCCCCGTTTTTTTTCCCAATTGTGGATCTAACTTTTCTTTTTTTATTGCCAATGCAGTTGAAAGGATGGACAGGTATTTTTCAATGCCCATGAGCAAATTTTCTCTTTATAAAGGTGTGTAGAAAGTAGCACAATGGAATTTGGTCACAGCTGGTTTATTTCCTGTGTTACCTGAAGCCAAGTTCGATAGGGTAAATTCCAAATACCTTCTTAGCTGGGAGTTACTGAATCTTGATAGTATTGGATCTGTGTGACTCAGTGTGGCTCTTTGCTTTACTAAATATACAGGTTTCCTGTTATCTTCCGATGTTCCCATGGATTCAGTATTTCTGTGTCTGTGTATAGTGGAATGGGCTGGTGTAGAAGAAGAATGTTAAAGGGAAAAGTAGAAACTCCCGGTGGAATAGAATAGTAAAAGTCCAACAGATTACTTTTCCTAGTAATTTTTTCATAATAAAATTACTAAAGCGATGTCAGTAAACAGGAAACAAGTGAAGTGTAAAATAATTAGCACCAAAGGGAACATAATAGGTTACTTATTAAAATCCATAGAAGGATTATATGACCTCATCGGGTCCAGGGACCAGAGATCACATGACTCTATGTGCCTTTTCTGAGGTGAGCGCCCCAATGCACTGTGTCAACTTACTAGCTTCTGACATTAAATAAGCTTCAGGTATGATTTATTGAGTAGCCTTTTGACAGGAGCAAGAACTGAAATCTTCTAGTCCTTGCTGAGCCTCAGCTCTGTTTTCATTACTTTCTCCACGTATTACATTTAGTCAACCGAGTTATGTGTAGTTCTGGGAGAATCTCTCCTGCTCCCAGAAGTCATTGTTCCACTCATAATAAAATTATGCTATCAATTTGCCACAAGAGAAACACTGAAGTTCACTAAATTATTGCCATGTGTTTTGCACTAAAGACAAAGTGATACCAATTAAAAAAACAACCACCCCTGGATTCTATTTTTTAATGGTGTGTGGGGAGGAGTGAGGCTGGCTCACAAGGGAGGTCATGTCTCTCTTCCACACATTACAAATTTCATTTTCCTTAATTAGAAAATGACGCTTATGGAGAATGAGCAGGGGGTTTAAGTGGGGAAAGAAGAAAGAATGAAACCTGAGCTGAGCCCTAAATAATTTGTCAGAAAATGACAACTTGCCTCCCACAAGGCTATTTCATTTGAAAGATTTGCTAGGTTACATTAGGCTCAGATAGATTTTTTCTGGAAATGGGGCCATAACCCACAGACTGAAAAGAGTCCCGGTTCCAAAGCCCTGAAGATAAGTCAGATCTGTACTTTGGTTCCATCGTAGTAACTAGTACTCTGTAGCTTTCATTTAGGATAACATTTTCAGGATGCTGTGTCCCTAGGGAGTTGAGCATTAGTTATGATGTAAGAGTGTCATGTTTTTAGAGTATCAGCAGGAACTAATATCCTGCGGTCTCAATTCATCTTCTACTAGATTAATTAAAGAATTGCCAATAATTTGGTCTCAGAAGAAAAGCTTCTCTATTCCACACCCTAAATAAATAATGGCTGCCAATTTACCAGCAAGTTGGTGATGAAACAAATTCAGAACTTTAGATACAATGAGTAAGTCAAATTCCATTACCACAGAAAATCTTTATACAATAAAAATATTTCCAGCCCTAGACAGTACTCATTTTAAACAACACTTCTAATGAATGACACAACTTTATTAAGCAATTGTGGGCAGTCCTTTGTAGTGTATTATAATGAATTCTATTTGCTCTGAGGACAACATGTAAAATTTCTGGAGAGAATCAGCAATTTATGGAAATATGATTTTTCCCAATAACACCAGTAATCATCATTTATAATAATAATAATAATAATAACTACTTCATTGCTAGACCTTCTGAGAAGCTCTTCCATAGCCTAATAGCAACACTCATAAACAGACCAAAATGGATTTGAAGAGAGGTGTCACAACAGAACAAAATTAGGTTGTATTTTATGAATGAGAGTTCTGATCTTTGGTTCTGTTTCCAACCCAGTGGAGGGTTTGAAATAATCTCTGGATTGGCTTGGGGTTGTTTTTTTTTTTGTTTGTTTGTTTTTTTTTTTTGCCTTTTAAGCTATCAAGGGGTTATTCCCTTTGCTTAGCTCTTAGTAGGTGCTCCTGTTTTCTTGTTAAATTGAATTCAGATGAGCTAGAGAGAAGGCTGCAGAAGAAAGTGGGCCTGAAAGCGGAGTATGGAGGTGACAGAGCCACCACTAGCATGGCATTTCTCGGAGATTAGATTTGAAGTTCGTTTTGAATCAGAGGAAGGAAGTGTTTTAGTAGTGAGATAGAAATAGTACAAGAGACCATGAAAGTGGGGAAATTGAGTAAAGGAGGCTGGGAGGAAGCCAGCTCTCCCTGACCAGAGGAAAAGAAATTTGCGAGTGCGTGAGGCACTGTGAGAGAGACAGACACCCCAGTGCATGGGGTTATGAGTCCGGCTTGGAGGAAGGTTCAGCACTCACACAAAGGATGACGCAGTGTGGTGAGTTAAAAGGAATGGACTGGGACACCGGCAGCTTGGGTCTGATTCCAGCTCAGACAATTTGTATGATCTTGGGCCATTTAGCCTTTCTCGGTACCTATTCCCTCATCCATAAAAGAATGGGGACAGGGTGATTTTTAAGGGCCTTTCTTTCTTTAAAATTCCATTATTTTATGATTCTAAGCCTGTGAACTGAAAAAAAAATCGAGTCAAAGCACATGAGATGAAAACAGTTTTAACCATTGTATTTTGAATTGATTAGAAGAGAGGGAGAGACCAGTCACAGTAGACTATAGGTGACTTAACCAGAACCTGAATCAGAGATTTAGCTATTGACATGAAGAAAAAGGAACCGATTTTCTGTCTATTGTTAAAAAGTGCGGCGGGGTTTGGTGACTAATTCAGCGTGGGGTGCGAACAGCAAAAGGAGCTCCAATAACTCTGGGCTCTGTGCCTTGGGGAGCAAGGGTTTGGGGATTCTTTCCACAATGACAGCATTTGAGTGGGGGCCTGCCGGTGTCTCTGGGAAGATGATCCTGTTTTCACAATAGATAGTGCAAAGTAGAGATGAGCCCTGAGGGGGAAGAGGTCAGAATAACAGGAAACACTGTGGGACCACACAAGGGGAGGGAAAGGTAGGTCTGAGGGTACAGATGTTGTTCAAGGCCCTGGGAGCAGATGAGCTTGTCTAGAAAAGAGAGAGGAGGCCTGGGTGATAGCACTGGGAGGGGCTTAGGGATGTAGGGGCAAGTCCACATTGACTGCTGTTATTTAGAGGGGACCCCGAAAGCAGTGACTCCATACGTGCTCATGTAGGAGTTTCTTGAGACAGAAAGCTGTACAGAACAAGATTTCAATCCACAGTTTACAATTTTCAATTGAAAAGACCAACTAGAGTTTAAAAAAAAAAAGTTTCGCATCTATTTAAAGCACAGAGTTCTTCACAAAAATGGAAGAGCAAACAAGGTAATGAAGTACCTCATTCTTCTTCCAAGTTTAGATATAATGATAAAAGGGTTAACTTTTAATACCGTAGCAGGTTTGACTTCAGCAGACATCCCACGGCTTTGCATAGTTCTGAAGATTAAAAATCTCTGGAGAGTGTGGAGTCCCATCACCAATTTTTCCTCTTCGTGAAATTCCTTGGCATCCTGCTCCCTGACAGGTCAGCAACAAAACAAAAACAATCTTCCTAATAGTGTGTTGTTGATCTGGCGGTGAGGACTAAGGACCTTTTGCTGTGGGTGAGCCCTGCTCTAAAGTAATTTACTTCAACAGGGACCATTTATACACTTTGGCTTGTCACTTTCATAGCGATTTATAAATTTTTAAAAGGCAGCACTAGAGAAAAATGAAACACCATCTTATGAAAAGTGTATCTTATTTAGATTTTATGTAGAGGCTATGCACAATGCCTTATTTTGATCATTTTGATAAGCTCTTTCTCCTAAAGGAGTGTTGTAGTTAGACACCCCTGTTCAGAAGGGCGAAAGAACTCAAACACCAAGTCAAACCCACATGTAGAGTTTCACCAAGCTTTCAAACTCCATTGAATTTGGAGTTATTGAGATGGTCTGATCAGATGATTTCCCTACCTAAACAGTCACCTTCATTTGTCTAGTTTGTCTAAACTGACTCTAGATATTGAGATTGGGGGGCTGATTATTTACTTTGTCCATTCCTTCCCGCATAGCAAGAGAGGAATAAAGTTGGAATCTCTGGGTAGCTATAACTATGCTATTTTAAATATTTAAATCAGTGGGGCATTTGTGTTGTAACTCCACCATCACATCTGACCTCAGAGCACAATTGTACTCTGCAGATCTTCTCCCTCCCGTGCCTGCCATGTCCCCTCCAGAAATTATACTCTGCTTTCAACACTCTCTCATCTCCAAAGTCAGCTTCATCACTCTAAAGAACCTTCTATATTTCCTAAGGGTCTCTTTCCTGGATTTACCATTTGTATTGACAGGTTGCTACACCAGTGTTCATTTCTATCATGATTTCTTTCCAAAATAAGCATGTTCCTTGCCAAGTCTTCTCACTGGGGACCGTGAATACAGATGAACCCTAGAATTCCAAAATAATTCCAAAATTTCAGTGAGTTTGAAAGTTTTCTTAAACCATTATCTTTTCCCCTGGAATGCAGTAAATGAATCACCCTAGGTATCCATCCAGACTTGACTGTATTTGGAGTCATACGTGGGTATTTTACAATTTCTTTAGACAACTGGGCATTCATAATAAAAAGGAATCATATGACAGGTTGAGTCGTTTTATGAGAATATGTTATTTTGAGACTCTTAAATCTTTATTTAAAGGGGAGTATTAAATACACTATCACACACAGTCAATGAAATCATAATTACAGTAGTGCTAAATTTTATAATAAATCTCTCCCATGGCTCCCAGGAACACATGTCTACCAGGATTCAATTCCACTCACTCGTTGAGAAGCCTGTGCTCAGCAAAGGAGGCAGTGTTGTTTACCATTAACTTTATAGAAACTATAAAAGTAACTCAAGGAAAGTCTGCTCTTAAAAAAAAAAAAAGGATCTCCTCCTTCTTGAGGGTAGACATTATGGTCTGTTTGCTCTCCAAGATCTGGGTGCCTGCCATAGTACCTAGCCCCCAAATTTACTTACCTGATAGTTATTGAAAGATGCATGCATGATGAATGACTATTTAGTGTCAGTATCAAAAGATGCTGCTAAATAGTTTTATAGGAGTAGTGAAATTGTTTACTGGTACTAATACTTTATTTAGAGGTAATGGAGAATTTAAAAATGTAAAATAAGGGTCACCTGGGTGGTTCAGTTAGTTAAGTGACCTACTTTGGCTCAGGTTATGATCTCATGGTTAGTGAGTTCGAGCCCCATGCCACGCTCCATGTTGACAGCACAGAGCCTGCTTGGGATCCTCTGCTTCCTACCTTCTCTGCCCTTCCCCCACTTGTGCGTGCATGTGTGTGTGTGTGTGTGTGTGCACTCTCTCACTCTCAAACTTAAAAACAAGGAAATTTTTTAAAAGCATAATATTCCTGTTGATTCTAGACAGTTGCTAATCAAGTGATAAATTAAGCTAAATATTGGCTAATTTAAATGAAATAAACTCACCTAAAGCTCTTATTTTCCAAAAATTCGAGGTCCTGAGAGGGAGAGTGAGTTTCCCAGGGCCACTCAAGTTAGAGGTAAAGCATAAAGTTGAACAAATGAAATCTTCAGTGCAGAACCATTTCTAAAGTACCACAACCTGCCTGGAAAATCCTTTCATTTCAATGCTTTAGCTATCTCAAAAAGAAAAAAAAAATAGCCCTAAAAGGAACTACTATGTTTATTAATTTTTCTGAAAACAAATTAGACTCTAATAATTCAGATTTCTTATATCATGTTTTAAATAAAGTTTCTTAAATGAAATATTTTAAGTCCACCCAGATGGGTATATGTTATCTAAAAATTTTAAAAAATGAAAGAAGCATTTAAGGAATCTCAAAAAATCTTCAAAAAATCCACTTTGGATTGGCTTTGGGCTGAATTTGTTTTTGGTGGATTTTAAATTGAAAACTACTATATGCAGAGGTGGTGGGGGTGAGTTGAGTCAGACCATCAGAGGGCACCTACCTGAATTATTTACTAAAAAGAATTTCTGGATCTGAAAAAGATGATACTGTAACAAAGCTACCATTAAAGACTTAACAGCCAGCTAAGAGTGGGAGCTACTACCATATTGGATCTGTGACCTTGGACTCTAACCAATTATGAAGACCCAGGGCAGCCAGTGAACAAAGCAATTACAATGGGAGTCAAACCATTAAGGAGCCAAGAGTTCAGTAGCTTTATGTCCCTGCCAAAGTATCCCTAGGACACTGTGTAATAGGAATTGAATAATATTAACATTCCCACATGGTAGTTTAAAGCAACTTAACAGTATATTCTAATCCAGGCAGGTTTTTCATTTTGATGACTGTGGGAGTGGTTATTTTATTTTTATATGTACTTTTACAAACATTTAAATTGAAATAACCAGTAGCATAAAATTGTCGGTGATTTAGCTGGCTATGAACTTGTAACCAAATATACTTGGAAGATTTTTTTTTTTCTCCCTGTAGCTCTCAGGTAAATTTCACTGCATGACAGCATTTCATGCTAGGCAAAGCTCATACAGAAGATGAAAAAGCATGAAGCATAACAAACATCACAAAGCCAGTACAATTTCTTGTTTATAAAGAAAAACAAGGAATGTAAGCTAAGTGGAAAGGTGCCGGTTGAAAGATATTTTAAATGCCTTCGAGTTAAAACCATCAGGGATCAGAAAGCAGAAGGCAAATTCTAGAGGCTAGTACACCAAGGGAAGAGGCTGATGAATTGCCTTGTGCACATTTTAATTAAACTATCATCTTGAGATTTTTTTGTGTATTGATTTGCACAGTACTTAAAAAAGCTTCTTTCCCCCCTACCTCCCTCCTTTGAATGTTAAAGCTTTGTGCCTTCAGCTTGACTCTATGAAAAGAAATTACTCATCTTTGGGATTATTATGGAAGAAAAAAAACAAAACAAATGGGTGGACATGTTCTCTTCTCCTTTTCAATATGTTTAAATTTCAACTGTTCATATAATTATGCTGGCATGTATTTCTTCCTGGCTCTAGTCATGCAGAAAAATTTTAAACATGAGAAATTGGACAACTCTAATGTGGTGTAAAATCTACTTACGCATTGTATTTCTTTCAATATTCTTTACCAATAGTATGCACATTGTTAAAATTAAAAGAAAATGTTAGCTTTTATGCCCTGATGCATTTACGTGATAGCCATAGTTGCCAAATATTTTATTAGCATTGAAAAGAGGAAGTTCAAAAAATAAAGAAATGTTAGAGACAGGGTTGACTTTGGGCAGGGGTTACAGTGACAATCATTTAATAATAATCACTGTTTATATGGCACCAATTATAAGAGAATTTACCAACAATAATTGGTTTTCTAACATCCTGGTGAGTCCATTGTTCTTTGTTCTTCTTTCAGAGGAGTAAACTGAGGCACATATTGGAGTGATTTTCCCAGGGGCTTTTGGAAAGTCATGTGAATAGAGTCAGACAAATGCATTCGATACTCAATTCCCACATCAAAATGTAAAGTTTCATATTCATAGGTAGTAGATTTCCCTGGTGATCTCTTCTGAGTAAATTGAAGATTAGTGTCTGTGAGTTTCTTCACTCCTCTCCACCTCCAGCCATTCCCACCTGCTCTGCACATACAGATGCCAAACAAATGGGAAAAGCAATACTTGGCACTAAAAGTCTGAGGTTCATTAGAAGAATGACCTCTTTCTGAGGTATCAACTGCTAAAACTGGTCTCTAAATCAGGCATCTACGAATAGCAAGATGGGGGGGTGCCTGGGTGGCTCGGTCAGTTAAGCGTCCGACTTTGGTTCAGGTCATGATCTCATGGTTTGTGAATTTCAGGAGTTTGAGCCCAGCATCAGGCTCTCTGCTGTCAGCACAGTGCGACTTTTAAGCGTCCGACTTTGGTTCAGGTCATGATCTCATGGTTTGTGAGTTTGAGGAGTTTGAGCCCAGCATCAGGCTCTCTGCTGTCAGCATAGTACCCGCTTCGGATCCTCTGTCTCCCTCTCTGTCTGCCTCTCCCCTGTGCTCTCTCTCTCTCAAAAATAGATAAACATTTTTTTAAAAAATAGCAAGATGGCCAAATGCAGGAATCAGTGAATTCCATGATCTAGACATAGATGTCCTTTCTCAGGGACATATCTATCTGTATCTATATCTATCTATCATCTATCTATCTATCTATACCTGTTCTTGACAGTAGTGGCCTTGGGAAGTTCATCTAATTTTTAAGTGTTTTTTTTTTTCTAGAACACAATACCCTAGGGAAGATAAAATTGCTCTGATGCTGAAATAGTGTTCCAATCTGTTCAAGAGTGGGCTCACGCTAACCACTTAACTTTTTCAAGTAGCCCAGGTTGGAAATGGGCCACAGCAGGACCACAACTCTACGACTCACTCCAAAATAGAAAGGCAGTCTTGACTCTTAGGGCAGCATCCTTAAGTGTCCTGTTGGAATAGCCCATTGTTAGTGGTGATGGAGAAGGGGACCCAAGGATAAACAGTTGGCTGTTTCATGCCAAACTAATGCTGTGCATGTGAGAGATACCAGAGTTTAATTTATTTAGGAAATTTTTTCCTTGATCAAAATTTAGTCTTTGAAAGAGAAAGCTTTTTCCAAATTTCAAGTCATCTCTCCCTAGTAATAGACTGAATTCCTTTTTCCTCCACTTTTGGCCTAAGCCACCTTGCACCTCATTCAGCAATGGACTGTAATATATTAGTTCTAAGCCTCTGCTGGGTCATGGACTTCTCTGAGAATGTAATGAAACCCATGAACACCCAGAAGAATATGTACAAGTACACACACACACACACAGACACACACACACACGCCTACAATCTTAGGGCCCTTCCATGGGCTATCCAACAATTAAAACCAAAAACAAGTGAACAAAAGCAAACAGAAACAATGAAGAAACTCTGTACCCTAATAAATTTGCTGGAAATATATTAACAACGAATCTAAGGTAAAACACATAATCACTCTGCCTCCTTTTATTGGGGGTTGGATTTTAAATTTAATGATTTTTTTAAGTTTATTTTTGAGAAAGAGAGACAGAGTGCAAACAGGGGAGGGGCGGAGAGAGAGGGAGGCACAGAATCCAAAAGCAAGCTCCAGACTCTGAGCTGTCAGCACAGAGCCTGATGTGGGGCTCGAACTCATGAACAGTGAGATCATGACCTGAGCCAAAGTTGGCACGTAACTGACTGAGCCACCCAGGTGCCCCTAAATGATTTTTTTAAATGGTAAAAGATGGCTCACACTTTATTAGATATTAAATCTGTAAAAAGTGTGAACCACGCCTTCTGGGTTGTTCTGTTTGGTACCGTCAGGGCCACCACCTAGGACTGAGCACCCTGTCCAATGCACAACGCCGGAGGCACCTTGCACACCATGTCATCATGCTGTGATTGACACCCCAGAGTCAGGCAGTGCTCCTCCTCCGTGTCTAATACATTTTGGATAGTGAATGGGGCAATAAACTGAAATGGCACTACCCAACAGCACATCAATTTTAGCAAAATGTTGTTTCAGTCATTAGCCATTAAGTAAGTCTGCTTTGGCTATCATTATTCTGTTTCTTCTTAATGTTTATCTTGGAATGTTAAAAAATATATATAGTACATGTCTAAATAGCCATTAGATCTTAAAGAATTTCACTATTCAACATAAACTTTTTTCCATTGGTGAGCTTTATGCTAATAAGTATCCTGTACACTGCCTTTCAATGATTTGTGACCACCTTAGAGCCTTGCTTTGTGAAATGTCTGATTATCTGCATATCTGTCTATTAATGTGTTTATCTGTCCACCTATCTATAGAAATTTAAACGGTGTAATAACTTTAAGAACAGTGACACTAATGTAGTATTAGATTAAAAGAATGTTACTTTATATGGGTGTAAATGTAATTTAGAGGCACTTAAAGGAAGCTCTATACTTAGCATGATTCTTGGCCAGTGAAGACAGGTTGATCCCACTCATTTTGGGATTGCTAATTTGCCGTTAATTAGGAAGATTGATTCTGTTCTGTGATGCATAGGCCCAACCCCAAATGCATTTTTCCGGTTTCTGGAGCTCTTTCCTAGTTGTCATTGTCATTGCAAATGTGTAGCTGAATGTCACAAGGCCTCATGAAATAGAAGTGCTTCCTGGCTTCTAGAAAGCACGTATCGACATTTTCCTGGTTTGGTTTTGTTTTGTAAAGCCGATGCTGGTATTATTTTAAATAAGCTTGTGCTTTATTCCGTTTGATAGTTTTAAAATTACAACATGAAAGTTGTGCTCTGATTTGAATTTCTAGTGAAAGAAACGCTTTCATAGCAAAAATTCTTTATTTTCTTGAAGTGCAGATACCACGCTCCCATTGAGGTTGTGCTGTTCTGTACAAAGCAGCATTTACTTTTCAATTTGCTAACTGTTTGTTTATCTTCCCTATGATACATTGAGCTTGCAGCCATAAGCCTTTTTTCCTACTCTCTCCTCTTGGCTGATGACAAATCTTAATCATTTGACTGTCCTTCATGACAATTACTTTAACTAAGATGAGTTATATTCCCTTTATTGGAATCGAGTCAGGGAATCTATCAAAACTAGTGAAAGGAAAATTCCTAGAAATGTTTTAAAACACAGTCATTAAGAATGGGCTGAGCCAATATGGAAAAGAATGTGGATACTCAACAGTGTGAGGAAACCCCTTATGCCCTGCACTTCTGATGGCCACTCTTGCCAGTCGAGTAACAGGCAACTTTGAACTACATAATTTATTTCATAGTGATGAAAACTGGACGATAAAAATAACCTCAAACCCACAAGGAGGGATCTAATTTCATTTCTATACTTCACATTCTATGTAATGTTGCTCATACACATATGGAGAGAAAGGTATGCATATATACAGTGAAAATACATGTATATATTTACATTCAAAGTCAGTGACCAATCCATGGTTACCGTTATACCTTTCCTTTTCCTTAACAACCTCAATATTTTGGAAAAATCTTTTATAATTTCCTTTTCTTGTGATTCCAGTTACAAGTTGAAAATTATTTTGGTAGCTACTTTTAAATGTGCTGAATATAACCTCAAAAGCAACACAAGACAAAATAAATAAATAAAAAACCTGGTCACTGAGGGCATGAGAAGGGAAATGAGTGGTAATCCATAAAACACAGGTCTTTATAAACGTGTGTTTGTATCTTGTCAGCCTGACTTGCAGCCTCATGTACTTACGAGAAAAACCTTCGGTTGTGCCTTTTGTCATGACTTAGGCATCCTTGCCAGCCTCTGTGATATCTCCCAGAGGCACTGGCAATTCTTGGGGAGTTCTTTTTTTATTTCTGGATATCGCTAAATGCTTTGTATAAAAACTCCTTGTGCAGTCAACTCTACTTATCTATGTGGTGGATCAAATGTTGATCTTCAGCTGGCTTCTTTCTGCCGGCCAGGAGTCTGCTGAGCTGTGACCTTTATCCTCAATATGTGTCTGTTTAGTAAATGCAAATTTATCCTAATACTAGCTTTCATAAAATATAATGGAAAATTCGATTTGCTACTTCCTTTAAAACTACACATTCAGCCATCAACAGTTGTTTATTGAGCACCTACTATTGCTCAGGTACCTATCATGGTGCCAGGCCTTGTGCCAGGCAAGGTGTATTTAAGAGTAGGACAAAATAGACCCTCTGCCCCCGTGGAGCTTACAGTTCAGAATTGGAAATGACAAAAGTACAAAATGATTACATAGATCATTTAGAACTTGGAGTATATTTGCCCTAAAGTTCGTTGTTCTAACCATGCACAGAGTGCAAACCACACCTACAAAAGCCTACACATTACTCCTTCTGAACTTCATCTCAGAGTGCTGGAAACATATGTCCCTTACCCCATGTGGTTGGGGGAGAAAATAAGATGAAAATTTGAAGAAAGTTGCCTGCTAGGAAGCTTCTACTCCTTCTGCAGGTCAGAGCAGACTGCCATGGCCAGAGCCAGGATTACTTGCCCTTTGGAAGAGGGCTCCACCTCTATCCTTTTCTGGTTCTTCCATCCCACTGATTCACAACAATGAAATTCAGCTGTTGAATAGGACATGTATAGATAAAATGTCTTCAGATGGAAAGGTTTCCATACCTGTTTTCTTACATTTGTACCAATGAATGATGGGGCCATTTGTCAGATAATATTTATAGTGCTAGGTGCTAAAGAGATATTAGCAAACCAAAGACATAATCCCTGTCTTTACAGAATTTCCAGTCCATGGAGAAAGACAAGCAGACATACTTATATAATTATTATTTAGTTTTATTATTAATAATGCTTGTACTGGAATCATCTATGATTAATTCATCATGAGCTATAAATTATTTTCTTTTTGAATTCTCTTTATAAGCAGTGCCACTCATTTTCCAAGAGCCCACTAGCATGAATGATGTGGTCCTTGGCCATGTAGAACAGAGAAGTTGGCGCACAATGGAAGATAAGATGTTGGTTTTGATTAGTTGTAAGCCAAGCACAGCAATACTGTGTTTAAATCATTGCTTTCTTTAAAAAGTATCTAAATACTTCATGTATATTATCTGACTGCTTCTCAGAAGAGTTTTCTCAATAAGCACCATATCCTGTTTAATCTCCATTTATGTAAAAGGTTACGTAACCAAAGTACATAACTTACTTGCCATTTGCCAGAAGTATCCATGCTATTACAATGGTTTGTGGGCACACACAGGTAGTGACTGATAGTATTTCATAAGTTACTTCTTATGGGGGAACAGCAAGATACAATAGAAAGGGCTGATTTTGAAACAAGAAGGATCTGAGTTTGCTTCTGTTGTCACTCTTAACTATCTGAACCTGAATTTGGGGGCTCAGTTTCCCCATGTGTCAAATTGAAATAATGCCCTTGGTTCAGAATATTGTTGTGAATGCTGTAACACTAGGTAAGAGTTCCACAAAGTAGTTGTCATCACTATTGCTGTCATTGTTGTTGTATCACATTTCCTGTTTTCTTTCTGTGCTTTGAAAAACCTTGTATCTTTTTCTGCATATGGTGAGAGATTCATAATAAATATCATTAAATTAACAGGTAGCATAGAGACTGAATGTCAGAACTGTCCGGCTTCTTTCTGCAAATAGTTCCTGACAGGGTTATGCATGACTTTTAGTTTTTGCCAGGTTTATGATGCTTTTGATGAAGGGATATTTTACAGAGGCATTCACAAAATAAAGACAGAAGGTCTCTGGTGTTTGGGTGCTTAGTGGCTTCTGAATCCCGATATCTGAGAGTGGTTGGTGTCATGGCGAAATGGTCATGAAAACCCAGAAATCCTGGCCAACTCTAAAGATTTTTTTAAATTTTCTTATGTCTTTATTTTATTTCGAGAGACAGAGAGACAGAGAGTGAGCAGGGGAGGGGCAGAGAGAGAAGGAGACACAGAATCTGAAGCAGGCTCCAGGCTCTGAGCTGTCAGAACAGAGCCCGACGCAGGGCTTGAACCCACGGACTGTGAGATCATGACCTGAGCCGAAGTTGGCCACTCAACCAACTGAGCCACCCAGGCACCCCTCTAAAGATTATTTTTTAAGCAGTAGGCTTTAAAAAAATTCTCTAAACCTTTGTGGTATTTATCAAAATTCCCAATTAAATACCTGAGTTTTATGATGTATACCACTACGGTACAAACAGCCGACAGGATTTGTTGCTGGCTTCTAACTATGGAGAAAAAGACTTCTGACAGGGATACTAACACACGTGCAGAAGACAACAGGTAAATTTAAGTTAGCATCACACCCCTGCCAGAGTCTCTTGGTCACTTCCCCTATAACCCATTGTTTCTCATATTAAAAAACCTCGGGCACATTTCTTTATTCCTCTCACTCTGTTTCTTAAGGATATAAAAACAGAAAAAAGGGGATGTTAACATCAAGACGCTGTGGGAGAAACAACACATCTAATGCACTCATACTGGGCTCTTGAAATGGTAGATGACATGTCCTTTCCAGGATGAATAAGGTCCGAAGATTAGAATAAACAGCATATAGATAATATTTTATGATCATCTCCTTTTTGTGTATAGTTTCTTTTTTTTTCCTTTTACCTTATTTTCCAACCAGAGCCTTCAAATTCCTTCTTTTCTGTCTACCATTCTTGTGTTTTCTCCAGGTTCTCTCCAGGCTCCTTCTGAGCCGCTCTGTTGAAACAGTTCACCTTGCTCCCTCATGCTGCTTCTATCTGTGTCCCTGGTTTATCTACTTCCCCAGCAGGACCCCCTTAAACAGCATCAGGCTCTCTCTTATCTTCATGGCGGGGGTGGGGGGTGGGTCAGCCTCTCGGCAGGAGTGACAAGCCTTGCAAATCTTTTGGCTTCAGTTCCTGAGATTTATGAGGTCAGATGCATGTAGAAGAGAAAACACCTACATGAAATTGTAAAGAATGCCAAGCACCTAGACAGGAGGAAAATACACCCAAATTCTTGACAGTACATCTCTTGGCCAACGGGGCTTGTATTTTCTTTTCCTCCTCCTTTTCTTTTTTTTTCTTTATCATCCAGATAGTGCAGGTATTCAAATGGCCAATTCAGATGTTTTTTGGAGCTCTTGTGATATCAGTTTATGTAATTAATAGAAATACACCATCAGGTGACTGTAATGTGATTATAAAGTACAGTCCTGGCTGTTGGGTGTATTGAATACTTTTAAATGAAATATGTGGAGTGTGTATATGCATGCAATGTGTTTAAATGAATGCAGCCTTTCCAATCAGCCAGAAAGAGAGAAAGGATGTAAATTGCTAGCATGTGTTGTTCAAAATGCAAAAGTAGGAAAGCAATATTGATCTGTGCTTTGGATGTTTATTTACATCAGTTGCACAGTGTTAAGATGTCTGGCCATAATTATCAAGACCTGCCCACCTGTCAAACCGCAATTGGGTTATTTCCCCATTGTCTTACAGCAGTAAATCTTCAGGTCTGGATGGGCATTAGACAAATGGAAAAAGGCTACTTTCTCAGAACATGTAATTCATTATGGAAAACAGGTGCCTGCTGAAGATTTTTGCTTTAATGCAGACATATTTTATTATTCATAAAATATTAATGCGAGTAGTCACTACCAGAGTTGTGTGGGTTGTTTTCATGTAAAATTTTCAGTTTTAATATGAGACAAGAAATTGTAAAGATTCTCCAAACCTTGCTTTTTGTAAAGGTAAAACCATTCATTCCATAAATAGCTTCATTCCCTTGCTCTCCCAAAATAGGTTCAAACGACCCTGGCTCCCACTTACGTAATGTGGGAAATGCTTTAATGTTGTATGCGGTGGATGTTCTGTCCAGAGACAACCTTGCAGCGGGGGACAGAGTGACCTTTCAAGGAAAAATAAATGAAATGAAATATACTTTCATTTTCCAGAAATATGCATGCAAGTAAAAATTTGACAGCCTGGAAGAACATAAGCAAATATATCTTTTTATTTGAAGATAAAAAGAAGCAGGGCTGGATAGGAAAGAGAAAAAAACCTGTGAAAAAAACGGATGATGCAGTTTTTACGAATAAGCAGCTTAATGTATCTTGGCACCCACAGTAAGCCTTGTAGGAGCTCAAAGTGCCTCAGGCAATCTGTGAGCAGAATAGCAATTTTATTACTTTGTCATTAAACCAATTTCACAGCAGTATTGTTTGTTAATGAGCAGCGGCAAACGAGCGAAGATGTCACACACTGGAATAGCAGAGAGATTTGTGACCCAAGCTCACAGCACTAAGATGGAAAGACCACGGCTATAAAAAAGGAAATACTTTGGGATGAAATGCAAAGTCTATACAGCAGAGCTTGTGTTTATGAGCTACCATTTTGCTAAGAGCTGTGAGAGAAATAAAGGTCTGGAAATTTGCAGTTAAAACAGGGCCTATAAAATTAAAACCAAATTAAAGTATAGCAGAGGATTACTGCACAGACTGTACTCGACAAAATATATTTTAAGTGATGAGGTGAAATCTAAATCAGTTTGGTTTGAATTTGGTTGGTATTTATGAAATTCAATAAAAAATGAAAAAAAATATCCAAACAAAGCAGCTGCCTCACCCTTCTGTGGTCTCGGAGCCATAAACATGCATCACTTTGAGAAAATTCAAACTTGCCAATCCTTAAATAATTAGCAACTCTCGATTCACACGGTGCACCCCTCGATCTCCGTGAAAGCCTTCTCTGTTACTTTATCTATTTCTAAGGATATTGCACATGTATAATAAACACTCAGACACAGCCTGATCTGCCTGAAGCCCATGAATCAAGTGCACCTAGCAGAAGCTGGAATTGAGCTCATCATCTGTGATTTTCTTTTTTTCCTCCTTTTTTGCTTCTTTTTCATTTTGTCTTTAATCTTCATTGTATTTTCCTGTCTTTCTTTTTCACTTGTTTTTATTTTTTTTTCCTTTCTTTTTTTTTTTCTTTTTTTTTGAGCCAGGCTAGTCTTTACAAAGACCTTGGGAGACAGCCTTAAGGGGTACAAGAAACTGTGCCAGACAGGCACATTAGCACGTCCCTGCAAGGCATCCCAGGGTGAGTGCTGGAGCTGCCTTGCTGTGTCCACGCAGGGAGAAGTCGTTTCTGCTACCAGTCCTGAGATCAGACTCAACCTCTTCAGAAAGAGAGTGAGGTGAAGGCAGGAGCCTGGGAGGGAACTGAGGGAGGCCATCAATCCATAACGGGACTTCCATTTACAAAGAGAATTTTTAAAATACTCTGGTTGTCAGACTTGCTCCTGAGCCACCCTACTTCTTTGTCAGCGAAGCTCACCCTCTTGAGGGTGACCTGATCCAATGTGTTGGGCTCATTCCTGAAACGTCCAGAGCCTGTAGAAGTGCCTCTTCCATAGGAAGGCCCCAGCATCTCACGCCCCCTGTGGCTAGTCATGGTCAAGCTTGGTACACCAGATGGATTAAGGTTTATGGCAAGGATATGTAGTTACCTGAAGTAACCCCTGGTACTCTACCCCAGAACCCCTTTATGGTGTGGGTTGGCTGGAGCTGTGTATTTTCCTATTTTTCTCTCCTACCCCCAGCTTGGATTATTAAGGTGTTTATTAATTTTTAAATTTGGTTTGGTTCTGTTGTTTTCTTGGCTTTCTTTTCCGCCAGTGTTTTGTTTTTTTTTTTTCAGAGTGATTTTTGGACTGATTCGGTGAAAGGGGGCTCTGCAGGAAGTGCGCACGGCCATGATGTAGGCAGTGTGCACAGTGGTAGGAGTTCAGCTTTAAGACTGTTTTCTGCCTGACAGGGCAGGACCCCCAGACAAATCACTGGCTGGCTCCGTGGTAGTTGGCAGTCATTCAAGACTGGTCCTGTGCCAGGAGTATTACTAGATAGCCAGACAGATCAATTCACTTTTACGTTCCCGCCATTATTTATAGCCCCACTGTATATCTACTCTTGCTTATGAAGTAATGATTAGCAAATACAGTACACATAAAACATGGGCATTTGTTCTGGAAAGGGCTTTCTCCTGCTGATATTGCAGATAGTTTCACAGGTCACAGAACCTTAAAAAGGATTTAAAGGGCATGTCTTGTGTAGCATTGGTTCTTTTGAAAATGATGCTCCTTTTCCATTTTTGAGTAATTGAAGAGAATAGAAAGGTTTTCACATTGCTTATGTCTGATTGAATTGTCTGCAGCCCCTTTTCCCACAGATGTTTCAGCCAAACCTGTACAGAGGGAGGCTGCACGCCATGGCTTGCTATTTTGCTATTTAAAAGGACTAGTTTGTATTTGCCCTTTGAGTGTGTCAAGGTAAACAAAACTAGTGCTGGTAGCATTTGTGGCAGGGAATTTGGGATAGGACTTTTCTTATGCCGAGGAAGCTCACAGGACTCCGTGAAGGAAGGCTTTGGGTCCCAGTTTTGTGTGTGTTTTCTTCTCTTTGCTCCTCGTGTTCTCTCTCTCTCCCTCTCTCCCTCTCCAGAGCACATGGTTGATATCAAGATCCTTCTCGGTCATCTCTGCTAGTGGTGGTCTCCCAGTTTCTGTGAGGATTGGGTACCATATTAATGCATTTTAAGAGGGGCTAATGCAGTTCCGAGTTAATGCTTTGGGGGATACCACACAGCTGGGATCCTGGGGGGCGAGGGAGCTTGACTTTTCCTCAAGGACATGTGGTGGCCATAAAACTAGCTAGGTGGGAGCCTGCATTCCGTGAGCCTGGTATCAAGTCCACCCATGACCTGAGTCATGTCTTCGTATCAGAATGATGAGTATGGCATAAGAACATGATAACAGGATGCTACCATCAGAAAGAATAAGGACAAGGGGGCCAGAATCTGAGAACATTAGACTTGTTGGCAAACTGCTATACTTCCATTGCTTCATTCCTGGTTTATTGTATATTGGCCTTAATTCAGGTGACAAGTACCTTTTGTACCCTCCAGCACCTGAACGCATTCTGTATTGTGTATGTGGTTTCTTTTCCATTTATTGCTGCAGATGGAATTGTGACATATTAGTGGTAAGGGGACTTACAACTCCTAAGAATAAATACTGTTTGGCAGTAAGATTTTTTGTTGTTCATTTCTAGAGGACTTTAATGATTTCAGATTTTATTAAGGAAGGGCTTTTATTTCAGGAGACTTTTCTTCTAAATAATATAAAACTTTACCTAGAAAGTTACACTTATATCCATTACAAAGATGAGAAAAACTGAGTTTCCCAAAGAGACTTACATAATTTTATACAGAATATTAATGAGAGAAAACAAAATTTAACTATACTTCCTTTGGATTAATAGTGTTTGGGTCTGCCCTTTCATTTATGTTTTTAAATTTTTTTAATGTTATTTATTTTCAAAGAGAGAGAGAGAGAGAGAGAGAGCATGAGCAGGGGAGGGGCAGAAAGAGAGGGAGAGACAGAATCCGAAGCAGGCTGCCAGCCTGACGAGGGGCTCAAACTCAAGGACTGTGAGATCATGACCTGAGCCAAAGTCAGATGCTTAACCAACCGAGTCACCCAGGTGCTGCCCTTTTTACTCAGATAAAACTTAACATTCAAAAGAATAAAAAGAGGTAACAGGAGTTACAGTGTACAATGAGATTTAAAAAAAAAAAAAAAAAAGGCTTTCGATTCCTTGATGAAATACCTCTTTACTACATAGCCTGATATTTTATAGCCCCTTACAGTTTTTGGGTCACTTTTGTATATGCTGACTCATTTGATTCTCATATCATCCCTGTGAGGTAAATAAGGTTTAAGTTATTATTCCCTCTTTAAGCGAGGAAATGCAGGCTCTTCAAGGTTTGATGGTTTGTTTGCTGTTGCTGTACTCTTGAGTGTCAGACCAGGGCCAGACCTTCAGTATCTGCTCTGAACCCAAGGGTCTTCTACTACTTCAGATTCGTTTCTATATGCTTCATTATCCTGTGGGAAGAGCTCAGCTTAATTCTTTAAGATAATGGAGGCAGCTTAGCCCAAAGAAAATTATATTCCTCAGCCAAAATGTTATTTAAGCGGATTCATTTCCATATTAGTCCACATCAGTGACCATGGGGCCTCTTTGGATATTCTGAAAATTATCTCTCCATTCCTGACCTTTGAGGGTGAGATTTCCCACAACTAAGCCCTCACTCTTAAGGACAGACTAAGTCACGTTTTAATTCCCATTTTGCTTTCTTTGGTTTCTCTCTATAGCTGTTTTTCCCTGTGCTTTCTGATCACTACTGGAGTGTTTGTTTGTTACTGTTTTAGTGCTGACTATCTGAATGTATTCTGCTTGGCAGGAACACTCAAATTTCATTTTTTTTTCAGACACGCTAGGAGGTCACTGGTATATCAGTCTTCACACTGTTTTAAGTATGGAGTTATTGCTAAGTGGTGCTGAAATAGGATCTATGGGAACAACCTGAAAGGCAGGGTATGCTTTGGGTGAACCAAATTCTTTTCCACTGTGGGTCAAGAGTAGAAAGACAAAGACAGTGAGGCAAAAGCAACTTTGAACTCCCTAAGTTAAAGTAAGGGACCAAGAGCCTTTTTTTTTTTCCTTTGAAAATGATAGGAAGATCAATTCCTTGAAATGATTCAAACCACATAAAACAGCATACAGTATTAGGAAGACAGAATTGGGGTATAGTTAATGACTTATAAAACAAGCCAAGTGACTATCTCTTGAGTGGAATGTATGTTTACACTTCATGTTCTATTGGAACTGATCATTTCTCTTTTTATTTTCCATGCTTCTTCTTTTGGCCCTGTGATTGAGACAATCCATGGAGCTAAATGGAGTCCTTTGCGTCAATCCTCCATTCACAGTCATTGCAGAACATCTTTCCCTGGTGACACCTGTCACTAGGGCAAACATCTTGTTAAAAATGCATTCTATAGGGGCTGCATCCTGGAAAACTTTATAGACCATTTTTGATTAATGAATAGAAAATTTGCTAGATTTATTTGGCTCTTTGAAGTTGAAACTGAACAAGACAGGTTGTTTTACCCTGACTTTTCTGAAGCCTTTGAAGGATGCTTTTACCTATAGAAGATAGGATTCGCTGCTACACGCCAGCCCCAAGGTTAGGTTAATTCTGAACCCTGACCTGTGTGTCAGATTGGTCAGTTCCATTATAGGTGGTGAAAGATGTAGAACAACCTAATTCCACGGGAGTTCTGCAGAACTTTTTTTTTAAATGAAGAACTTGATTACCATGTAATTTCTGTATTATTTTACCATCAGAACAGGAGTTTCTGAGAATGTATGCCTTATAAACTAGGTCAGGATGGTATTTTCTACTTTCTTCACTTGGTGAAGATGAGGAATAAGGGAGCCTCATCTGCCAAAATCAGCATGGAGGTCATTTTACCACATTTCTGCTCCATATTTAGACCCACCATCTCACATGTGCTCCAGTTGATGGTGCTTTAGCAGATTTACTTTTATTAGTCAGCCAAACAGGTTCTACACCATTTTCACCCCTCACCTTCTAAGACTTCTGAGAATTAAGAATAGTGGCTGTAGAAGAAAGGTATAGATTGCTGAGTGCCTGGGACTCTAATTTCCAGCTCCCACTTCTTCTTTTTCTTATTTCAGCGTTAATACCCATGCTCCAAACACTAGATATCTTGGCTTCCATTGTCCTGGACTTCAAGGAACTATGAATAGAATAAGTATGTTTTTCTTATATACCTAAATGTTTAAAAGAATAATTTGTAAACTCTGAGCAAAGTTACATTTATGCTTATCCATGCCAGTGTGGGGAGACAAATAAAATGCCCTGAAAGATAAAACCTAACAAAATAGTTGAAAATTCAGGTTATCTCCCTTATCATTTACTTTGTTCCACTGACGTCCCAGTGGTGGTCGATTCTACATAAAGTAATAACTAAGTGCAATTTAATGACACAAACTTTGACTCTCATCCTCCAATGTTTAAGTGATAATAGAAATAAGTGCTACGATTGGGCCACTGTACACATAATCCTAGAAGATAATTAGACTTCTTTTGGTAGTATTGGAAGTCTTTCTAATTATTCTTTCTAAGATTTAAACAATATTGGGGCTTCTGGCTGGCTCAGTTGAAAGAGGCATGTGATTCTTGATCCTGGGGTCACGAGTTGGAGCCCCACGTTGACCATAGAGACTACTAAGAAAATAAACTTTTAAAAAAATAAATTAAAAATTTATTGTATTTTAAATATGTCCGAACTGTGTGGTTATAATATTTACTATAAATTTACAAAGTGTGTGTTATCTCCATTCTACAAATGAGAAATATTGAGTCAGAGAGGTCAGAGAGCTAACAAGTTGCGAACTAAGATCTAAATTTGCCTCCAACTTCAATCTAATACCTTTTATACTGAGCATATGAGCTAGAAGTATTTGCTCTCTCTGTGAATTTGTTTAGTAGATACCTCTACCTGGTGTGTTCTGCCCCCTTCTATCCTTCCCATCTCCACTTGTCAGAATCCTTTGAGGAGGAGCCCAAAGCCTCCTGTCCTCTTCCCCTTCTCACCCCCATTATGTCCATCCTCTCCACACACCCATGACCACTCTCCCGCTATTGAGACTCTTTCATCCTATAGCTTGGTCATCTCTTTACTGCTAAATGTCAAGCTTTCTGAGAGCAAGACTGAATCTTCTTCATCTGTGTATGCTTTGCAATGTTTGGAGGATTGTAAACATTGGGACTTAATTTTAGAATGATTTAAATATTTTTCCTCCTAATCTTCAGATGATGTTCTGATGCCTTTCCAATACAAATTGGCCTTCACATTTCATCCTCAGGGCAACTCTTTTTGAAGTAGGTTATACAATTTACTCTCATTTGACCCTTGAGGATAATAAGACACAGAAAGGTTAAAGAACTTGTCCAAAACCACACAGAAAGTGATATAGCTAGGGTTTAAACCCAACTCTCTAAAGCCCACCCTGTTTCCATTAAATTGTATGGTTTTTATCATCACATAAAACCTAACAGATTGATGGATAGGTGTATGTCTTATTTCTCCAATTAAATTAGGAGATCCATAGGGCATGAAATTAATCTCAAATCGAGTGCCTTTTTCACTTGGCAAATGTGGCCTCTCCTACAAGTTCTTTTGTGTGCCTCCTCATAAGGCCTTCAGTACGATGCCAATAGGGAGCAGACACTGAGTAAATATTTGTTCAAGGGGATTAACAATCGTATCTTCTAGAATTTCTACAAATAAAGAGTATTACTAAAAGGAAGGAGGTAAACTAGGATATCCAGCAGACTGTTTGAAGGGGGGCTATACCATGTACCTAATAGCAACGGGATTTATTACAGGTAGCCTAGAGATGAGACAGGCAAGGAGAGGCTTCTGTTCTGAATCTTTGCCCTGTGTGTAAAGAAATCCCAGTTACATCTGTGGCATGAACTTCTCACCATTGTGTTAGTTCTCTTTAAGTGTTCTCTTGCTTTCTTCCTTTACTGACCCAAAATTTTTTAAAATTTATATTCAGTATGGTGATGAGTTGGTGGCAGACATTTTGCCCAGATGTTTCCTTAGAGTATGATAGAAGAGAAAGATCTGTTGAGGATTTTCTTTGAGAGAAAATTTGAGAAGCCTGAATTTTTAGGACAGAGTTAGGCCCTGAATTTGGGGACCAAGACAGACCGGCTGAATAAACAAAGGGAATTCAAATTTCTAAAGCACAACTCTCAAATAACCCTGCAAAACTGATAAAAGAGAAAATTAGCTTAGATCTGTTGAATCAGTTTCAGAGTGATAGCTTATTTTATTTTGTCTTCACCAGTTGGACCATGTTCCCATACTCGTTTCCCTAGATTTTAAAGATTTTTGAAAATGTTAACCACTATAAAATTAAATGCACTTCCTATATTTTTCCTTTATTATGTGTTAGAACCTATTAGTTTATCAATTTAGGTAAGTGAAAAGTCCTGCTCTAAAAAGGAAGTAACTTCCAAGGTTGCATTTTAATGTGTTGGGTCTAAAACCAGGCTCCCATTTTCCTGCCTGACTGGGAGATACCAGAAAAAGAGTCTGTTAATACTAAGCAAGCTTGTGATCAGGTTGTTATCAAGGTGTTCTCTGGTTCTCAGAAGATGTTTCAGCTGCAGGCCCCTCCAGAAAAGACAGTAAAAATGATCCTGGCCCCAGGCTCGTTTCCTGGCCCCAAATTCTGTGTCTGTATGTGTGTGTGTGTGTGTGTGTGTATGTGTGTGTATCCATGGCTCAGGCAGTTCCTCCTGATAACTCCAAAACTCTGTCCACCCACTTTGCCAGCCTTCTACCTTTTCTCTTCTCTGATTGAATAGCACTGCCTTTCTCACACATGAAATGGCTTTCTTCTCATCACTCTGTCCCCATTCCCTTAGCCATCCCATTTGCCATTCTATAACTTCCGCTTGCTTTTTAATGGAACGTAAGGGCTAGTCATAGTGTGTATGCAGGGTTGACAGGAGCCTATGCCACCAGTGGTAGGGTGTGTCCAATGATTATGGAGAAGAAGTGACCATCTTTCCAAATCAGGAGTTTGGTTTCTGCTTTTCTTCCAGCCTGTTTCCATGACACCTCCTACATGAGTTCGCTATGGCCACCATAACAAAATACCATATATTGGGTGGCTTAATCAACAGAAATTCATTTCTAACAGTTTGGGGGTCTGGCCATCCAAGACCAAGGTATCAGCAGGTTTGGTTTCTTCAGAGGCCTGCCTCCTAGCCTTACTCATGACTGCCCTTCTCTGCATGTCCTCACATGGTTTTTCCTCTGTGTGCTTGCCTCCCTGGTGCCTCTTCCTCTTCTTAGAAGGACCCCAGTCATATCGGACTAGGGACACCCCCCACAATGGCTTCATTTTAACTTACCTCTTTAAAGACTTTATCTCCAAATGTGGTTACATTCTAAAGTACTGGGGATTGGGAATTCAACACATAAATTCCAGGGTACACCGTGGGGCCTAGAACTCCTTTTTTTCACTGTTAGTATATACACACTGGGAAAGCAGCATAACATATCCATGTAGAACATAGTAAGTCGGAAAGACCTGGATTTGAGTTTCACCTTTGCCACTTACTTACATTGTGACCTTCAGCATATTATCAAAGTCTGTTAAATCTCAGTTTCCCCAACCATACAATGGGAATGTTGGTACTATTACTTACTTTGTAAGGTTTTTGAGAGAATTAAATAAGAGGATACATGCATGGGGGCACCTGAGTGGCTCAGTTGGTTGAGCATCTGACTTCGCCTCAGGTCATGATCTAACAGTTTGTGAGTTCGAGCCTTGCATCGGGCTAATTGCTCTCAGTGCAGAGCCCACTTCAGATCCTCTGTCCCCCCATCCACTCTGCCCCTCCCCTGCTCAGGCTCGCTCTCTTAAAAATAAATAAAACATTAAAAAGAGAGAGAATACATGCATGCACTGTTGAGTGCCTAGCTCAATAAATGTGCATTATAATTGAATGAAGGTGAATTGTGAAGCCTTCTTAGAAAAGGAGATTTGGGTTATAGTCAAATTATGGGCATTAATGGACACCTGACGTTTTTCACCTGAAATACGAATTAGCTCTGAGTCTTCTAGAGTTTTCACTGTTTTACTCTTTCTTCAAATCATAATTTAATGGACTAGGTAGCCTAGAAGAATAGTAATCCAATAGAGTCGTGATGACCATCTCTGCCAGATTTTCTAGACTAACTTCAGACATATTTGCAGTGCCCCCATAGCATACTCATACTTAGAACATGTGTCCTGATTTTTGGGTTAGCCATGGTCATCATAATAAGTACAGCACAGTCTACCACTTAATTCAATGAGTTCCATTTAGTTAAGAGATTAAATCCAATCCAAAGATTCATGGACTGTTTGCTTCACTTCAGTGAATCAGTGATTCATAGTTACTGATCAACCTACTAATACTAATAATCCCAGAAATGGGAATGGGCCAACCCCTGCTGGTATAATTATCAGAGGGAGGAGGAGTGGGATGGGCACTGAACAGCCGATGGCTCTTCTCACTTCTGGACAGGGGGGCCTTGATATGACAGCATTCAGGTGGGCAGGGCAGGGCCACTGTGGTGCCTCCCTGGGGTCCCTTGGATGCTGGGAATTTACTTAGCCTCAGCTGTCAAAGAACAATAAATTTTCCTTCAAAATATAAAACATAAATCACTGTTTCCCAAACACTGAAAGGCAAGAAGAAACTAAATCCCCGTAATAATGAAAAGAATCCTGTTAATTAAATCAGCAAGGTAGAGAGCTTCCCTCCTAGCACACTGCCCGGCTGAACAGTAGAATACCTTGGAGACTGAAGCTGAAATCCAAGCCTTTTCTAGGTTGCAAGCCAGCATCCTGAGGGAACATTTAGAAGAAAAAAAATCTGTAAGCACAGGACAAGTAAACACAACTTTTTTTTTTTTTAGAAGTTGTACTTGGATTATGTTTATCTGGGAAGGGAAGTTGCAAAACAAATTGTAAACCAGGCTCCTCGTATTTGTGCCAACCCTTATCAGATTTGCCACTAGTCAAGGATAAATTGAAGGACAGGTCTCTGTGAACTAAAATGTAAAAGTAACTGTATGGGATGCTTAGAGGAAGAGAGAGAAAAATGTCATTTCTTCTGATTTTTTGTAATTCATTTCTTCAACCATAGCCTGTTTGGCTCTTGAATATCCTGGATCAGATAGCTTACAATGATTAAGTGTTTACTTCACACATTTTTCTTTTTGTCTTGTGAAGCTATTGATATAGATTTGTGGGTTTTTAAATGCTTGGTTAATTGCCTGGTCTACTAAGAGAGAGTCTGTTGCTGTGGTTGAGGAAAGCTGCAAAAAATAGAGGTTAAGGTTTCTTATGTATCTGTCACATTTGGGAATTGAGGGCCCTATAATATTACTGCCCTCAAGCCACTGATAGCAATTTCTGTTCCCATCGGTGGGAGCCTCACAGGGATGAAGAGTCCCACCCTCTCAACCCCAGCCAGCTTTTGGTTTTACTCTCCAAACCAACTCACTTCCACCCATAATCTACTGACATTTAAATCAGTTTTGACTGCCAGAGGAGTGCTTTTCAAATGAACTGAAGCCCATTCACAGAATCTGAGTTTTCCCTTCCGAACTTGCGGGTATTCCAAAGTGCAAAAACTCCCCAGCTCTCTTCTAGACCTCAACATTTAACTAATCTCTCACATAAGGATTAATTACATAGTAGTCATTGCATCAGTGTCTTTGAAAGATACGTTATGCATGTCATAGGATAGATTTGCAGTACATCAAAGTTCACTCAGGTTTATATTTGCCTATAGCAAGGATGTGTTTTTAATCTGGCACAAGAGTTTTCTTATCATCTGCATTTTCCTTGTACCACCTTTTATCACACATGCACATACTTGGAAAGATCATTTTCAGTATTAAAGGTGGCTAGTGCTGTTGGGAGGCCAAGTAGTGGATATAGTTTTATTTATTTATTTATTTATTTATTTATTTATTTATTATTTTAGTGGGGTATAGTTTTAGACTGATAAGTAGAATTGGGTTACAATCCTTCAGCTCCCACCACACCACCAAATGCATTGACCTTAGAGGTGAGAGTAGCTAGAAGAAAGGAGTAGCCAACAAAACAGGGCTCAACCCTAGCTCTCCATGGCTGAGAACAGTGCTAAGAAGCCACCTGTGGCCACAAGGCATTATCCAGTTCATTTGATTCTTGGGGTGAAGCAAAATAATGTGGCTCCCAACTCCATCCCAACTCCATCCCAACTCCATCCCAACTGCTTCCCTTTAACAGCCCCACCCACAGCCTGTCCTCATTTGGGTTATGGATCATGGTCTGATTTCCTTTCAGTGTAGTGTGTGTGTGTGCACGTGCGCTCATGTGCATATTCCGTTCTGTTCTTTCACTGTGTGCTTGAGAAGAAAAAAAATCACCTTAGGGTCAAGTGTCAAGAGAGATTTAAAGTCACAAGGTACATTTATGAAAAATGAGTCTGTGTGTATAAATTCAGTGTATGTGCATGTAGGCATATTGCAAGAGACAAATTTGAGATTTATAAAATTATTATGCTTTTGCTTTGTCTTTATACTCTTTCCCTGCAGGACTTTAAGGAAATAGTGGCCTTAACATTTTGTTGTTTGGAAATGGCTAATAGGTGATATCAAAGTTGTGTTTCACTGCTGCTGTTAATGAAGATCTTCGGTCACAGATATATGAGTGGCCATTATGTGATGAGGAATAACTCTTCAAGATGGTAAATACCTCCTGAAGGCTGGAACCTATGCTTGTTTAATGGAGAGTCTTAAACGAAATATAGATTTTATGCAGATCCAAAATATGTGCCT
The DNA here is from genome assembly GCA_028646485.1 of Cryptoprocta ferox. Lineage (NCBI taxonomy): Eukaryota > Metazoa > Chordata > Mammalia > Carnivora > Eupleridae > Cryptoprocta > Cryptoprocta ferox. The sequence goes on along the minus strand of CM053560.1, from coordinate 76,145,437 downwards.
GGTCAAAAGTTCACTTTTAATTTCTCAAAATAGAAGATCCTCAGCCACATCTATGGATTAGCTTGGAAAAATAACCTAGCTAACATTTTTATTGAGCACCTACTCTGACCAGGCTATTAAGCTGGGTGCTGAGAACGAAATAAGTCAGAGCTTAATATGAACAGGTCATTTCAAAAAACTCCAAAATTAAATGTTAGAAATAACATTAAATGTTGCCTTAATATTTAAATGCACCCTTTGTCTTATTTTATATATCCCTATGTAATATAACTACAAAGTAGCTTTTCTCCTTCTGTGTATGAGTTTTTGAGATGTGGACAGTGGAGACAAACAACGTAAAAACTGGCAAGCCCCCCACCCATCCCCGCTAGCCTGGGGGCCATTTTCTGTTTACACGGACATCATTTTGACACTTCAGCACCTTTTTCTCCCCCCAGGAGTAGAAATGGGGATCAAGTCCAAGTGTTAGGAGTTTTCAAAGACAAAGTTGTAAAAGGAAAACAATAAAGTTTGCATTCCTTTATATATTTGGATATGACAGATTAAAAGCAAGGCAGGTATGCAGCACCGGTCTAATCCCTCACCAAGGTGGCAATCTCAGATGCTTTGATGCTGGCTGGTCGCAAGGCCCCTGAGACTGTTCGAGGAACCAAATTCAGTTGACTTTATGTGGCTTGCCTATCCCTTCTGGTGTTCAAAAAAAAGAAAGGAAAAGGTCCCTGCACCTTCTTATCTCCTTCCTTTATTGTACAGTTTGCTTTGTTTGTTTGATTTTAAAACTGCCATTATGTGAAAGTGTTGCAAGTATAAATAATTGAGAAGATAACTCTGTAGGGAAACCACTTTTGCTGCCTTTGTGCAAAGGCAGCTCATTATGGCTCTGAGCTGCAGCATTCCATAAGCGCAATTATGCAACATCAGTATATCGTGGATATTAACCAAGGGGAGTAGATAAGAAACGGGGAAAATAATTCTGTAACTTATTTAATTAAATTTATTTGGTTTTTCAAATAGTTCCTCTAGTGTGTAATTTTCCCGACCACGCCACGGTTGCTGTGGTCTTTGTGGGACTGTTGTTCAGCGTTGGTTTTTTGGCATCCTTCCTCAATTCTGTATGGACCTAAAATGTATTTATATTGGGGTTTAATTTCCACCCAAGGAGAGGTTACCCATGAAAATGGAAGCATAATTTGGTCATGAGGTTGTTATCCCCCCTAGGGCTTATATAGCCAGTTAATATATGTTAATACAGCGAAGTGAACAAAAGGTTAAATAAGTAGGTCAGGCTCCGAACAAGTCCTCTACTGCTTCCTTCTGCTTAAACGGAAGGAAAAGCCCATAATGGCGCTTGCCTGACTTCCACCCCCATCATTTTAAGAATTGCTTTGCCAATCCTTCACAGCAAATAGTAATTTTAAGTGGACCAAAACAGAGCTCAGGGTGTTTGCACTCCATGGTAATGATAGAGTAGCTGTGCTCCCCGGAGTCAATAAAGCCCAACAATTGAGTCATTTTTGCCTCCTGTGAGTGAATCACTGCTGTTAGCCTGAATGACAGGATTGCTTATAGAACGGGAGCCCTCCGCCGGGCTGACCTCATCCCGGGACAGCGAGGTGCAGAGGGCAGGCAGGTGGTGTTTAACACAGTTCTAAGTAAAAGCTGATTTTGTACTTGTACGCTCTATAAACAAGAACATGGAATTGATGGGAGGGAAGAGCATTTGATGTCTGTCGATGTACTTGTATCCAAAGCAGCACTTCCTTTTTTCCTGTCTCCTTCTCCTTTGCATTTCCTCTTCCCCCTTAACATCTTGCCCCAGCCACCTTGTCTGTTCCTCTCCTCCCTATCTCCCACCCTTCATACATGTAAATCTCCAACACTTGCAGTTGACATTGCTAATGTCTGATAGCCACAGCCCAGTCACACTTCTGATGAAAGGAAGATGCAGATGGTGTTGCAGAAAAGACAATCATCTTACGTTTGAGATTAGTCTTCAGTTTCTAAGAATCATTCTGAAGCAGAGATTTTTAGGCATATATAACAAAATGCTAAACAATAGTTGTTTTTATGTTGAATGAGGAAAATAGGAAATGGGGAGGGTTATAGAAAACATTTCAGCCTAAAATCGTCTAGTGATCAAATCATCTTTGAGATAGAAAAGGTCTAAAGAACACTTTCCAGCCCCATTTCTAAACTCCGTTGTCAACATTTTGGGGGTCAAAGTTCTATGGAGTAGTAGGGTTTTATAATTTTGGAAGTGGGACTGTGAACTGTTAAGATATAAAAGAAGAGGGGCGCCTGGGTGGATCAGCCCAGGTCATGATCCCACATTTTGTGGGTTTGAGCCCTGCCCCAGGCTCCATGCTGACAGCTCAGAGCCTGGAGCCTGCTTCAGATTCTGTGTCTCCCTCTCTCTGTGCCTCTCCCCTGCTTGCACTCTGTTTCTCTGTCTCCCAAACATAAATAAACATTTAAAAAAATTTTTTTAAAGATATAAAAGAAGAACCCTACAAATGAGTCTTCATCTCTAGAATCTGACGTGGGGAAATAGGACATTTGACGAATTGTTTGATAAATTGTCGATGAACTGTTTAAAAATACAATTTCTTGTAAAAACCAGAATCTTGCTTCATTTTTTCAAATCCTTGGAATGCTAGTGCCCCTAAAATCTTAATGACTAAAGTTAGAAATTGATCGGTAGCATCATTCCTTCTCCGGGGTTTATACTTAAGCATATGAAAGGCTGTGGCAGAATCAGAGAGGAACACTTTGCATTCACTTTGTCACACTTAGTATCGTTCCCTACACTTATTTGCTGGTATTGCTCCCATTTTAGAGAAACATCTATTGACAATGTAACCCTCAGAGCACAATTTGGGAAAAACTTCATTAAAAAAATATATATATACTTTAAGAAAGTTTTCTATTCTCTTTTCCCTTCTGAATCTCACAAATCTTTCTCCTTCATTTCCTACTCTGTCCCAACACACACATACACACGTCACAAAAGTCCATCACCCTCAGTTCCCATTACTTTCAGCTTATTCTCTCAACTCAACCAGACTAATCATGTTCCAATATATCACCTGTTCCCCAGCCTAGAAAAGTCGGATGCTCACTTTCTGCCAAGCCAAGTCCTTCTCTTCCTTTACCCGTCCACGGAAGATTTGACTGGCATCTCTAATGCCCGGATGGATTCACACCTTTAAACTAATGCCTCTAGTCTGGATCTTCAGTTGTTTATAAATGAACAGATAACCAGACCAGACCCAGGAAGCCAGAGTGATTTCCCATCATTGCTCTTCCCCATTCTAGGAAAAATCATTTCATCAGTGATTCAGCTATACCACTAGCAAAATGAGGACAGGAAAATCCCTCCAGGCTCTAATAGTCTCAATTCTACATTATTTCCAAGGTGGAGGAGCCCTGTTTCTATACATTCAATCAGTTATCTGTTCACCAAATGTTTTACTGGGGATGTACTAGTATTCTTGATACAGTCTCAATAATACAGAATTAAGATGTGGTCCCTGCTCTCTCAGGTTATCTAGTAGGAAGTTAGACAAGTAAATTGTAATCATGGTATTGAATAAATGCTGTGATGGGCATATAGCTAGGTGCGGCTGACTGAGGAAGTGCTGTGGAATTCCAGACTGTGGAATCAGGGAAGTTAGTTCCAAGAGATGTTCTCTGAAGGGAATCTTGAAAAGTGTGTTGACCAGATGACCAGGGGAGAAAAAAGGCCAGTGTCTTCCTAGTTAGTTGGCAATATTAACTTTATGCTTAATTTTTAAAGCTTATTTATTTAAATAATCTCTATACGTGACATGGAGCTCAAACTCACAACCCCGATATCAAGAGTCACATGTTCTTCTGACTGCACCAGCCAGGCACCCTGCTTTATACTTATTAATCGCCTTTTTGTTTATTTGTACATTACCTGACTCCAAAGTAAGAATCTGTGGCACTTAAACCGATTTCTAAATTAAACTATTCTTGGATAGATAATGATGTTACTTTATCTTTACTGTTAAAATGGAGATTATTCAAATGCCATCATTTTTATTTCTAATAGTTAAATTAAACCACGTTAGGAGATTCTGATAGATGTGAAACATGGATATGCTCTCAAATTCTTTCAAATTGCAGTACAATGTGTTTGCTCCTTTGTCTATTTGAGAGTATAGCTTTCTGTGGAATGTCAGAATCAAAGGTTGATGTCTTTATTTCTCTGCAAATGGGGGGAGAAATCCACTAACTAACCCTCTAAAGCTAAAATATTTAAGGACTAAAGCAGATGTGGCATAACTGCTGGTTTGCTAAGTCTATTGTGGTTTATAAAGATATATTTTATGTCTTTTATGATTACGGGATGATGCTAAAAATTTTGTGGGTAATAATACTGTCGCGTTGGAAAGACTGCATATAACATTGCTGGAGAAGACAGAGAATGCTACCTGGCTGTCAAGTCAAAGGAGAAGATATTTAATTTGCTATTAAGAAAAGCAGTTAGGAAATTTTATTTGGATTTTGGTCTTTGATGTTTGAACATCATAAATATGAGGACATTAAGTCATACCATTCATAAATAGATATTTTTTGCTTGACACAATGGGATGTGTTTTAATAATTTTCAGAGATTATTGTTAAATACAAAGCTGTTAGAATCATAGTTTATTTTAAATGACTTAACATTTTTTTTAGATCTTTGATTTTTTTTTTACTCCTTTGGCACCTATTCTAGATGCCGCTGTGAACTGGTTAAATAGCATTTGGTTTAAACAGAAAGACTGAAACATATCTGCATATTGATGATATTTTGTTTGTTGGATCTTTCTTAATATTACTTGACTTTCTGTGTTTTAATCTCATTTTTTCGTATTTTGGGTTGAAGCCACTCCAAAGCTTAACACCTAGGAGATTTCTCACTTTTGGTTCCCTTTAAAAGTGCTAAAATCTCAGCCTCTCAAACAAGAGACCAAGCTACAATTTAAAGAAAGCAGTGGTATTGATAAAGGGCCCTAAGAATGTTGCCACCTTCTGCATGTGTCTTCTGCCACATCCTTTCTTTTAAACCAGCAGGAGAATGGAAAGAGGGATAAGAGCCGGGCCCATCCAAACACTTCTGGCATGCCACACTGGTCTTCTGAAGTTTCCCCTGCTGCTTTGGAAAAAGGAGCCCCACAGACAAATGAAAGAGCCACGGGGACATTCACATGCATAGCACCTTCCCTCCAAAATGCCAAGTGGCTTTAGATTGCTGGTGTTGGGGTGGTTTGGCCCGAGATGAAGAATAGAGCCTTGAGAACCATTTGTTTCCACACCATTTTGGGTGAAGTGCTGTATTTTTCACCTTAAAAGGCCATTTAAAAAGAAAAATATGGTTTGAGAGGAGGACACAATTTGGAAGCCATCACACTTAATGGAGCCCCTTTTAAATGTAACACTTTGTCCTATCAATTCCCTTCTAAATTAGTTGTCACTACCTAGAGAAAACCTACCCTTGATTGTCTTACGCTGTTGCTTAAACACACACGGTCTCCTGTACGTATTCTCCTCCGTCCAATTTTTAAAACTCTCTCGTAAATTCTGTCACTAACGGTGGAATGGTATACAGCTTGTGCACACAGAGTGACGGGCATGCTATCACATTGGCCTCTACATCTAGTCACACAGATTATCTCAGAATTAAAATAAAAAGCAAAGTAGGCCTAATAGAAAGAAGGCCATGGCCACAGGCCACAGAGGATTTTACTGACAGTTGACTTAGCCAGCCATTTCTAGATTGGACTTTGTAAAATTGGAGGATACAGGAGAAGGAAGTAATTTTTAGAGGCAGCCGGGAAATTCATTACACTTGTTTGCACAGCTCTGGGATATTCCTATAGTTTTGGAGTTTTGAAGAGATCAGAACGTTTTGAAGGAGAGTCATTTCTTTCTAAACCTTCACTCTTCTTTTGTCCTACGTCTTGAGCGGACTGCCTAGCCAGCCTCAGCCTCAAAGTCCCACTGTCCCCTCAAAGATAACATTTGGAAAATTGAGCTTGCCTCTCCTTGCCACCACAAGTAGGAATTTCTTCTACATTTCCAGTTTTCATCAACAGTACACCATAACATGCTAAAGACAGATTCTCAGGTTTATGCTCTTAATATCTTCCATATTTATATTTCTGCTTTGCCATCTAAGCAGAATTCACCAGTTCTCGAAGACAACTGTCCCTCATCCTTTTCATTTCTATCACCTTCATCTGTGCTCACTTTATCTCTCTCTGCTTGGATTAGACCTTTCTACCTTCTTAGCCTCCTACCTTGTCCATCAGCATGGACCCCAGGCACCATATTTTATGTTGTCATCCCACTATTCAGGGGCTTCAGGGATTCGATTTATCACTCAAGAACTTTGACTAGAGCGGGGAAATGGGGAGGTGTTGGTCAAAGGGTACAGACTTCCAGTTGTAAGAGGAATAAGTTCTGGGGACCTAAGCACAGCATGGTGACTCTAGTCACCCATACTATAGAATGCACTTGAATGTTGCTAAAAGAGTAGATCTTAAATGTTCTCATCACAAAAAAGAAATGGTAACTACATGACATGACAGAGGTGTTAGCTAATGCTAATGGTGGTCATCATTTTGCAACATACATGGTTATCGAACCAACACATTATACCTTAAACTTACAGTGTTAGATATCAGTTTATCTCAATAAAATTGGGGGCGGTGGGACAGAGAACTCCCACCAGCTTGTCTGTTAACTGTAGCCAACTTTTCCAAAACCAGGAGCCAGTCTGAATCCAATTCCCTTGCCATAATCGGCCCTAGTCTGCCTTTGTGTCTTTGTAAGCATGCCATTTCCTTATTTCCTGCCTCTGCAGTATTCTGTGCTCTTTTAATCTGGTTCAACTTTCTTCCTCCACAAATTCAGTAATTAACTTCCATCTGACTTTTAAAATTGGCCCTATCATACCTATTTACCAAGAGTGGTAAATTTGTGTTGATTTGCAGTTATTAGGTATTATCAAATTGTGATTTTCAGTTTGTTCCTGTGGGTATGAAGAGTAAACTCTTTAAAGGCATGGACTGCATTTTGAACATTTTAATTATATATAAAGCCACATATATTATGTATTACATGTAATTTCTCATTATATAGGACCTTGTATTGTGTCATTAAACTTGTGTTTTGTTAAGTATAGAACGTGGAAGATTTTTACACGGCACGTGTACAGATTACTATGGACCTTGAAAATTATTCCAATTTTTTTTAGGATGGAAAAAGGATAAAAATAGGCCTTATGTAATCCCTGCTCCCCTATGCCTTACTTTCCCTTCCTACCCACTATTGTCCATCCTCCAAAACCCAGTCTCTCTCTGGGATACACACACACTCCCAGAGAAAGCATCTTTCTCGTACAGCTCTCTGAACCTTGAGGAAGTGGGTGCTTCGTAACTTTTGACTGACCAAAGGGCAACATAGGACAAAACAAGAAATGAGGCTGAGAAAAATCTCTATTCCCTCGGAAGTGGAGAAGAGAGCAAACACTAGGACATGGCAGGCATGACCACAAGGATTTTTAGCAACTGTTCTTTTCTCCTTTGCTGTCAGCATTGCCACCACCCACAAAACTCCTGTCTTTGACCTGTGTGACCTATGTGGTTAAATATCCCAGAGTTGATAACTCTTTCATTCATAGATATAGATATATATATCTAGATATATATAGATATATATATCTTCAGCAGTAACACAGAAACCTAGCCAGGTATTAGTCTTTGGCAACGTTTATTGCCATGTGTAGGTTTGTGCACATACATGTACACACACATATACATACACATATATGCACACATGCGTGTACACTCATCCATGTGGCTGATGACTTCTCACAGTTTATCTCAAGGTCACGTTGTTTCACGTTCCACTCAATTGATAGGGCATCTCTGACCTGACAGGTTTATCCATTGAGAATAGGATTATGTGTATGCAACCAGCTTAATTCTTAGCAAGACAATGCGTGTGGCTTATGTAGATTTTGTTGGTTTTCTTCCTTATATGTTACTCAGAAAGCCTATGTCAGTATAAATCAGGGGTAATGAAATCAACATTATGGAATCTTTGATATTACACTTGCCAAAGCCTTTCTGGATGTTCAAGTCAGCTCTTAATGATTGATATTATTGACAGTGGATAAACATCTTTGATGGATATGTTTGCTCACGGATTTTAAAGAAAAAAACTAATCCTTTTTTCTCTTTGATTTAAAGAGTGCAGTGCTATTGGAGAGGAAACAGTTCAAATGTGGTCATCACAGGTTGGTGGCACCAAAAATAGAAACTCACTTAGGGTAAAATTTGCTGTCAGGAAAAATGGAGCATTCTTTCTGAACTCAGGAACGTGTGGTTCATGTGAGCTTGCTCGTAGATGGTTGCTACAATAAGGCTTCTTTCATACAGGTGTGTTTATGCCCCAGGCTTGCTGGCCACAGTCCATTCCATTTACAGAAGCTGAATTAAACAATAACTACCACATTGCAAAAAATGGCGGTGGGGGGGGGAGGGGGAAAGGTGAGCGTCAAAGGAGATGCCTGAGAGCTTTGTTAGGGCCAAGAAAAACCCTGTTGCAGTTGTCAGAGCTTGTTGATGTTGCTGGGAACGGCACTTTTTTTTTTCTCCTGGATTTTGTGGTTCTGCCTTAGGAAAGAAAGTAAAATAGAACGGAAGAACAAAGTCCTACTCTATAAATCAGCAGCTGCTCCTTGCCAGATCAAAGGAGTGACATTTTTGCTCCTGGACTACTTGTCCACTTGAGGGCTTGACAGGCAGCTAACAGCTGGCCTGCTAGACTGTATGGGAGAATCAGCCTACATCTTCTTCCGAGCCGATGACAAGCTAATCAGAGAGATATCCATAGCAGAGGGCATGTGAGTGCACCTTGATCTCCTCAAACATATCTAATACATAGTTGCTAAACAGCTTGGTGCATTTTTGGCAAGTTAATGCTTAGGTAGTTTCTACTGAGAAGTAGGATAAAGAATTAATACTTCACTCAAAGGTGATCATGAAAGCTAAAAAAGATAGTAGATTTGTTGGGATCTTCTCTTCTTAGAGTGAATTAGTAAATGGCTAGGAACATAATGAGAATTGGCTTAAATGTGTGTAACTGATATCAAGGGACTGGTTGACTTTTCAAAGCCCGGTCAGGCTTTAGTGTTTAGGTAGATGAACTGGTAATGGGTAATTGGTAATTTGAAAATGATGACTCCTGCTTTCTATGCTGATAGAGTTGAACAAAGTTGTAGGCATTCTGTGTCTGCAAAAAGTTGTTTCCAGAAGCCCCATAAGGTGTGTCGCTATACAGATCGGAATTTTAATGTCAGTAGTAAAATTTCCAAAGTAATTCAGTTTCTAGTTGATTTCCATCTGCCATTAATCATGTACAGGATGAGGTAATATATTACAACTTATGTCTATTGACTTAGTATTTTATCTTTAAGAGGATAGATCCTAGATATGAATAGCTAAGGAAGTGTGCGTGTTTTCTCCTCCCTTGCTTTCAAGTGGCTTTGAAGGATCACTTTTATAGTCAATGATAAATAGCCACATATGAATAATCTGATGGCATTCTGTACGAATAACAGTGCTTCAAAATCATAACCTGCTGGGATGTTTTGTTACATGCCCTCAGGTCTGATTATACTTATGGAATAGTGTTTATTGTTGCTCAGTATTATAAGGGAGATAAAAGATAACTCCCTATCTTAGAGAAAATTTCCCAAATACTCTGATTGAAAAGTCTCTACTGTTGGCCATATAAACCTTAATCAGATAAGATGCCAAATTATCCAGGTCATCTTTGAAGTTTAATTATAAAAATAGTTATACTTATTAAAACTCAAACAATACAGAAATACACGTTAAAAAAAGAAAAGACAATTCTGCCATCTTCCTCCTATCCATCCCTGAGAGATTGAAAGGTAACAGTTTCCCCAAAAACATTTTATCAGCCAAACTTTTCCTTTAGGAAGTATGAATGGAATAAAATGAATTAAAAGTATTATAAATTGTTGGTTGCCCAAGACAAGGGATTAAAAGACTATTTATTTAGTTCTGAGACAAGTTAAGAGAATACGTGCATTTTCATAGCTAAGTTTCATGCTTAAAACTTGATCTTTGCAAGTTTTTGTTCTGAGGAAGAAGGGCCCGATCATGTGTTTGCTATGTGATCTCAAGCAGGACCTCTCAAACTTAAATGGGCATAGATCACCTGGACCTCTTTTAAAATACAAATTCAGTGGTCAGTAGTGCCAGGGTGAGGACTACTATATTTCTACAGTTCTAACAGACTCAAGGTGATGTTCATGTGACTGGTCCATGGAACACACTTAGACCTGCAGGGGTGTAGAGAACCATTTTAGAGAGTATGATTCCAAAATAACTTGCCCCACGGCCCAGCCCCTCAGTAGATGCCCACTCCAGTGTCTAAAATCCTCCCAGGACATTATACATTTAAATTAGCTGTGACCTCGGGGAAAGAACCTAGCACATGGACACATGCTACTTGTAAGGGTAGAACACATTGTTACCCTCTCTTCAACTCAGCATGGATTTGCTTAACAGTCACCCACCAGGTCTTAATTATTTCCTATGAGAGAACAGAGCTCTTTAGGGAGGGGACATTGGGTAGGTGCATTTTGAGTGTAAGCTAACATTTAATGAGCTCTTACAATGTGTCAGGCACTGTGCCAACGATTTTACATACAATATCTCCCTTAATCCTCAAAACAATCTGGGCTCAACCAGTGCCCTGTTAAAGACAGGAAACAAAGTGAGGCCTGGAAGTTTAAGTAGACTTGCCCAAGGTCACACAGCAAGTAAAGGGCAGAGAATATGAGCCCATCCTCTCCATCACTTTGTTCTATGGAGAAGTCTGGAAGATGGAACAATAATTGAGAATGGCTCACCCAAAGTAGGGTATTTTAGTAAAGAACATATGTAAGCCCTTGTAACTTTAGGGAAGACTTAGATAAAATATTGAAATAACACATTAGAAGGTCATTAAAGATCAGTATTAGCAGGGCATCTGGGTGGCTCAGTCAGTTAAGTGCCCGACATCCCTCAGGTCATGATCTCACAGATTGTGAATTCGAGCCCCACATTGGGCTCTGTGCTGACAACTTGGAGCCTGGAGCCTGCTTTGGATTCTGTGTGTCTCTCTCAAAAATAAGTAAACATTAAAAAATATTTAAGTATTAGCTACTTATAATTTTGTCCAGAGCCTTCCATGTGTTCAGCTTGAATGTTCCACTACTCAAGGCATATTCCTAAAGCTGCAAAATGTTTGTGATTCCAGATTAGCATCATGTGTTCATGTTATAAATGAGTAATTAGTTCATGTGTTTTCAGAGTTGTAGGCAAGTCTAGTATCTATCAAATTCTAAATTAATCTGTAGCTTGGGGACATTGTGACTCGTGACTGTGTTTCTGAGTGGCCCATGAATCTCATTCACTTACCTTACTTTGCTCACAGTTGTTCGTGAGAAAAGATCCATTGTGTGGCCGTCAGTGAAAAACTTATGTTTGCACCATGACTAAATCATTCATGTGCCTGAGTACATACTCAAAGACATTAAACCTGCTTAATTCACCGATGTAAACCATTTCAGTGTATCTTACTGAGAAAACCCCACTCATAGCCATAACCAGAGCACAGGAAAAAAACTTGCTTTTTGCGTGTGTGAAGAAAAAAATGAAGAAACTTGATAACTCATTTGTCAAGGTTGAGGCTTCATTGTATCAGACACCAAGCAGTAGCAAGCTTTGTGAATAAGCACCTTCCCTGATGAGTCCCCATGGCTGGGAAAAGCGGAGAAGCAGAACTTCTCCATTTTTCAACAGGTCCCCAGTCACAAAGCTGCTTTTATGACACCTCTTCCAAGTTAATCTGATCCCTCTTCCACAGCTCAGCCCCCTTCCTTGACCAGACCAATCCATGGAAAAGCTTCAGCGCAGGGATCCTTGGTTCTCCCTCAGAGTGTTCAGGGCTGGCGGCTTTCCAGGTGACTCCACAGAGGCCCGCACTTTCTAACAAAAGGAATGCTGCCTAAAGAAGTTGGTTACCAGGTGTGGCATGAAGTTAGTGAACCAGAAAGAAGGGATTTATCAGTCATTTAAAAAGAAGGGGAGGGAGGGGGAGAAGGAAAAAAAGAGAAATCAACCAACGAGCAGGAATGACACCTAAGCCGACTTCTATCAATCTGAAATATGCTTTGGAGTGAAAAACCTCTTAAAGAAAAACCACGATGGTCAAATTTCAGTTGCGGAAAAATATGCAAAGCTGAAAAGTTTGGCTCTTCTGGCGGGGGACCGAGGTGGGGATTGGAGACGGGAGGTCTCCAGGAGCTCTCTCTCCAGCAAGATAGCAAGAGGAGACTTCAGTGATATTTTGCTCTCTTGAGTTTATTCTTTTTGCGGGGGAGGGAGCAGGCGGGGTATTCTTTTTAATATGTTCTTTTCTCATCTCTAAGTTGACTCCAAAGGGCCTCATGATTCTTGGAAAGTCATTGAATTTATTTCTATAATTGAGTTATTTTTAAGCTAACAGTCAGTATATAAGTTTTAAGAATCGCACATACTAATGCATTTTCTATTTTCGTAAAATTTAGTGAGAAAGTAGATAGTCTCAGTAGATACTCTCCAGAGTCTTTATGTGAGCCTGGATACTAACTTTGTGTTCAATACAAATCAATGGAACTAGTGCACTTTAGGGTACTCATTCCCTATGGAGTCACTAATGGAATTATCTGTAGCCCTTAAAAAAAGTCACCATGAGGCTAATGAAAATTTTTTTCTAAGTGAAATCTGGATAAGGCACTAGGCTTCCTGGCACATTTTATTTATGGCATTTATCATATATGGCACATTTATCACACAAGTTTTACAAATCTCAAAATGTTTTTAAGAGCTATTTAATTTCTAAAAGACTTTGTAATTTCAGGTTAAATTGTTTATACCAATAAAGAAGTGTATTATAGGTCCTCAACTTCCGAATCATTCTGGGATGACATTAAAACTTTAGAAAAATTTTTAATATCAGATACAGATGAGAAACTTAACAGTCTGAATTGGAAATAACTTGCGGGGGTTTTCATTAAAGTTGGGTGCAGCTTGCTGCATTTTGGTTAGTTGGATGTCTTCAGCAATTTTTCAAATGTTTTGGGTTTGGCAAAGTCCAAAATGTTTTTGCCAAGACCCTCTTTTCCCCTTATTTTTTAAACCCGTGTGAAATTCAAGGATAACTTAATCCATATGTGTCTGATTCATTTACACTTAACTCATCAAAATGTTATTTTGTGAGACCCATTTAATATCCAAAAAAAACCTTTTGAGCCTTTTAAAGACAAGTCTTTTGTCTTTGAACCAGTGAGTTGCATTTTTCCATCTGAATGGAGCTTGGACCTTGAATGATTGAAGATCAGTTGATTTTCAATTTTACACTCCTCACATTTTAAGTAGAATCAAAACTTGATAATCTATTTACTACTTGAGCATTGAATAAGGTCATTTTAAAATATAGATCAGAGGAAGTGGAAAAAATTTCATGTCATGTCATTTAGGGAAAGGTTGCTTTTGGAAATTCTATCTTAGTAATACTGAAGAAATGAAAATTACTCCTAGTTTGGTCTTTTTTTAATCTATAATTAAATGGCTCCATTTTATGTATGTTGATGGGTTTTCTAAGAGTGCCCTGTGGATCATCAATACAGTAGGGTAATTTCATTTTTTTAGTGTTAAATTGTTCTTAAAGTCAACTCATTAATTGGTAATTTTAATAACAACATCTATGGTGTTTGTAAGATATCCCAAGATCAGGGGAGTTGACAATTGGCAGGAGTTGTAAGTTAAGAGATTTCTGAAAAATTGGGGCCCATATGTTTTTAAAATTCTATGTGATTTGAAAGAATGTGATAGAATTATGATCCTGGCAAGATAGAACACTATGGATCAAAAACATTGTTTAAGAACAAAAATTCAGAGAAGCTAAATGGAACCCAAGTGAAAAAAAAAAAAAGCAGAATCTCTCTGACCCTTTGTAAAAGGATCTAGTTGAAAACCTTCAGAGGCTTCTATGCGTATTTGTTTAGCAGAACTGGGCAAAGAAAGGCCATCGTCATAACTGCTAGTGAACATCCAGTCCATGCCATGGTAACTAGTTGAAAATGTAATACCGGAGTGGCATTTCCAAGTTCGGCGCTTCTATAAAGACCTGCTAGCGCACAGAATGCTTTTTTAATGTTCTGCATTGTTGCGTGTCCCCCATTGAACACCCTTTTGAGCGGACCCCGTTTTTACTAATGTAAACATTCTGACGAGTATCCAAAGAAATGACCTTTGAGTGAACCTCTAACCTTCCCCGTAATTATTTGTTTGAAGACAGTGTGGAGTTCTCCTGCTGAGAACTAAGAACCATGATGCCTTGCAGCTCAGTGAGGAAGGGAGTGTTTGGGGGAACTGGGGAGAAAGACATAAATAAGGGAACAACCTCCAGATGTAAATAATAAAAGAGTAAAAGGGTAAAATGAAAAAGGGAAAAAATCGCAATTCGTTTTACCTAAAGAGTTGGCCTGTAGGAAGAAACAAAACCAGGATTAGTAGCACATAAAAAGAGGTGACGCCTCTGCCATGTGTGTCCTCCATTAGAAACTTCAAGGAGGAGAGAAAAGGTTTCTCCGGGCTCGCCTGAGCATCTCAGTTGGTCTTAAGCTGCGCGGCTAAAACGAGTTCCTGGGGGTGAGAATCGCAGGTCAGTCCTCCTTGGTCCCCGTCAAAACAGTGGGGAAGAGTAGATCATTAAGTTCCTTTTCTGATCTAAGAGATGCTTCTGGAATGCTCTTGTGGTCTGGTCAGATATTCCTCAGTAACACTTACATGCCAGGTGGGAATAAATGTGCAGTTTGAACTCTCCTTTTGTTTCCACCTCCCTGAGTCCTGTCACTTGTTCCACCTCCCTGAGTCCTGTCACTTGTTTCCCCAAACCTTGAGAGGGTGTAACATTTTTGACAACTGAGCTGCACTTCCTTAAGTAATAAAGAAGTTCATTGTTTTGCAAACAAACATCATATGCAAAAGACTCCTTTGGTTTTCTTGCAGCTATTATTCTGCAGCCTAATTGTATTCCTTCTACAATGCTCACGGGAGGCCTGAACAAGTGTGGGCTGCTGTCCTCCTAGGAAGGGACTTCAACTCCTTAGGAACGCAAAGCCGCCAACACACACTAGAATTTTTCTGGCTAATTTCAAAGAATGGGTTTTCAGTTCCTGCCCGTGGCCCCATGCAGACTCATTAATCACGAAGTCCCCTGCACTTAAGATTAGAAATTGGAAATACTGGGAAACGTTCTAAGTGAGTATATTTTTAAGGAGCTGCTAGCTGTATTCTGAGTACCCTCCCCTCCCTCCGTGCCCTCCCACCAACTGCACGGCCAGGGAGGCCCGTGCGTCAGTTCAAATGTTGTGGGCAGTGCACACCATTAAATGCACGGGGACAAGGGTAACTCGCAAATGGTAGAAAATTGTTTTGTTTTTATTAAATTTGGAGAAATAAAGGAGATTTCTTATCATCTTACTCTGTACATGAATATTTGACGGGCATTATTAAACATTAAAGTAACATGAAGTAGGCACTTATTTTTGGATTTCCAACAAAATTAGATCCAGGCTCCTAGACGAAATAACTGCTTCTCCTTTACATTCCGGTGATTCAGCCACCACCTGATTTGAAAATGTTTCTTGGGCTCTAATATCAACCATGTGTACCTGAGGCTGTGTCTTTCCAGTGGGTTGAAAGGTGGCTGGGTTTATGGTTGGCAGTTACCTTATCCCGGCCCTGGGTGTCCCAGCTTAGACTGGAAAGGCCGCCCCCAGCTGGCACTGACCTCTAAATGACCCCTAACTTTACAGGCTTAAACTGCAGGAGTAGCCAAAGAGCACAAGTCTTTCTGGCCAGCACTTATTACTGCTGTGTTGGTGATAAAACTTCAGACAGCCTAATTGATGGCTTTGCTGACCTAACAATACCTTGTGAAAGCAGAGTGCCAGCGCCTGGTCTCCATTTATGACCAGCTGCAAGGGGAAGCTAGGTCTCTCCCTATGATGGGGAGTTTAGGGAAAGGGGGAAAATCTTCCAGCCTGTGAACTTTAACCAGATTCCAACTTGTTCAAGAAGCAGAAGCACGATTGCAAATTAGTAGACATTTTCTCAGGAAAGCTCGATTCCCTTGCTGAGCCTTTGTCCCAAAGTCAACCCTGACCTGGTTATCAGATGATGGAGATGATCCAGTCAACTGTTTGTGAAAGCTGCGAAGGGAAAACTGCCTTTGGGTTAGAGAGCTGGTTCTCAGTAGATGTTTGACTGCATCGTATCCTCCGCAGCGTTCGTGCCAAAAGTGTTCACTGGGCGCAGAAACCGCATTGGATGATGGGACTTCTCTGTTCTATTTCAGGTTTATTAATGCCAGAAGAAGAATAGTACAGCCCATGATTGACCAGTCAAATCGAGCAGGCAAGTTCCAGCTAGTATCTATATTCATGTCCCATAGCCACAGAGCCTCATCAAGTTATACTCTAGGAGTTTCATCACCTGGTACATAAATGCTTCCATCAGGCATCCTGGGAATCCTGGGAGAATTTTTTTTTTTATGTCCCCAGAATTGCATTCTAGGAAGCAACTTCACTAATTGGTGCTAATTGGAGATTTCCCACCCTGACTCTACTGAAACTGCTTTTTATTTTCCTTCTGAATTGGTAATTGGGCACAAGTATTAGTGCCACAAGCAGTTTGTTTGACTGTGAGCTCTGGAATTACTCATTGCTTGTCTGCATCAATCATTAGCACACGCTCATTTTCTTGTTACCCACAATTCCTTGGTGTTCGTGTTGCTTTCACTCCTGGAGCATCCCCTGTTCAACTCATTGTATCCATTCATTTGCTTTGACTATTCATAATATTCTATTAGAGCCCGGCCTGCTGCATTGCCAGCATTATTTTTTTTTAGTAAAAGATTATTACCTTTGTTTAAAATGCTTCACATCCATCCCACTAAAATGCATGTGGGTTTTTCTCACAGTAAGCACTTACTAGTCAGTACTCTGGAGCCATACCCGTGAACTCATCATTCCACTTTGAGATTTCCTTAGTTTACAGAGGCATTTCCGTGTCTCTCAAGAAGGTCTATAGGAAAGAAAGCTATTTTCCATGCGGTGATGACTGTTGTCCCTAACAAGAGTGTCCAACTTGGAGACTGAAACCGTGGCCTCAGTTGAGAGAATTTAAGAAAAGTGGTTTCCTTCGGCAAAATTTTCCCATTAACCCTGAAATGCCGTTCCACTAGTGGAAACCAGGGGGCCTGCTGGAGAAGAATTAAAACAATTGAAATCCTCTATTTACCATGTTTACATTTCCTTTGGTTTGAGTAAAAAGGCAAATGTTCAGTCGGGTCTATTTAACCTTGTAAAATTGCAGTCGAATTTCAAATGTTTGCATGTGATGTGAAAATATTTTATTAAGCCACCCAGAGATGGCAGGATCACAAAATCTTAGCTTAGTGGCACA
>CM053560.1:75950331-76125331 GCA_028646485.1 Cryptoprocta ferox | reverse complement strand
CATTATACTTTGGAGTTTGCCGACATAAACTACTGGGCCTGTCATATGACCTTATACTGACTTCTTACCTTTGACCTTTACAATCTCTTGGGTGTAATGCTCTAAGAATGCCTCTAATTCAAAAAAGGGGCTTCATTTTAAATATACATAAAAGCTCATCCCTTCAAAATGAATATGCCATAATGTTTTGTATAATAAATTTTTCATGAAGAAATAGAGCTATGATAAGATGTCAATTTTATTTTAATACCTACAGTTTTTCTCCCTATCTATAAATGCAACAAAGGAAAATAAATGATATATCAACAGTTAACTGATAAAACTTGACATAGAATTTATAGTCTTATTGCATTTATCAAAGAAATGTACTGAATACCATTTTGAAAAACAGTTCCACTTTATGACATTTAGTTGCATTAAATATTTAGTTCTGTTGTGTTGCATTATACTGCTGTGCGATGAAATTAAATGCAAACTACAATTTGAATGTCTGCAAACATTGGCAAGAATCTGCAGCTAAATTTAGATATAAGATTTGCAGTGTCTGTTTTTTTTCTTTTCATCTTTGATGGGTAAAGTATAAAAATGTTTAGGAATTTGACCTGCTTTCTTTCTCCCTCTCTCTTTTCAGGTTTGCAGAGCATGCCAGGGGACTACGTTTCTCAGGGTGGTCCTATGGGAATGAGTATGGCACAGCCAAGTTACACTCCTCCCCAGATGACCCCACACCCTACTCAATTAAGACATGGACCCCCAATGCATTCATATTTGCCAAGCCATCCCCACCACCCAGCCATGATGATGCACGGAGGACCCCCTACCCACCCTGGAATGACAATGTCAGCACAGAGTCCCACAATGTTAAATTCTGTAGATCCCAATGTTGGTGGACAGGTTATGGACATTCATGCCCAATAGTATAAGGGAACTCAAGGGAAAAGGAAACACACGCAAAAACTATTTTAAGACATGCTGAACTTTGACCAGATGTTGACACTTACTATGAAATTCCAGACAGCTGTGATTATTTTTTACTTTTGTCATTTTTCATCAAGCAACAGAGGACCAAGGAGACAAGAACACAAATGTGAAATCATGGGCTCACTGAGACAATTCTGTCCATGTCAAGATCCTCTGGAAAAAGACTCCGAGAGTTATAACTACTGTAGTATAAACATAGGAACTAAGTTAAACTTGTACATTTCTGTTGATCACTCCGTTATGTTGCCTCAAATAGTTTTAGAAGAGAAAAAAAAAAATATATCCTTGTTTTCCACACTATGTGTGTTGTTCCCAAAAGAATGACTGTTTTGGTTCATCAGTGAATTCACTATCCAGGAGAGACTGTGGTATATTTTAAACCTGTTGGGCCAATGAGAAAAGAATTACGCTGGAGACCATGGTGAACGTCTGGCTGAACCTCATCCCTTGGACTCCAGCTTCAAGAATGTGTTTTCATGCCCGGCCTTTGTTCCTCCATAAACGTGTCCTTTAGTTTCCAACAGATCTTTATAGTTTGTGCTTCATAAGCCAACTCTTCTTATTTTGGGGGACTCTTCTTCGAAGAGCTTACCAATGAAGATTTAAAGACTGAGCGGGAGCTTCTTCAGGAGTTCTGAGCCTTGGCTGTGGACAAAACAATCTCACGTTGGGCAGCTTTTCCTCAACACAAGAAAGTTATTAATGGTCATGGCACCACAACTAGGACTTCATCAGAAACTCAAAGCTTGGGGGATAAAAAGGAGCAAGAGAATACTGTAACAAACTTCGTACAGAGTTCGGTCTATTAATTGTTTCATGTTAGATATTCTATGTGTTTACCTCAATTGAAAAAAAAAAAAGAATGTTTTTGCTAGTATCAGATCTGCTGTGGAATTGGTATTGTATGTCCATGAATTCTTTTCTCAGCACGTGTTCCTCACTAGAAGAAAATGCTGTTACCTTTAAGCTTTGTCAAATTTACATTAAAATACTTGTATGAGGACTGTGACGTTATGTTAAAAAAAAAGGTGTTAAGTCACAAAATGCGGTAATAAATATTTCATTTTTGATTTTTTGTTAGGCTTTTGTGTTTTTAATAGCTTTAAGGCAAGGTTGCACAATGCCTACTCTATGCGGGGTTAAAAGTAGGTGATGGTTTTGCCCCCAGAAGTTGACTGTATTTGAAACCTAACCAACAACTTTTAAGGTAACCGTCTGTAGCGGTTAGTGTGTATTTGGCCTATAAATTCTACCAGCAGAATACTTCTAAAGGTATGAAATTGTGTGTGTGTGTGTGTGTGTGTGTGTGTGTGTGTGTTATGAGCCAGGTTGTAAGATTACCTTCACTATGTCTAACCTCCTTTCTAGATGCATGATGTTAAAAAAAGAAAATACTTTCAGATAAAGCTTTTCATGTTCATCCTCTGCCAGAATAAAGGGCTTTTTCAGGGTTAATTTTACATCATAAGAAATAACTAACGTCTGTGCTCAAAGATAATTCATCTGCCTGTGTTTTTTCTCTGTCTTACTTACTAAAATACTGCTGAATATGTAAATTAAAATTTACATATAGATGTTCATAGATGAGTAAACAACTTCTATGGAGTTTGAAATCCTGAGTTGAAAAGATTACTTAATCATTAATATTTAATATAAATTATATTATGATGTCTTTTTATTTCAGACACCTCCCCGTGCAGGCACGCTAGTGTGATGAGTGGGTGACTAAACGTAAATTTTTTTCTAAAACAACAGCAAAACAGGCAACACGATGCCATTTTCCAAGTTTCACGCAACATTCCTAGAAATCTGTGTTATTGGCTTGCTGGCACTGCACAAACAATGCCTGGTAAAGTGTACAAAGTGAAAAAAAAAAAGTGTGAGATATTTGCATGCCCCCTCCATTTTTAAAATAAATATACTGTCCTGGAATTTTGTCACACCTAAATTTTTAATCCCATGCTTGGAAGGGATTGTATCATAAAACTAGTTCTGTGATGTCAGCTGGATAGGGCAATAGTTCACTGGCTCAGAAATCCAAGTTTGCATCTCACTTGGAGTTCTTCCATTTTCCCACTACAGAACACATCAATAGAAGTTGTATACAAAGAAACAAGGAAATATTGTATTGTAATACTATTGTTTAGTATTATTTTTAGCTAGGGAGAATTTTTATAAACACATTTATCAGCTTAATTGATAGGCCACCGTTTCAACGTAGAAGTAACACTTCTGACGTGGTTAACGGAGAAATTCTATGCTACTTGGAAAAGAGCATCCCTCTCATTTTTGTTATCTGGGTGCACATGGAGTCTTTTTTGCAAATTTCAAATATTTGTGTATTTTTGCTTCAGATGCTTTTAGGTGAAGTTCTCCACTGACAAATTAACTCACATCCCCAGGGGGGGAAAATGTTGGAAAAAGTTTTTTTTCCTTGCCCCTCAGGGATGTGTGCACTGAGTAGTTTACTTGGTAATTGGCTCATATTTAGGAAGTGTTTAATGAAATTATTATTAAGCTATTTTATCAAAGTTTTGATCCCAGAGCTCTGTACACTTGGTTTCAATGAATAAAACCGTCTCCGCCTTAGCTTCAGCAAACCCACATCCTATCATGTTAACCTTAACCTTCTTAAATAGTTGGGGATGAATCATAATTGTAATATTTGTTTGCATTTTCTTGCCCCCCCATATGCTAAGACCCAAGAGGTAGTAGAGTTGTCCAATTTTTAGAATGCTTTTTTTTTTTTTAAACCACCTCAGAAGGCATTTGCTCCTATCTCGGGTTTACTATTTAGTATAAAGAGTTCCGATTTGGGTATATTTAAGAAAGACTCAGCTGTCAAAAGCAAAGAAACTGGGAATGGTGTTTTGACAACCATATAGTGTTAAAGGAAATACTGTAGTCTGAATAAAATTGCTTATGTTCTCCAAAACAAGAGTAACATAAAAACACTTTTTATTTATATGGAAAAGCAAAAGCAGAAATAAATTCCAAAGGTTTCCCTTTCTTTAAGAAATTCTGAGAGAATGCAGTCGCCATCTGTTAAGGGTTGGGAATTGAGCAAGAAGCCACATTTAAACGGAAAAAAGAAAAGACCAGGAAAGTCTGTGTCTCCCATCCACCCCTCTCCCTCCCACCGCCCAGGTCAGCACTTCCCAGGTCCGAACCCCCCACTCTCCGCAGCCCACCCTAGTTAGACCAGCCCGAGAAGAGTCCCAGGATCCTCCTGGCCTCCTCGCCCTCCGGCCCCGTGGGCCGGTTAACCCAGAGCAGGTTTGGGAAGGGAAATGTGGCTAATATCTCTAACAGCTGTCAGAGGAGGGAGCTTCCTTCAAAGGGACTGGACTGGGATCCCCACAAGTTCCCCATTAGTCTTGCAGGCCAGCAATTTGATAAGGAGCCTGGACCTCTACTGCAAGTTGCCACTGGGTCAGAAGGGCCGGTGTCGGGATGTGCCCGGGGTGGGGGTGGGGGTGGGTCGCTTCGCCACTACCGCCGGCCCACGGAGCAGGGTTCGTGGAAACGTGCGTGCGAGCCCGGGAGGAGGCCGGGCAGGGGCGAGGGCAGCGGGCGTGTGCAGGCGCTCCCCTTCCGTGTTGGCCGCCCCCGCCCTCACCTGGCTTTCCCTTTGCGTGGTTAGAGGTGGACCTACGTACTTCCAATCGGCTGGGGTGCTGGAGGGGGGCACCTCGCAGTCTCAGCGAGCCGCTCCGCGGGGAGCGCAGGCGTGGAGCTCCCTCCGTGGGGCCGGGAGGAGGCTGCGGTGCGCAGGGAGGGGGAAAGCGCAGGTCTGATGGGGGAGGCCGGTCAGGCTGTGATGAGAATGGAGACCGTCGGGGCAGTGTTTGAAGGGAGGTTTTAATATTAATAGTTTCGGTGTAGAGACAGAAGGGAGATTGCGTCTACGGCTCCTCGGGGCAGACTCTGGGTGACAGCGATGATGGATGATCCAGCAGAGCCCAACAGCTCCTCCCCTCCAGCCCCAACAGTGTCAAAGCTACTTTAGTTGAAGCTTTAGAAATAAAATAAATAAACAGCATCACCCCCCCCTTACTCTTCATACACCTCCACTCCCACCCCCCACCCCTGCTTTCCAACATCGATTTATAGATCATTATGAATCAATTACTGCTCTCAATACTTTCCCATTGGCTTAAATAAAACAGTCAAAAGATGAAAACATGGGGTTCGGTAGGGATTTTTTCCCCCTGACAGCAACAATCGCAAAATCCATTATCTCATAATCAGAGGCCCCGAGTTAGGAGATGTAGAGAAAGGAAGAGGTCGCCCAGGAAATAACTGGGGGGTGGGGTGGGTGCGGGGATGCTAGGGGAGGGGGTCACCCAGCTGCTGCCTTTGTTCAGACGGGTTTGGTTTGTTGTTGGTTTGGGGTTTTTTGAACGGGGGAGCCCGCATGAGAATGAGATGCCTACAGGTTTTGTAACGTAATGATTTAACTCCTTTGGAGAAACCTATTTGGATGTGTGTCTCGGCAAACATCAGATGTTGTTGGTAGTGAGGTCGCACATGGGAAAAGGTGTGGAGGAATGGGTCCGTCTGGAGGGCGGATTTTCACTTTGTCGTGAGCAACTGTGGGAGGGTGTGCTGCTGGGAAGGGGGACTCTCCCACCCGCAATGCCCTCCTCTCTCCCCCGCCGTTGGCTGTTTTTTTGTCGTTGGAACTGGTTTGGATCTGGGACTGGCCGCCCCCAGTCGCCCCCACCCCCACCTCGGCCGCCCGAGGCTTTTTCTTCCCTCTCTTGCCCCTTCGCGGCGGCGCTGGAGGCTCCCTAGGTGTTTCTATGACTACATTGTGTGTGTGGGAGGGTCAGATGTGGGGGTTGCCCGCGAGAGGGCCGTTCCTGGGCGATCATTTATCAATGTCACCCACATAATGATTCTCTCTGCAGCCTCCTATTGATGAGGATAATTACATTAGCTCAGAGTGACTGATCAATGAAAAACCACCACACAAAAACTTCTTTACTCCTCTATAATACCAAAAACCGATACAGAAATAACATAGAAAGCCTGATTTTCTTTCCCTTTCCTATCCACCAATAGGTTCTGCACCCCTCCGCCCCCCAAAAGGACTGGGAGTAAAGTAAGAAAATAGACCCAGGTTTGTTTCGTTTAAAGGAGGATGCAATTTTGCCCGTGAATGCATCTTCTCAAAATGCGTTTGCTTCATTCCTTGTTTGCTAAAGAATATCAACGGATTTGCTAATGTGAGTTGCTTTTAGACTGGTCTGTGGTTTTTCGTTCTTTTTCTTTCTTTCCTCCCCTTTGGGCATTTTTTTTTTCTGCTTAAAAAAAAAGACAATTCTTTTATAAATAACTGGAAAAGGAAATTACTCTGGGTCCTCTTTTTTTTTTTTAAGCATTTGCCTAAGTCGGGTTATCTTTTGTCTTTATCACTTCATAAAGTAGAGCAATTAAAGATGTGATGTTGCATGGGTGTAAAGGGTGAATCCATAATACGGCGACATAATATGCTATATTCTCGCCTGAAAGTTTGCAGCTAAATTACGATTTCGCCTTTTCTAGACTTAAAAAATCAATGTTTTCTCAATTAAAGAGAATTTTAATGCTTTACTTGCGAGTTGTTAAAGGCGCTGTAAATTTTATTGTAATGCTTCTTGGCTTCGGAGTAGATGCAGGAGACTGGTTGATTCTCCTGGTCTTTTTCCTATCAAAGAACCTAGCCCAGGAATATCCAGTGTGTGTCAGATCAAATCCAAGCAACAAAGGTAAGGAGGGTTTCCAGACGGATGGGGCAAAGGGTGGGGAGCCCGCCAGGGGAGCCCTCCAGCGCCAGAGGCCATTGTCTTGTATATTTTCACCTCTCTGTGTCCCGCCTCCTGAAAGTGACAGAAGTGTCCATTTTACTCTAATCTTTCTCAAAGAGGAGCACGTTCGACTCCCATCTGCTCTGTGACAGCCAGAAAAGAAGCTGCATTTGGGGAGCATTCTAGATTCCCTCCAGTGTCCTCCTGCCCTTTCTCTTTCCTCTCCTTATCTTGCCAAAGTTTAAGTCTGAACTCTTTCACAAATTCTGCCATATTTTATATGTGCTCTGACCTCGATGTCAGAACTCATTCTCCACCCTCAGGAGCACTCACTGTTTACAGATGTTTTCTCCTTCCACACGTCCCACCTAGTAAAAGTTCCCGCAGAGAATTAACTGTGGTGTGTTAATAGCCCAGGTCTGCTACTGCTCTCTCCTGCAAAGCTGAAATCTGGTAAGGTGGAGAATGGCATTGAACTAATGGTGGGGAGCTGCTCCAGGCCCACAGAAGCCCAGCCCTGAGAATTCCAGGCCCTGGGATGTGGTGGGAAGCAAGGTAGTGAAACTTTGAGGATGTAAGGCAGAGAGGAAGATAAGAAAATGAGGCTAGAACAGATCCTAATATGAGAAGAATAGGGGAAGGCAGAAAAATGAGCCTTTGGGACCTCTGTGTAATTTAAAAAGAAATAATAATGAAGGGAAATCGAGTATCTAAGGCTTGCTATTACATTTTTTTAAACCCGGTGTCTGTTTAAGAACAAGTCCTCAGAGATGCCAGCAAGGGCCTGAGTTTCCAAATAGAACTGCTCACAAAGTTCTTTTGCAGTTCCCTCTTCAGTTAATTTGCTGGGGAGAGGGCTCTGTGTGTGGTGTACCAAGGGCTTCACTACGAGTATGATGGGAAGGGGCACCTAGATATAATGAGGCTGCTGTTTGAAGCTGAATAGAGAAGTGGGGAATGGAGAGAAAGCCGCACAACACTACGGTGCACTTTCAAATTTTTCACACTTACCTGCCTTTCCCGCTTTAATCACACTATCAAATATTATACATAGGTGGGGGAAATTTCTAGTTCATCATCTTTTGTCTGTAGCCCCACCCAATTGATCCCCCTTTGCTCAGAAGCCTGACATGTAAGCCTAGACCATGGCCTTTTTATCAAGTGAGTGGGGCTTTGTTAATGTATTTGTACTTTTCAGCTTTCAGTCTAAGTTTCTGGCTTTGGAGGAAGGAGGGGTGCAAGAAAGGAGGGGGAGGGGAGCAGAACACAAAGACTATCTAGTTCTCACCAAGCAGGTTTCAAAATAGGAACTTAATGGGAAGGGGGGGAAATGAAAGAATGAAAAAAAAATAAAGAGTGGAGTGAGAATTGCTTATCACAACAGGTTTGCTTGTTTGGAAGGGAGGTGATTCTGCGAATATTTTTCCCTTTGAGGATTCTGTTTTCTTCTTACTGAAACATTTTCAAATTTTAATCCTTTAGCAGACAAAAACCTCAATATAAATATGACATGGGCCACTGGCAAAAAAGCCGAACTTAAACTCAGTGCCGAGAGGAGGGGGGTATGTGGGGGGGGGGCGGTGGAGAGAGCCCTTTCTGATTAATAACTAGCAGGGTAATGTTGAGGGCTTTTTCTGCCCGATTGCCTTTTTGAATTAGAGCCGATTTCTTCACACTTCAATAGTGCCTGTCTCCTTTAAAATGACTGGCAGATTTGTTTCTCTTTTTTCTCTCCCTGACACTTAATGATGTAAATTTTCTAATTAGTTAAATCATATTGCTTAAAGGCCTAATATTTACCGTGTAAGAAATGATCATCCTGATTTGGACCTCTTGAAATATTCCGAGAAATAACATTTGGCTTTTAGGTTGAGGGATGAGAGAGGAGGAAGCTGTGTTACGGGGAAAGCAGTTTAGAGGAGAGAAGGCACAGACCCCGGCAACATGTTAAATTAATAGTTGAAGTTGAGCTGGGCTCACACCCCAAGTCCGCTTTTATTTTTCAATCAGCGAAGATTTAATTGGCAGCCCTAAGGCCGGGCGATCTGATATTTTCTCATTAGTTTCCCATCACTAATCTTGAGTGTTAGATTGGCTTAAAGGTTGTCAACATTTGACCAATTTTATTTAAGGGGGGGAAAAAATCCCGCATTATGGCTCCGGGATGTGAGATCTGCAAATAAATCCTGCTTGGATCAGCGGAACTAACAGGCGAAAAAAATGTTGACTATTCATCGTCGCATTTAATAAGTTGCATTAATGTATATTTCAAGGCTAGGGAGAGAGATTGTACAGGAGCTGCGCAGATGCAAAGAGGTTGATGGGGAGACGGTTGCAGTGAGCGAGGTGGGTAGGTAAAGTGAGGCGTAGGTACATTTCGAACAGAGGGGTAAATAACCCAAGTGGAATAGCTGTTGAAGGTTTAGGACCTACAATCCCTCCTCCCCTTCCTTTTGCAGCTGCGTGAAACTGCAAAGCCGGTCTGGAAGCTCTGAGCTCGGCTAGACGTTTCGTCCACATATAACATCAGAGCGCCCCCTGCTGGCCAGCGGAGTAGACCGCTGCGGGTCAGCCCCCTGAGAAGCAAATCTTGTTTTTCTGCGCCCCCGCCCCCCATCACAGTGGCTCCCTTCCACCAACCCCACCTCGGTCCTGCAGCAAAACCCCGCGGGAGAGAAATAACTTGCAAAGGCTGAACATTGAAATGAATAAATAATTTAAAAAAAATAGTAAAGTACGAAGAAACCCGCACCTTCACTTGGCCTCCGGGGATAAACTATCAAATGACCAGGAAAGGGACACATTTTCTTTCTCCAAATCCCTTTATTTTCTAGGTTTTTGCTGTGATTTGTTTGTTTGTTTCGGCCAAACTGTAGATTCCGGAGTGTAAGAAAATGTTTTTAATAGATGCTGTCGAAGTTTTGAAACAAAAATGGATATCTGATGGGGAAAGAGGTCAATACAAAACAGTATTTTGCAGCTTCACAAAATAAAACTCTCGAGGAGCTCGCACTGTTTCCTTAAAGTCCCGAAGAATCGCTTTCGGAATTCAGCTCTTGGTCTTGAATGGCCCTTTCCTGCACCGCCAAGAAAAGACTGGTCCCTGTCTGATTCCACCCCCCTCCCCCCCCAAATAGAGAATGTGTTTAAAAGTTGTCTCCATACGTATCTATACACACACACACACACACACACGGTCTTTTCCCGCGTGTTCCTGTTCTTTCTTAGCCTGTGCTTCTCAATTTTGCTGGAAACGGAAAGGGTAGCTGGAGCGCACCAAAACAAACCGCCAGTGTCTTTGACATTTGATCATACTCTAGTGCTTCACGTCAAATGCAAGTGTGGGACTATTTGAGAGTGTCTGGGTTATTTTTTTTTTCCAACTGTTTTGGTGCATGCAGGCGTTTTCTCGGCTTCCCAATTAATCTTCACGGATTTATGACCACTATAACGCGAGGGCGCACAGGTAACGAGAGCCGGGACCATCTCTGGCTGGCAGACGCGGCGACTCTACCGCCAGCCTCTACTCATGGGAAAGGCGTTGGCATAGCAGTCCTGACTCGGAAAAGTCTCCTGACCACAGCTAGACCCCACACAAAGAGTGTAAACCTGCAGTGAGGAACGACTTTAGTTTGTGAGGAGTTTGGGGGCTGCTTTTCAAGGCACCGGATTTCGGGATTCTGTGCAAACTGCTCTCAGAAAAGAGGCACGGGGGAAGGCAGGAGGAAACGTGGGTCTCTTGACGTTCATTCCTGGCCAGGGTACCAGGAGTGTCTCCTTTAAAAATCCGCTCTCTTCCCACGCTTCTCCCTAGAACCCTCCTGTGTCACGCCTTCTCCGACCCTCCTCTTTGGAGATGCTCTGGACCTGACTGGAGACCCGGGGAACAGGGAAGGTGGATTCCTAGGGCAAGTCAGAGGCGGCCCGGCTCTTCTGGTGTTTGAAGAATTGCTGGGGTTATTTTTGCCAACTGAGGTAAATTAAATATTTATACTCCAAGTTGTTCTCTCTCTCTCTCTCTCTCTCTCTCTCTCTCTCTGCCGGTTTTAAAGAAGTTCAGGGAGTTCAACCTTACTTTAAATGTAAACCCTGGTCTGGAGGAAGCAGAGCCTGCCGCTTGCCAATGAAGCTGACTTTTGGAAAGGTCTTCATCAAGCTCAGAAGTGGAAGAGAAGTTGGCTGCAGACAATATTGGCTCCTTTAAATATGTATGTATATGTAAAACGTATTTTATATATCTAGTCCTATCTACCTGTAATAAACAAAAGGAAGCAAGTGTCCCCAGTGCCGCTGACTCCAAGTAAAAAATGTTTTCAGTAAGATACTCTTACAGATGAAGAAAATATCAACATCCCATCGTATTTGTCTCAGTTGGACTTAATGAAATTTGGAGACACTGACAGTCTGGTCAATGTTCTACGTAAATTAATGCAAAGGTCTTTAGGAAGAGACCGAAGATACCTCTTGCCATTCATCTTAAACCACTTGAAGATTATGATTAGATGAATGAGATCACTAAGCATTATCATTTCAAATAGGCGTTAACTGTCTCCACCCCTGTATTGTGGCAACAAAATAAACTCTCCACAAGGAGTGGTGTTTCTTCCTTTTTCATCTTTGTTTTGGTTTTGCTTTAAGAAGAAAGAAGGGGAAAGCACAAGAAAAGAAAACCATCTCGAGAAAGTCTTGAATCTCCTGCTGTTAAAAAGCTGCTGTTTGTTTCTGATTTCCTCATCTTTGGCTACACAGGAAAAAGAGATCGAATGATGTGTCCTCCTTTGATGAGAAGTAAACACTAACAACAACCGTGAAGGTGCATTTGTTTTGTTTTCTTTTTCCCTGAAAACAATTTTTTAAGAAAACAAAATCTACCAGTTTAGCGAGTTGCAAATCGTGGACACGTGAAAGATGTTCACTTGTCCACATCTATTCACTGACTTTCACCACTTGAATTTTGTAGGCTTTTGTGTCAAATAGAAATTATGGAAAAAGAGAATTAGACACTTGCCAAGGAACAACAACATTATACACTTTCAAGTAAAGTCCACCTAATCCTGTATTTGAGTGCTGAGGGGTGTGTGTGCTATTTTCCCCTAATAAAACTCAAAGCCTTCATTAGACAGAGAGAGAAGGAGGGGTGGAGAACTCTATTACTGGGCATTCTGACAAAAAAAATGGAAGCAGCGCCTCTCTGCTCCTAGAGCCCCAGGAAAGTGCACCCCGAAAATATGGAAAAGCCGTTGTGTTTTCCTTGAGAGCCCTGAGTTGGGCAGACCTGTCAGAGAAATACGCAGAAATTAACATTTTAAAAAGCAAAATCTTGAAACAAAGGGCAGTGGCTAACCGCAACAAGAACCACCACCGCCAAACATGCTAAAAATTCTTCTTCAAACCCTGCGAATTTCCAGATGCCACAGAAAATCAATGCATAAGCGCCCCCTCCTAACTGGGCGGACAGCACTCCTGCCGGGTGAGGTTTCCAGCTCAAAGTGCAGTTGGAGATCTCACCACCACTGGAGCAATGGGAGATGTTACCCTGAGGCTACCGGGAGGGGAGGTAGGGGTGTCGCCCTCCTCCCGGTCCGCGCTTCCCACCTGTGCCCTCCTCCCCTAGTTGGGGCTCAGGAGAGGGGAGGAACTGGGCCGAGTCTGCGCCCCGAGTCGGCCAGGGGTACCTCGAGCCGTCACTCCTACGGAGCCGAGGAGGAGACCCAAATAGGCCCCCCAGAGGCGGGAGATTCCCCCAGAGGGACCGAGGTTCCCGGTCTGAGCTTCATGCAACTAACTGCCTGCTCAGTCGCGGGGCCAGCCTCCCTTGCCCGGTTGGACAAAAGGCTCGTAGGCCACGTTGGTCCCAGCAAGGGTGTGAAATGCAAAGGGGGGGGGCGGACTCCCCTCTCCCCACGTGTGTGTGCGCGCGTGCGTGTGCGTGTGTGAAACACGTGCACTTGGAGCGGGCCTCTGGCCGCAGACGTCAGCTGGGGAAGTTCACCGTCTTGGCTTCCCGGGCCCTGAACCCACACCTTCCCTTGTCTCCCGCCCACCGCCTCGGTCGCCCCCGCCAGCGCCGCAGATCCCCGGCCACGCCTGCACAGGTGTGGTGCCTTTAACTGGAAAGTGCCTGAGAAAAGATCCCGTGGAGGAAAGGCTGCGGGGGAGGGGGCAAGGGGTTGGGAAGAAAGATGGTCCTTCTAGAGCTCAGAGGTCCCTATCTTCAAGTAATTGCCTTCACACTCAATCTGTGCGCCCTGACCTACTGTATCCAAAAAAAGCCGAGATTGGTTCACGGGAAAAATCAGACTTACCATTACGTCGGGGTTAGACGCGGGCTCTTGAGACCTACGCAGGCTTTGCTTGGATTCAAAAGTATGATTTTAATTTTCTTAATGAAGGCGCGCTCTAGAGCTCAGCTGGTAATGACTGTGCTGAGTTTAATAGACTTCTGTCGAACAGAAAAAGACGGATAACTATCGGTTATAAGTAATCTGCTCTAATGCAATTATTTTCCCAGGTTCGAATGTCATTGTGCAGAGAGGCAGGAGTGAATTAGGGCCCCGGCACCAGGCAAGGAGACCGCCTGAAATACGAGCCGAACCTGTTTTGTGAGATGCACTCTGGTTGGGGGTCGAAGGTTTCAAAGCCCTCGATGTGCATTGTGAAAATCTGTCTCTCTCTGCCTCCACCCTTCTCCCTTCCTCTCCTTTCTCCTTTGTCATCTCTGCCAGAGTTCATGTGAATTTCCCTTTCCCCTCCTCTAGTTTGCCTGTCTTTGTGGATTTCAGGCAGACCCTGACCTGTTTCTCCAAGACACACTGACACAGAAGTAGGCTCTTGGGCAGTGCCAACCCATTCACTTTCCGAAATCTATACAAACGGATGTTTAGGATACTGATATCATCTACACATGCATAGTCATCTATCAGGAGCATTATTTCTATCCCAGTTCGGGGTCACTCCAAGTCACTCTCCCAAAGTAGCCCCAGTTTAGCTGTAACACAAATGGTTATTCACGGTAATTTTTATTTGGAATTATCCAAACTCTTCTTAGCTCTCCATTCACGTTGCCTGGCAGACACGTCCTCAGATAGATGTGACTTCAAAAAATAAAAATAATACAATTCATAATTTCCATTATTATAAACAATAAGCCACATCAGTGGAAGGAAAGCCCTGTGATGAAGGATGGGAAGATAGGTAGGCCTGCAGGCCAGAGGGGTGAGGGCTGGGCAGCCCAGCCAGGCACCTTGGCGCCCAGCTCTCCTGTCTGACCTCTGCTACCTGCCACTCCCGCTTCACTTTCCCGGCAAGCCTCTCTCTCTGCCTCCTGGGGAACACACAGTTCTTGGGGCTGATGCATGAAAAGGCTTAGATGAACCCTGAGGTATAGGTGTCTGTTCCAGACCCATGAGGTGAGGCAACGGTAGTTGGAGGCTGATATGTCTGAGTTACCCAGAGCCACTAGGGTACACTAGATTCGTACATTCTGTCTCTGCCCTCCCCACTTCCTTCTACAACCATGCAGGGTGACGTAGGCACATGTGGACAGAAAAAGCCACAAAGCTCTGCAATTGCTATCTTTTGTCTGACCAGATCCTACCCTATTCTTCTGGCTGCTGCAGCCAGGCCTCGAAAAAGAGAAAACAAGAACACCCAAACAAAAACGTATTTGTGGGGCACCTGAGTGGCTCAGTCGGTGAAGCATCCCACTTCGACTCAGGTCATGATCTCATGGTTTGTGAGTTCGAGCCCTGCGTAGGGCTCTGTGCTTTGCTAGGAGCCTGGAGCCTGCTTCAGATTCTGTGCCTGCCTCTCTCTCTCTCTCTCTCTCTCTCTCTGCCCCTCGCCAGCATGCTCTCTTTCTCTGAAAAAATAAAATAAAAAACAAGGGAAAAAAAACTTATTTGCAAAACCCCTCATGTCTCCCTGGCTAAGGACCAGCACAGCTAGTGCCCCAGGAAGAACTCCGTGTAGAATGAGGCCCATGCAGTGCAGGGTGAGGGTTGGAAGGTGGGGGTAGCTTTTCACCTTCCTCTTCCCCCCATGCTCTTTGCCTTCCCCAGCTGCTGAGAAGAGAATTAGGAAGAGATTTAGTCCTCAGGTCCTACATTGGTGGGTGAGAAAGTCTGTGATCAGAGAGCCCTGCCTGAATTTAAGCACTCAGCCTCCAGTGCCTTTAAAGATGGTGAAGGTGTCTGGGCAGCCATCAGGCCCAGCCTGCTCCAGATTGCGGTAAGGAGCAGCACCAAGAATGAAAGGTCTGCCTGTGGGTCTGTGAGTAGGTTTGGAATGGGAGTAGGGGTGACTGTCAGAATCCCCAGCCCCCAAATTCCTCTGTCAGCCCTAGATCTGTCATCCTTCAGCGGCTCCCCTGCGGTAAACCCGCTGTGTTGTGTGGTTTTGAGGACATAGGAGAGTACCAGCAAAGACCCAGAAAGGCCCAGAAGCTCTAGGTGGGTTGAATTCTGTTGTTGGAAAGTTGGGGAGAGGGAAGAGATTCTATTACCCAACAGCGGCTTTTCCCGAGAACCGTCCCAGCCAAGCGGGATTGAGAAGGGCTTGGTGGAGAGTGAGGAAAAGCCAGTTACCCCCATTCTCTCCAGGGAGGAACCTGGACAAAACAAGAAACCCCTCCCCCAGAACAGCAGAGAACTCCTTGCAAAGGTGTCTTGGAGTCCCAGCCTGAACCACTTCTCTTGTGTGGGCTCCCGGCTCCGTCTCAGCCCTGCAGCTGTGGACCTCATGAAGTCTGGGAACAGAATGTAAGGGGGCCCAGTCAGGCTTAGGTTTGCTTCGCCCACAGTTATTCCCCTCTTTTAAATGTCGAGAGAAAAAAAATTTTTTTACAGTAAATCAAATGTGTAAGTATATTCACATAGAATTAGGTGTAAAAATTAAGGTATAAATTGTGCTTACACGTTTTTAAATGACTGCCCTGAACATCACATGCTTTGATAGAACACAACACTTACAAGCTCTAAGGATAAAGAACACGAGAAGTGCAGGAAGTACCCCCACTTATACCGCCTTCACATCATTAAGCAGAATCAGGCGGTTGTCTCAAAAATATCTCAAGTGGGGGCGCCTGGGTGGCTCAGTCAGTTGAGATTCCAACTTGTGCTCAGGTCATGATCTCAGGGTTTGTGAGTTCCAGCCTCACGTCGGGTTCTCTGCTGTCAGCACAGAGCCTGGTTAAGATCCTCTGTTCCCCCTTCTCTCTCTGCTCCTCCCTTGCTCAAACTCTCTCTCAAAAATAAATAAACATTAAAAAAAAATCTCAAGTGACAAGAGCTCCTAAAACAAACTAACCAATACACAAAAAATAACCCAGTTTTGCATCCTTAAAGTAAGTTTCTTTAAAAGAAAGTTTGAGGCAAATACCTAACTACAAAGCCTTTTCCACATACATATTTATCCAGTCTCTTCATTTTAAAACAGATGAAATAATCTGCTCAGAAGGGGTGATACACCCACAACAAAGTGAGGGCACAGTTGTTTATACTCAAAGCTTATCCATCGGCCTTAGGACTTTAGAATGTTCAAGTGAAGTGTAAATAGAATAAGGTCACAGGTGATTGACAAGTTCAAGTTACTTAGCTCAATTATCAAAATTTTATTTCTAAATTATGTTCAGTTTGATTTTCCTGCTCTGCTATAAATGACCTTAGAAAATCCAATGGGAGCAGACAATTTACACCATGTCCTATGTACCATGATTTATTTGTAAAGTCATTTTGTCATGTATGCCTCCTTTAATGCTTCTGTGGAGACCAAGTCTTTACAATACAATTAGATTTAGAAATGCAGCTATCATTCTAATTCAAAGGCAGTCACTTTAAAGACAATAATCAGTAAATTTTGACAACTTTCTTTAAAATTTTTTTTAATGTTTATTTATTTTTGAAGAGGGGGGGCAGGTCAAGAGGGAGGGGTAGAAAGAAGAGGGAGATATAGAATCCAAAGCAGGCTCCAGGCCATCAGCACAGAGCCTCACACAAGGCTCGAACCCATGAACCACGAGATCATGACCTGAGCAGAAGTCGGATGCTTAACCGACTGAGCCACCCAGGTGCCCCTTTGACAACTTTCTAAAATATCTCTGAATTTCTAACCTGCAGCAGAACCTGCAGACTGTTGAGAATCGAATTCTCTGGATATTGGCATGCTATACACAACCTCCGTCTATCCAAACAATAGATAAGAGTGCAATTTGTAAATATATCCCCTACAACTCACTTTCAACATAGTATCTCAAAGTTTTCCTATGCATTATTTAATAGATAACCAAGCTCTTCAGATCAAGGCTCATGCCGCCACATCTGGAAATGGTTCCTTAGCTCTTATCTCCATCCCCCTCCCCAGTCAACCACCAGTGAGAGAAATAGCGAAAGCCTCTCCTTCGACCATTATATGATAGCATCAGCTTTTAATCAGTGAGAGGCACTCCTATTTAAATTTACAGGATGACTCTTTATTTCATTTATCTTTTCTTTTGGAGGAAAGTGAAACAAGAGCACCACCCTTATTAATTATAAGATTGATGGGGTGAAAAAAGCCAAATGAATTTGGCTTGCAAATTATTAGTAGAGGTATGAATATTTATGACTGTGCCAGGAACTGCAGTCATGAACCCTGGGTATCAAGCCCGGGAGGGAGACAGACCAGTGCATTCAGTGCTGGCTCAGTCTCCCCAAATCTGACATGACATAAATGGAAACTTTGAAATTAGACCCAGGGTGGGCTCCCATCAATTCAATTCCTTTTTTTTTTTATCTGATCTTGCTAAACATGAACTTAGTTCTAGTGGCCTCTATCATAAACTTTAAAAACCTTTAAACCAGATACCTCTAAGTTTTGTGAAGAAAATCTACATTTATGCTTTTCTCACTTGATATTCATTTATGTTTTACATCAAGTTTATCTGTAAAATATTTGTGACATTATGGTTTTAAAATTTAAACTATTTTAATTCAGTGCAAAAATACTGCAAGCCTAAAATATCCTGGGCATAAAGAAAATTTAAACAGACATAATCTAAGTTAGATACAAACAGAAATCAGAGGGGAAAGAACACAGCAATGGAAGAGAGATGAGCCAAATTTTCTCTTTGCTTGTTTTCCTCTTTTTGCACCAGACTTACTCATGGTTTAGTCTCCAAGTGGGGACATTTAGATGAGAGGTGGAGGAAGAAAGGGAGAGGGTGAAGACAAAAGATTCAATAATTCAGTAAGAAATGGGGTGCCGGGTGGTTCAGTTGGTTAAGTGTCCAACTCTTGATTTCGGCTCAGCTCATGATCTCCCGGTTCCTGAGTTTTGGCCCCACTGGCAGCTGGGAGCCTGCTGAGGATTCTTTCTCTGCTTCTCTTTCTGTCCTTCCCCTGCTCTCTCTTTCTCAAAATAAATAAAACATTAAATAAAAATCCAGTAAAAGACAAACTCATTTTTTCTCCTCTTGATTAGACTTTCAAGAGTTTGGTAGTGTTTTGGAAATGGCACTGAAGGTTTGAGGCTTAATGGCTCAACTACCATGCCACCACTCATTTCTTTTCTGTCAGAGAATCCTTGAGTGGAGGGCTGACCCAATCCTGTGAAGATAGCTTATTCTGACATCAGAGCCAGCCTGGCACATGCATTTTAAAAGGGAAGACAAGTTGTTTTTAAAACAGAAATGCTAAGCATTCTAAAAAGCATAAACAATTTTTAAATGTTCCTCAAGTTTTCTGAAAAGCTCCCAACTACATACACATTCACATGTATCTATCAATCATCTATCTATACATATATACATATACACATATATATTCACAATTGTAAGTGGATGTTTGTGCTAAATTGATGCTTTATATAGATCTTGTCTCAATTTGTTCTCTGTAAGGGTATAATTTTTTTTTTTTGAGACGTGATACCACTGATGAAAATTTACTTAAATTCACAAACCTTGAAATTGATGTATCTCCTATCAATCACACTCAGTAGATACAGGAAAACACATTCAACATTTGTGTATCAATAGTGGCACACACACAAATCTGTTTTGTTCAATTTAAATGCTCTTCAACATGTCATTTCATAGTTTTCTGGAACACGTTACAGGTTACTCATCCTGCTTCAGCTGATTGTTAAATCCTTAACCTAATGAAAATTCAGAATAAGATGTTTACTTGTCTTAGATTTCAGGGCTGAAAGGTGGGCTTTGGGGGTAAGTTTGGTCAACCCCTTTTGCCCTTCTGACAGAGAACTGGGAGCCGAAAGATGGCAACTCACCAATACAACTCAGAAAATAAGTTAGCTGCAGCTCCTGACAAGATCCCAAAGCCCTTAACGTGAGGCTAATCTTTCTTAGGACATGGTGCGTTTCCATCTTCTGTCCTTTATGTTAGAGCAGTATTTATAACGCTACATGCAGACTTCTCTACTAATATTTTTCTTCCCAGCGCACCGACAATGAAATTCTTATTAAATAATAATAAGATATTGACTGGTCTGTTTGCCAGTATGAAGATTTGTTGTTGATCTGAGATGTCTGTATTGATTAGGGAAGAATGAGATCTATTGTCTACCTGAAGGATAAATAGATCTCAGTACTGGCACAAAAACAAACTTTGTATTAATAGAAATCCCAACCTTCTCTATTTATTAGTTATACGTCATCCTAGTCAATCAAGCTAGAAACAGATATAAATAGGAATAACTGAGAGTGATACCTCAAAATCTCCAAAAATGTTTGCTAGGGATATTTAAACTGATATGAGAGTTCTTTGACTTCAGCCCTAGTGACTTGCTTCTAAGTAATCTGCCCGCCTGGCTCTTTCTCTTCACCCCAAATTGAATCCTACACGTGCTCCATATTTTTTACATTAAGGGAAATCCTATTCATGCCTGAGATGATCTTATATTTATGATGGCCTCTTCTGTCAAATTGTTATTTCTGTAGCTTGCTGTCAAAAATGTCACTCAAAGTTTCCTTTCCACCTCTCTTTACCCTCTGTCATAGTAACTTAGAAGGTCTAATCCAAGTAGAATTTACTTCGCCTATAAAATACAACTAGGAGAATTTATTTTTCACTTCCTGTCTGCTTCTCTCTTCCCCCAGCCCCCCTGCTTTATCTTCATCCTGTTTAAGGACTGTGTCCATTGTTTCCCCTTGTGGTAAAATCATTCATCCAAGCAGTTTCTCTTAAGGTTCAAAAACCTAGCTTTTGTAAGGAAAGTTCATGGATAGATATGTTTGGCATGTTTTCTGAGTCTATACTACTTGGGTTAATACTTAAGCAAGAAAGAACACAACACTAAGGCAAAAATGTCCCTCCAGCTACAAAGTTCTGGAGCCAAAGTAGCAGATATTTGATTTTTGAAAGCATAAAAAATAAAACATTGAACCTGTTAGTATTTAGAACTCCTTTCCTTATCAGTGTGGCCTCCTTTTCGCTACATTTTCATTTCATCACTTTTGCATGAATATGATAAGTTATCATTAAATCTAACCACTTTTATTTAATGTTCATAAAAACTGGTAGGTTTTCAAACAGATGTGGCCTGATATGGTTCAGTGAATTTAGTGGACTTCTCATATAAATGGAATAATAACCATACGGAAGATGAATTTTATACCCTTGTTTACCTCTTCCAGAACTCACCCTTATTATAATTACAAATAGTGTTTATTATGTATTATGCAATATATGTAACATTGTCCAGACACTGCACAAACCTTAACTTGATCACTGCCATCTCGAGTTTATAATCCGAGATAGCACTGACACCACAAAACACAGAGAAATGTGGTCAAATAGAAGATATTACACAGTTATATATTCTCTTTTCTATAAAGAAGAAAATGTAATGGAGCCTAGCTTATGAGTGAACAAATATTTATCTTCTCTTCACTTAAATATTTTTCTTTCAGACCCAAAGAAGTGATTGGGAAAGAGAGAATGGTTCATTTCATGTCTTTTCTATCAATTAGGGATGACTCTGAGGAATAACTCTTCCCCTTTTAACTTTTTTTTTTTCAAAAGAGGTCAGCAAAGAGAATACACTGTCAGTCTGAGCTGCCTAAGTGGAGAGGATATACAAGTTTAACTAATTAAAGGCGGGAGAGCCCAGTGGTTTCCAACATACCTTTATAATCACACTGCCTGGATCTAAACCCTGGCTCAGCCACCAATTAACTATGTGACCTTAAGGCAGTAACTACCATTTTTAAACTCTTAGGGCTTTGACACGATGATCAAGTCAATTAATGCATGAAAAAATTTATTCTGGTACTTGGTTCATGGGAAGGATTCAATAAATATCCAAATAATACTTGCCATATTATTATGGTGGTTGTTATCAATGAACTAGTCAACCTTCTATACTCCCTCCTAGTCTAGATAGGACCATGTATGAACAATCCATACAATTTAGAAATCTTTTGCTTTTATTAATCATGCAGAAACTCAATAGTAGTAGAGATTCTGAATTTGTTTTGTGTCTCTTAGGTCATTTCAGTTATAGGTTTGTACCTGTAGATGTATCTTTTAAGAACTAGAATGTGGTATGCTAAATGTAATGTCAGTCAGAGAAAAATAAATATATGATTTCACTCATATGCAGAATTTAAGAAACAAAACAGATAAACACAGGGTAAGGGAAGGAAAAATAAGATAAACCAGAGAAGGAGGCAAACTAAAGGAGACTCTTAAATACAGAGAACAAACTGAGGGTTGCTGGAGCGGAAGTGGCTGGGGGGATGGGCTAAACTGGGTGATTGGCATTAAGGAGGGCACCTGTTGGGATGAGCACTGGGTGTGTTATATAAGTGATGAATCACTAAATTCTACTCCCGAAACCATTATTACACTATATGTTCACTAACTTGGATTTAAAAAAATAAAAATTGTTTAAAAGTTAAAAAAAAGTTTAAAAAGTATTCTAATTTTACAAAAGGTGTCCTTTTTAGTGTATTTCAGTATTCTTTTCAAATCCCACCTTTTAGTGTTTTTTAGTATTCCACCTTTAAAAAAGACCTACATGGCATACATTTTGCATGCAAATCATTGAGTAGTTTCTTGGGTTGTTTGGTAATCAGACAATGGAGAGACCACTAGCCTGGGAGCCAGAAAAATATAGATGCTAAGTATGTTTCTGCAACTGCTTAATATGTGATTGGGCTTCCGTTCCCCTCCCCCACCCCCACCAGTAAAATACGCTGAAGTAGAAAACATCCAAAGTTCATTCTGGCTGTAACAAGCAAAGATTGCATGACTCACATAGAAAACTTTGCCTAATAGAACTTTTTTCTTTCTTCCAAGTGTGCATCGAAATTGTTATGTGTCTGGCCCTGTGCCAGACCCTAGGACTCAAAGAGAAATAAGTAGAGTTCTGTCCTTAAGAAATGTAGGGTCTAGGGGCACCTGGGTGGCTCAGTCAGTTGAGCATCCAAATTCAGCTCAGGTCATGATCTCACAGTTCCTGGGCTTGAGCCCCATATTGGACCCTGTGCTGACAGCTCAAAGCCTGGAGCCTGCTTTGGATTCTGTGTTTCCCTCTCTCTGCCCCTCCCCTGCTTTCACTCTACCTCTCTTTCTCTCAAAAGTAAGCAACCATTAAAAATTTTCAAAATAAAAAAGAATGTATGGTCTAGTGCAAGGACAAACGTTACATACCGTGTCATGAGTGTTAAGTTAGAAAAATGGATAGGGAATTGTAACACCAGATGGAAGCAGCATCTAACCGATGGGAAAATTTGTAGAAGAGTCGGCACTGGAACTGAGTCTTGGAGAAGGAATTAGAGTAAAAGAAGTGGTGAGAAAGGTATATCAAGAGGGAATAGTATGTGCAAAGAAATAAAAGAGTGAAAGAATAGGTCAGAGAACTAGTAGTTCACACAGCTGTAGTGCAGAGGGCTCGGGTGAGTAGGTAGACACGAGGCTTTTCTTCACTCTTCCGATCTCTGCAGCCAATCTCGTATCCTCCTTTGGTTTCAGATGCCCCTCCCCCCACCCCTCCCCTCCATTTGCTGATGACTCCCCAATTTATTTCTTCAGCCCAGAGTTGCTCTTGAACTTTAGACCTATGTATCCAACTATCCATGGACATCTCCACATGTCTAGAGGCACCTCAAATTTATAATTTTCACATCCAAGGAAACAGTGTTTGTTATCTTAGTAAAAGGTATCATTGTCCACTCAGTTGCTTGTGCTAGAAATTTAGGTTTTATCCTTATTGCTTTTCTTTTTTTTTTATTACTGATATCTCCCAATCCAATAAATTTCAGCATCTCATAATTATAGCTCCTAAATGCATCCTTAATCCATATGCTTCTTTGTACCTCCAATTGCCACCATTTTAGTCAAAGTTCCTATTATTCGGACTTGATGGTCAGGGGCTCTGGAGTCAAATATTATCCCACCATAATCCTGTTTAAAATTCTTCAATGGAAACATACCATTCTTAGGATAAAGTCCAAATTTCTTACCATTGCCCAAACTTTTGAGTGATGTCATGCCTATCCCCTCATATCCAGCCCCACCCGGAATCCCCTCATTCTCTTTGATCTGGTCACACTGCCCTTTTTTTATGGTGCCCAAATAATCTAGCCTTCTGCCCATCTTTGGGCTCTTGCATTTTGTTTTCTCAGTCTAGAAGGTTCTTCTCTCCATCATCCCCCATCTCTAATTGGGCTAACTGCTTTTCATTCTTCAGATCTCAGTTTAAGTGCCATTTCTGCCAGTGTTTGTTGTTTTGTTTTGTTTTTACCATTTCCCCCTCCTGATTAGGCTAGATCCTCTATTCTCATAATAACATTTACATTTTCTTTGTAGCCTATCACATTTACATTTAATCATGTAACTCTTTGTTCAGTGTCTGTTTCTCCTGGACTCTGCATTCCATAAGGACAAGGTCAGCTGTGTTTGGTTCAATATAATATCTTCAATGTCTAATGAATATTTTTTGAAGGAAAAACAAGATAAAAGGGAGAGTTTGGTTAAATAAGATAAGGCCTGTAAAGTGTCCAATGAATTTGACTAAGAGGTCATGGGTGACCTTGGAGAAGGCAATTTCAGTGAAATGAAATAGGCAGATGGTAAACTAAAGTGGTTTAAGGAAGAAAAGGGAAGTGAGAAAGTGGAGGCAGTGGGTGTAAACTAATTTCAAGAATCTTATTCACAGGAAAAATAAAAACAATATGGTAATAGATAAAGGGAAGATGTAGGATCAAAGTATGTTTTACTTTTAAAGAGAGAATGGAGCTTATTTATATGGCTGAAGAGAAAGCAATAAAAGAAGATATACAGAATAACTGAGAGATTACATCTGTAGAAAAAAGTAGATATAATTTAATAAAGTAAAGTTGTAGAACAAGCTGAGGTCCAGAGCATAAGATATATTTTGTAAAAGTTAAAAGTCACCTCTTTATTGAGACTTGCAAAAAGAAAGTAAAGACAAGTGTACATATGGATTAAATAGAGGTGTTGGTTCTGCTCGATGGCCTGGATCTTCCTTCAGTTGTAGGAGGCTGTCAAAGAAAGAGTGTGGTGGGGAAAGAACATAAAGAGAGAGAGTAAAGCTTAGAATCACAGTTGAGGGGAGTGGGAAGGAAGCTTGCTCAAACTAGCCAACCATCCACATCATTGTGTGATTTTTTTCTAGAAGTGCTCCAGCGTTTCAGCGAGGGAGTGAGATAAGTGGATTCTTCCAAATCTGAGAGTTTGTAGGGAAAGAACAGTTAGGAAGTTGAGATGACAGTCTGGAGAGTATTTAAATTACTGAACCATTGGGTCTAAGATACAGAAGGAAAGGAAGACACAAAGTGGTGACTGACTGGGAGTCAAGTCAGTGATACATGGTGGGATGTTTTCTTGGCAAAATCAACAGAGAAGTTCTGAGATTTAGGGCAATGTGGGAGAATGGAGTGAGAAGGTCATTATGGTGGGATTTCAGATGTAGAGGTGGAGGTCACCTGGGGTAAGAACATCCAAATTGGCCATAGGGGTAGATATCCTATAAGGCATCCTCATGTCTGCCCTAAAGGCTATGACAGCATCCTCACCTTTTTCTCTTCTTACTTCATGCTAGGTATACATTTTATGCTCCTTGGGCCAAATCACTGGAAAAAAATGGCAAAGGAGAACATAGTGATAGCATTTATTCCTTAACTCGTTGTCAATTTAATTCCATTCATTTTAACAATATTTAGTGTGTGGATTCCAGGTGCCAAGGCATTGCTGTGTGGTGGAAGAGATTCAGTGTTTTCATCTGAGGTACAGCATTCTATTAATTTTGTGGAGAGTAGATTGCTGGGGAGTGGTGGTGGGGGAAACAGGGGGTGTAAGGAGTATAGGGATTCACAAGACGAGAAGCAGCATTGGTGGTTTCACCACTGTATAGCTCTATGACTTTGGGCTATTTATTTTACCTCTCTGTGACTTAGTTCCTTCCCCCATGTAATGGAAACAACAATAGTACCTACTTTGTAGGTTTGGGAAATTATTTACAATGATGCCTTACAGATTCCATAGCAGGAACCGGAAAGGTAAAAAATGAGCCTGGAACATCTTGCAGGGCTCATTTGAGCACCAAAACAAAGTAACGGATCAAAATCTACTGAATCACGTAAGAATTTATGAGTCTATAACGTTAAATGGATAAATAAGGAGAGAAAGCCCTTTTCTACAGTAGTGTGTCGACTTATAAATGCAGAAGGAGCAATGGAATTTTTCAAAACGCCATTTTGCAACCATCAAAGAAAAAATGGATTCAGTCAAGAATCGTCAACACTAAATTTAATTGAGGAAAGTTGATGACAAACAGGATATATATATTATACTGAAGTATCTCACTGTAAATTACTTAGTTACTACAAAAGGAAAAATATTAACTATACAATGGAGAAAACAGACAGCACCTTAGCCAAGTGGTCAAAGCTAACATCACCAAAAAGGGTGATTTGGCTCTAACATGATACCGTGAAAAGGACACAGCCTCATTTCTTGGTATTCTAGCTCCAAAAACACAACCTGAAAGTAGTCATCTGACATGTGACACAAACACATATTCAGGGACATTCTGGAAATAAATTAACTGGCCTGCATTATTCAAAGGAAACCCCAAGTAACTGTTCCACACCAAGGGAGACTAAAGAGACATGATACCTATGATTTGTGATCTTGGACTAGACTCTGTACTGGGGGGAAATGTTATAAAGGTCACTATTGGGTCAGTAAGTGAAATTGGAATGCAAGCTGGAGATAAAAGGATTGGGTCAACGTTAAATTTTCTCAATTTTATAATGATACTAAAGTTATATAAGAAAATACACACCGAATGGGTAAAGTAGCATGTTGTATGCAACCAACTCTTAATTGTTTAGGAGAAAATATGGAGAAGAAGAGAGAGAATGCTAAGGTACATATTGCAAAATTATATAAAAGTTGATGAATCTCAGGAAAGGATGTCTAAGACATCTGCATATTTCTTGCAACTTTTCTGTAAGTTTGAAATTCTTTAAAAATAAAATGTTTTTGAAATGAGTGTGGGAAAAAAAAAAGCCTGACCCAAATGAAAGCTCTCAAAGTTAAGTATCACCACCACCACTGCCACCACCAGTTGGGAATTTCTTGCAGTGTTTCAAGTAAGAAGTGATGGAGGACTTCATCTCAGTCAACAGGCATTGGAAGTAGGGTTGGAGTAGACAGGAACTACTCGAGCTAGCTGCCTCAGGAATTCTAGAAATAATATGGGGAATGCTCCATAACAAGGAACATTCTGAGTGCCACATGCCACTCAAAATAGGATACGTCACAACCCATGGCCAATTTTTACTATGCAGAATCAACATTCTGTGGTATATTCCTCATGTGTGCCAAGCATTCCCCCCAGCTATGTGCCGTTGTCCTCTGAGCTCTATGACTCTATGCCTCTAGAGAGAAAAGGCTAGTTCAGTTTCATATAGACAAAGCTCTTCTTTTACCATTCTTTCCTTTTCTTAGGAAGAAATGAGAGGAAGGAGGAGGTAGGCAAAAGAAGAACAATGAGAATTGGAAGCAAGTTCCCAGAAGGGAAGTTCTAAACACCATCTCCTTTTTCTATTTCTGCAATCTTTCCTCTCTGCCAGCCACTTAGCCCCTAGTTGTTTGTGCCTAACCTTACCCTTACCACTAGAAGGTGTGGTAGCTCACCTCCTCTTCAGGTTTACTTGTTTGTTAATGTTTGTTTTTGTTTTACTTTATTTGCTTTTAATGTCTTTTTTATTCTTATTTTTGAGAGAGAGAGGCAGGCAGAGAGAGAGGGAGATAAGCGATCCAAACTGGGGTCCATGCTGATCGCAGAGTCTGATGCAGGGCT
This sequence comes from Cryptoprocta ferox, assembly GCA_028646485.1. Classification (NCBI taxonomy): domain Eukaryota; kingdom Metazoa; phylum Chordata; class Mammalia; order Carnivora; family Eupleridae; genus Cryptoprocta; species Cryptoprocta ferox. Next base: position 76,098,230 of record CM053560.1, on the reverse strand, counting down.
CAAACTCAAGAATGGTGAGATCATGACCTGTGTCAAAGTCAGAGGCTTAACTGGCTGAGCCACCCACGTGCCCCTCTCTCAGGTTTGCTTTTAAAAGTCCTGTGGTTCAAGATCAACATAGTGACTCATCTGTGGCTAGAAAGCTGGAGCCAGCTCATACACATGCGTGAGACTGGTGGAGAGTTGTCAAGTGGATGATGCCATCTCATCAAAGCGTGGATTAGTTGATAAAAGTTTGTTTGAGCAAACTGAGTTTTATTGAAGATAGTATTATTTAAAACCTCCAGTATTTGTTTGCTGATAGAATAAAGCCCAAGATGATTTTCTACCACCTTGAATTATTCCACCTTCCCAAACCTTCCACACACTGATACTCAAATTCCACTGGACAGCTCATCAGGCCACCAAATATGCCATTTCCCCTCTCTTATGGCTTTGCTCATTCTATGATCTAAATCAGGAATGCCTAGGTCCACCACTGGACCAAGTTTGAGAGTCAACTCAAATGCCACCTACTTTTTCTGCAAGCCCTCCGTGGTACTGCTAAGCAGAATGGAAATATATTATTTCTCCCTTGGGTTTATACAAAGTATTTTCCCCCAATCTATGCAAATACAGTGACATTCAAATTTGACATGAGTTTTACAACTTATTTAAATTCCCTTTTAGTCATTTCTTTCTATGCTTAGGTCTTAAAAAGACTTTAGGAACTAGGAATGGAAATACTGCAGGAGTGAGAAAGTTCTCGGATGCTTCTTAGAGAGGGAGATGAAAGAAACCCGAGATTAAAGATACTTCAGTTATCCATGAGGCCTGGTGTAAGATTGTGTAAACAAAAAAAGCAGGGAACTGAATAGTGATGTATGCCAGTCATTTTACTTTTGAGAATTTAGGCCCCTTTGTAGAACATTAATTTTTATGTCCTGTTAAGTAGAGATAACACAGCTTTGTCTATTAAAAAAAAAACCTTGTCATTGGATTATTTACCTTTTCTTTCAGAAACTGTTGTCTTTTCAACTCCATCTTTAGGCAAAAATGGTCAGCTGAGTGACATCATTAATAGAAGTATCTATTTTAGTAGCTCTACTTCTGGAAGTGGAATTAAAAGGGAGGTGTAGCCCAGAGTTTAAGATACCCACTGATAATGAGGGTATTTGAATGATGGTAATTGGTGAGGAGAAAACCTTAGAGATCTATCTAGAGACCAACCCTCACACTCCAGGCATGTTGCCAGAGAAAGACTAAAAACAGCATGTAAGATGGCAAGAAAAATATGCTCCTTGGTTTCTTCATTGCCATAAAAGCCAATTGGAAGAACTTAAAGAGATATGCCATTCCTGAATGGCAACATTAGACTTATTATTCTGTGATGGAACACTTTTACCATAGAGACACAGAGACAAGGAATATCATCTTCAACAAGATGTAGCCCTCTGGCCAAGATGTAGCCCTCTTGGAACCAGATCAGTAATTCAATAACATTGTTTCTTTCTTTTAGACTAAGATATGGAACCTCTTTAACCTTGAGGATGACAATTTAATCAGCCATATGTGCTTGATTTTTGTACACCCACACAAGATTTGGTCGTACACAATAAACTCACAGAATATAGACATAGCTTCTTGCTCCAGGAAATGTCTATCAATTTAAAGATTAAAACCTGTTTAATGTTGGTGACTTTGTGGGCAGAATTTAAGATGACATGAGCCAATCCACACTCCATTATTTCAATGACGTTGAACATGTTCCTTTCAACTGTCAAACTGTGTCATCCCAAACCTGAGACAATGAATAAATTACACTGGTTCAGTCAGCAAACAGAACAGCTAAGTTGGTTGCAGGACTGAACAAAATTTGACAAATTTGGCACAACTGACACATTGAAAAAAATTGCAGGTAAGGAAGATGGTACTCATCTAGGAGACATGAGTGTTCCTTTTCTGTAAAATGGGCACATTAATACTTTGCCCAGATGGGTTGTAGTAAAGGTTAGAAATAATGCATGTAAAGCACCTAACATGTAGCAGGTACTTAGTAAATGGTTGCCGTAAGTTATTATTATTATTTATTATTGTTGTATTAAAAGTTCAAGTTACTTTGAAGAATTAAGCAATTAATTACTGCTATGCAGATTTTTTACAAAAATAGTACTCTATCTAATACTGTTTTATTTAACTAACATAACTATAATGGCAAGAGGCAGTTTCAAGTTAGATTAATCCAAGTTGTTAAGCAGCTTGCATAGAAAGCCAGTCATGTATTTTAGTTTATTATTTATTTGTCTTTACTCTTAATACCTAACCTTTTAGTTTCATCTGTTTCAGGAGTTATTTTTTTCAATTAATAGCTGATATAACTGGTATTCTGCTAATAGTACAAACTAAGAAGGAGAATAATAATGATTGTTTGAGGAAGGAGGAGGCTGTTGTTGCTAGCTCAACATTTTATAAAATGGATTGCAAATAAAATAAAGGCAGTGTTCTCACACGGCGGAATCCCCTATACGTTAAGAATACTGGTGGTGTAAAGATTGTGAGCAAAAAGGCAATAAATATGTCAAAAGAAACTTTAGAAATGATTTTTTTTCAAGCTAAGAAATTGCCAAATAACTTGGAGACCATATGTGTACTAATGCATTTGTCTTTCTGACCTTCTGATCTTGATTAGTTTTTCAATGCCATTGGCATCTTTGAGGTTACAATTTGGTGGAGATTCAGGATTGCAGTTGTGCTGTCAGAGGGTCATTCTTTCCAGTAATAAGGTAGCTAGTGGTTCCTGGGAGAGAGGAGAAAACAATCAGATCTTGAAAGCTGAATCACCCTGAAGTCAAGAGGAGGTCCTTGGCAGAAGTCCAGTTCTTTGAAGAAGCCTTTGGCATCACTGCAGTGAAGAAGGCAAGGGTTGGGTTTGCACCTACAGCCATAAAGTGGGGACCCAACTAACAAAGAAACACAGCCACTGAAACTGCAGACTGGGATGGATTTGGGAACTGGTTTTGAGAGGACTTTGTTTTTTCATTTGCCACACTGTTGAGTCACATGTCAAAGGATGTAGCTCCCCTTAAAAAGAAGCACGCTGCTTATTTTGAAGCAAATTCTTATCAAATGACTATGCTTCAAAACATTTCTTAATTTCAATGTGAAGTGAAGTCATTTGAGTTTGAAGCATATGCCTTTGCTAAATTGTTGCCAAAAAAAAAAAAAAAGGCAACTTAATTTTTGCATTTGCTGCTTGCAAAACTGTTGATTCAAGATGTGATGGAAAGTTTAAGTCCTGACAGTAAAGCTGATTTCCTGTGGCCTGAAGTGACCTTCACTCATTATCATTAGTGAGCTTTCATTTCATGAAGCCAAAGGTAAACTTGACTAATTGTTACATTTAGTCCAAATGGTGACCAGCCTCTGAGTTGTATCTGTAATTTAAACCTAAATAAAAACCTCAATAACTTCACAGCAAGTCATTTAAAAGTAGAGTATACATGTTCATGTGTATCACGTGATATTAGACGAAGTATATGCAAAATATTATTTAAGGAGAACTCATCTCTATCCACCTGCAATTCTCAAGTTCATATACTATCCATGCACTCAATTTTCATCTACATACACTTTCTAAACCAGGCTTTGGGGTTTATGGGACAGTTTACTGCTTGATTTTTCCCATCTTGGAGGTAAAGTTTGGATTCTTTTCTTACCATTTAGTTTTATTATTTTTCTTAATGGCGAATATGTTGACATGGAAAGAAACAGCAGGAAAGGCTATGCCATGAGAGTAAAGACTTCTTTCCCATTCCTACCCTCCCAGTGTCATTTCCTCCCCCTGATGTTATTATTAGCACTTAAAATACCTCATTCTGAATGTATTCTTTGCATATTTGAGTGTCTATTTCTGTATCTCCACCACTCTTTTTCTTGTTAACATAATAGCATATTTTGTTCCTAATAGGACAGAGAGGGCACACTCAAATTTGGAAAATTGGAGCAGTTTCCCCAAATATATGGGTTACAATATAGCAGACGCACAAGGAGTTAGCTCAGTAACTCAGGATGGAAGGAGCGGAGCTATTCTATCCCCTAAGCTCGAAGAAAGGAGGAAAGCCAGTGGTTACTTGAACTTAGAAGGAAGCACTCATGTAGGGGAGGAGCAGTGATGCAGCTAGTCCAAGACAGGAAGGGAATGAACACTCAGACCTCATTCTCCTTTCCTCTCATCCCATGCTGAGGTTCCCCACTGGCCAAATAAAACCAGCAGCCAGAGGACCTAGGAGCCCAGTGATGTATTTATACAGGTTGGTTTCCAAGGGCAATGGGCGGAACAGAGAAGAGTGGAGAGTAGATCAAGATGGGCAACTGGAAGAAATCTGCCATTCAACTCTTGTGCTCTTTGCTTTTTACAGTTAACAATATATGTTGGATATCATTCCATGAATCAGTACATATAGATCTCCCCTATTCTTTTGAAGGAGGTAATCACTGCATGGATGAAATGTAATTTATATAATTGGTCTTCTATTTCTAAGCATTTAGATTGATTTCCTGTCTTTTGTGAACACAAACACTGCAACAAATATGCTTGTACATATGTCTTCATGTACATGCGTGCTCTATCTGTTGTATAAATTCCTAAAATGGAATTACTTTCTCATTAATTTAGGGTATCAAAATATATTTTTGCTGCTTATTTCTCCAAACAGTGAAACAAAAGTAAAATTACTGTCATATTTGGGCATAAAGTTGGCAAAAATTTGAGTCTTTATTGCCCCCAAATCTAAATTCCTTAATGCCTAAAAATCCAAATTCTTCTTAATTTGCAGAATTGTAGAATCATGTAGAAGTTAAGAACATTTACCCAGGGGCTAGTGAGCCTGTGTTGGAATTCCAGCTGAGATGCACGACCTTGGGCAAGTTTTATAGCATCTGATTGATCTACTAGATGGCACTTACATGCCTCCTTGAAAATTCGGTAAAATCCGCTCTTAGATCTCCACATGCAGTCATTCAGTGACTGGCCTCTGGACCTTTTTTAAGCTCCAACGTATCTTTCTTACAAACATGTGATGACCACACTGCAAAAATGTGTTCCCAGCTCAGATGAATCATGATATGACTCAGAGAGCTGAAAAGGTTTTACTTCTTCCTTCTTTCTTTACTTCCTTCTTCCTTATATTTAATGTTGCATGCATCTCATTTTCTATGGCTTTCCAATCAATAACTGATACCGTGCATCCAAGAACTCAAAGTTGACTAAGGTACTTCACAACAGGGATTCCACTGACTGTAAAAGGTGGTGAAAGGGATCCGTGTTGGGAAAAGAAGGAATAGTGGAGGCTGGTATTAGTGTCCTCATTTACTCTGAATCTCTCATCAAATTATATTAGGTTGACTAGGGAGCTAGAAAATGGCTAGTAACAACAGAGATGACATCAACCCTCCACAGGACTGTTAATTCGAGTTTCCAGATGGACTCCTTGGTTGAAACAATAATTCTGTTGTAGAACCAACATTATAACAGGAACATCAGAAATTTAAAGAAGAAAATAATATGCCTTCACTTTAACAAGTGACCTGTTTTTATTTTGGGTACTATTTTCCCCATTCCTGGCCATAGGCACATTATCATTTACGACAGATAAAAAATCCTATTGAAAGTAACACTTGAAACATGATTTGACTTTCTCATAACAAGCCTTTTCCTAATTAAAGTCAACTTGGCTTTTCAAGACTACAAATAAATATTTTCCCCCTAACGGTATAAGTAGATTAATTTGTATAATTACTGGATTTCCAGTCACTAGCTACCAAGTTAATTATTTTGTACTAGTGTATAGATACATAACAACATACCGTTATCTTTGTATTCGTCCAGAAAGATCAATAACTGAAGATCCTATCTCTGCCTCTAGCCTCAGTCAGGAAGGTTACTGGCACAGGAGGTAGAGGACAAGTCAACCTGGAACAAAAAGGCTGCTGATGACCTTGGAGTCTCAAAACTGACCTCTTTAACAATGAAAGTTAAGTATTGTCCAGAGCGAGAAAATCATTTTCTAAATGCCTTTACGTCCCTATTTAACATATCCCAACCCAGCTTGGAAGGTTCTTTTTAAGAGTCTATGCCACAATGCATAGCCCCAGCTTGTGGCAGGATGCAAGATGTGACTTTTGTCCTAAGGGACTAGGTAGGTAAAAAGGATGACCAAGAACCTGAGAACATCACCTATCAGGATTATTGTTCTCTCCTCTCCTTACCCATCCCAATTCTAACTAGAAGAAAAACAAACAAGAGTAATGTTGTCGTCAATAGTCTGAGAGTGTACTGAGTTAAGGTGTTTGAGATTCCATAACATTTATTTTGGTGTATTTCTCTGGAAAGAGGATTTTTTTTTACTTAGGAAAGTTCTTTCGGGGGCTCGGTGAGGTACATGACCAACTAACAAACCAGACCCTAATTAGCTAGTGCTAGACAAATGCCCTGTTTTTTTATTCATATTAAGAATTTATCTCTCTTACTGGTTTTAATGTTAAAATAGTTTAATTAGTAGTTAGTGGAGGAGAGTAATTTACTATGACAAATACATAAATTCTCTGGTGCTGCTTTCTTTAAAAACAGAGTTATTTTCTTTCTTAAAAAAAAGCTAGGAGATTATTTCTTATGAGGCCATACAGATGTTTTTAAGCTTTTGTTTTCATTTTTATGTCATTTCTAGTCTTTTCCTCAATCTTCACTGATAATTATCATTCTTGAAAATTTTCATGGCTCTTTTCGGCCCTTTGCTCTTTGAATTTTTGGCTTATTTGAGGGAAAATTGATATTTTCATTATATTGAGGCTGCTCTTCTATGACCATGGAATAGCTCTTCATCTATTTTAGGTTTTCCCCAATTAGATCTTGTAATTTTCTCCATACAAGTTTGCATATTTGAATAATTTATAGCTTACTTATATTTATGTTGCTAGAAACTTTGTTTCTAATTTTTATTTTATTTTTTAAAAATTTTTATGTATTTATTTTGAGAGAGACAGAGGCAGCACAAGTGTGAGAGGGGTAGAGAGAGAGAGAATCCCAAGTAGGCTCTGTGCTGCCAAGTTCAAAACCCAATGTGTAGCTCAAACTCACGAAACCGTGAGATCATGACCTGAGCTGAAACCTAGAGTTGGACGCTTAACTGACTGGGCCACCCAGGTGCCCCTAAAATTTTTAAAATCAACATAGTTTGGGTGTAATTTTAATACGATAAAAATGGACCTATCTTAAATGTATAGTTTGAGGCGTTTGGGAAAATGTATACATCCATGTAATTACCCTTTGAAGCAAGATATAGATCAATTCCTTGAGGCTCATTTGTGATCAAAACTGACACCAAATCACAGCCAGAGGCAAACACTAGTCTTGTCACTTTAGATTTATTTTGTCTGTTCTATATTTTCATAAAAATGGAATCATATTGTATGCATTCTTTTGTTTCTGGCTTCTTTGCTTGGCAAAATACTTTTAAGTTCACCCATGTTATTGGGTGTATGGGTAACCCGTTCCTTTTTATTGCTGAATAGTATTCGTTGTATAGATATACCATGATTTGTTTATCCATTTAATTGTTAATGGAAATTTGAGTGTTTCCAGTTTGGAGCTATTAAGAATAAAGTTGCTATAAACACTTGTGTACAAGACTTTTTGTGGACATCTGGCCCTAATTTTAAGTTCAGAGCAGGATCATATAAACAATCATTAATGTGAAACAGACCTGAGTTCTGTTAATCAAAACATTATAATGGGCCTTGGTATAATTTTTTATTGTTTATTTTGCCTTGGGTCTATTGAGCTTTTTTGAAGCTGAGTTTTCCCTCCAATTTTCAACAAAATTGGAAAAATTTCAGCCAAGTGTTTCTTCTCCCTCTCCACTTTCCCCTCTTCAAGATCTCCAATTACCCATATGTTAGACCTCTTAATTGTCCCACAGGTTATTGAGGCTATGTTTAATTTTTTTCACCATCTTTTCCTCTGTGCTTTCATTTGGGTAATTTATATCCTATTTTTCAAGCTTCTTGATATTTTCTTTTGGAGTGTGTAATCTGCTGTTAAGCTCATCCAGTCAATTTTTCCCCTTCAGTTATTTCATTTTTCATCTCTATGTTTTTACTTTCTCATTTCTTTAACAGGAGAAAGTCAAATATGGTTTTGTATGTATGGGGCATCCACACAGACATGAAATTCCATAGACAGTCAGGCAACATGAGGCTCATGTAATATCCTGAGCTAAGGAGAGGGGTAGGGGTCTGAGAAGACAAAGGGGAAGAAGACCATTAGCAGGAAGGTGAGAGGAGATATTTGGAAAGTACGGGTTTCCCTGTTATGCAGATTGTTTCTTAGGTAAAGAGGAATCTTAACAGCACTTTCCTGGGTGGTACAGGATCTCCTTTCCCATGTGGATTTAGGTAGTTGAGGAGGAGGTAAGAACTTTCCCTGAATCTCCTGGGTTTTGATTGCTTTTAACTCAATAATTTTCATGCCCAAGTAGTCCATTGTAGGGGCCCTTGGCCCTGACACTTCCCTCCTCTAAAACTTCCTTGTGGTTTCACACAAGTTGAGTTTGTAGATCGTTCTGTCTTGTTGAACCAATCTCTTAGCCCTGCCAAGAGGGAAATTTCTACTTAATTTTTTTAAAAAATATATTTTATTTTCATATTATGTTGTTTTCCTTGAAATTTTTGAATATATGTACAATAGCTGTTTTTAAGTCCTTTTGCTAATTCTATCTGTCATTTTGGGATTTTTTGTATTGAATTCATGTTCTCCCTGTTTTGTGACACACTCTTCTGCTTTTTGTCCTGTCTAGTATTTTGTTTTAATTGGGTGCCAGATAGTGTTTTTCTTTAAAGAAAAAGAAATATATTTTTTTTCCAAATTATTCGTACACCAGCGTGAGCCTCTTGAGTCTTGTTTTTAAGCTTTGTCAGGGTATCTCTAGAGTATTTATACTCTAGGGCTAATTCAACCTTACTGATAAGGAATAATCCTTCTGGGGTCTCTAATGAATGCTCTGGGTGTTCAAAGAGGTCTCTCCCTTCTGAGTGTTTAGAATTCATTGGTCTCTCAGCCCTTTATGGGTTCTCAGAATTTTTCAGCTTATAGCTTCTTGGTATTCTTAGGTTATTCTTTACCCAACCTTGTAAATTCTTATCCTGTAACTATAAACAGATTGCTATTTAGCCAAATACTGAGGAGGACTTCGATGCAGGTATCTGGAATTTCATTCTGTTAGTATGGTGAAATACATTAATAGATTTTCAGATGTTAAATCATGCTTGCATTTTGGGGATACGCTCAAATAGTTCATAGTATCTTTTCTCTCTTGCATTTAGTATGCTACAATTTTATTTAGGATTTTTCCATCTATGTTAATCAGTGACACAGACTTATAAATTTACTTTATACTCTTATCTACTTTTGGTACTTAAGTGATATTAGGCTTATAGGTTGGAGTACTTTTTCCCTTTTTCTATTTTGTGTAGGAAAGGGTTTATATCTTTTTTGGTAAAATTATCTGAGTTTGTTTTATGTTTAAGTAAATTTTAAACAGCTAGTTCGATTTCTTTAACTTCCAAATTTATGACTCTTTAATATAATTTTTCTTTTTTTTTTTAAAGTAGGCTCCATGCCCAATGTGGGGCTTGAACTCATGACCCTGAGATCAAGAATCCATGCTTCACTGACTGAACCAGCCACATTCCTGCAACATATATACAGGGAAGAGCATCAAGCTTAAGTGTACAATATGATAAATTTTTACTTATGTATACATATATAACATGATATATATGATATATACAAATATTTGACTGTACGTATAGTATACAGTTTGTGTGTGTATAGAGACAGCAATTAAAAGAGAGAGAGATGGAGAGAAAGAGAGGAAAAGAGGAAGAGAGAAATATTCTATCACCCAGGTAAAGACTTAGAAGTTTTCTTTGCATGGTCTCTCTCTCAGTTAATACCTTACCCCAGAAATAAATATTCTGGTTTCTATCTGTAGATTAGTTTTTTCTTTTCTTGAAATTCATATAAAGGTAATAATATAGTATATATATATATATATATATATATATATATATATATTAATGTTTATTTATTTTTGAGAGAGAGAGAGACAGAGACAGAGTGTGAGCAGGGAGGGGCAGATAGAGGGAGACACAGAATCTGAAGCAGGCTCCAGTCTCTAAGCTGTCAGCACAGAGGCCGATGCGGGGCTCGAACCCACGGACCTTGAGATCATGACCTGGGCCAAAGTCAACTGCTTAACTGACTGAGCCATCCAGGTATTTTTCTTTTTTTTTTAATGTTTATTTTTGAGAGAGAGAGAAAGAGAGTGAGAGAACGAGTGGGAGAGGGAGACAGAGGATCCTATGTGGGCTTTGTGCTGACAGCAGAGAGCCTAATGCAGGGCTCAAACCCACAAACTGTGAGATCATGACCTGAGTTGAAATTGGGAACCCAACCGACTAAGCCACCCGGGTGCCCCTATAATATATACACTTTATGTTTGGCTTCTTTTACTTCACATAATGCCCATGAGGTTTATTAATGTTGTTCTTTATACCAGCAATTCATTCCTTTTGCTGCTTTATAATATTCCATTGTATAACTATAACATAATTCATCTATTCTCTTGTTGATGGACATTTGGGTTGTTTTTGTTTGAAGCTGCTATGAATATAACTTCCACATGCATTCTTCTAGATGCCTTATAGTAATTATATGCATTGATTTCTCTTACGTATATACTTAGGAGTGGAAGTGCTGAGTCATAGGAGAGACATATGCATAACTTTAGTAGGTCCTGCCCATCAGGTTCAATATGGTTGCAACAGTTTGTACTCACACCAGCAACATGAGAGTAATAATGCCTCCAAATTCTTGCTAACCCTCATAATATGAATCTTTTTTAATATTAGCCATTTTTGTAGGTATGTATTAGTATCTTATTCTGGTTTTGCATTTCTCTAATTAGTAATGACCTCAGGTACCTTTTTATACTTATTGTTCATTTGAATATTCCTTTTCTGGAAGAATTTATGTATAGGAGTTGTTTTGTTACTGGTTTCCAACTAAACTTGAGAGAACTCTTTTAATGCCTATCTTTTAATATTTATGGAAGATTGCCTTATGGCATTCTTTAGTAAATGTGTTTATAAATTATATAGTCTAATTGTTGGGTGGTTCAAATTTTTTACATTCTAAGTAATTTTTCTTTTATAAAATTTATCAATTACTGAGAGGTGTATTGAAATCTTCCACTATGTTTATGAATTTGTCAATTTCTTTTGGTAATTCAGTCCATTTTTTGCTTTATATAATTTGAGGTTATTTGTTTAACGAATACATGTTTTGACTAGTTACACCTTTCTGGTGAATTTTTCCTTTCATCATTATTTGATCACCTTCTTTTTTCTAATACTGCTTTTTAAAAAATGTTTTATTTATTTTTGAGAGAGAGAGAGGGAGAGAGAGAGAATATGTGAGTGGGGGAGGAGCAGAGGGGAGGGTAGAGGATCTGAAGCCTGTTCTGTGATGACAACAGTGAGCCTGATGTGGGTTGGAACTCATGAACTAGGAGATCATGACCTGAGCTCAAGTCGGGCCTCAGCCAACTAAGCCACCCAGGCACCTCACTAATAATGCTTTATATTTGGTGTTACTAAAGGTATATTCACTGACTTTACTTTGGCTAGTATTTGCATGGTATATTTTTTCATCTGTGTACTAATAACCTTTCTATGTCCTGTGTTTTAAACATACCATTTGTAAATAGCATAGAGTTTTTTTAAATTGCTTTTTAATTAAATCTGTTAATTAGTCTTTTAACTGAGGAGTTTAATATGATTTCTGAACATGTTTGGCTATCTTTTCATAAGTTAAAACCCTAGCAGGAAGTGCATGGGACCATAGCAAGGTAAGGAAAGTTTAAGAAAAAACCATATACAAAGTTGTGGTCAGGACATAGGGAAATCAAAAAGAAAGTACTCCAGATCTTATTAAGTATAAGTACTCCAGTCATTATTAATGACTACATTCATTTCCACTGTAAGGACTGAAGGAATGAGAAGGTGAAGTGAGTATTGGGACCTGGAGACAGGGAAGGCTATGGGTCTAGTGACCTTATAGGAACTGAAACCTCTGGTTAAGGAATTCAGCCAGCCTCATGTAACCTGCAGTGAAAGAGCTGGAGAAGTCAATACGCAATCTTATTCTCCTTCTGCTTTCTGGTTTTCTGCTATTCCTCCCCTTTGGCTTGACCCAAACGGAACCCAGAGATCAAGGAAGTCTCCAGATTTTGTCCAGAGAAGTCAGTCTTTCAGGGCCCAGAGCAGGGTAGAAAAGGGTCCATCTATCTATCCACCTAGAGAGGGAGAGCACATGTGAGAGCAAGAGCATGTGTGCCCGAGGGAGAGCGCATGAGTGCAAATCTGGAAAGCCAAAAAAGATATCCAGCACATGTTTCTCCTCTCTTAATTTGTGTTTTCTATTTCCTGCTTTAAAATTTTTTTTAAATGCTTATTCATTTTTGAAGTGGGGGAGGAGGCAGAGAGGGGAACAAAGGATCCAAAGCGGGCTCTGCATTGGCAGCAGTGAGCCCAATGTGGGGCCAGAACTTACAAACCATGAGATCATGACCTGAGCTGAACTGAGTCATCCAGGCACCCCTGAAATTTTGCTTTATTTAGGTATAATTGGCATATGATAAATTGCACATAAATAAAATTCACAGTATGACAAATTTAGACACATTAATACACCAATGAAACCATCACCACGATCAAAATAATGAACATAATCCATCACCTTCAAAAGAGTCCTCATTCTCTTTTGTAATCCCTCTTCATGCCACCCCTCCTCTGTCCCCAGGCAACTACTGAACTGTTTTCTGTGACAAAAGTTTGTATTTTCTAGAATTTTATATAAAAGGAATCATACTGTATCAATCTTTTTTCTCATTTCTTTCACTCAGCTTAATCTTTTTTGTCTCATTTCTTTCACTCAGCTTAATATTTTTTAAAAAAATTTTTATGTTTATTTATTATTGAGATGGAGGGAAACAGAGCGTGAGTGGGGGAGGGGCAGAGAGAGAGGGAGACACAATTTGAAGCAGGCTCCAGGCTGTCAGCACAGAGCCCGATGTGGGGCTTGAACCCACATACAGTGAGACCATAACCTGAGTCAGATGCCTAACCGACTGAGCCACCCTGGTACCTCAACACTTAGCTTAGTTTTGAGGTTCCTTCGTGTTGTTGTGTGTTTCAGTAATTCATTATTTTTAACTGCTGAGTAGTACTCCTTTGTGCAGATGTACCACAATATATTATTCACCTGTGTTTTTTTTTTAATGTTTTATTTATTTTTGAGAGAGCACAAGCAGAGGAAGAGCAGAGAGAAAGGGACAGAGGATCTGAAGTGGTCTCTGTGCTGAAAGCAGTGAGCCTGATGTGGAGCTTGAACTCATGAACCATGAAATCATGACCTGAGCCAAAGTTGGGCACTCAAGCAACTGAGCCACCTAGGTGTCCTATCCATTCACCTGTTGATGGACATTTTTGGTTGTTTCCAGTTTTGGGCTATTACAAATAAAATCAAAAACATTTGCTTACTAGTCTTTGTATGAATATATGCATTCATTTCTCTTGTTTAAATACCTCCGAGTGGAGCTGGGTCATATAGTAGTTTTATGTTTAACTTTTTTAGTAACTGCCAAGTTCCCACCAGCAATTTATGAGAGTTCCAGTTCCTCCACATCCTCATCAACACTTGGTGTGGCCCACCTTTTTAAATTTTAGCCATTTTAATACAGGGCAAAGGCATCTTACGTGATTTTGATTTGCCTTTCTCTAATTTCCAGTAATAGTGAGTATCTTTTCATGTATTTGCTTATAATTCACCTATCTTCTTTGGTGAAGTATCCAAATCTTTTGCCCATTTTCAAAATTTGCTTGTTTTCTTATTATTCAGATATATGAACTCTTTATATTTTATGGACATGGGTTCTTTTAGTAGATGTAGGACTTATGAATATTTTCTTCCAGACTGTTTTTTTAAATTATCTTAACAGTGTATAAGAAGAGAAGTTTATAGTTTCTATGAAATTCATTTTTTCAGCTTTTATGGATCATGATTTTGGTGTCATATATAAAAACTTTTCTCTTGCTTTTCTCTAGAAATTTCATGGTTTTAGATTTTACATTTAGGTTTATGACCCATCTTGAGTTAATTTTTATATGATGCAAGGCATGAATTGGATTTCATTTTTTGAATATGGATATAAAATTGCCCCAGCATAATTTGTTGAAAAGACTACCCCCTCTTCAATGAATTGTCTGTCCACCTTTGTAAAAAATGAGCACTACTTCTGGTCTCTTTTCTGTTCCATTGATTTGTCTAATTTGATGGCAATACCACATTTTCTTGAGTACTGTAACTTTATAGTAAGTTTTGAAATCAGGCAGTGTTAGTCCTTCAGCTTTGTTTCTCTCTTTCAATGTTGTTTTAGCAGGGTCTTGCTTTTAACATTTGTTAGTGGGAACAGAGCAGTGCTTAGTCTAGAGGTAATGATTCCCCACTAATGATGAAAGATCTTTCCAAAATATCTGTGAAACACATCATTAATTTTGCATTTCCAGTCTGGCTGTTGGTTATATTAACTATTTCCAGCCCTGTATAAGCACCTGGTAGTGTTTCCTTTAATACTTTTTGGATGACCCTTTTCCTAGCCTCACCCAGTTTCCTTTTACACATGTATTGATTAGTATTTTGCTGAGAACCCAGGGGCACCCTCTGTTCATCTCCAGAGTTCTCTCTTGAAATCACTCTCTCTTTTCTGGGACTTGGTCCTGTGAACTTTAGCTCCCTCACTCAGACTCTCATCACCACCTCCTCAACTTAGCGAGTCTGCTGGGCTGTACCTGAACTCCACCTCCTTGCATGGCACCTGGAAACTCTCAAGGCAATAAGCTGGACACCAAGGGTAAGATTCACATAATTTTTTTTCTGTTTCTCAGAGACCACACACCTTCACTGCCTGATATATAGTGACTTGAAATCATTGTTTCATTTGTTTACTTGTTTAGTTGTTTCAGTCAAAAGGTTAAAACCTAGTCCCTGTTAGTTTATCTTGGTTGGAAACAGAAATCCTCCTACTCTGTTTTTTTATGATTCTTCTTATCTTTTTTTCTGTCACTTTATTGGGTTGATTGAATTTTTAATTGAATTTTTTCTCTCTACCAATTTGGAAGGAGTAGGCTTATTTCTAGTTTTTTTGATGTTTACCTTTAAACTTTTAACACATATGCATGAATTAAATAGTTCTAAGACTAATCAGTATCTTTACCTTCATCTGAGACAAAGATTTAATAAACCTTTTATTGTTCCCATTTTGTTAGTTGTCGTTGTGTAATAGTTATACCTTTTTATTGTCATCCTCAAATTAATCATTGTTACTATTATTCTATCTGGTTGGCACTTATTTAGAATTGCCCACATATTCTTTTCTTTGCTTACCATTTCTTCTTGCACCTCACTCATTCCTTCTATGTTCAATTTCTAGTTCAATTTCTAGTGTGCTAATAATAAATTCTGTTTTATATTTTCTAAAATTTTTTTCTTTCATCTTTATTGAATAATTGTTATCCAGATGTGTTTAGGTTAATTTATTCTACTTGAGATTCATTATGATTCCTGAATTTTTCAATTCTAGAATTCCCTTGATACTATCACTTGAAATATTGTCCCTGTCATATATTCTGGCTTTGTTCCATTAGACAAGTTTCAGAAATTTTCATTTAGTCCTCCAGGTCTCTTAGTATCTCTTTTATATTTTCTAACTCCATATTTCTGCTCCCTTTGAGTAATTTTTCAGTCATACTTTCTTTCTCTTCACATCTGCCTGGTATTTCTTGAAAGTTTTTTTAAATTATTTATTCAAAATAAAAATCAAATTAAAAAACAAATAAAATAAATAATTTATTCATTCCTCCTTTTACATTAAAGAAAAAAAATTTTAATGCTTATTTTTGAGACAGAGAGAGACAGTGCTTGAGCAGGGGAGGGGCAGAGAGAAAGGCAGACACAGAAACGGAAGCAGGCTCCAGGCTCTGAGCTGTCAGCACAGAGAGTGACACAGGTAGGTCTCAAACTCACAAACTGTGAAATCATGAACTAAACCGAAGTTGGACACTTAACTGAATGAGCCACCCTGGTGTCCCTCCCTCCTTTTACATTTTAAAACAACTTCAAATACTTCTTTTAAAATTTCTGTGTGATAATTTTCTTTGCTGAAGTTCTTGAGATCTAATTCTGTCATTTGGCTGCTTTCTCCATCAAACAGTCATGGCAAATTGCTTCTTTTTGTATTTTGTGATTTCAGATGGTCATGTCATGTTAGCTAGGGCTTTATTTGAAGAAATTTTACATCAGGAATTGAGGGTGTGTTTGTCCAGAGAGGTTTTTCTTTTACTTCCTCCAGCTCGTCCAGTAGTATCACCTACATAGAACAACTTTTTATGTTATATTCTTGATAAGATGCCCAGATCATGCATTATAAACTGTACATGTGTAGTAGAGTATAATATATGTATATATAGTAAATATAAATATAAACATAAATACTATTGCAAGGGTAGGATTATAGATACAAGTTCTCAAGGAAATTTTTTTTTACCCTCACATCAACTATATTTTGCTTAGTATAATCATGGCCAGTACCACACTATTTTAATTATTGCCAATTTATATTTTAATATCTTCTACAATAAAGAAATACTATTATGTCATTACTTTTATCCCATATTACATACTCATTTGAAAAAAATAAGATTTCTTATCCTGTTGCTTCCAACATATTTTTTAGGTTTCTTTTTTCACAATTTACCTAGCCCTTCACAATTTGGAGATTTATCCAACATAGGGTCAGCTCACAGTTACCATTGGAATCTTTATTTTTGGCCCCTTGGATATTCCTTACTTGTGAGTTTAGTCCTTATTTGAAAAGATATAATTTTTTAGATATGGGAAGGTATATTAATTAGCTAATACTCTGTAACAAATGAAATTTCAGTGGCATTCAACCATAAGCTTTTTTTCCTGCCTCACATGTCTCTAAGACTCTTGAACCTGCTCTTATCTATGTACCTCTCAGAGCACGTCCTCATGGCTCTGGCAGTTGTACAGAGGTTTTTATTATATTACATTTATTTCTCCAATTAAGAATGTGGTATTATCCCATTTATTCAATTCTTAATATTTTTCCCACAAAATTGTCTTTTTGGAGGTCACATACCTTTTTGATGTTATTTTCCCCTACTTTTTATCATCACCTTAATACAGATCATTAAATTTACTACAAAAAAATTTTAATGTGAATAACTGCATAGTGTATACTCTTACCATCAAGATAGGAGTGTTGCTCTCAAATTTTGATGTGCACCAGAATACCCAGAGGAGATTGTTAATTATAGAGGGTTCTAGGCCTCATTGCAGACCTATTGAATCAGGATCCCCAGAGATGAAGCACTAGAAGCTGTATTTTTTTTCTTTAAATTAAAAAAAAAATTTTATAGTTTATTTATTTTTGAGACAGAGAGAGAGAAAGAGCACGAGTGGGGGAGGGGCAGAGAGAGAAGGAGACACACAGAATCTGAAACAGGCTCCAGGCTCTGAGCTGTCAGCACAGAACCCAACGCGGGGCTCAAACCCACGAACCATGAGATCATGACCTGAGCCAAAGTCGGATGTTTAACCGACTGAGCCACCCAGGCGCCCCTAGAAGCTGTATTTTTAACAAGCTTTCCAGGATGATTCTTCTAGAGGTGAAAGTTTAAGAACTCTTAAAGCAGATTGATCTTGGCCAACATTTGCATTAGCATAAATCTTTGATGTCTCTAATCTTCCTATCCTATACTCATTTACTCTAAGCAGTGTTTTCTCCCAAGATTTATCAGGAAGATTACTAAATAATAAGGCTTTAAGAGAGTACTTATAATATTAGATTTAAAACGAAATAATATAACTTTATTTCTAGTTGATGACTTATAAAGTACTTTAGAAAATGGAGATCAGATACTCAGTTGGTCCTCAGGGCATCTGGATACATTTGATGCAATCGTTATTCAGTATCTTGAGTTGATCTGCTTAGTAACTAACCACTTTTTAAAATAGATTTCCTGAATTTCACTCTGGCCTATCCTGCCTTGTGTCCAACTATAAAAAGTCTGGTTAATGTGCTAATAATACCAGAGAGCTCTTTCTGTCTCTCCCTGACAAATTGCTTAGCACAATAAAAGTAGTTCCTTTTAGACTGGCAGCTGGAAATAGTGCTTTCTGTTCCTCAGTCTGATGGTTCATTTGGCTTATTATTTTAAATTGGGCATAATAAGCTTCCCAGGATGATTTTCCTTCAGCGTTGACTGGTCTCTGCATTGGCTGATTACACAAATTGACCACATTGCCACTTGTTTCTGGTTCTTGAGGTTAGAAACTTAATTCAGGATTCCATGATGGAAAAGAATATTGCAATATTCTGGCTTAAAAGAGAGCTCTTTGCTTCCTTGCTGGTTTTAGGGAGACATAAACAAAGTTGCCAGAAATAATCTTTTCTTTCTCAGGTTTTCTTCAGTGTTTGTTATTCCTTTTATTAAATATTGTGATAATCAATACTTCTGTGCCTATTGAATTCTTGACATTTGTCTCTACTTACTGAATTGTAAATTCACCAATGTATTTTTTTGTTACTACTATTTTTTAAGCAGAGGTGCTTTGAGCGGGTGAGTTTCCTTTTGTGAATCCTATCCTGGCTCACATCTGCCATTTAGCTTGAGATTCTTAGACTTATTCTATACCATTGTCTATATTGTTAATTGATTTGAAGTTATTTGAAATTTCTTTAGCTTCTGTGAATCAATGTCAGGCTTTGTTGCATTAAACTCACAACATTTTTGATCATTTACCCTGCTCATTCATATGTGTGCATTTACCTATGTGGATCTCACAGTTAAAAAATTGAGTGTTCAGTTGAGAGGAGGTTTCCTTCTCTCTGTCCCTTTCCTAAAAGGATTGTTCCAGTTAAGTATGACAGAAGATGATGTATAGGACACATACTTTTATTGCAGCAAATAATATGTTTGTCCTAATAGAAATAGTAGATTCCAATTATTTAAGCAGCATACTTCCCTCGAATGCTCTCTGGTACAGTTTCCATGGGGTTTATGACCCTTCATTGTGCTGTTCTTGACTCATGTAGGATAACTTCTACTAAGAAGAGCCATATCACTGGTGGATTTTAAAGTTGTAAAATAATGTAGGCACCAGCAATTATTTTTATACCCAGCTATTTATAACTCTGGTTATTCCTAACTTCTACAATATATCACTCACTCATGAGTATCATTTTTCAGCTTTTGGTATATATTAGATAATATTTCATAAAATGACTTACTTTAATTACTCTAACATTCATCTGTGGGAGAATATAATAGGAGCCATTTCTGATTTTAGTAGAGATTCTTGCCTCCCAAGGTAGCCAGTTACCATCGTTGGGGTGGGAGAAATATGGTAAGGAGGAAAAATATCTGGATTCACCTTGAAAACTGACCGTTAAGGCATGAGGACTTCATTATCTGATTATTCATACCCAAGTTCTGAAGTCATCAGGCAATTTAGGAAAAAGTGATTACTTAGAATTATCCATTACCAAACTAACCACTTGTACAATTAATCCCCATCCAACTATCTTTCATGGCTTAGCAGAACATTTATGTGGGCCTAGTGTGTCAACACGCTAGTCAGTCTTTTACTATCAAACATAAAAAGCCAACATTATGATGCAATGGAATACAAATAAAAAGCAAAGAAAAATTACCCATCTTTCAAAAGATATAGAATTTTATGAAGTCACTGGATGTAATATTGGTGAGCTGCATCAATCACTTTTAAACCACTATTCAACATATAAGGATTTGGTAGAGATGAGTCAACAACAGACAAGAGAAATCAAGGAGGAAGAAGATACTAAACAGAGAATAGGAATATCAAAGGCTTTAAGAGAGACCTTTGGAAAAACCAAGTTGAAAAAAATTTCAGATATTTTTCAAGTGATAGTATCATACCTCCTGCCTCCATAGTGAAATGTGAAATGACAGGTGTATTATGGTATTTTGGGAAAATTACAACCACCACCAAAAAAAATCAGTACTTGACGTACTCCTCTTGATTCTAGGAAGTACTTCATTGAATTATAAAATATATTTTGTTATTTATAAAATAAGATGTTTATATCTTGATAGAGGTCTAAGCAAATCTCTTTCAACTATTTATGGTAAAATTTTGGTTACATTTTCAGTGGGTTCTGGGAGAGAGATGCTTTTGCTGGCATCAATTTGCTGCCCCAGGAGATGATGACTTTCTGCGCAGTCAAGCTATTCTCCTCCTCTTCTCTTCACCTGTCTACACTCTCTGCTCCATCTTTCTTCTGCTTCCTTGCTTTCTCTACCTCTGTGCATGTTGTAGGTAAATTTTATTCCTTCCTATCCTTTGCCTCTTCTCTTTTTTGGGGGGCTCCAGCTCCTGGAAAACCCAATGAGTGAGTGTGGGTAGTCAGTTCCCTGACATGCTTGTTGACCTGTTGACTTCTTTGCAATTTTACTTTGTTAGAAAGAATAGAAAAATGCATCCATAGGTCTATCCCTCCTTCCTTATTTCCAACAGTTTCAAATGAGTCATCATAGCCTGTACAAGCTTTTTTTTAAAAAAAAAGATTTCTTATTTTTAAGAAATCTCCACGCCCAATGTGAGGCTTGAATTTACAACTCCAAGATCAAGAGTCACGTGCTATTCTGACAGAGCCAGCCAGGTGCCCCCAGGGTGATTTTTAATTAACCTTCTTAGGAAAGAGAAAAATTGCCGCATTAATAATTAGCTGGCCTCTCTTTGAGGAGCAGTGGGGCAACAAGTTACTGGAGAGAGTAAGGAAAGTGTTTTCTGAGAAGGGGTTCTAGTCTTTAAGAAGCTCATCACCTGATCCCTTTTGAGAATTGATCTAGAATTGTGCTCGTGGTAAATAATCAATAAATATTTGGAAATCAGTTTAAAGGGTTAGTGCCAGGACCCAGTGTTTTACTGTAGTGTCACTTCACCTCTAGAGCCAAGTCCTGGAAAACCTTGGGGCACAGTGCACACCCTTACTGTTTTGTTACTCAGCTATCAGATTATTTACTATACAGATCAGTGTTCTCAACTATATTTAAGAACCATGAGGGGAGCTTTAGATCCTAATGCGCAGGCCCTATCTGGGACCAACACTTTGGGGTGGGAGAGAGCATTAGTGTTTCGAAAGCTCCCCTAGTGATTCCAATGTGATTCCAAACTCCAAAACCATTGTCATACATATTGTCACCTCTGTGTACTTTGAAGGTGGATTCTTCATGGTTCTGAGGTCTCAAATAGTCCTTTTAATTTTTTACAGTAGACATGAATAAAAGTTATTCAGTCTTCATGGGGAGTCTCAAAATTGTCCCAGAGGGAAACCTCTGGAGGGTGGGGGTTGGGTGAAGGCTTTTTCACATACACAATTCTCACGAGGACCTGGCACAAATTCTCTTCCCCTTTAGGACACCTGATGTTCTTTTAACCCAGATGGCAGCTTTTTCAAAGGGCGTCCCTCACAGGGCTGTCCTCTTTCTCTTGGCGTCTGTCTCACGATTGCTTTTAGGCTCACTTCTTGAGGTGTGAAGCATGAAAATACCTCTCTGGTCTTCTCTCCCCCAACCCTCACTCTTTGGATGATAGGTAGCACAGAACATTCTAGAAGCATTACTGCCAACCCTCAACCCTGGTCAAGCATGAGCCCAGAAAACAAATTAAATGAACCAAACTCCTGCCCTGGCAAGAAGGCTACATTTTAAACTGTGCACATTGCAAAAAACCTTTGCTAGGATGTAATGTAAACATTGACTTACAAGCCTTGGTGTGCTCCGTGTTTGTGTTGTGCAAGTAGCTTGTTGAAACTGGAGGGGAAAGAGATTTATCATCTTACTTCTACAAGTCAGGCAAAGTTCTATGGAGGAAGAGGGATTTTAGGAGCTCCTTAAGTGGGGGAGAGGGCGGGTATTTGGTCTTAGTAAGCAGTGAAATGACAAGAGTGTAACATTTAGAGAAAAGAGACGAACGTTCCCAGGAAAGCCAACTTACTGTATTAAGTAATCGTGTAGAGGTGTAACTAAGTTTTCTGCCCCTATAAGCAAAAGATAACTGCAAAATCTTCTATGAATATTCATTTAAAATAATATTTTTGACACTATAATAAACATAAATGCCATTTATCGTGTGCTTAGCACATTTAAAACAATTGATTCCTCCTGATGATTCTCCATGAGAGGTAAGTTATCATACCCTCTTTACAGACAAGGCACTGAGAAAATGTTCCACTTGCACAAGGTCACACAGAACTGGAGCTTAGATAGTCTGGTCTGGATTCCATGTGCATTCAAGGGACTTTGTTCTGTGTTATTCCATTTGGTCTAACCACTGACATTGCTATTTTACATTCTTGCAACTCAGAGAAAATCTTGTGGGCTGAGTCACTTAATTCTACTGGGTTCATTTGAGATGAATGATAATTATTAGTGCCATCTAGCAATGTTTATTCTACTGATCTGATAATATAATAAATGGAAATTTTCTAGCAGGACATTGGAATATCAGTTAATTGATTTATTCACAAGTATTTATTTTCCTGAAATGGAAATTAAATTTAGTTAATAACTATTCTTTCTTTGACAAAGATGGGAGAACTAATATAATGGCAAATTTTAAAATTTCTCTAATTGCTAAATGAAACTCCTTTGGAAAGTTTAAAGTGAGGAGATTTTATATGAATAACAGAGAAGACTATAATGGCTTGAAGAAGATTAGGAGAAGTTATATAAATCGCAGACCTTCCTGAAAAGGCATCGTACAACATGGAGTGAGGGTAGACTTTCCCAAAATTGGCTCAATAGGCTCCTCAAAATTTGTCATATATCACAGTTACAGTTGAGGGGAATACCCTAGAAATTCAGAATTTAAAGATTCGTAACACCGGCTATAGTAACTGGCCCTTAGTAGGCATATAATTAATACGTGAATAGCTACTACAGAATGAATTAAAATTGCTGCCACAAGAGAGAGGAAACAGGTTCAAATTTCTGGCTTTTGGAATATTTTTTATTTCCATATTTTTCTACCTAAAGTGTGTGTTGCTAAATTCACCAATAAATATTAAATGAATGGGTCAGACTCTGCTATGTGACATTTTGGGTAATGGATTATCTTTAAAGATGACAGTAACCACATTTTCTCAGACTTCCTCAAGCCATGTACTCAACTTATGTTCTAAGGTTTCATTTCCATTGTTGGTGTTATCTTCCTGGTAATCTCCCTTTTTAAAAACAAACAACAGGGGCACCTGGGTGGCTCAGTCAGTTGAGTGTCTGATTTTGGCTCAGGTCATGATCTCACGGTAGGTGAGTTCAAGCCCCATAACAGGCTCTGTGTTGACACCTCAGAGCCTGGAGCCTGCTTTGGATTCTGTCTCCCTCTCTCTCTCTGCCCCTCTCCCGCTCATGCTCTGTTCAGTCTCTCAAAAATGAATGGACGTTAAAAAATACTTAAAGGAACAAACAACAAAAACTTGATTCTCATCCGTTAGTTTTCTAAAATACATTGTCCACTTTCAACCTCATTAAAGAGAGCACCTCAACTTGGGACATTTTACCTAGTCACCTGATACCAGTTCCTTTTGTTTTTAATTATGTACTTTTTAGGAAAAATAAGTAAATCTACACAAATCCCATCTCTACTCTTCTTTCTTCTCTAGGTCAGCGTGCAGGGGGTTCAGAGCCTCTGAAGCCTGGGAGTTCACTCCTCCCAGGCTCACACTGCCAATGTGGAAATACATACAGATCCCCACTGATACCCAGCCTCTTCTCCATTCAGCATCCTCCCTCTTCCAGACAATGTTTGGAATCCATGTTTTTTTTCTTCCTGTTCTTTCTACTCAATCTGAGAGTCGAGACTAGCCCACAAGGAGACAAAACAAACATAACAAGCAAAAAACCACGTTGGCTGTCGGGCATCTCTGTCAGCATCTCTGAGCTAGTGGATAACACCAGCGAAACCAGAGGTGACAATTTTGTGCTCCGGGTTCTGCCCTGTCATGATGCAGAGAATAATATTTGCCTGGCAAGTGTGGTTGGTGAACTTCAGGTGGACATTATTGTAAATAGTGGCCACATGACTGTTTTTAACCCAATCTCTTGTTGAACTAGAGGCAAAACCCAAGGAGGGGAGCAATGACTTTGCCTCCTAAGGGGATCTCAGGTTGAACAGCTGCATTTCCAAGCCTGGAATGAAGCCCACTCAGAGCCCATCTTTGCCTGAGCTTTCGGTTGGGGCAAAGAGTGCCCCAAAGTTCTAATTTACAGTCCGCATCTCAAAGGTAATGTCTAGAAATCAATTTTCTGCTTGTCCTCTTGTTTAGTCAAGGGGAGAAATTTGCTACTTATGAAGCCTTGAGGGCCTGACACCACTTCAAGAGAGCTCTCCAGGATCACAGGGTAAGGTATCTTCTGCGTAAGATCACCCTCCCCACAACGAAGAAAGCCTCAACCTTGACCTAGAGGGAATTTCCTTTCTAGACTGGAGCAAGGAAATTCCGTTTCCATGTTAACAGAGGGAGGTCTCCCCCTGTCACTGTCTGCTGCTGTTAGCTCTGTGGGCTCCGGGAGCCCAATTACGTGCGGAGGCATTAAAAAGGGAGCTAGTGTTCAAACTGGCATGCAGAAGACACAGACACAGGTCCTGTCAACAAATGGAATGTGGTGGTGTGTTGGCATGCACATCTGTGGTTTGGAAGATTACCTTTCAAAGTGGACTTACTGTACAGTTGGAAATGAGCTGAGGCTCCCATTTCTGTACCTTTCCTGCTTGGATGGCCTGGATGCCATCGACACAGGCGGCAGAGAAAATAACAGCAGGGTTAACTGTTCATGCAAGTGTAATAATAGTCTTTAACAGAAGAAGAGTAATTACCTTTGTCTAGTTTTCCCTGCTGTAAAACGTAATAAAAGAGAGGGCCAGGGTCTCCTGTGCTATGCACCATGCTTCTCTTCTGAAATACACGCCAATGACTCTGAAACACCCTTTGATCGCAAGCTAAATTCACATCTTAATTTTGAAAAATCCATTACTGTTGGGTGGATTCGCCGAATGCATTTGACAGCTCTCAGGCCAGTGCTATTAGGCGAGAAATTTCAAAGCCATGGGAGATTTACAGCCTGGGAGATCATAGAGCATGAGTGGGTGCAGCCCCATCCCCCATCGATTCTCCAGCATCACGATGACAGGAGGTATCTGTGTGGCAGAAGGAAGAGCCCGAGAGGGGTGGCTTCATTTGGAAATAGAAGCCCCTGTTAGCAGCCGGAAGCAGTGGTGCTGAAAAGCAATCGCTGGTGTCAAGAAGTTTCTTAGCTAAGCTGTGCAGCTGGTGGCAATAAATAGCATTCTAATAAAGGAGGATGTTCAATCCATGACATAAGTGCATACTGTTTCAACTACCAAACATAATTTATGAGACTGCATATGTCTGAAATGGGCTTTTCCCCTATACGTTTATAAATAAAAATGCAAAGATTTCAATAGGAAGAAAAGATCTGCATTTTAAATCAAAGTAAAATGGGAAGATCAATGAGAAGTGCACGGATTTTTTAAGTACACCATGATACATAACATTTTAAAGATGCTTTGGGTGTCATACTGTACAATTCCTTTCATTCCTAAAAGAGATGGATGCAGTTTTCTATGATACTGAATGCTGTATTTATGACAAGAGGTCTTATAATGCTCCACCTCTTCCAAAGCTGCAAAAAGGCAAACGCTTACACTGAGTACCTTGGACCGTGCTTTCAAAGATAGGAGCACATGTTCTTACATAAGCCATTAATGAAATCCAGTCAATTTCACATAATCCTTAAAATGGCTCTGAAGGAACTGTTGAAAATGATGAACCAGAAAAGCCACGTGTACGATTAGTAAGGCTTAAACACCGGGGCTCATCTGACCTCTTAACTCATTGACTCTGCATGAGTAAATAAGTTATTAGTTTTGACATAACCAGTGGTTTATTTTACTATCTACTGCTGTTCTTTGTTACATGTTCTATTCATACCACATGTTATTGCTCTTTATAATTATTGTGGAACATAGCAATTGCACAGGCTGTATCATATCCCACTGGGATAAACATTGTGGATGAGGGACCAGAAGAACTTGCCTTTGACTTAAAGTTTATTCCTACTGCTTTCTTTACAGGAGAAAAATTTTTCACTGATGCCATTCACAAAACCAACTCTATGTTTTAATGACTATGGAGCCACTTTGAATAGCACTTTATCCAGGAACTCCAAATGCCAATTTGTTTTCTACTGTGAGGTGTGTGATCGAGCTTATGAAATGAAAGCTGCTTGATCTTTTAAGCGATTACTCAAGATAAAAATCTACTGAACCTGGAAGCAAAATAGAGCATTCACACTATTCTTGGAAATTCATTTTTTCTATACTGTGCCTGTATAAGTGTTTATTAATATCCTATTTTGCTTTCTAAAGAGAGTATAGTAACCTCAGAGGTCAAGGGACACTAGTATTTTCCTTATCATCTTGCGGACTTTCAAACCATTAGTGAGAGTGAAACCAAATTTCTAGTCTAGAATTTTTTTGATGAAAACATTAAAAATCAGTTGCTGCAGCATAAAGGCACAGTGCTAAATGGATATTATTTTTCTGCGTTTTAATTCTAAGTTTGAACCCAGTCTGAGGGCAGACATATATCAAAGCCTTATTCTCATAGAGTCAAGAATTACTAGAAAACAATATGAAAACTTTGATATGTTCTACTCGGTCAAGAGAAAACCACTTTAGATAATCAAAAGGTCCAGAGCAACTAGGAGAATTTTGTTTTACTGTGTCCCCTAACTTGTTAAGAACCAGATGGCTTCAGAGATATTATATATGAAACGGATAAAGATTTGAATCCAGTGGCTTCTGGGGAATTCTCGGCAGATGCCATCAGGATGTGCATAAAAAGTTAAACAGCAGTAATGAATTCCCTTAAATGTCTCTTAACATGCATATGGATTCTGAAGGTCCATATTTTGATTTTGTGTGTGCGGCTGATAGCTCTAAGTCAAAACAGGGGAATGGACTTACTCAAGATTTTAAATCACTTGCATATATATTCTCTCTCTAAATCAGCAACAGAAAAAATATGGAAGTTTATCTTACTTTTCAAGAAAGCATAGATGGGCATATGGCAAACATTAGTCGTCTGAAAAAAAAAAGCTTTGGTCATGACTGAATATTGCCTCTTTTATTCTGAAATCACTGGCTCAGGACTGAACTGATTTGACACATATGTACAACATTAAAGGAAGTAGTGACAAAAAATTCTCATTTATGGTTCCCTGCAATAAGGATGACAACACAACTTTGCTGTTGATTATGGATGGGACTTGGTCATTTTTAAATGCAGTCAGGAGTTATGAGTGGTTCCACTCTGATCCTCACATAGAATTCCGCCATACAAACTAAAGTTTTAGAATCATCTGAAATTCCTTTTTTAAAAAATGCTTATTTATTTTGAGAGAGAGAGAGAGATAGAACAGAAGTGGGGGAGGGGCAGAAAGGAGGGAGACAAAAATCCCAAGCAGGCTCCACACTGTCAGTGTAGAGCCCAGTGGGGGGCTCGAACCCACAAACCCTGAGGTCATGACCTGAGCCTAAGTCAGACGTTTAACTGACTGAGCCGCCTAGGCGCCCCTTTTTGAAAATAGAACTAAGTGACAATTTTCTCACCTTGTAGTCTTTTATCAGTAATCTTCAATATTCTCAATTTTAACAGAGGAACGTGTGTCTTCTGCTAGTGAAATTCATGTGGTGCGCAATAACAACGGACCATGTTGAAGAAAGAACATATACTCCTAACGACAATGATTCCCGAGTCTGGATTGTCAAGCCCAACCTCTCTCTTGAAATCGGATGCCTATTTGTGTCTGTCCACTGGCTCTTCTTCTAGTTTGTTATGTACTGAACACTGACCCTTTCCTATGGGAGAAATGTCTTTCTGTTCTCAGTGTCAGGGAAAGCTGAATTCTCACAGTTTTCTTATTTTCACCTTTTGGACATTGTGGATCTTGCACCAAGACCACTTCTCTCTTTGCTCTGGCCATTAAGAAATTCCAAGTCAAAGGGAACCTGGGTGGCTCAGTCCGTTAAGTGTCTGACTCTTGGTTTCGGCTCAGGTCATGATCTCACAGTTTGTGAGTTTGAGTCCCACACTGGGCTCTGTGCTGACAGTGAGGCGCCTGCTTGGGATTCTCTCTCTCTCCCTCTCTCTCTACCCCTTCTGCTTGTTCACTCTCAATAAATCAATAAACTTAAAATAAGGAAATTCCAGGCCACATCTGTCTCATATCAAGTTACTAAATAAATCATATAGTATGCATTTGAAGAGCTACTTTTCATCTTGACTTTCACTTATTTCTCTTCATCTCCATTTTCCATCTATTTTTAACCTCTTTTAAGATCTCTACTCCCTGCAAAAGCACTCCCAAACCCCTTTATACACAAAGGAGCATGAATAAATAAGCTACACTAAAAATTTTTTTTGTACATTTTTTTTATTTTTGAGAAACAGAGAGAGACAGAGTGTGAACGGGGAAGGGGCAGAGAGAGGAGACACAGAATCTGAAGCAGGTTCTAGGCTCTAAGGTGTCAGCACAGAGCCCGCGCAGGACTCAAACCCACGAACCATAAGATCATGACCTGAGCTGAAGACAGATGTTCAACTGACTGAGCCACCCAGGCGCCCCAATAAGCTACATTTTAAGTGTCATTTTCTCCCCCCATTCTCTTCTATGCTTAATGCTGTAATGACTGATTTTTCCCTTTTGCTCAGCCACTATTTCTATTCATTCTCCCTGCTCATCGACTCTAGAAGCCACTCCTTGTTTTCTTGTTCTACTGACATTGCTTTAGTTCAGGTAAGCCACCTTGGTCTTCCCCTAAGAATATGGTTATTAATTCCCCGCTTATAAATACAAATATTACTTTCCTTAAAAAGCTTTTAACTAGCTTTGTATTTCCCATAAACTAACATTTAAATTTCTGCTATGGTGAACAAGGCATTCATTATCTGGCCTCAGTTTTTCTTCAGGCTTTTTGTCTGCCTTCCTTAATAACCCTATGCAACTAAACACCCCATCACCCAAACTGCTAATGATACCTGACCGTGCTCTATTTTCCCCCCCACATTTCCATGGCTGTGGATATGCTCTTCCCTTTGCCTGGAAAACAATCTGTCTCCTCTTTTCTGCATCCTTCTAGAGAAAAGCTGCTTTGCTCACTCTTCTCCTTGCCACCTTTGAATAATTCTCTATCTGGACATGCCACAGGATATTTTAAGTATTTGTTTACTTGTCTCTTCCCTTTATGGAACCTGAATGCCTCAACAATAGGGTCTTTATTTTTCTTTGCAACCCTAGTCTCCAGCACAAAGCTTGGACATATGGTTATTATAGATGTAACAAGTTAAGTTACAACTAAGTCATAAGGGAGTAGGGTGGGCCCCCAATCCAATATGACTTGGAAGATGTTGAGGACAGTCACAGAGGAAGAGCATCATGTAATGATGAAGGCAGAGATTAGTGTTAGGCAGCCGCAAGCCAAAGAAAGCCAAAGATCGCCGTAAACCATCAGAAGCTAGGAAGAGGCAAGGAAGGATTCCCCTGTAGATTTCAAAAGGGACTCTGCAAATACCTTGATTTCAGACTTCTTGTCTCTAGAACTCCAGAGGCACTAAATTTCTTTCAAGCCACCCAGGTTGTGATACTTTGTTATAGCAGCTTAGGAAACTAATACACCCTCTATGTTCATTTTATTTATTTAAAAAAATTTTTAATGTTTATTTTTAAGAGAAAGAGACAGAGTGAAAGTGGGGGAGGGGCAGAGAGAGAGAGGGAGACACAGAATCCGAAGCAAGCTCCAGGCTCTGAGCTGTCAGCACAGAACCTGATGTGGGTCTTGAACTCACGAACCGCAAGGTCATGACCCGAGCTGAAGTTGGCTACGTAACTCACTGAGCCACCCAGGTGCCCTTCTCTATGCTCATTTTAAATGTAAGCACTAATTTTATAAATTTCTTTTCATTTTGATGATGATACATAACTCACTTCAATGTATGTTAACTTCCATAAGGTTTCTAAACAATTTTTCTCTCAGATTTCAAATAAATATTTTAGGTGAAAAGGTCACTATTGATCAGAAAAGTATTGACTTAAGAGATAGAATTAGCAGAGCCCCTTCTTGTCTTGCACTGGAATACAGTTTTTCTAAAAATAAACTCTAAGGGTTATCATTTACATACAACAAAGATGAATCCATTTGAGTTTAGTTTCATGAATTCTGACCAGTGACATTCCATGTAATCACCAGCACAATCTGAAAAAAGAACCCCAAAAGGTTCCCTTGTGCCCCTTTCCACTCAATCTGTGTGCTGTTTCCAAAGATGAATCTTTTCGAGTTCCATGTGAATCGGATTCATACTTCTCTATGTCTGACTTCACTACGTATTATCACATTTTTAAGATTTATCCAAGATGTTGTATGTATCATTGGTGCATTCTTCTTCTATTGCTGAATAGTATTCCATTACATGGATGTGTAACTATTTATCCATTCACCAGTTGATGGACATTTGGATTGTCCCCAGCTTTTGGCTATTGTGAAGAAAGAGTTCCTATAACTATTCATGTACAAGCCTTTGTGTTGACAGAGGTTTTCATTTCTCTTAAATACCCAAGGGTAGAATTGCTGGGTCCTAGGGTAAGTGCATGTTTAACATTTTAAGAAATTACTAAACTGTGCCAAAGTGGTGCTCCCTAAACCATGATATTGCCAGTCTTTAAAATTTTGGTTGTTCTAGTGGGTGTGCATATTTTGTGGTTTTAACCTGATGACTAATGATGTTGACTCTCTCTTCTTGTGCTTATTGGCCATTTATATATCATCTTTTGGGAAGTTTCTGTTCATATCTTTTGCTTGGCTTTTAAAATAAGCTTCCCTTGTTATTAAGTTGTAAGAGATCTTTATATATCCTAGATATAAGCCTTTATCAGATGCATGTTCTGCAAATATTTTCTACCAGTCTGTGCCTTGCCTTTTCATTTTCTTAGTGGTATCTTTCAAAAAGCAGTTGTTTTTAATTTTGATAAAGTCTAATATATCATTTTTCATTTCATAATCCACAGTGTCCTAAGAAATCATTACCAAAGTCACACAATTTTGGATTATTGTGTTCAGGTTTCTGATCCATTTTGAGTAAATTTTTGCATATGGTGTGAGGCAGGGGTCTGGATGAATTTCCTTCTCCTTATAAATGTGTATTTATTCAAGCACCATTTTTTTTGAAATAACTATGTTTCTCCACTCAATTATCTCTGCATTTTGTCAAAACTCATTTGATGTTTAGGCATAAGTTTATTTCTGGACTCTCTAGTCTGTCCCATTGATTTATATGTCTAGTTTTCACACTCTTGATTACTAGAGTTCTATGCTAAGTCTCAAATCAGCTACATTAGTTCTTCAATTTTGTTTTTCTTTTTCAAAATTATCTTGTCTATTCTAGGTCCTCTGTATTTATATGTATGTATAAGACCTAAACAAACAAAAAAACACTTGGGATTTTGTTTAAGGTTACATTGAATCTATAGAACAATTTAGTGAGAACTGGTATCTTAATAATGGTAGGTCTTCTGATCCCTGAACCTGATAGATCATTTATCTCAGCCTTCTTTGTTTCACTTAGTAATTCACACATTTTATTTTTTATTTATTTTTAAGTTTTCAATGTTAATTTTTTTGAGAGAGAGAGACAGAGCACGAGCAGGGGAGGAGCAGAGAGAGAAGGACACACAGAATCTGAAGCACGCTCCAGGCTCCGAACTGTCAGCAGAGCCTGATGTGGGACTCAAAACCCACAAGCCGTGAGAGCATGACCTAAGCTCAAGTCAGACACTTAACCAACTGAGCCACCCAGACGCTCCATTAATTCACACATTTTCAAACAGCTTTTATTAACATTTATTTCCCAAAGAGGAACCATAATTCTTTCTTTGTGACTTGGGTCTTCTTATGCTCTAACCAGGACAAAACCAAAGCAGAACTAAGAAAATCAAACCATTTTGATATCAGGCATAAGTAATTTATTCTCCCTTCTTCCATATAATGCTCATGTTCATTGAGTAAAATTGCAGATGAAGATCACCTAAAAAGATTACTTTTTCATTTATAGTTTGAGAAAAAAATAATTCACAGACCAATAAAATTACCATAGGCCTCTAAATTTTAACGTTATAGATATGAATGCAATTGATGTGAAGATACATAACTTTCATTTGAACTATGTATCTCATGAATATATTCTCAAGTGACCTAGTTGGAAGAGAATTACCCCTTTTCAGAACATTTAGACTTTCCTTCTGTGACTGTCATGAACCCAAAGCTAGATGACTATATACTGCTTGTAGACAGAGATTGTATACTAGTTGTAGATTATAGGAGATTAATAGACTGAAAGTTTATAAAGCAGATTGTAGATTAGAGATTGAGAGTTCATACATATAGCTGGAGGCTGTAGCAGATTTACCTGGAATGTTTTTTGTTTGGTTTCATTTGGATTTGTTTAGATTTTGTAAACTTGTGAATGTCAGAAAAAAAGCATAGTGTACAATCCCTTATCTGTATTTCTGAAAATACAAAAATTATGAAAACCCTCAATTTTAGAAAATAGCCAATTTGATCAGACCTAACCTAATTTAGGTCTCAAAGCTGACCTAAACTGACCCGAGGCTATTTTTGGTCTTTTCTATAATTTAGTGTAAAAATTCAAAACATTCACTGCAGAAATGTTTGTGCATTTGATTATGGGAGGCTGTTGCATACCCTGCATAATACACGATATATATACTACATTATCTTTCTAAAGTCTAAAAAATTCTGAATTCTCAAATACATCTGAGCCCAAAGATCTTACATAAGTGTTTTGGACTTGTGTATCTGATTTCTTGTCTATCCTGAAGTTATGTAGATAAACTGTGGTGCATTTGCAGAATCCTTTTCTGTTTTTGTTTTTGTTTTTGTTTTTGTTTTTGTTTTTTGGGTCACACTTGATCTGTGAGCAGCTATGTAAGTGTGAATACAGAATTCCTTCCTTTTTGGCAGCACAGACGAAGATATTCTGTCTTTCTAATAGCATCTGGCTCTTTTGGGGGAATGGTCTCTTCCCTCTTGGGGACTAACTCTGGTATCTCCTCACAGTACAGAAGCTGAAGGGGAGAGAGACTCCTGCCCCAATTCTGTCAAGTGTGGGTCATGTTTGACACAAACTTGGCTGGCCATTCAGATGCCTAGTCCCATAACTCTTGGAGGAGTCATGTAACAAAACAATGACTGATGCAAGACTATACATCATACATTTTGGCAGCATATACTAACCAATATGTTCTTGTATCTTAGTCCTCTGGACTTAATATTTTCAGACTGTCCTTTGCTCTTGGTACCTTTGAAAGTGATCTTATTTGGAAATAGGGGCTTTGCAGATATAAGCAAGTTAAGAGAAGGTCATACTGGATTGGGGGTGGATCCTAATCCAGTATTACTCGTATGGTCATAAGAAGAGAGGAAACATACAGACACACAATGAGAATTCCACAGGACAATGGAGGCATGGATTGTAGTGAACCATCTATAAGTCAGGGAATGCTAATGATTGCTGGGAACCACCTGAAGCTAGAAAAGACAAGGAAGGAAGCTTCCCTAGAGCCTTCAAGAAAGAGTATCACACTACTAATGTCTTAATTTTGGATTTCCATCCATCAGAACTGGAAGACAACAAATTTGTTTGTTTTTATTTAATTATTATTTTGTTTTACTTATTTATTTTTATAAATATTTATTTTTGTGTGTGTGAGAGAGAGAGAGAGATTGATTCACAGCATGAGCGAGGGAGCAGCAGAGAGAGAGAGGGGGAGAGAGGATTTGAAGTGGCCTCTGTGCTGACACCAGAGAGGCCAGATATGGGGCTCTAACTCATCAACTGTGAGAGATCATGACCTGAGGCAAAGTCAGATGTTTAATGGACTGTGCCACCCAGGTACCCACCCCCCACCTTT
The DNA here is from genome assembly GCA_028646485.1 of Cryptoprocta ferox. Taxonomy (NCBI): domain Eukaryota; kingdom Metazoa; phylum Chordata; class Mammalia; order Carnivora; family Eupleridae; genus Cryptoprocta; species Cryptoprocta ferox. The sequence continues at coordinate 76,063,937 of CM053560.1, read as the reverse complement.
TTTAAAAAAAGTAACTCTATGCCCAATGTGGGGCTCGAACTTACAACTCTGAGATCAAGAGTTGTATGCTTGGGGCAACTGGGTGACTCAGTCAGTTAAGTGACCGAGTCTTGATTTCCACTTAGGTCATGATCTCAGTCATGAGGTTGAGCCCCCTATCGAGCTCTGTGCTGGGTGTGGAGCCTGCTTGAGATTCTCTCTCCTTCTTGCCCTCTGCCCCCTCCTGCTTTCATGAGATCTTTCAAAAAAAAAAAAAAAAGTTGTAAGCTCTGACAGAGCCAGCCAGGTGCCCCAAATTTCTGTTGCTTTAAAGCCACCTTGTTTATAATATTTTGTTAGAAACAAAACTTTGCAACTAACACACTCTCAGTAAGTTCTCTTTTAGTTAAGTCAACCAGTATTTGCTTCTTCTGTTTACAACTAAGAATTCTAACTAATATGCCAAATAATGATCTATATACTCTTATGTGGTTCCTGCATGTTATCAATATTTAAAAATTCTAAACAGAAAGATGGTTAGATAAAAATTTAAATTTTCCTACCTGAAGAGCCACAAGTACCAAAGCTAAAAGAAGATAAAAAGACAGCTCAGAAATGGAGCTGTAACACTACAGGGCCACTAAAATCCTGAGGGGTTCCAAAATAAAGTATTTTGTTCCTCGTATCAACAAATTAAGTGAATAGCCAATCAGGGATTGCCTTTAAAATATGTCATAATAGGCTGTCCTTTATGTAAGGCAAAGTCGTCTTTTATGTTATGATTGCTTTTCAAAATATATTACATTATGATAAACAATCATGTACACTGTTTTGACAATCAGAATTTATGAATGAGAAACTGATTTGCCTGAAGTGATGAACTGAATTGTAAAAAACAAAAAACAAACACCCTGCATTAGCAGGGATGATATCATTTAAAATTTGTTCAAGAACTGTGTTACAGTTTTGCTTTTTTTTAAATCAGAAGCACCCCCCCCTCCCCGCCCAAAAAAAGGCAGCCAAAAGGCATTTATTTTGTGGTAACAAGTGTCTGACAGGTCTCATTAGAAGAACTCACTCACAAAGCCATAGATGTAGGCTGGTTTGTTTCTGCCATAGCACATTTATGTGACCTCAAGCTACAGGATCTAGATTTCTTACTCATCCTTTTAACTTTTTGCAAGGGGAAATGTCATCAACCTTTGCTGCTCTTTGTTCCCAAGTTCTTGAGTGGGGGTGATGACTCTCATGAATCTACAGGGGGGCATGTAGCAATTGGGACCCTGTGTCTCAATGTGTCAGGCATGAAAAGCCTCTTTTATCTGGGGGAAACAAAACTCAAGGTACAACAGAAATCATGACCCCTTTCTTCCATTTACGCCCGACAAAGCAAAATGAAACAAACCCCCAACAGTTGAAATAGTCTGTGGAGGAATAAAGAAGTTGTCCAAAGTGAAGAAATACTACTAACAGGCATGGTAGGATTGTTCACACCCAAACTTCCAGGGAGCTCTGTCGGGGCTTGAAAGTACAAGAATGCCAGAGTTGGGGGTGTTATGTGGGGAGGCTGGGTGGCTGTCTGCCCAAAAGCCTCATAGTTTCTCACTTCCCTTGATGCATTTACAGTAGAGCCCTCAGATCTGCAGGCCCTGAAATGCCATGTAGTCAGCCCCTCAAGATGGATCCATTTCTTGTAAAGAAATAAACCCAGTTCACAGAAGCCTGATATGCACACTAGATGCCAATGTACTTAATTAAAATAGAAAATAAAATCGTGAGAAGACCAGACAAGGTTGGTTTTTCTCAATACCAAAGAGAACTATGAGTGAGAATCTAAATTGTAATGAGAAAGATGTTAATAATATATATGAAATCAGAATACTGGAGATTAGCTCTGTGCTTCAAGTTTCAGTGGTCTTGCTAACCCAAGCCGTCCACATTCACGGGCAAAAATCCACCACTGGAACCCAGTGGGCTGACTCTGGGAACCTGGCCTTCTAGCCTTCGGCACTGCTGGCCACTCACAGCCACCTGCTCGACTTCTGACTCCCCATTCTCCAGCCTCCAGTCTGGTCCCTCTCCTTCTGAAGGGCAACTCTTCCTTTCCTAGAGGTTTCAATGCTGTTGGTAAAGCAGCTGCTTTTGACATAAAGTCACTGTCTTGATCTTGAGACTGGGAGAATCTTCTAGTCATCTAGGAACGTATTATTTATCCACAAATTGACTTTATACCAGGTGATATTTAAAAGATTCCAACTTACTAAATTCTGGCTTAGAGGGAAACTTTGTTTTTACCCTGTGTCCCACCCACAGGCACTATGATCCTGAAAATGTCTCCGCCTCTTCTCACTGCTCACTCATACAAGGAAACTAGCCCGTGACCATAATTATGAGTTATTTGAGAATTAAGGGTGAGTCTAACGGATATGTACATGAATGAATGACTGTGAGTGGTGAGTGCTGCTGTTGACCTGCTTTGAACTTGATTTCAAGTAGGAGGTATGTTGATCCATAGAGTTTCTCATGCCCACACTTCTTGATGATCAGAAATAGTTTTAATTAAATCAAATCATTACCAATGAGTAAATTTTCAAGCTCCTATTGTGCCAGACATATTCAGTTCACAGTGAAGAAGTGCATTGACCTTTGAAATCTTTTGTTTCATTTGAATAATTTAGACTGTTTTCTTTTTTCTAAGCAATTTAGGAAAAAAAAGCAGGATGCTGCTCCCAAAAAGAATGGTCAGTAATTGCAACTATGAGTCAGTAACACAGATTATCCTGCTGTTTTCCTCCTTATTGGAGGAGGATCTTACTGGTCTCCCTAATGTATTAGTCCATTAATCAATATATTAATTGAGTACCTTTTATGTGCAGGACATTGCAAGAGTTCTAATGGGTGATACAAATAATTGTGATATGTCCTCCACCTTAGGACACCTTCCATATGTGTTAGAAAACTAACATCTATTTAATGAGAGTCAGCTATCATCACAAGGCTGCACTGAGAACTACAGAGCAGATGGAAGAAACCTCGAAGACCATAAGCATTTATTCATAAGCACTTTACAGTGAGGAGGGTGAAGAATTCTTCAGGGGCTTTCATGAGAACTTGGCTTTATTCTCATCTTAACTTTCTCTTGTCAAATGAGGAATCATTTGAATATTTCATGTTCAAAGCTATTCAACTTTCTTGGATTATGTAATATATTGTGAATTTTGAAGCCACGTATAATGGCAGGGTCAGCTGCTCTACCTACATGCTCATCTTATGACCCTCAGACTACAGTCTCCAGCACAGTCTTCCCTTTGACTTCCAGACAAAACATTCAACTATCAACTTGACACCTGCAACTTGTATCCTAGTAGGCACCTCAGACCTAATATATCCAAAATCCAACCTCTAGTTTTCTACCTCATCCCATTTCTTCACCACCATCACAAGCCATCTTCAGCTCTGTGAATGGTACCACCATCTAACCACTTGGATCAAGTAAAATCCCTACAAATAATTCTTGAGGTGATTTTTTCTCCACACTGTTCCTCCTTCTTGCCTGTCCAATCTATCCACAAGTCCTCTATGTCCTAGTTCCAAACGGTAACCTTTATCTATCTACTTCTATGGCTCTCATCCAACCTACCATCATTCTTTGGTTATTTTTTTTTATTGTGGTTAATATACATAAAATTAACCACTTCAACCATTTTTAAGTGTGCAGTTTAGAGGCACTAAGTACACTCACACTGTTGTACAACCATCACTGCTATCCATCTCCAGAATGTTTCCATCTTCACAAATTGAAACTGTGTACTCGTTAAGTCCCCACTCAATCCTACCCAAAGTTTCTGACAGAATCATTCTACTTTCTGTGTTATGAATTTGACTCTTCTACATACATTGTGTAAATGAAACCATTCAGTATTTATTTATTTTTTGTGATTGGCTTATTTCACTTAGCGTCATGTCCTCAAGTTTCATGTGTCAGAATTTCCTTCCTGTATAAGGCAGAATAATATTCCAACGTATGAAGACACCACATTTTGCTTGTCCATTCATCCACTGATGGACACTTGGGTTGTTTCCACCTTTTGAATATTGTGAATAATCCTGCTTCTTGCCCGATCTTTGCTTCTTCTCTTTTCCCCTTAAACTTATTTGCCTCATAGCAGCCAGAGTAATCTTATAAAATTTAAATCAGATCGTGTCACTTGTCTGCTTAGTATCTTCCAGTGGCTTTCAACCAACCCCGTGGTATCTCAACACCTCACCACAGAGTCTTGCCCCTGTCTATGTTCTTTCCTGCCCCTCCACGCACACTATATCCAGCCACAGACCTGTCATTTTCAAACAGGGAAGACTGTTCATGTCTTGGGGCCTTGACCCTCTGCATGGAATGCTCAGCCCCAGAGTTCTGCAGAAATAGCTCCTTCTCAGTTAGGTCTTTGCTGTTTGTCACCTTCTTTGGGCACATCATCAAAGTGCTCATTCTTCCAACCATGTTGCTGTCTGTCACATCTCCCAATTCTCTTTTTCCCATAGGACTTATCACTATTAAAAGTTGATATATTCATTTATTGATTTACTTATTTTCTGTCTCTTCATTTTAGTGTGTGCCACCATGCTACTACTGACCAGTGGATAGGGTAATGACCAATGTAATATGAGAAATTTAAAAGCAGTGAATTTAACAATCATAAAATCACTTGGCTGTTTTTTTTTTTTTTTAACTCTTCGGTCATAGAGTATACTAACTTCCAAATTCCATGCCTAAGCATTTACAAAAGGGCATATCATACTTCAATGACTGAATGCTCTCTGTGATTATGGGGTCTACACTATAATCATATGTTGCTGACAAATTGAAACCAAACATCTGGAGAGTGAGTATGTCCCTTGGAAGTACTTAAGACATAACAGATCAATATATTTGGAGAGACATGTCAAAATCAGTACTTAATTTGTATTAAATGTTTGTGGACACTTATAGATGGTAACTATAGATCTCTGCTGGTATTGATCATATACTGGTGTTAGGGGAAAAATGTGCATATAGTTGTAAATTGTGTGTTCATTTACACATCACTTATATGTATGGTAAAATATTGAATATCAATAAAATTTATTAAATATTAGCAAAATTAAGTTTTTCTCTTTTGAGATTAAAAAATAAACAGAGGCTCCAATATATTTTCCCTATATATCCTCTGGGATGAATGTGTTCCCCTCTTGAGTCTACTGGTCAGATCACAGACCGTGAAGTATGTCAATAGCAAGGTTCTGCTCACTGTCACTGATCAATCTTCCATCAATAGACTTTGTGAGGGGAGAGAACAACTCAGTTGCTGCTGTTTCTCTTTGAAATGCACAGAGAACCCTCTATGGTCATTGATATGATAGACTAGTTTCTGTTGAATGAAGTTATTAATATTCTAGAGTTAATTTTCCTTCACATCCTTCCTGGTAGATAGAATAACCTCTGCTTTTTTTTTTTTTTTAGGTCAAAAGAGACTTTCCTTTCCAGTATGACACTATGCAAAGATTTCATACAGCCTATCAGTGATTCATATGTACTCTAGCTAACTCAGCTTACACTTTACCCTACTTTTAATTAGAGAAATTTAAATTAATGGCTTTCAGAATGGGAATATTTTGTATTAAGAGATTAATTGAAAGCAGCATATATACGAGTTTTGCCTGTTGTTTATAAGTGTATTCTAATAAATAGTTTTCTTAAGAACTAAAGATATATAAAGGACATTTTCTTTTTATTGAATTATAGTGTACTGTAAGTTGCTAAAATTTGGTGACCATCAAGATGTTCTGGATGTTTGAGATAGCAGCATTCATTTGCTTAATGCACTGATTTGCTAGTTATGGTCCTTTTTTGGGGGGGGTGGTCTTTAAAAATTGAGATAAAAATTAGAATTTTCACCTCATAACATTTGAACTGTTACTCTGTAACCAGTTTGCCTGAATAGTTTCCACCAAATTGAAAATTTTCTTTGCCCAGGAGCTTTTGCATAAGAGTCAAGGCAGGCCAAGTCAGTCAAGTCAAGACATGTCAAGTGCATGAAGAGAGGAAAAGGCAAACTGCCTTCATGGGAGGCAAGGTCTATTCTTGGCTTTGTCTCTAATTAACATGTCACTTTATTGCACTAGTATAGCTCTTTTCTTACTTATTGAATGGACACAGTGATTCCTGTTTTCCTACACATTTTTAGCAAGTGCCTTAGCTCTGTAGGAAGCAGTATGGAAAGAACAATATAAGTAAAGAGATTTTGCCATAAAAGTTGCTCATGTTTGAACTATTACTACGCAAATCTCTCATTTTTAAAGCACATTTTTTAAATCTACTGTTATTTATTTTGGGGAGAGAGAGAGTGCACCCATGAGCATGTAGATGAAGGGCAGAGAGAGAAGGGGATAGAATCCCAAGCAGGCTCCATGCTGTTAGTGCAGAACCTATTGCGGGGCTCAATCCCACAAACCGTGAGACCATGACCTGGGCCAAAATCAAGAGTCGGAAGCTTAACCGACGAGCACCCAGGTGCCCCTATCTACTGTTATTTTTATCCCTATTTTCAAATAAACCTTCACTAATAGTTTTAGATTTACAGAAAAGTTGTAAAAATAGCACCAAGTTCCCATATACCCTGCATCTAGTTTCATCTTTTATCAACATTTAAGGTTAGAATTTTATCCATCTTTTGAAATCACTCAAAGTGAATCTTCTATGTGCTCAAGGTCAAAAAATAAATGTGAGATACTCTTTCTTTTCTGTGATCTTAGCTCTCCCTCCCCTTGCAATGGAAAACAGTGTTTGCCATAAGTAGATGTATCAATCATATTTTTGGCTTAAAATAACAGAAAAGTCTGAACTCAACTGGCTTAAAGAATAAAGAAAATTTGTTGGCTGAGATAACAGGAAGTGTGGAGGTAGGAATTTAGTGATGTCACCAGAGCTAGGCTTTTTTTGCCTTCCTACTTCATTAGCCTTAGTGAGTTGGCTTGTCTGCAGTCTAGCACTGCTCCTGGTTGCCAGATGGCTGTAGTAGTTCATGCATCTCAACCAGATACAAACACAACCAGTAGAAGAGAACTGTTTCTTCTTTTGTAATTCTTGATCAGCGAGGAAGGTCTTTTCCACAAACCCTTCAGCAGACTTTCTCTGGATTTTTCTTGGATTCAGTTGCATCATGTGCCCATGCCTACACAAGTCACTGGTAAGAGAAGGGGGAGGGAGGGGATGCCATGAATGGCTTAGAGTAATCATGATGTGTCTCTTTGGGCTGGGACTAGGGTTCTCTTCTCCTGAGGAAGTATATGGCTAGAGGACAGTGGACACCTGAACAAAAGTGATGTTGGGATAGAAAGAAGGTGGATGGTGGTGGTGGCGTATGATTGTTGGGTAAGCAATTAACAAAGCCAACTAATACAGATATTATTACACTTGCATAATAATGGCGAGTGGAAGAAATTTAAATGATAAAATAACTAACACTATTTGCTTTATTACATACCAGGTATTATTCTAAGATAGAGAATCATTAAAGTTATTTTCTAACATACTTCAAGGTAACAGAGATCTGGGGATCCAATATAGGTATGAGGGTCCTTTAAAATTTGCATAGCCAACCATTTTACAGATTCTTAGACACTATATGCCCCCAAATATTTGTTGAGCTGTGTTGAATATTTTATCTAGAGCTATGAAACAAGATCTATTTTTTCCTCCTTTTTGCTTGAATGTGATTTACTCTTCTTAATTTTGACTTTAAACAATATATACATACTTCAAGTAGAGTTAGTATTGATAAGATACTTAATATTTTATAGGTAGTAAATTGAATCAGGAAGAAGCTTGACTTACCAACTTTCAGAATGTTGCCATTTAGAAAACAAACTTATTTGAATTTATTATCTTTTAAAAATTATTTGCTTTTTTGTTGTTTATTGAGGTGTCATTTACAAAGAGCATACCCTTTTTAGGTTGCATAGTTCTACAAATTTGACAAATTCATAGTGTGTGCAACCACCACAATTAACACAGGGAATATTTCCAACATCCTGAAAAGCTCTCTCATGCCCCCTTTAGTAGCCAATTTCTTTTCCTCAACCCCAATGCCCCAGAATTATCATTGATTTCTGTCCCTAGAGTTCTGCCTTTCCCCAAATATTATATAAATGGAGTCAGAATATATGGTCTTTTAGATCTGGCTTCTTTCACTTAACAGAATTCTCTTGAGATTTATCCATGTTGTGGCATGCATCTGTAGTGAGATCCTTTTTACTGCTGAGTAGTATTCCACTGTATGGATGTACCACAGTTTGTTTATCCATTTCTAAGTTGTTGACATTTGGTTTGTTGCTAGCTTTGTCAATTATGAGTAACATTGCTACAAGTGATCATAAAAAGGTTTCTGTGAAAACATTGGTCTTCATTTCCCTTGGGTAAATGTCTAGGAGTGGAATTGCTGGGTTATGTGGTATGTATTTCATTTTTCAAGAAATTGCCAAATTATTGCCAAGGGCTATACTGTTTTGCACTCCCACCAGCAGTGTAGGAGAGTTTCAGTTGCTCCACATCATTTTTCAATATTTAATAATGTCAGGTTTTTATTCTAATAGGTGTGTAGTGGTATCTCATATGATTTTCATTTGTATTTTCTGAATGATGAATGTTGCCAAATATCCCTTCATGTGCTTTTTACAGCCTATCTCTTCATTGGTTAAATGACTGTTTAAATCTTTTCCCAATTCCTTTTTAAAGCTTATTTATTTATTTAGAGAGAGAGAGAGAAAGTACAAGTGGAGGGACAGAGAGAGAGAGAGAGAGAGAGAGAATCCCAAGCAGGCTTTGTACTGCCTGCACAGAGCCTGATGCAGGGCTTGAACATATAAATCTTGAGACCATGACCTGAGCCAAAACCAAGAGTCAGACCCTGAACGGACTGAACCACCCAGGCACCTCATTTTCCCAAATTTTTAATTGAATTGTTTTCTTTGTATTGACTTTTGAGAGTTTTCAAATATTTGTGGATACAAGTTCTTGTCATATAGGATTAGAAAATATTCTATTCCAGTCTGTGGCTTATGCTTTCATTTTTTTAACCATGTCTTTAGAAGGTTAATCTTTTTTTAAGATCTGAATATTTATGTTCTAGGTCTGGGGAAAATAAAAAACAATTTATATTAATTCTTGCTTGAAGATTGATTACACACAGGGGTTAATGGTCTTCTGAAAACTCAAAAGACTATGATAATTTTCACAAAAGATTTTTCTGATATCCTAAAGAAAAGGTGAAGCAACAATATAAGACTCTCTAAAATACTAAAGTTATGAGGTATTTTACTCATAAAATTCATAATTATTTATCTTTGTCCTATAGGTTTGCAGCATGATTATTACTTATAAAAGAAAATTAGGCCATAGAACAATATTCATGAACTTTTTCTTATGGCTCATCATTACCATTATGATGTCAGATGAACCCCTGCCTCCCCCCCAAATTACCAAGACTGATCCCTGATAAGCCCCTGGAATAATGTCATATAAATTAAATGCAATATTAAGCCAATGCTCTTGCTACACAGTTTTGGAAATTTTGCTCTGCCTGTTGAGATAGGCTAGGCTGAGGTTATGGTAACCACCCCCAAATCTCAGTGACTGAACCTGAGTGTCTATTTATGGCTCTGGTTGAGTGGTGTGTGTAGGTGAGTTGCTCTACTTAGTCTCTTAGAGCCCCCAACGGTGGAGACTCAACCTCTGGAGCTTTGGTTGGGTTGTGCAGCAGCACAAGAGAGAGAATGGAGAATTCTGCAGGGCTTTTCACTGCCTCACCGACAGCTCATCTGCTCACTTTTCTTCAGCCAGAATTGGTAGCATGGCTCCGTGAAATCGTGATGAGGCTGGAGGGTGTAGTCGGTGGTGCACTCAAGAAGTGAAGGAGAATCTAATGTGGGTGAGCACTAATATTTAGCACATATTCTAAAAGAGCATAAAAGATAAATTATAATCATGCTATTTAAATTAGACATTTTGAGACAGTTTTACTACTTCCTGGCGGGAAACCCAGGAGGAGTTCCTTAACCTCTGTGAGCCTCAATGGCCCCATTTGGAAAAGGGGGAATAGTGATGGTTAACATTTATTATGTGTATACTAGGAGCCAGGTCATGTTAGAAGTATTCAACATATGACATGCTTTAATCTTTGCCAACTCATAGGCAGGAAGAACTTATCACCCTTGTTACAGATGAGGCAGTTGGGGCTCAAGAAGCCCAAGTAACTTGTTGACCCAGATGGTTTCTGAGAGTTGGTTCTAGGATTGGAAGCCAGGCATCTGGCCACAGCAGTGCTGGGCCTCATGATTAGGCTCTATTTCTTCTTGTGTACCTTCTTATTTCATACCTGTTTGAATTAGGTGCATATTAAGTGGCCAGTATACTAGGCGCAGTCTTGGTCATTGTGACAGTTTAGATGTGGTGACAAAGATAGAAAGGGAAATTTAGCTAATGTATTCACTTGAATATTTCAGTAAAGATGGTGTTGTTCTGTGGGGTCAGGGAGCCGAGGGTGGGGTGGGGTGGGAGGGGATTATCCCAAAATGAGGATCTATCTGGCTTAGAGTTTCTGTCCACAATTCTGTAAGGGGGTCCCTTGTTTTCTACAACTCCTTTCCCACTCTGATCTCAATATGAATAATGATGTTCATGGAGGCTTCAGTTCTAGCATGGACACTGGACAGATATTCACAGAGTTCTTCAATATGGTATATTTGGTGGAGGTGCTGCCTAATAAATTGCTCGGTTTGTCACCTGTGGGGGAAGTAGCTTCCATCTTGGCCCTCAGAGTTTTATGGAGCTTAGGGCTGAGTGTTTCTGGGTAGGTCGTCAGCAATCAGTAACTTTGTTAGACATCTCAACCAAGTTTCTCTGGCAGCACATATAAGAAATAACCAAGAACTCTATTCTAAGAATTAGCAAGATTCCCTTGTCAATTAGGGATGCTTTGGGATCAAGTAACAGAACACCTAAAAGGTGACAGTTGAAATAAGACTCTGTCAGTGCCGACCCGGGCTCAGTGGCTCCTTTTCTTCTGGCTCTGGTAGTTTCTTTGCCTTTTCCTTATGGTCACAAGATGGCTACCGTAGTTCCAACCAGCCCATCCTTACATCAAAGGCACAAGGATGACAGAAAAGGGGGTTTCATCAGGAGAGAAAAATTTCCCCTGAAACTGCCCAGTACGGGGTTTCTTCACTGCTCCCTGGCTACAGTGGTACTCTGTGCTCATCATTGGACCAGTCCACCTGTGCTGTGATAAAGCATCTTCCTCCAATTCTTAATCAAAATTGTACTGTTAGGAAGGATAAAGGAATGTGTGTGTGTGTGTATGTAGATAATCAATTTTGTTTGTCACATAGGCTTTCTTACCCCATAAACTGCTTCCTATAGGCACCCAGGAACAGATCACTTCCTATATGAATTTTTATCCTGAGGGCTCGTTAGCATCTCTGGAACTGACCCCAGGGCCCCCTCCGTGTCAATCACAGGTCAGTCTGGGCAACGGACACTACAATTTCATTTTCAGGATTCGGTAGACATACATTTTAAAATTTATTTTTTCATTGTTTTTCAGTTTTCTAAAAACATATATAGAGAGAAATCCTTCACTTTAGAAAAAGCATTTTGCCAAGTTTTCTTTATTTTTATAAAGAAATAAGCAACTCCGGGCACCTGGCTGGCTGAGTTGTTAAGCGTCTGACTTTGGCGCAGGTCATGATCTCACGGTTCATGATTTGAGTCCCGCTTCGAGTGAACACAGGCCCCGTTTCTCTCTCTCTCTCTCTCTCTCTCTGCCCCTGGCTCATTTGTGCCCTCTCTCTTCTCTCAAAAAAAAAAAAAAAAAAGAAAAAGAAAAAGAAAAAGAAAGAAAAGAAAAGAAAAAAGAAATAGGCAACTTCTGCAAGGAGCATACATAGTTTAATTACTTAACTCCTCTGTTACTGACATAAGAGCACTTATCTACCTGGCCAGGGGTATATAGCAAATCGTAGTTAATTGTTTGCAAAATGCTGTCAAGCTCCCAAGTGAGAGCCATACTTTCCATGCCCAGCATTACTGTTGCAGTGTTTCCCTGCTGTCAAAGAGAATCTGCTCCAGAATCTGCCTCCAACATGTAGGTATACTGGTCTGTGTTTTGAGAGGGGAGCATCAGTACTTGCTCAATTGTTTAAAAACTGTTCAGCTTGCCTGTGATCTAATGAGGTTTATTTTTAGAGGCAAGGGTACTGGCAAAAGACAGGTCTTTTAAAAAGCTGCCCCAAATAGGGTTGCAAACATCAATCAGAGGAAGAATCCGGAAACAAACTAGTAATTTCCCCAAATTCCGTTTGCTTTGCCTTTTTTGTTTGTTTCTTTAAAGATCAAATTCAAGTGTCATTTTATGCCTTCTTTCACTGAATTAACAGTGGCCCAGAGAAAGTATTTCAATCCTTTTCTGTATAAAATACCCATGCACCTTTCAGGGCTCAGCAGGTACGCAGCGGACTTGCACCTTCAGTCAGACGGGTAAGCGCCAGCCACATTCTGTGCTGCCCTGTTGCCCAGGTTGTATTTATGGCAAAGGCTACGGTCAACTATCACAACAAACATGGGGTCGCTGCCTCTGAGCCCCTCCTCCAGAGCAGAAGCATGTTAAACTAGACATCTGTCTGTGAAAATGATCAACTAAACATATTCCCACAGTCAAAGGAGGATCTTATTCTGCTGGTCTCTTAATTTCTGGAAAAATGTTTTTTTCTAATGAGTTTTAAAAAAGCAGTCATAAGCCAAGCTATCCACATTATACTGATTTCTACATTAGCAGAGAAAATGCACATTTTTAATGGTGTATACTGTTATTAAATGGATCCTTCTATGATAGTAATATTAATAATTATATAAAGTGTAATAGAATTATAATATATGATGCTAGTTTTATTAGAGCTATGATTTATGGTGCATTAAGTATTAAGTACTAATCTTGTTTAGTAGTCATAATAGTCCTAGGTGATAGGTATTATTTCAATTGGGCAAATGAAGAAACTCTAGTTTATATGGTTTGCTTCTCTGTAAGTGAATAAGCAGGATTCTAGTCTGTTGTCGAAGCCTGTGTGAGTCACCAGTCTTTACTGGGTCCAGGTCGAGATTAAATGCTAACCATTTCTGGTGATGACCAGAGAAATTCATGAATTATTATTGGCTTAAATGTTATCTTATCCTTACAAGAAGAGAAGATGGTAAACATAACATCTGCAGACTTTTTTCAATGGAAGGAAAATCCAGGGAACGCGTAAATTGGCCAGGGGCTAAAGAAGTCTCAAAAATGTTTCCAAATTCATTCTTAGTGGCACATCCTTAGACTAAGTGGCAATGGATAGAAATGGACTGCCAGAAAACAATGAGAATTTCAGGTTACTAAAGTGCAAGTAAAATGAAAATTATTTCTGTCCTATCACCAGTTGATTTCTACAAGAGAGATTAGGGTATCAGGGCAGGGCAAAAACAGTTAAGGTTCAGAATGTTCATTTGAAAATACACAGCAACCCTTTATTTTGTAAATAATAAACCTAACTAAGGTATTGGAAATTCCTTCAGAAATGATTAGTAACCCTGTGGTGGAAAGAACAGTGGACAGGAGGCTAGGAGGTACAGATTTTGGTCCTGCCCCTAGTTAGCTATGTGACCTTGGATGAGTCACTTGACCCCCTGCATAAGGAAACCTCTGGTCCCTTCAATTCTAAAATTCTGAGTCTAGGAGTCAAAGTCCTGTCCTCTTTGTTAATCGCTCAATTTTACTTTCTGCATATCTTTTAAGAAATTGTCAGGGAGCTGAGGGGAAATGCAATTCCATTTTCACATGAGTTTCCTTGCTAGCTCCACGCCCCCATTCTGCTGTTTTTAACCCCCTTTGTCATTGCAAAACACGTTCAAGGATACTGGGGGAGCAAGGAAGATGGAAATAATTTACCAAAAGACTGAGTTTTACATTTACATGGGAAGCATTCATGTCCACTTCGCCATCTCTTTCATTGTTCTGCTTTTCAACTATACCGTAATGTTGAATTGCCTTTTTTTTTCATTTATTGCAAAACACTTTTTTAAAAAAATATTAATTTTGAAAACAAAGATGGATACTTCTCTTCAAGTTAGCAAGAAACAATATTTTTTTGGCTTTTACCGACTAATTTCTCACGGGCAACAATGGTCATTAAGCTGCGAGAATAAACTGACACAAAAGGTTTTAGGAAAATGATTTATGGTTTAATGGTAAGTATATTAACAAAAGGTACATTACCGGGTAAAGCATACCCATCTCCTTTATTCTGGAAAATGTTTTAACACTTCATTTTGGGATCATATCTTAAATACTACAAATATACAATCTCCACCTCATAGAAATGCATTGTACTACATAGTAAATTAATACCCAGGTGATATAAAGACCATGAAAGAGAAGAAAGGCACAGTCTACAGCTGACCTTGAAACCCTAGCCCGATTTTACTGAAAACAAAACAACAAAACACCAGGGAGCACGTAAGACTATCTAATAGAAGTCCTCACATCTCAAGATCCTTTTGCAGAACCAAATGCATGGAGACCCCATGTTTTTCATCAATAATGTCATTTAACTTGCAGGCATTTACTGAAACAAATAATTATCCATGGCTTTCTGTTTATCTTGAGTTTTTAAGTCCTATTCCTATTGACATATTTAGCTTATATAAATTCCTCAACAGATGTGAGCCATGGACAGATAGTTCACTCGATGTCATAGACTCAGTGGAAAGTAATACTGCTTGTTTTTATTGCTCAGGCTGATGAAAAGGATTATGGGTTCTTTTCCAAATGCTTTGAATTTATTCATACGTGCACTAAATATGAATCGCCTAGGGCAGATATTGGAAATATGTGGCATCTATGTGATCACTACCCACTTCAAAAACTAGTGCACATAACTGATCATACCCCTATTTCCTGATGAGCTGAACTCAGTCTCAGAACCCTTCATATCAAATGCAGCCACCATGAACTGTGAAATATTTGCTGTCCATATTCTAGAATTAAAATACCTTACTAAAAGCCGCAAGGGTTTGTTTCTTTCCTTATTACACTGTGACTGACTTTTCTGAAAACTTCAAGCCTTTGTTTTCATTTTCATAAGTAGTGATTTTTTTTTTAAAGAGTGACCTTTTCTTGGGTCTTTAAAAATTCCCCACAGCACTGAAACACTTTAAAATATACATTAGGGACTCAATAAATGTTTGTGTTTTGAATAACCTAATAGAAATATAAGACAACTATCACACTCGGTTTCTGGAATATCACAGAGAGAACTGGGTGTCTGTTCTCTTCAGATACTCATGGAAGGAATCATACACCAACTGGCCCCAATAAATTAAGTCCTGGGAAACTGGCAAAGAAGAAACGTGGAAGTTCCAATTCCTTTGGTATTGTAAGTTTCCAAAATATGAGGAAATGTGCCAAATGCCTATGGCTTTCAAAAGATAATATACTCTGATTTAATGACTAATATAGCAATACCCACTGAGCAGTTCATGGACAGTGTCTCTCCCAAGTCAGATCCTGTTGGCAAATGACCAAAGAACCCTTCTTTCCTGATCCAGCCAGCCACTCCTATGGCCAGGAAGTACTTTGCCATCAACTCAGCATTATAAAAGTGAGCAATTAAAAGTACCATTTGCTAATCTAAAAATTCCACTGACTATCCCAAGATTTGTGTTGGAAACACATTGGGACTTTAACCTGATTTCAGAAGAAACTGTTTATTATTTTTAAAAAAATTTTTAATATTTATTTTTGAAAGAGAGAGACAGAGTGCAAGTAGGGGAGGGGCAGAGAGAGAGGGGGAAACACAGAATCTGAAGCAGGTTCCAGTCTCTGAGCTGTCAGCACAGAGCCAGATGCGGGGCTCGAACCCACAGACCATGGCCTGAGCCTAAGTTGGATGCTCAACCAACTGAGCCACCCAGGTATCCCCAGAGGAAACTGTTTCTTAAATCTTAAATAGAAATGTAAAGATAAAAATAATTCCTTAAGCCTATTTTTTTTCAAGAGAGAAACAAACATTTTTAGTTGTTCTAGTTTCTTTAGCAATATATTGGAAAAACATTGCACTAAGACTAACCTAAAGGTAAACACAATGACATCACATGAATTCCCCTTAAAACTAGTATGCATCCTAAAATACTCTGGTTGATGAACCTGCTTTGAAATTTTGAGGGTTTCCAAAGTAATTAATACTTTAATAATACTTATTTAAAAAGCTTTTAATTAAAATTTTTTAAAATGTTTATTTTTGAAAGAGAGAGAGAACGAGCGAGTATGAGCAGGGTAGGGGCAGAGAGAGAGGGACAGAAGCTTTCTGAAGCGGGCTCTGAGCTGACAGCAGACACCCTGATGCGGGGTTTCAGCTCACGAACCACAAGATCATGGCCTGAGCCAAAGTCTGATGCTCAACTAACTGAGCCACCTAGGCACCCCAGTAATTAACACCTTAATACCTACATATATGATGCTTTTCTCTGATTCCAGTAAATAGTTTTCAGCTAAAAATGACAGTTGAAATTAAAAGGTTCCAATTATTTTTTAAATGCAAGCAAATGAGAACATACTTAGTATAAGTTTATAGTCATTCATTTGTTCATTCAACATGCATTGAGCACCTGCTCTGTACCAGGAACCCTGTTAGCTGTTGGGGGCTAGTGCAAAACAAGACAAATACAGTTTCTACTCTATGGAGCTTATAATCTATTTGACAATCTTACCATTAAATAACTACAGAAAGAAAAGTCAACAATTGAGATAAATGTACCACAATCAAAAAGGGGGGCTTCTATCTCTCAGTTTACTTATAAAACTGTTGTTTCCTGTAGAGGTGGTTTGGATTATATAAATTTTGATTTGCTCTACATGAGAAATTTCAATTAAAACTTAAAAATACAGAAAGTCCACTAAAGACATACTATTATTTCTGAATGTATTGGTGTTGAACATAAAAATGATAAAGGCATTTTTTCTAAGAAAAAAGTACGAGTTATTCTGGAAATGTCTTTAACCAAGGCAGTTTTCAGGGGAACTCACAACCACTTTGGGTTAATGGTCATTGGCTTCATGTTCAGCCCTCAATTAAACTCTGAACTTCAATTGTTATTACTTAATTGACTTGGTTATATTTCATGTCGACATCTCAAAATGACCTTCCTTTTAAAAAATAAAAATTACGTTGACGTAGCACCATGGGTCTTTGGCTGAGCCTGACATTGTTGCAGCCCCACACTGTTTTATATATGGTTGGGCCTAGAATTTGCTTAGGTTTGCTATCACTAGGGTACTTCCCATCATCCTTGCCTTTGAAATGAGACAGCTCTAGATAAATCCAAGTGATGAGGGAAAAGGAATGAAAAATGAAACCCACTGGTTGCCATGATTAAGATGCAAAATAAATCCACAGATATACACTTGATTCTAAGCCCAGGGAGTTCGTTTTAATAAATACCTTCACTATCACAATTAAATATTACATTATGCATATTTTAAAATGGTACTGTATCTTTTCCTTACAAGGGATTCCCAATGTTTAGTTGTTCCAGTTAACCAGATGAAACCTTAAGTCTCTTTTATTTACAGATAAAAACAGTAAGAACAAGTTGGATTTATTTAACTAATGAGTTGGATTTTATATAAAGTAGGTATGACGCCAAAGCTCTAACTTTGCTGTACTAACCGAAATGAATTAAGGCATCAAATGAGCATTTCCCCTCCCCTTGTATTGTGGAAAAGTTTTAAAAGTCTTTTTGAAGTACTTTGATCAAGCTTTGAAATCATTTTAGTGGATTACTATTGTATGAAAACTATAATTTATTGTGTTTGACCTAAGCAGCTCTTTGTCTCACAGCCATATTCCAAACAATAGCAGGAAAGTGAAAACCATGAGGGGAACCCAAGCTGCTCTGGTTATTTCATAATTCCATCTTTCTTATTTAATCTTTGGATTCCAGGCATGTTCTTAATGAAAGATCATGTTTATTATATATGGAAGGTTCATTTGGGGCAATATAATTAGAGGGTCCAGACTTTGTCATGGTCACCCTTCCTTTACCTAAGAGTGACCTTACAGACAGGTTCAGAGAAGTGCTTCGCTATAAATGGTAACATTGCAGGCAGACTCGCCATTGTTTGCCCTTCGGTTTCCTCTCGAGTTGAGCTGGCTTTGCTCCTTTCAAGAATGTCCCGGGGTGCCTGGCTCTTGACTTGGGTTCATGTCATGATCTCTCGGTTCGTGGGTTTGAGCCCCACATAGGCTCTGTGCTGACAGCGTGGCGTCTGCTTGGGATTCTGTCTCCCCCTCTCTCTGACCTTCCTTTGCTTGCTGTCTCTCTCAAAATAAAAACAAGAATAAAAACCACTTAGAAAAAAAAATGTCCCAATTGTGGGATTTTCTTCTTCCATCCCTGCAACAAAATAATTCTTCTCTGAGATGACTTGCTCCCATCAGAACACATGGAAGATGGCAAGCCACTCCCAATGATGCACAAGCTAGGGGCGTTTCTCTAATGAAATCATACAGGCATTTCTCCAATTCGTAAGTTTCATCTGCACACAGACCACCACCACCACTCGAGCTGAAAGTATCTATAAACCTCACAGGTTCTTTTGGCTTCATTTGGCCACATGTTCTGATGGCCTAAACCTCATATCCTGTTTGACCCTGTAAAATCTTCTCTGAGAAGTTTTAGGAATCTTCAGGTGTACCTGCTACCTGCTAACCCCCACCCTGAAGACATCTGGATCAGGAGTTAGATGGGATGCATTTTGGTCCAGGGTTCATTTTCCGGAGAGAAAAAGAATCAAGGAGTAGTGAGAAAATGCAGAATACATGTCCACATGGAAGAAAATTGGCAAAGGTTAGAGAAGGGTGAAAGGACAGGGAAGAGGTGGGTGAAAGGAAGTAGCATATGAAAGCACTAGACATTTAAATCAATTGAAACACCATGTCTGTAGTGGGGAGCATGTTAAAAAGAGCAGACACCTAAGGTATCTTGGTTCCACAGGGGCCAAGCAACAGTGGGTGGAGCTCTCAGTGACAGGCAAGTGGATTAACTGTTCACTTGGGCGCTGTGCGCTAATTAGCGTGGCCCACAAGGGACCATTTAGTGAATGACCTCATCCAGGGATCTAAGCAATCCCCTCTCGGCCTGAGTTAATGCACCCTCCAAAGACCAACAGTTTATCACCTTTTCCAGGATGGAATCAAGCCTTGCTGATAATGATCAGGTACACACACGAATAGTTAAAAAAAAATTGTTTCCCCTCGAGATCTAACTTTCTGCTTTGGACACCTAAGGTTTTCCTTTTATATGTGACTTGAAGGAGTGTTGCTAAGAGCTGATATACACCTCACTAGAAGGCAGACGGAAAAAACAATCCCAAATTTTTTTGGGGGGTGGTGGTGGTGCATAGGGATAAGGGTGGAAAGGAGTCTATAAAGTCACTTTAAACTATCGGTGCTGGATCAGCTTTGCGCCAAGCTGATCCCTTGCCACGCTTCAAATGGGGTCTCCGTGACAGCAGACGCAAGTCTATATGCCAGAGAGAACATCATTTCGTTTTACGTTGTCCACACACTCCAGCTTTTCTGCCATGGCATGGGATAACTCATTACTGCAGTTTGAAGGATGCTTCATAAAACAAGATTCGGCTTTAATGTTCTAATGACGACAACAATAATAATAATAAAAAAAGCATCCTGTCTACTTTCCAGATCCGTTTTTATTGTCTAAACTAAAAACACAAACAAGTAAACAGCACATACCGGTATAACACAGATAACGATTTCTACCATAAAAGGAAGAAAGGACAAGGAGGCTTGGAGTTTCCAATCTAGGAACACTACTCCCATCTCCCATACCCATCCAGCTGAAGAGTAGTAGACAGAATAATCACATTTGTTTCGTGTGGGAAGAAGCTTGGTTTTGAAACTTGAAAACTTTATCATCACATGTACGGCTTAGTGGTTTCGTTCCCACGTTGAAGGGCCACATTTTAAGACCTCACTCATAAAGAGGAGGTGGTACTGTTGCCAGAGAGAATACCAACACCTTCTCCTAACATATTATGTCAGGGCACCAGGTAGAAGAACAAATACAAAATGCAAGTGCCTCTTCTGTTTTTTTTTTTAAATTTATTTGTGCACCCTCATCATAAATTTGTTTAATGTAAAACCAACAAATCCTTGACAAGGGTTTAACAGAGTTTTCAATATCTGTGCAGATAAATGTCATTTATTCTTGAAGAAAAAAAGCAGTTTAGAGCATTCCATGAAACTGTTTAATAGTTTTTGTATTAAGAGTGTGTGTGTGTGTGTGTGTGTGTTTCACGTGATTCTAGTCCACTAACAAAACCTACATGATAATTTTACACTGAGACAGAAGTCTGCCAGAAACCCCCTTACTATTTCATGCTCTTCTTCCTTTTTTGTTTAATACAACCCACGACAGAGTTAAAACACACATGTCTGGACCGGACGTGTTTGTGTCCTTCAAAAGGAAAGGCAGCTGGCAGACTTTTTTGCAAACCTTCTTAGGTACAAAATGAACAGGGTACAAATGGCATGTTTAGTCTTTTGAAAGAAGCAAGCAATGTATATAACTTAGAGGTGTTTGCAGAAGTTCTGTTTTTGTTAATATTTCCCAACTTTGTCTCTCCAATATTATAAAAGATATTATCTATTTCCAACATGGGGACAGGTATTTTATAAGTACATTTTTGGGTATAGACACATTTTTAACCTCCCAAAAGATAGGTTATAATGAGTTTATTGTTTTGCTTTAGATTGAAATTTGGTTAGCAGTGTAAAAAATCAGTAAATTAAAGCGAACAAATAAAAACATCCCTTTGATTTTGCTTATTTGGAAATCACTCTAGGCTTATTTCTGGTATACTTAATTCATTCAAAGCTGAACATTTCTAGTGCCTAAATTATATGATTGTTATGTAATTATTATGTTGTAGAAAATGCAGATACAAAGCCGTGCACAGAATGAGCTTGTAAAAAATTATACACGTTAAAATACTGACTACCATATATACTGAAAAGTAGCTGTGTCTAAAAATAAACTTTTACCCAGGCTGGCACCACGCTCCAATGGTCTCCCCTTAGCCCCCAGTCCAAAGAAGGAGTGTGGTTTCCAGACACAATGTAACCAATACTTTTACATGAGATAAATGGAAAATTTTTGGTGTTCAAATAAGTATTATAAAAAGAGGAAATTCTCATCAAGTCTATTTTTTTCAGCTTGGCTCAATGCCAGGGAAGTCAGGAAACCGTAAAGACTGGACAAAACAAGCAGAGGCTACCATCAAGGTCTACTGGTGCCTGGCAGGTGAGAGCAAAAAATCTAGTTTTGCCTTCCCTCTCTTCCGCTCTGCTAGGATGGTGCTAGATTCTTCCATGATGGTAATGGCAACACTGGGTACCTGTGAGGGTATGTGAAGAGACCCAGGGGAGGTGACGAGGGACAAAGAATGAATGGAGGCTTAGGAAAAAAAAAAATAAGAGGGTGGTTCGGGAACTGGGAGGAGAATTGAAAACAAAAATCACACCTTTCAAGTCTCCACATTTCTTCTTTTGTTCAGTATATGAGCAGAAACCATCCGGAAGGAAGAAAGATTATGACTATCTATAAACTAACTGTTTGACAGAGACAGAAATGCTGATAATGAGTGGGTGGTGTCGTAGTTCTTGGCTGTTCACATCAGCAAGGGATGAAGGAAAACAGAAACTCTTGATATGTTTGTCTAAAGAGGTAGTGGCGTGGCCACGGGCAGCCCGAGTTCAGCTCAAGTTCAGGACAGATGCTGCCAGGAGTTTATACTGTAGGGAAGTAAAATTGCTTCCGGATTCACCTTCTCCTCCCGGCTTCTCTTCCAGGATCATCGAGGTCAAGCTAGGCTATGGCATAAGGTGACAATGTCCGTGGGGAAACAGGCTTTGAGCAGGATACCCCTTTCCCGGTTACAGTCCAGTTCCTGGATAAAGCCGTACCAATAGATGACTAAGCCCGGCCCAAATCTGCAAAGACATGAGAAAATAACATGTGTGTATTGGATCCACATAATTCTTGAGAATGGTAATCTTTGATTGCGAGGATGATTAAGGGACATGATTTCACAAAGTTTTTGTTTTGGTTGCTACAATTGTGACTGAGGGCTGACCTTATGGCAGTGGGCTTATTTTAATAAAAGTACTACTATGATCTCAGATTTAGTACCTTTCAAGGAACCTGAGGTATTGCAAATACACACGCAATCCTCGTCACCGTCAGTAAGGTGTTCTCAACTTGGGTTGATGTGAGTACCTAACTGATGAAGGATAAAACCAGACTCTTAACAGTGATGAGTTATTGTTGGGGAGTACCAGACTTGGAATTTTATCTCCTAATGCTACCTTATCTTCTTGCCTATTTTCAACCAAGGGGAAAACAAAAGGATGTTCTATGTAAAAAGTGGAACGGGCCAAGGCCCTCTTCAGGCTAGAATGTTCTATGCACGTACCAAGGGGCCAGAAGTCCCTTTGGTCATCTACTCTTCAAACTCCTTAAAAAAAAAAATCCAGATGACAACTAGGATCCTTCAGAGAGACCTTATCCCTGACCCTTCCTCTCTGTGTATAGCCTAAGTATGAGCATGGCATGAAATTTGGTCATAGGTTCTTATCATGAAGATGGATAATGTCATATAGACCATGAAGTATAGACAGATGCTGCTCAAGTCCTCAATCTTTGTAAACTGTGCCTCCATAGTATCTCCAATTTGGTTAGTTGCAGACTCAGGAAGTAGCCCTATAGACAACTTCACCCATCAGGAAGTTGAGACCTCTAGGCTGGGTTCATAAAGATGTAATCACTATCAATCACTGTGCACACAGAGATGTTTTGCACATCAGTTTCACCTTTTTCCTACCGACAGTACTTAATTAAAGGGCAGCACTACTTTTGGTGTCATGTTGCAGGAATTTTACAGTGAAATCATAAATTATGAATGTTGGGTTAGTAAAAGGATGTCTAAAAACAGAACTGCTTTGTGTATTCTGACATTACAGCAGGCTGAGCCACGTTAGACCAAAAAGCTTTTCTCCTTCCGTGATTTATTATATGCTGTAGTGTCCTTGCCAAAACTAATAGTGCAAGATGGGCTACAAGATACTATATGCACAGGACCAAGTTCAGTTGGATGTCATGGAACAGTTTATTTGGGTATTCACATCAGTAGGGTAGTCAAGTTGTATGCAAGATTAATTAAACCTTTTGGACAGAATGGAAACCCATCTACTGATGAGTGGGTCCGGGGGACACAGGAGCTGTGTACAGTGAGGTGGCCTTGGAGCACTAGGCTTGATGATATTTACCCACCATGGGGGACCGGCCGGGGAGGAGCCTGGGGAGACCTTACTGCCATTTAACTGAGGGTTTCTTAGCAAGTTGTACTAACAATTGTTTGCAAATGGAACATATACCATTTGGTATCTCTATTTTACAAAAAGCTCTGATTAGTATCAAAAGATCTCAGATTTGTCAAAACAAGTCTGGCAAGGGCACGAAGATCTGCGATGGTGTGTCTGAGAAGCCTCAAAATTTCCTATCAGGGAAGCAGCCCTGAGTCACAGCCTCTATGGATCTAACATGAAGCTCAACACATTCCTCCACTGTATTATGCAGCCATTCAGGAGACCATGATGTTCTTCAGAAAGGCAGTAATATTTTTACAAAGGGAGGGAAAAAAATGTGATCTAACCAGTCATGGAAAAGAACAAAAGAATATATGGAGGTCATAAACAACAAGCTCAGTATTTTAAAGATTTAATAAAACAAAAACACATACCACCAGCACTGAGAGAGCAAGTGCAGCCTGCACTTCCCCTGAACAGCTAAATCATGCGCCAAAGGACACAAAGCATGACAGCTCTTTACGAAAATGGCATTTTCCAGGCAGAAAAGCCAGGCAGGGGAACACCTCAATGCCCAAGAAAATGGACTTGTTTCATTTGTGAGGCAACAGATGAAATCTGCAACTGGAAAAGGTTTTGCAAGACTGTGAATCTGAACATTTTGTTGCAGTGGTTCACTACTAGGACTCCCTGAAGGGAGTACTGCGGATCTACGAATTATTCTCAGTATATAGGAGTAGTGACACTTCAGGTGAATCTACCTTTGTTTCTTAGCTTTTGGATGGAATTATATTCACTTAGGCACTATTAGCCTTCTCATGGGGCTCAAAAGCTCTGACGATATGTGCTTAATTAGAAACAAGGCAACATAACTTCTCTTTGTAAATGGCAATTGGCAGTAAAGCCTGTCCAATTAGGTGTTCGTTGAATGACAAAGAGAATAGGGACTTAACAGGTGACAAATTTCGATACTGAATGACAGAAAAGATCTGGCCTTCTCTATACCTACTTTAGTGTATTTCTGAGCTTTACTCCAATAAATTCGGGATCCAGGGATTATCAAATGCTGGCCAGATAACCTTCTGCAATGTATCTGTTTATGAAGAAACTACCACAGTAAGCAACTTTATAGAATCAATTCCTAGGTTATCTGAAACAACAGAAAGGAACATTTTGGTTGATAATTTGAAAAACCAAGCAATCCAAGTCTAGCATTTCCTTCTGCAAGGGTATAAACCAGGGAGAAAACAGGACCCAGGAAATTTTTATGTAAGTAAAGTACATGCTCGTGGGTTGAGTGATTTCACCTCTTTGATGCCTGTTCCCATTTATTGTGGCACTACTAGACAAGACGGAGATCACTTCGGGAAGGCAAACATAACCTTTGTGACCAATAAAAATCAAAGAGACTATTAATGGCGTTTAAAGGAAAACAGGGTCCCTGGGTCTGAGGGAATGTGCACAGCAGAGGGCTGGTCTGCTCCTGGGATGGCAGGCCCTCCCTACCAGCCAGAGACACCCTGGAAGTGGATGTATATGGGTATCTGAATTGACTCTGTAAACACATTTCAAGGTTGACTATAATTTTCAGGTTACTATACTCGTGGCACAGTAGTAAGATCAAAGACTCCATCCAAATGGATTTTAAAAACTCTTGTGGCACAGAGACTAGGAACGCAAGAGACTTTTAAACAAGTAATTTTGCTTGCAAATAAAATACTGCCAAATCTGCAAAAACAAATCCCTCCTGAAACAAATGGGAGGTGAAAGTCAAGAGCCAGGACAGGCATGGAGGGTATCTATGAAAGATGAAGTTCCTCGTAAGTAACAATCACCTTATAGATGTGTTTGGAATGCATTTCTCTGGTTTCCTTTCATTGTAGAGGATTTAGAGAAATTAAACAGGAGACTAGAATGAAAGCTGGGGACCCTGCGGTGGTTTTTGGGCATGTGTCTCCTAGGGATTATCTGTTGCGCCATTGGTCTCTGCTATATTGTGACCCTGCTGAGGGCCAAGACCATATGTTTTATTTATACATGTGTTCTCCAGGCCAAGGATAGCGTGGAGAACATGAAGTTCCTAATTGGATCAGACAGCTTTGTACTGGTCACCGAACCAGGGGCAGTCTCAAGAGAGGCATGCTGGCAGGACTCAGCCACTATGATGGCTCGGTGTTTTTATTAGTAACCAACAGGAACACGTGGATGGCCTACTTTGGGATCATGGGGATGACAGGAACAGTAACAATGTTTATTATCACTTTCAGAGCACTTGCTATGTGCTAGACCCTGTTCTAAGCGCTTTCCACAGATTGACCCATTCTATTCTCAGGGCAACTCAACGAGGTAGGTGCAGTTAATGTCCCTATTCTGCAAATGGAGAAACTGAGGCACTGAGCAATTAGGTAGCTTGCTAAAGGTCTTGGAGCTAAGAAGTGGAGGAACTGGTTTTGGAGCCCAAGGCAGTCTGGTTGTAGGGTCTGTGACTGTCTCACTCTGAGGTAGTCATCAGTCTATCATACAGGGTGACATCCTATTAGACTTTAACCAGAAAAAGAGAGGAAGTGCCCTTTGTACTGGTTAGGCCATGCCTAGAGTGGTTTGCAGGGCTGATGTCAAGTTTTAAGAGGAATAGCTCTGGTCTGGAATTGACCTAGAAGAGAACTCTAAGATATTCGAGGAACTGTTAGAATAACAGAGTATGTGTGACGTAGAAATAAGCACATAGGGTGGTAACATGGTCATTCACTAGCCTATGATTTTTTTTTAATTTTTAATGTTTTTTATTTATTTTTGAGAGACAGAGAGAGACAGCGCAAGCAGGGGAGGGTCAGAGAGAGAGTGAGACACAGAATCTGAAGCAGGCTCTAGGCTCTGAGCTAGCTGTCAGCACAGAGCCCGACGTGGGGCTCAAACCCCACGAACCATGAGATCACAACCTGAGCTGAAGCCGGACGCTTAACTGACTGAGCCACCCAGGCGCCCCTAGCCTATGATTTTTAGGGCACTCCTGGGAAGAAGTGATTAGATTCCCGCTGTAGCTCTCGAGCATAGACTTAGGGCCAATGTCCAAAATTTACCAAGAATTGGGTCTTCATTCAACCTGAATAAGAATTTTCCTACACATATAGCTTTTGAAAACATGGAGTGAGCCTCTTTACCAATGGGTGACATTTCTGTGACTGGATCTCCTAAATCAAGGCTGAGCTTTCATCAATTAAAAAAAAAAAAAAAAGAAAAGAAATGGAGCCAACATAAAAGTTTCTTTATACAAAATCCTGCACACTCAGCATCTTTTGGAAAATTAGTTGATCTGGCAACAATCAGCTAGAGCTAAGTAACAACTGCCTCCTTTCGACAAGACCTATGTTTCAGGTTTGCTGCAGTCCCCACCATTCGCTGTTAGTCCCTGATGTTGAGGCTCCATACCAGGTTCCGTTTATCATTGTGCTTGTGCTGTAGACTTTAATTGTAGAGACCCATTTCTCCATACTCCTATCTCTATCAAATTTGGGAAAGGAAAAGATTAACCATGTTTCAAGAAAGAAATGGAAGAGGACACCTGGGGGGCTCCAACGGTTGAGCATCTGATCTCAGTTCAGGTCATGATCTCCCAGTTGGTGAATTTGAGCCCTGCTTCTGGCTCTGTGCTGACAGCATGGAGCCTGGAGCCTGCTTCAGATTCTGTGTCTCTCTCTCTGCCCCTCCCCGACTCATGCTCCGTCTCTCGGTCTCTCAAAAACAAACATTAAAACAAGTTTTTTAAAGGATTGGAAGAAGCCACATTTCTTATATCCTGCCTCCTCTGCTCTTTTTTGTTGTCCACTTTACCCCATGGACATTTGAGTTCTTGACCTCAGCCCTGAGATCTAACCCATAGGTTCTCAAACTTGGGCCAGAGACTCTTGAGATTGTAATAGACCCCCGTATGCACCCCAAGCACTATTCTCAGACAGAAAAAATAAACAGGTCTTATTTTAAAAATGCACATAAAATATTTCACTCATGGGGAATTTGAGAAACTCAACAGAAGACCATGGGGGAAGGGAAAGGGGAAAAGATAGTTTCAAACAGAGAGGGAGGCAAACCATACAAGATTCTTAAATACAGAGAACAAACTGAGGGTTGATGGGGGTGTGGGCGGGGGAGAGGAAACAACTGATGGACATTGAGGAGGGCACTTGTTGGGATGACTACGTAAGTGATGAATCATGGGAATCTAC
Organism: Cryptoprocta ferox; assembly: GCA_028646485.1. Taxonomy (NCBI): domain Eukaryota; kingdom Metazoa; phylum Chordata; class Mammalia; order Carnivora; family Eupleridae; genus Cryptoprocta; species Cryptoprocta ferox. The sequence goes on along the minus strand of CM053560.1, from coordinate 76,036,227 downwards.
TCTCAAAGTAAAGAGCACACTGTATGTTAGCTAACTTGACAATTATATTTACAAACAAAAGTTTAAAAAATGCACAAAAAATAGAGTTCACAGTAGCTTCCAGTCTTTATGTATTGTCTAAGTAGATGGGATCTAAAAGCACAGCTATAATCACGTGGGGGATAGCAAAAAATTGTTTGTTTTAGAGATTTTCAAGTTTGGCAAGATTGGGGGACATTGTTCTAGTTGGTTAGAACTTCTATAGGTAGATATATTACATACAGGTAAAAAGCATATAAAAGAGTATGAAATGGGTAATTCCAAGGCATATTAAAGCTGCGTGAAAATACTTAGCAAATTTGTATGTAACCTGTTCTTGCACATAAGGTTTACCTTCACAGTAAAAAATGAGCTAGAAGACGTTTATGTATTGCATCAGGTCGCATTTAGAACTCACTCTACAGAGGGCAGTCTCTAATCTGTAGGAAGAGAGGCACACAAGAGAAGCATCAAACCAAATGTGGCAACAACAGGAATGAAAAAAGACCCACAGCACGGGTAGTGCTGGAGTTCCGAGCTGCAGCTAAGAGATGCAGAACGATACTGTGGTCAGTCGACTTATAAGGTGACCTCAGTGATCCATGCCTCTGGAGACCATGCCCTTGTGTAATCCCCTCCCCTTGAATGTTGGCTGGAACTAGTGATTTGCTTCTAACAAAAGAATAGAGCAAAAGTTTAAGAATTCACTTCTGTGATTAGGTTACCAGAGACGGACTTCCATCTTGCTACCCAACCCTCTTGCCTTTTCAACTTGTATACTTTGATGAAGCAAACATTTGGGAGAGGCCCCTGTAACAGGGAATTGAGGGTGGCCTGTGGGCCAAGAGTCAGAGGGGAACTGTGGCCCTCAGCCCAACAGCTCCTGAGGAACTGAATCTTGCCAACAACTACTGAGTGAGTTTGGAAGTGTAGCTTTCCTCAAACCTTCAGATGAGACCACACTTCCCGAGCCAATGTCTTGAATACAGCCTGTGAGAGACAGGGAAGAAGAGAACACAGCTAGGCTATGCCCATATTCTTGAATCACAGAGAAAGTGAGGTAACATGTGTGTTATTTTAAGTCATTTAGTTTTGGAGTAATTTGCTATAAAGCAATACACACACACACACATACATACATACACACACTACAGACTTGAGTAATCAAATCCCATTCTTCACATATGTAGTATGGAAAGTCCTACTGGCTTTTTATTCCAGTTACACTTTAACCTAGAAAGTACAGCAGAAGGCATTACTGAAGGAGATCATAAGTACAGCTTTTCATCATGACTAGTCAGTTATGTTTTTTTTTTTAATATTTTGAAAGAGAGAGAGAGAGCGCGCGACAGAGTGTGCAAATGCACGTGAGTGAGCACAAGGTGGGGGGGGGCCCAAAGAATCTCAAGCAGACTCCATGCTGTCAGCATGGAGCCTGACATGAGGCTTGAATTCATAACCGTGAGATCATGACCTGAGCTGAAATCAAGAGTCAGATGCTTAACCAACCGAGCTACCCAGGCACTCCAAAGCCAGCAACTTATCAAGCAGATCTGCACTTTTATACTAACAGAACTTCTTGGCTCCTAACTTAGACTATTCGCCAATACCTCTGCCTGCTACATATCTAGGACACTGGAGTTACCCAAGGATGTATAGAAATCATATACAAAATGAATTCTGGATGTTTTCTGTAGTGCTGTGGTTCCCCCCCCCCCACCAGTTTATTTCAGAGAGAGAGAGAAAAAAATGTGTGGGAACTGGGAAGGGGCAGAGAGAGGGTGAGAGAATCTTAAGCAGGCTCCATGCTGTCAGTGCAGAGCCTGATGCGGGACTCAATTTCACGAACTGCAAGATCATGACCTGAGCTGAAATCAAGAGTCAGACACTTAACCAATCTGAGCCACACAGGCACCCCACCAGTGCTGTGGTTTTGGTGTTGCTTGGTTATTGGGCTTCTGAAGTTGCCAACATGAGGTTCAGACATAGGGTGTGAGGCTGGTTACAGGTAGAATACTTGCCAGTCAAGGTGAGTGACTGCTGACAACTAGAGAGGAGACATTTAAAAACCTCCAGTTGAGGCCATCTAATGCTGTTTGGTGTTGGGGCAAATAGTCTTTGTCAATTATGGGTGCTGGGGACAGTCCCGGATAAATCGGTGGTTAGGTGTTTTTAAGAGCAGGGGAATCTGTAATATGGTTTTAAAAGACTGTCACCAAGAATGTTTTACAAATGGTACTTTAGTGAGTGGATTCCTCATTTTCCAGAAGAATTTAGCTATCCTCAGTCACCTAGGATGGCCAAGAACGGATGTCGGACAGAATAGAAGTTGTGAATCCTATCTTTCACTGCAAGATTTTCTCTGTAAGAAACTCAAGAGGTATGGACAGAAGATTTGCGCTCAAATTCAGGAAGGACTTGCTTACTCTTTCTTACCTGCAAGAAAATACACTTCCTTTCCTTGCCATACCCTTACACTATTCTTTATAAAGCAGACACTGTTTGGACGGTATTTTTACTTATGGAGAAAAGGGAGGAAGATTAAGTGTCTGTTGTCAGAGAGTGCTCAAATGAAAGGTAGATGCAGGAATTCAGAGGTTTCTAATCACACTCTTAGATACCATTTTGCTAAGTTAGCTCCAGTAACTAACTTCCTGGCTGGTTTCCTGAAGGCTTTGTAGCTTCTATGTCCCCAAAGGTTTCAGAGCCCTTGATCAGGCATTAGGTCTATAAAGGTATTGTCTAAATACACATATAAAGGGGCTCCTGTCTTGCTCAGTCGGTAGAGCATGCGACACTTGATGTCAGGGTTTTAAGTTTGAGCCCCACATAGGGTGTAGACATTACTTAAAAATCAAATCCTAAAAAAATACAAATATAAAATGGTATGATTCTGATAACCAACACCGAAGAGGTAACTAATATTTACGGCACTTATTATACACCAGGCAGTGCTGCAAGCCCTTTTAGGCACACAGATTAATTTGATGTTCACAAGCAACCTAGGATTGTCCCCAATCTACGGAAGAAAATAAGGACGCACAAAAAAGGAGGCTGTGAACTCCAGCAGTCTGGTTCTAAGGCTTGTGCTTATAACTGGTACCCCATACTCTCATGCCTTATATTTATACAGCAATTTATAATAGTCATTGAGCTTTGAAAAATATTTACAACACCTGCAAAAGAGACGAGCAGGGACCCTGGAAGACAGGCGACTAATCAAAAGCCCAGTATATGAGTTGAGATTCACCTGTCTACAAGGAATAATTCTTCAAGTGAGAAGTCAATAGTTTCAAACTAAGAAGTTTATCCAGCTACTCATTTCGATTTTAGTGTCATGGTGTTTAGGAAGTATATGGAAAAGCAACTTCTAACTCAGGTACAAGAAATTGAAATGATTACTTTTGGGGGAGCGTATTTAAAGCATCTGACAATCAGTAAAGTAAACTGGGGAAGGGGAGTTACTGAATCGCTACAGAAAGTTCAGAGAAGAGCAAGGTTTCCCGGCTGCGAGGGGATTCACAAGTTATGGGGCAGAATCTAAACAGGAGGGAAGAGGAGTAAATCCAGAACACTGCCGCAGCCTGTTCATGTAAATGGAAATAAACAGCTGGAATAAGTTATGAGGAAAACCGAGGGAAGCAACGGTTCTAAGTGAGCAAATCAGGTGGAGATTTGTCTTCCAAGAAAAGAAGATTCAGACTTGCTAAGCAGGGTTGATGCAGTGAACCCCAAAGGCCCATTTTTGCTCCTAAAATACCTCCAGTATAGAAATGTAGCTTATGATTGTGGCACTAACTTGGCTTATCTGTGTTTGTTTTCAGCCCTATGAGAAAAATCGCCACATATTTTTCAGAATCAGAAGCTTTTTGTCTCTTTTGGCAATACGGTGCAAAAAGGAAGGGTGGTGGAATTCATATACTACCACAAAGTGTGCCTAGGACACAGAGTAAGGGAAACTCGTGAAATTGATCTAATACTCTTTAATGAGCTGAATCACCATGATTACATAAAGGATTCTTGGGGTGCCTGAGTGGCTCAGTTGGTTAAGCATCCAACTTTGGCTCAGATCATTTCACGGTTCGTGAGTTCGAGCCCACATTGGGCTCTGTGCTGATGGCTGGGAGCCTGGAACCTGCTTTGGATTCTGTGTCTCCCTCTCTCTCTGCCCCTCCCCCACTTGTATTCTGTCTCTCTGTCTCTGTCTCTGTCTCTCTCTGAAAAAGAAACATTAAAACAAAACAAAAGGATTCTCAATGCACTAGGGTTCTAACAATATAAATCTGGATTGACACAAGTTTTAATTGAAAGATAACAAGAGGACTATGGAATGATTTGATGAGTTACTCAAGTTTCTCATTCATGAGAGTCTTCCATCCAACAATAAAGAACAAAACAATTGCATTGATTCAAATCTTTGTTTCTAACCCTAATCTTTTAATTCAATTTACAGGCAAACAAAAAACCCTTCTCCAAAAGGAGAATAGCACAGTATAGATAAAATTATTTATGTATATGTAGGTTATGTGTACAAACACACACACACACACACACACACTTTTTTCTCTTCTTTTGAGTTGCTGTGTGGGCTTTGAGTGATCTGAGGATGTGTGCAGACATGTGGCTGTTGGAAGTCAATTGTTTCACCATCAAAAAGACTTGCATGTGGTTTTTATGAAGGATGCAGTCTCAAACATGCAGTTCAGGACAACAGAGAAATATAAAACATCTTGTAATTGTTTTAAAATAAACTCTTCCACTGTTTATTTAGTTTTAATCTGCATGTTGTAGATTGGTTATGCACTTGTTAATCACTGTTGTATGCATCTCCAGACAGCGTTGTAAATAACTCTTCAGTCCAAGTGAAATATGTTTGCACATGTTTATATGCTTCGTGTGTATTTATGCCTATGTGTAAATATGTGTATAGTAATAATAGATTAGTGATCATGTAATATAGTATCCTAAGGTTCTGGCACTATGGTCAATTTAATATACAATGCAAATACTCTTTCTGTAGTTTCTAGAGATGCAATAAAAATATAACTTGGTTGTTTCATTTACTTTTTTTTTTTTTTGGCCTGGAAGGTCTGTGTTTGCGAAATGAAATGAACAAAGGAAGAGAACCCTAGTTACGAATATTCTCATTCGATTCCTAGATCTTGGTTATTAAAATTGCAACTCTATCTCTTTGTAACATCAACTCACTAGAGTTTTGAAAATAAAAAGGGAGAAAATATCAATACTGATTCACTTCAGGCCTTTATGCCACATAGAAAATAAACAGAAAATACATTATTTTGACGAACATTTAAAATGTATATAAATATACAACCACAAGCACCTGAAATTCTCTGTGATGTTTATGTAACTTGGCATTTTCATGTCGACATTAAATTGCCTGGAAAAGTGCTTAATTTCCACTCCACTTTGTCCTGTGTTGGATATACTTAGATGCCATACTTCCAGTTTCTCTAGCCTATTGTAAATCTCTTTTCACAAGAGGAAAACAGAGATGAGTGGCATAGGAAACAATGGCAGAAGTTATTTTGTCTTTATTCTGTATTTATTATCTGTTTTCTTGGAGAAATGCTTATTCCTGGTGGTGGGTCAGCTCCTCTACATTTTACCTAGTAAGAATGTGTATACATACATACACACACACACACACACACACACACACACACACACACACGGATTCTGCACACAGAAAAGGACAGCTTAGGAGGTCATGACCAATTCTGCAACTCTGTCCCTGGCTCAGTGCATGACCCCTGGGCTCCAGTTCTTTTGTCTAGAAAATGGGAGCTGATGAAGAACTTTGCAAATGGAAAATAAAAGGGACCAAAAACACAATCTGGGCACAGTTAGGTATTGAGGTATGAATGATCTCATAATCTTTACCCAAAATGTCTTCTGAAGGTCACCATTATAAGCAGAGTTTAACCCACATTTTCTGTAATTACACAATTACTAGGCACAAGGATTCTGGAAAATATTTCTTTTGCATGTGAGTATTTTTAAAACTTAAAAAACTCAAACCTATGTCCCATGTAAGTTGCTTGTGATGCAGGATGTCTGTGGACTTAGTGATTTTCCCTTAAAGGCATTTAGTATTTTGTAACTCAAAAACAAAAGAACTACACACAGGCTGGTGAACACATCCTGCATAGAGTACAAGTCACAAAAGACTCCTCTTCTCCTTAAATTGCTTACAACTCAAATTTTAATGTGAATAGATTTTGTTTCTACATTTTAAGTTTAAGATAGAAGTTATCAACTGAATACACAAAATGCTAAAAGGTCCACAGTAAAAGGATAATTACAATGACGTGTTATTCTAGAAGTCTTTCTAGGGGAGTTCTCAGCTAAGATGTATTTATTCCTATAATGGCCCTTTTAATTTTCCCCATTACAGATTCACCTTTTGAGGAGAGAAGGAAGAGCGGGATTAGGGGCCAGAGAGACTTCATGCGATGATGGAGTCAGATGCATCAACTGCAATTCCTTCCTTGAGAAGTGAATCCCTCCAATTGAGAAATTGGGAGGGTAAAACTTAAGTCTGATAGCTCTGGTTTTTGTTTCAAATGCGGACATATCGAGTAGGCAACTTCAGATGGGAAGATGAGATATCAAATGCCTAAACCCTAAAAGTCACAAAGTACCCAAGATCAGGTTTACTCTAAAACCATTTAAATACTATGAGTGAGAGAACACTTCAGGGGGACCTTGGGTGCAAATTATATCTACCTAGAATTTATACCACAGCCTTCCTCCAAAAGTTGGGGTACTTTACAAAATTGGTTGTGTGAATTATTACCTTTTCTTAGTTATTTCCCCAGGGAAACATGCCAAAGGCAAGCCCATCATTTCAGCTGATTTAGTGTTTGATGCCAGAGAATTTATAATTGATATGACGACCATAATGAATAGTGATCATATCAGTAAAGCCTTGGCTGGCAGCACAGTAGCCCATTTTTGGTGTTCACCAGTTAGTCTACCACAGACTCGCTCTGATTCATTTTGAGGTTATTTCTGAACTTCTCATTTCTACCTGAATATTAGGAATTAGGAATGTGTTATAAAATAAAGGTTTTCTTATATAAATATTGCCTACTCCAAATATGCACTATCACATAGTCTTTTACTATGAGGTAGAGAGGGGATGGGGTGCTCTTCTTCCTTGGCTCAGTTCTCCAAAGATTACAGGGTAACCCAGAGTTCAATCAGACGTTTATCTCAAGGCACAAAGATTTATGGGTTCCGGATATATAAAAGTCTGCTTAAAATAAAAAATTATTGGAATTTTCATCCTTGGCAAAGTCAAAGAGCTGAAGGATTAAGGCTGATACATGTTGCCCTATAAATCTATCATTAACCAAATGTGACACAATGCTTCAGGTATGTCAAATCCCAACTTGCTCTAAATGGGTAGTTAAAATTTTCTCTTACGATAAATATTTCGCGATAAGAAAAATCTCCTTGGCTCGTCAACATAGTCCTCAAAAGCAAACCTCCCAGTTTTATAGGTCCACAAAGGCAGATGTGGGAAAGAGGGGTCAAATTAGGAGTTGGAACCATCTAGGCCATTAGCAAAAACGGCCAGGTAATAGAAAACCATAAACAAATGCTTCTTAGGAATAAAATAAAATATGGATCATCTGGCCTTGCAGTTATCAAACACTTCTGGAATATAAACTCCATGAAGGCAGCTTGTATTTCAGCAGCCCATAGGAATCAGCCAAAAAATGCTGGCTGAGCAGATACACGAATCCATGAATGAATACCGCTGTAGAGCTCCTGCCCCAGGAGAAGCTGTGAGTGATAGCAAAGGATTCCTCCCCACCCCCCCCCATGCATGTTAACTCTTGGCCATACAGGGAAGGAAAGTCATTTTTTAAATGTTCATTTATCTATTTTGGAGAAGGAGACAGGGGGAGAGGGAGGGAGAGGGACGGAGAGGGACGGAGAACCCCAAGCAGGTTCCGTGCTATCAGCACAGAGCCCAACGCGGGGGCTCAAACCCACAGACAAGGAGATCATGACCTGAGCCAAAAATCAAGAGTCAGACCCTTAACCGACTGAGCCACCTAGGCACCCCAAAGTCCTTTTTTTTTTTTGAGGGGGAGAGGGAGCGAGGGAGTCTTAGGCAAGCTTCATGCCCAGCATGATGGAGTCTGATGTGGGGCTCGATCTCAGGACTGTGACATCATGAATGACTGGAGTCCCAATCAAGAATCGGACGCTTAATGGACTGAGCCACCCAGGCGCCCCCAGAAAGTCATTTTTAAAGGTGAGAAGATGAGTCTCAAGAATATGCCCAAGTTGCACAATCTGGAGAGCCAGTCACAGAGGTTCTGCTATTAGGAGTCTATGTTTTCCAGGTTGTTCCTGGGGGAAAGGATGCTGTGGTTTAAAACCTGGTAGGAACCCGATCACTACTCCCTGGAAGGGATCCTACTGGTGTTTGGGGTACTGGAGAGAGATGGGTAGGAACTGCCTGCTGGGAAGAAAAGCTAAACATTCAGGAGCCAATTGCTACACACAGGTGGCTCTCAAGTCCTTTAAATACAATCAGTTTAGGTAGGCTTTTGTTTACAGTAGCTTTTATCTAGAAGATAAGGTTGTAAAAATGTCACTCAAAGTGAAGTACTACTGTTCCTGGCCGTATCTCAGCAGGTTCATCTGTTTTACTTCTTCCTCTCTTTCCAAATACCTTACGGTGTTTAAGATGAGTGAAGAGATATCAAACTATTACAGTGAACGGTATTTGTGTATGACACATGAGTTTGCACTCTGTGAACCACAAACACCATCCCTCGGTGCCTGTATCATCCTCGAGTTCAGCAGAAGCAGCCTGTATGTGTTCCTCACTGCTCTCCACAACACGCCAACTCTCCAAAACGAGCTCTCTGCCCTTTTCAGTAGTGCTCCTTTAAGACAATGAGAGTCTGATGGCTCTATGTTGGTGAGGCTTTTCATTTATTTATACTCTGGCCTCTGCACCAAAGGGGCAAGTATAGTGAAACAGCAAAATAGAAATAGAAAATTGGGCTCAGGAAAAGAATATAGCACATATTCTCATTTTATTATGAAAATGAATTTTGAAGGTCAACTCTAGAGTTACAAAAATTTAAATCTAAGCCTATAAAGATCCTACCTGATTTTGTATGGAAAGGCATTATTTAGTTAATGGAGCCATAAAATGAGGCTGAGCCTGGGAAGTTTCCAAGTGAGGAGAGAAAAGGCATCCTGGGCCAGCTCCAGGTCACAGTGACCAACACGACAGTGAGGTGGGCAGGACCGCCAGGAGAAGACAGACACATGGCAGGGGAGTTCAGCTGGCGGTCACCTGCAAACAGACCTTAGTGCTAGAGAGGGCTGGCGGGCCCGCCCGGGCAAGGTGTGGGCTGTGTGGAGGGTCCACACAGTGGAAAATACCTGATCTTTCATTCTTTGCATTTTGAGTCCTTCTCCAGGTCTGGGCTTTGTGAGTAATTGTTCTGTTTGGTCCCCCTCTAACTACAAGTAGAGTAAGACATTCTAGTAAATGTAATCCCCTGTAGTTAACCCCATTTCTGACTCCAGTCACCTAGGTTCAAAGAACACTTGACTGACATAGTGGTGTAGTCCCCCATCTTTAACCGGTAGGAGATACAGACTATTTGACTCATTTCTTTAGGTAAGAATAATACCATGTAATCACACTTATTGCAATAACCATAATCATAGCAGCTAGTACTTACAGAACCATCACTATGTGCCAACTACTCTGAGCTCTTTGTATGCATTATCTCATTTACGTTTTATTTTGGGGAGACCACAAGCAGGGGAGGGACAGAGAGGGGGACAGAGGATCTGAAGCCGGCTCTGTGCTGACATGCTGACAGCAGCCAGCCGGATGTGGGGCTCAACTCATGAACCGTGAGATCATGACCTGAGCCAAAGTCGGACGCTCAACCGACTGATCCATCCAGGAGCTCCTTCATTATCTCATTTAAACAAAAGTTTTATGTGTAGCTACTATTAGTACTTTTATTTTAATGGTTAGAAAACAATTACTGGACTCTGCTAATCTGTTGATAATGATGATGAAGAGAATGAACACTCGAGTACTTTCTTGTGCCCAAACACTGTACTAACCACTTCATACACATTATTCATTTAATATGTGCAATGAACTGATGATGTAGGAAGTACTAACAGTGACATTTTCCTAATGAGAAAATAGCGATGTGGAGAGGTGAGTACCTTATCACACAAGGAGATAAAGTGCCAGAGTCGCCAAGATGTCAGCCCAGATCTGTCCCATGTAGCGCTCTCTCTCTGAAGAGCTATGCTATGCTGTTGTACATGCTTGAGACTCTCCTCCATACTTTTTCAAATCCTTTAAAACACCACTCCATAAACAAATATATTTAAAAAATTACATCACTCGAAACCCCTTCCCATCCCAATCTCTAGTTAAGTTCCTGAAGGTCTAGTTTCACTACAAATGCTTTACTACAAGACTCTTCATGTAGGAGAAGTCCTGTTTCTTCTATGAAATGTGGAGGCTGGAAGGTTACCATCTTCATGTACCTCCCATTTTGAACTTTCCATATCTTAGCAGTCTATCTAGAAAGCAGACATAATAGTATTTGCATCCTGGAGTCAAGGTAGATGTGAGAATAAATAAGCTTTACAACATTTTATATATGTTCATTATTGTCCCATTACAAAAACTCTACCCAATAGTAGAATAAAGAAACTTCCCCAACTCTTGTTCTCCCCTCCCCAACTCATGGAATGGGTATATTTGTGTCCAGACGGCTAGAAATAAACCCACTAACAAAAAGACAACTGCATCATTCAAGTACTAATCAAGACAGCTCTAGGAAGTACTCTACTCCGTGACCTAGGGAGAAAACTTAAAATGAAGCACTGAGGGGTAGGAAGCATGAGTAATGGAGAGTCAGACATCTCTTACATTTTTGACTAGACTAGATGCTTCTGAGCCAGAAAGCAGGAAAGGTCATTTCACAGTCATCCCTGCCTTGAAAAAGAAAGCCTGATCAGCATCATGTGACCAGGAGGCTACTTCCAAAGACACTTGACAGAAAACCCAAGTTATGTCAGTGACTCAAGTTTTATCTAAATATGGGCTCCTGTTCTCGATGACAGGACACTGCTGTGCCTATTTCCACATTTAGGCCTCAGGTTACATGACCAAGAGGGGCTGCACACACCCCAGTTTCAGGGCAGGGTCTTGAGACTTCATTGGACTTTATCCTCAACTATCTCCTGTTAGAACAAGAGCATTGCGAAGAGTCTCACCAGACTTAAGAGCTCATCTTTGTAACAAATGGTTTTATTATTTAAGAAAAGAGAGAACATGAAGGAACAACCTTGAACATTATTAACTAGTAGCTCAAGACTCTGGAGAGAAGATAAAGGAAAATCCTGACTTAAACAAATGATGGTTGCTGTTTGTGATTGCCCCAATTAAAACACACTCACACACCCAAACTTCTGGGGTTTCAAGGCTGGCTCTTAAAGCAGATGGGGGACCACACAATGGGTCCTCAGGAAGCTGAGGGCAAGTACCAGTTTCTAACGGTGGCCAGTCCCTTTGTCTTCTAGTGGTTGACGAAGCTGCTTTATCAGACAATTGTAGGAAAGAAATATGACTAAGGGCAGTTTTTTTTTTTTTTTTAAAGTAACAGGTGAAGAATCATGTGAATGTGGACAATTGTGGGGCTGGATTCAGAGGATAGGACATGGGTTAGTGAACTCTGGTTCTATCTTCAGCCGACGGTGGGCAGCACACTTCAGAGTTCCTGAAATACTTTCACGAAGCATACAGTAACATATCTGATCCTCAAAACTGCGGTATTTTGATTTGGCAACTGAGGAAACAGAGGCTCATCAGACATCAAGTGTGTTTTAAGACCACAGATGAGCAACTTACGGTGCCTGCAGACCCAGCTCTCTCACCTCCGTGTCCGGTGTTCCCGTCCCCATGTGCCCCTAGCCTCCCTTTTGTCCTCACTGGAGAACAGAGAGAGGATCAGCCTCTGCCTTCCTGGGAAGGATGCTCTGTTTCAGGCAGGGATGCACAGAGGCCACAAACACAGTCGCAGTCCTTCCAGAGGCTCTCAGTAGTCAGGGAGACAAGTGGGTTAAAAGGTAGTATGAAGAGGAGACCAGTTCTTCAGAGAATGGTACAGAGGGTCCTGTGACAGCCCAGAGAAGGTCAGGGAAGGCCCAGGTCAGAGATGAGGCGACCTTTGGAGTAAGTCTTGAAACCGAGCCTCACTGAGTAAGGGCAGATTCCTCCAGTGGAGGGACAGGCACGTGCAGAAAGAGCATTGAGGAGAAGCTGAAGGCATCTGGAGCACTACAGAGAAGGTCAGAAAAAACAGACTGTGGGCATGGCTGAAGACAGAGCTGGAAAAGGCGGTGGCAGGGGCGCTGCCAAGGGCCAGAGGGGCGCTGTCTAGCTGATGGAGGCATTTTTAGGACCGAGGGGATGATACACCAGCCTATTCCTACCAATCCCATGTTGCCTGCACACCAGCCCTTTGCCCCAGGGTGATACACTTTCATGAAACCCAAATACCCCGGGCTGTGTTTCTGTGTGGAATTTCTGAGCTAAATATTTACTTTTGCAGGGCCAAAGTATCTACTACAGCTCACTTATTTGGGGGTAAACACATTAAAGGAAAGTATACATTAAAACAAATCTTTCCCCTCCACCCACATTTCTACTCCATATAGAAAAAAGACTGCCATTCAAAAAAAAAAAGAAAAACAAAACAAAACAAAACCAAACCTTAAAACCATACTGAGAGCTCAACTTTCCGGAGTCTTTGGGACAAAGTATGTGTATGTAAACAGTCACAGCTCCGCTCCACGGGGTTCCTCCAATTTGTATTCTTTGAGAAGTCAGCCGGCATGAGGCAACCGGCTGACAATTTCCTTAGTGACTTACACAGCAACCTTATTTTAACTTAACAGGAGGCGTTAGCCAAATTTTATGAAGATAAGGACTTCCAGGAGTGAGTTCCCTTCTGGTTGGTTTTTTTTTTTTTTGGATTAAAAGCAAGATGAGAGAGCTTCACAGAACCTGTAGTTTTGCTTTACAAACTCTGTGGCCTCTAGGCTGGCCCCACAAAGGCCACTGGGGCTGGTGCTGTGGTTTGAGTCCATCGAGTTGAAAGCCATCTGTCAGTGTGGAGAGGAGTTACAGAGGTTATTTTAAACATTCAGCTAAGCTTGTGACGGTCTTCTTTTAGAGGCATTCCTAGCTGCAAACTGCCTTATCCTGGGTGACATAAGACAAGCTACTGAATGAGGTTAGACTGGGGTCCCTGCTGTAGTCAGAGAGCTGGTCCACCTATATGGCCATTAGGTGATTAATAGGTGTTTATTTTTAGGGCTTGAACTAACAGGCCATGCTAAGGCCCATGCAAGACAGTATTTGAAGTAACCTGTGAGTGCTTCAAGTTTGGGCCTTCCTTTTTGTGCAGTTGTTATAGCTGAAGTTCTGGTCAGACTAGTAAGATTTAAGGCCAAAGACAGAGAAAACTCCATCTTTCTCCATTATAAATGAGGGCTCCTGTAAAAACAGATCCATATCGCTATTAAAAGAAGCATTTGGTGAAAGAGAAAGAGAAAAACATGACCAAGTAGTTGTGGCAATGGGTGGAGCCCAAACTTTCATTCAACACTGAATACTGAATAACCAAAATTCCTAATATTAGGTTCAATGCCTGGCGTAAATAACTTGGTTTGCTATTTTTTAATGAGATATTTATGACTACAGATATATGCTATAAACATATTTGGACTTAGAGAATTTACCTGGATTTATGGGACTCGAGGTTCTATGGGACCCAGAAGCAAAATGGCAAAGTGAACTGGTCTCTCATTGCCAAACACTAGATGTTACAACTTACAAATTTGTATTTGTTTAACGTTTCTCTCTTCCACAGACAGAATGTTCCATGAAAGCAGTATCTTGTCTACTTTATCATTACCGGGCATTTAGCAGTGTATGGCAGGCACACAGTAGATGCTGAATAAATGTTTGTTGAATAGATGAGTGACAGGTAGAAAAGTTACGCAGAGTATCTTTGCACTGCTATTCCGCTTAGGTCTGGTCTAGATCTTGAACCTAATGCATATACAGGATGGGCTGAGTGGTTTAAAAAACAGTGCTATTAACTTGCTTTACTTAATCATTTGCCTTTGTTTATTCCAAGAGCTTTCCTACTTCCCCAAGCACGAGAGCTATTGTTTTCAACTGGGATGGTTAGAGGCAAGTTAAAGTCACTGCTTTTCACATTTTAGATTTTTTCTCTCAGGGAGTTTGCTGCCATCGTTTTACAAGAAAATGTGCCTGGGACTTTTCCTTTTAAGTTTAAATTTATCACCTCAACCTTTGTGGCGCGTAATATTATGACACTGGCATTCCTGCCTTACCTTTCAGGTTAACACAAATCCACTTCTAGCCAGATTTCTGAAGGACAACGACCCTGAGAAAGATGGATTTGGAATTTAGGACGGGGAAAGATTGCTGGCAACAGTCCTGATTCCCCGCCAAAGTCAGCTTGAGGCTCAAGATCAAGGTGCTGCTTTATTTAGACTTCACAGAAAGACACTGAAGATCTCTCAAGAGACTGCAAGTCCAGTCTGTAAAGTTGTTACATCCACAATCACATCAGCTAGGCCCCTAACGGGGACACATATGGCAATTTACCACCACGATTTCCACAGGGAAGCAACCCTTGTGCCTGCTGTCTATTTTCATGATACATCCAACACAGATCAATCACCCCGAGTTCCTGACAGATTTATAACGCCCTTTAGGCTTATTTATGGACCAAGCATAGGTTTTACAGAAACAGACTCTAGTCACATTTGAAAGAATTCTTTTATCTCACCCAAGATTATGCACTGGATAATCTAGATTTGATCTCTCTTTGGTAGACTAAGAGCCCCATGTCATATTTTGAAGACTCTTAACTTGAATGCTTTCAGATGGTCAGTTGCTTGTAAGCTCTCCAGCATGAGAAGCCATTTCATAAGAAAATGGGTATAATGACTTTCATGAGGAAGAGGATATCATGTGTGGGGCATAATTTTAAGAGGAAGCCTTTGATATTCAGACTTTGTTTTAATTTAATCAAGAGACTGTTAATATAACAGGTTTGTTCTCTTATTGGAGCTGTTTGTCAGGAATAATGTCATGTATTCAGCAAATAAAAAATGTTTGTAATAGGGTCTCAGCAAAAGTTCTCATTTTGTACCTTCATTTGGTTCAGACGATTTATGAACTTTAAAAAACTACATAGCATGAGAAACAAAAAAAAGGTCAAAGATTTAGGATACATATTTCCTCAATGCCCATTTTTTTTTGAAGTGCTTAGTACAATTCGAGTAGATTTTATTTGAAACGTTTCTATATCTCTTCTAAAGGACTAAACATAATTAGCTCAAGAAAATGGTTTGTGATTTTGGAACCCATTGGGGGTGGGTGTGTGTGTGTGTGTGGGGGGGGTCAGTTTCTTCAGGCAACTGTACACAAATTACCCCCAGTGAAATGACAGTTAATTACCCATGGGAACTGAGGCCCTAGGGACAGGCAGTCGACAAGATTTTGGACTTTTGCAGTCTCTTCTTTCCTTACATTTTGGGAAACAAGGGAAAAAGAGTATTTTCTTTTGCTAGCAGGATAAGGCTGAAAGGAGAGCAGCTCTGGGTTAAACGGCCCAATAATTACGTTGTAAAGGTATTTTGCTTTTTTTCCCCCCTCCCTGACGTGAGAAAATGGCACCAATTTATATTCACACACATTTTATACTGTGTAAAAAAAATACTGATCTGTTATTTAAGAGGATGAGATATTTAGGAAAGCTAAGTGAGTCAACCAGATGCTGAAGTTAGAACTGAGGTCTTCTGACTTCTTATCCAGGGATGACAGAGTAACCCTAGAAGGTTCTGTTGCACTGTTTCACCCTCTAGGCCCTACTACATTTCTCTTTTTCCAGTTGAGTGTGAAATGAGTCCCCATATTGTGCATCTTTCCTCTTATAAAGAGACAAAAAGATTCAGTATTATTATTCAGAGTGTTTAAATGCCACAGATTTGACAATAATTGCTAAGCATTATTAAAATACATTCAAGTAATAATTTTATTTTGAAACTAACGGAGATATTTTACATTTTGATGCCATCACCTCTGACAAGCTATTTCTCACTTTGTATCCACAAACCTTTAAATTCTATAAAATGGGATTTTTGTCAGGCAACCTACAACAACCAAAAGTAACATTAATTTTTATCTGTCAGCTTGTGCTAATTGGAGTTTTAAAAAATTTTTCAAAAAATCATGTCTGAGTTCAAACTATTGAACAGTTTTTTTTTGTAAATGTAATTATCATTATGTTTCTCTTTAAACGTGGGGCAACATTTTTCCTTTTCAGGTAAGTAAAAGTATATTGGCCTTAGTACAATAACCGTAAGTTGTATAATTCCTATCACAAAGTATGAATATAATCATGCTCCCTGATGTATATGGAGATATCAAATAGATTATAGAGGTTACCTGATGTTGGTCTTTTACGATCCCTATAGCTACACATTGGAAATGACATTAAAAAGGACCTATAACATTTTTCAAACACACAGAAATCAGTCCTTAAGTCATGGAACAATTAAGCTACAGTATAGTACAATTAAGATCTAATTGTTTCAGATTAAGAGGTATAAATATGTATATGGTCACAGTTCTATGTTAAGAATATAGTAGCTTATTTAAATATTAGTTAACCTGAAAGATAATGGGAGTTAGTGTATATTCATTATAATCAAACCATTCTGGGTACAATAGGAGATGGGATATTCAAGTAACAAAAGACTAACTTTTTAAATTATATCCAAGTGATGACATTTTTTTTAGATGTTCATTTATTTTTGAGAGAGAGTGTGTGCAAGTAGGGGAGGGAAAAACAGGTGACAGGATCTGAAGCAGGCTCTGTGTTGACAGTGGAGAGCCCGACGTCGGGCTCAAACTCATGAACCGTGAGATCATGACCTGAGCCGAAGTTGGCCACTTAACTGACTGAGCCAGCCAGACCCCCCAAGTGATGACGGATTTTAAAGAGGTAAAAGGGTAGGGAGGTTAATGGGTAAAAAATACCTGTCTTGGAATGACAAACAAGTGGTCCTTATAATCTTTGCAGTCTAAATACTACAGTATCCTAACAAAAATGAAAATGTGGGTTCAGAGTATAAAATGACAGCTACTAATCACTGCACTGTAACTTTTGAAAAGCTACCACAGTTCAGTGGTGTTGATGGGGGAGGGAGAGTAGAGAGTTGACAGTAGGGGAGATCTCACTGAAGAGGTGATAGCTCTATCTGGATTTGAAGAGTGAGAAGGAGCATGTAAGATGGAAAAGGATGGAAAGGTAAGGACAAGGGTGAGGATAAGAATAAAGGCATCTGCGTCTGGCATTTAGGGGCTTCCTTGACGAGTCAGTTGGAAAATCAGTTCAGTAGGCAATTAAGAGGAGGAGTCTGGAACTCAAGAAGAAGATCTGAACTGATGATACACATTTGGAAACTACATGGAAGACAGCCCTGTTGACAAGATTTGCTTAGGGAGATAAAGAGACGGGGTCTGAGAATGGAAACGTGGGGCAGAGAATATCTGGGGCTGGCAAAGGAAGGGGACCTAGTAAAGAAGATCACACAGCCTGAGAGGCATCAACGGGGTAAGGAGGAGAGGTGGGCAAGAGTGGGATCTCAGAGTCAAGGGGTGGGATTAACAGTGCCAAAGACAGGAGAGTGTTCAGACAAGAGATGGACCAAGGTGTACATCTCTGCTGGGTATGACCACTCTGCTGGGTGGTGCTGCAGGTAGCAGTTCAGGTCCAGAGATACAGAGATGTGGGGAGTGGAGACCCGCATGCAGACTACTCTTTGAAGACATCTGGTGGCAAGGAAAGGCACAAAGCTAGAGGGAGAGACGGCAGGAGGAGAATAAGAGCAGGTTGGAGGTAGGGATTTGATATCCTGGTGGACTATATACTGGGTTGTAGTGTGATCTCCAATAGCATGAAACAAGTGACCTTCTGGGAGTTGTGCCCATAGGCCCAATTAGAAGGACACTGTAAAAAAGATAATATTGGTAGAATTAAAAGCCAGAGGGTGTCACAGTGAGATGATGGGTTCACTGAGGGGAGTACATTATGCACAGTGGACAAATGACTCCAACTTTAAAGTCTACAGATCTAGTACTATATCAGAAATATTACAATTTTCTAAAAGTTAAGAAAAAGGTTAAGTAGTGCTCTTGTTAAGCAGAGTTAGGAGATAAAGAACACAACCCAATTTGTACCCATCACTCAACTATGGCAATAGTACTGTGAATTCACAGGATTGAGAACCTAAGTTTTATTTAAAAGATTATAAGGTTACTTAAAAAATATGTATCTTCAGTTTTGTTACCTTAAACTTTCATTCAAAGTG
The DNA here is from genome assembly GCA_028646485.1 of Cryptoprocta ferox. Taxonomy (NCBI): domain Eukaryota; kingdom Metazoa; phylum Chordata; class Mammalia; order Carnivora; family Eupleridae; genus Cryptoprocta; species Cryptoprocta ferox. The sequence goes on along the minus strand of CM053560.1, from coordinate 76,017,690 downwards.
AAATAAACTATTTGTCAAGGACGTGGATGCTTAGAAATATTTCTTATTTGTTGCACTTTAATTTTCTCTTACTTTATGAACACTGTCAGCATTTAACTCTGGAACCTACGGAAAGTCAGGATTAAGGAGCATTGTATTATATTGACATAGGTAATAGGTCTCCATGTTTAGTGTTGATTGTTGATCTCAATTTAATAAGGTTTTAGGTAGAATTATTAACATATTAGCCAATATTCTGGAAGGTCTTTCACAGATGTCCGTGAAACCACTTTGAGTAGAGTGGGTTTAGCTGTTTAGATGGTATGAAATGTACCAAGCAAACAGGTCGTAACAAATAAAAGATTAAACTTTAGACAAGCAATTTTTCCACTACAATAAATCTTGGGTTCAAGAATCAGGACATAACCACCAATTCTTTCTGAGAAAATTATCTGAGCTCCTGAGAGATGCTCAACCTCCAATCAGTTATCTGCCAAGGTAATGGAAACACTTTCTCCATGAGCCAGTCACTGATGAGACCATTTTCAAGGTGCCAAGTTTAGAACAGTCCCAGGTCCGATCACCAGCTCAGGTTGTGGTCAATGGCCCTTCTTTGAACTGAAGTATTCTTGTGAATGTACAGTGTCACTTGTATCTGAATAGGCCTTGTGTCCATTTGCCTTATGGATGTTCTGGGCTAAGTTCTTCTTTCAATACATGCCTATTCAACTTGCTGGATTACAAAGCCATGCACTTCCAGAGGAAGGTCAGTGATCATGTGACTTTTTCAGACAAACAACCAAAGCCTAGTGGGTCCAGGTGTGTGGTCTACTCAATGCTGTTTAGTTAACAGCAGGGTCCAGAAGAACATCTGAAAAATATTCCTGAAATTAGTGGCCACCACTACTCAGTGTCTCTTTTGGCAAATTACTGTATTCATAATTTTACTGTGATGGGAAGCCAAGTATATGTGAACAGCCTTAGCTCTTCTGTGATTGACGTATGGATATTTTCCCTTGGCTGGTTCAACAGCCTGGAACTTCCTCCATGTCAATGTTAAATCAATCACATTATTCTTAGAAATACACAAAAGACAGGTGCCTGGGTGGCTCAGTCCATTAAGCATGTTGACTCTTGATTTCGGCTTAGGTCATGATCTCACAGTTTTGTGAGTTCTAGCCCCACATCAGAGGCTCTATGTTCCGGAGTCTGCCCCTCTCTGTCCCTCCCCTGCTTACACTCTGTCTCTCAAAATAAACTTTAAAAAACAAAAAATATCAGGGGGTCCCTTTTGGCGAAACCGTTACAAAAGCCAACTAAGCCTTATAGGGCAGCACTCTGACATTTGGAATCAACTTCACAGATCATTCAGTAAAACAAGTTAGCGGTACTTGATGGCTGGAAAAATTCATGCATGCAGAGAGAGAAAATCAGTTTCGGAAATGAAAGCTACAGGACTGCCAGCCTATTTCTACAAGGGGAGACCTGTTGTGCAACAATTATGTTTATGGGACTGAAGAAAAAAAAGTAGAGGGGAGGAGAGGTATCAAGCACACGAAGAGATTGACAAGGAAAGGAGGGATTTATCAAATAGCCAAAAGAAAAAGGGTGGGGATTGGAGGACTCAACATCCCAGCATTAAGATGAGATCCAACGAAATTCCAACAACAGATTTTTCAGAAAGATTGAAGAGTTTAGCCCCAAGAGGAGAGATTATTCTTCACTGCTGCAAAGCAAATATAAGGGCAACTGGAAAATTTTGAGCATACATATTCTTAAGCAACAAGGGCAGAAAGACCAGTGATATTTGATATATATATATTTTTTACTTGTATATACAGTCCAAATTGCATTCTACAAATATGGCAAGAAATTTAAATGTGAAGTTCTTCACAACTGCTTTAGGCAAGTACTGCTTGCTAGACTCTGATTCCCGCTCCCCCCCCTCCCCCCACGAAATAACTGACGTAACTGCCTAGATGTCCAAGCTCACCACCGCCACATGTGGTTACCACCAATCCCCCTATACTGGTCACCTCAGAAAGCACCTCCACTCTAAGCCCTATAGTGAGACCCCCCAACCCCCCACTTCCAGCTAAGTGCCAGGCACTCTGCCAGGCGTTTTGCATACTTTATCTCCCATCTTTATGTGAGAGTTATTTTTGATCCACATTTCCCAGCAAATTCCAACTTCTATTTCCCAAATGTTCACTGTATGTGCACGTGAATCAAGGCTTGGAGGCTCCAGCTCTGGCTCCTAAGTCTATGCCTTGTTGAAACAAGGCAACTTTTTAAAATCATGCAGCCATTTAAAAATAATGAACATTTTGGGGCTTACTAGTGACAAGGGTTGCCACCAACTAATTGGGAGAAAGGTAGGAATACGGCATTCCCATTTTGACAAAAATGCCTAAGTACTGGATCCTTGGGAGGTAAGAGTTTAATCTTAAGACTTCTAGGAGGGAATTAGACAATGTACAAATTACACACAGGGACTTGCAAAAAACTTTTAAACAGCATTAAGAAGAAAAAAAAAAGGCTTCCCCAATCCCAACATATGTTTTTACACAAATCTGCATGCTCCAATTAATCAGCTGAACTGCTGGTGTGCGGCTGGACCGCCTTAATCATCTTTGTAAGTACCATGTACAATTTGTGGTCTGATTTCTAGCCAGAAAAGTGCACCTAATTTTGGCTCTCCCCATACTTAAACCTATTTTAGAAAATTAGAATTTAACCATAGCTTTACACAGTGTTATAAAAGAAAAACTGTATGCAGCTGCTGACAGGTCATTGATGTTGTAATACTCTGAGTACTCGAGGAGAGATTTTATAGTATTATCCCAATGAATGGCATAAAAGAGACTTGGATTTTAAAAATTTATCTCCACTTGTCAAACATTATTAGGAAAGGAGGGAAAAATGGAGATTTCTTGGGATGATCTGACACAATGGCATGTTTTTCCGGTCCACCATGTCTGGCTGGCAGAACTCTTTTCTTCTCTGGTGTAATAAACAACTGTTTAGTACAATGCCATCTTTGGAACAAGGCAAGTTTTATTTTCTTTTTTAAGCTCTTGGCTCAAGAGAACAGTCTTATGGGAAATGGCTATTGTGTTTACTGTTATTTGATGATGAAATGTCATCTGACTAAAATACTTCTGTAATAAATTATTCCATTCAATAAAGCCATCAATACTTTGGCTGGTTTAAAAATGCAATTTGCATTATAATGCATTGAGAAATCCCTGATGAAACACTCCTGTATATATTAGTTCAGATCAACACACGCACAAGTGTGCTTTGCTTGTGCTCTCCTTCTGGCTTAAGAGTTGTTTGCAACCTAAAATAGCATAAAAATTCAAAATCTCAAAATGTCATTACCGTTTCACAGCTTAGTACAGAATCACTCTGAAGAAGGAAAATGCTGAAGTATTAATGTAGAGAGTGATGATTGGCTAGAAGTGAATTAGCAGTATTAAAATGTAGTTTCCATCCATTCTCTTGTAAAATGTAAACAGCTGCTACTTCATCACACTTTTGCTGACCTACTGGAACCACCCCACCCACGCACTCACTGTCGTGTGCGGTCAAATCTCTGTGTGTTTTTTGTCATACCACTAACTTTTTTTTTTTTACGGTGGTGTTTATCATATGCATTTGGTCTATAAACTGATGAGAACTACTTTTATTTGGGGAATTTTTCCACGTCCGTTAACATAACTGGAGACGTCCCCCAAAAGCTAGGGTTGGTAATTATTGGCCTTGTAAAGGAAAAGAAGCTATTTCTTAGTTAGTCTCATTATGATCCATGACTACTTCTGGGAGAGGAATCCCTGTTGAAGGAAAACCATGTATACTGGCCAATACTCTGCTAATGCAAACTGAAAAATATTTTCCTCTAAGGAGAAAACCTTTTGAGGAAATAAGCCATCTTCTAAGAACGAATGTCCCTGAGGTGCTCTTTCAAACATGGGATAGTGTTGAGTGTGTTACCTCCCTCACCATGTAATGTGGCAGGGCCCCAGCCTCTATTTGTCTGCCAAGTCCTCTGGTGCCTGAGATCCTGGTGGAGACAGGGACTGGGTCGTATGTGTCCCTGTGTTCCGAGGGCCAAGCACAGGGCCCAACGCAGTTTGGTGCCCAATAAATGTACATGGATGAAGACACAAAGAAGTAACTGATCTGAATCTTCTGATAGACAGAACTATAGTCTGAATTAACAGGCCAGCATTCCCCATCTCGTTGCGACATCACGACTCCTGGTTATGTATTCCAGCTTCTCTCAGGATCTTTATAGGGCTGAAATGAAGATCTGTGCTAAATCTCGTTATGGTCTTATTTTCAATCAAGCAGGGATGTGTTTCAGTAGTTTGAAAAGCAATGGACTCCAAATGTACACTGGGTATACCTGTTTTAGATATGCCATGAACTAATGGGTTTAGTCAGCATTTTAGAAAAAGCGCTGGAATAAAAGTTTGAAGTTCTGGACTCCAGGTCTGACCCTGACTCTAATTGGCTGTGTGACACTGGATAAATCTCAGAGACTCTTTGGGCCCTTTCTTCTCATTGTAAATAAGAAGGTTGTACTAGATGATCGATCAAGTCCCTCTTGGCCCTAATATTTTTAAGTTCTATTACTACTTATTTCTCTAAGCCAAAATGAGTGCTAGAGTATCATTTTCAAACAAAAACCAAGAAGTCTAAAAAAATGAGGTGTCTGCCTTCTTAAAAAGACCAACTTGAACTCCCAGTTGTAACATACACTTAAACCAGACGGAATGCATGTACCATTTACTAGACTATTTCTCCCTATTCCCATCTCAAAGGCTAAACTCAGTATGAAGTACATCAAAAAACTGTTTGACTTGTAATTATTTAGCAATTTTTTCTGTCAAGCAAGAACTAGAGATTTAGGCTCATTGGATAGCATATGTTTCAGGTAGTCTTTGAGTCTTATGTAAAATTTCACATATAGTTTCAGAAGTGCAAAGTTCATAGTTTTAATTAATATTTAATTCGAAATTTTAGGAAGCTCATCCTAAATCATAGGATAATGCCATTATTTGCTGTTAGTGGACCTACACTGGATTCCTAGCTCAGAGACATTCTGAGATTGAGCACATCACTATTCTCTTTTCAGTAAAACCGAAGTAGCATCTACTCTAAGGATTATTAAGAGATTATACATAGAACTTATGTATATAGAATCACTAGTCCAGAGTCCACATCATAACAAGTGCTTAATAAGCAATGTATTTTCTTTCTGCTTTAGCAAATGGGGTTAATTACAACTCCTTAATTTAACTAAGTCTTTAAGGTTGCTCACTGCTGATAATCAAACCAACTTACTAGGGGTGGGGAGGATTCCTTTTCAAGAGTGAGAAAGTAGGGGTGGAAGTGTGTGTCTAAATATGGGAGCTTGTAAAGGAATCCACCTGTTTAATCCTGTTTGATAGGATCCTAACTATAGTAATTAATAGAATTATGCCATAAGTGATTGCAGCCATTGGCTAAACCAACAGTTTAAAAACAGTTCAACATGCTTTATCGTTTTGGTTTACATAGGTCTCATTTCAACTCTGTTTCTCGACTCATCTGAGTGAGCTAATGGGATTTTCTGATTCAAGCATTTCTTGGCATGAACTCACTGAAACTTAAGCGGGCCATGTGAGATGGTTTCTGAAGTCCCTTCTAGTTCTAAGACTCTATGAGTCTCTTCTTCTGAATGAAAGGGAAATCTCTGAAGGACACTGAAATCTCAGGTCTCAATTAGGCACACAGTGCTCTCATGTCTTAACTATGTGATGGGGTGTTTTAATGTATAGAAAATTGAGACTCCCTCTCCATTTGGAATGATTCTAAGCACAAATGACTGGAAGTTCTGGATCAAAGACAAAACTTGTTTACACTTCAAGAGAGGGGAATGAGGAATGCTGCTGATACTCAGTACAGTATGACCAAAACATAAATGAGACCGGCTACCATATGCCACTCAGGGAAGCAGTCTGTTTCACTGGCCCACCTTCAGATGAGGATAGTCTATCTGATACACCAACTTATTGGGAGGTTTGTAATATAGCATCCTTCCTCTCCCAAATTCTTTGGGCCAGAGCCTGTAATTTTGCAATCTGCTAGACCTGAGGCCCAGAGAGGTCTAATAAGCTGGGTAGCTAGTAAGCACAGGTGTTAAGATTTGAACTTGGGTCGAACAAACTCCAGAATTACTGGTTCTTTTCATTACACCAGCTGTACCTAAAACATCAATGGAGAATACCAGACAGTTGTATCAGAAGTGACTAGGGGCAGGGGGTGGAGGGCGGGGTGGGCAGAGAAAACGCATATTTCTAGGTCTTAGACCCAGACAGTCCAACTTAGTAGGTTTGGAGGAAGTTCTGGGATCTGTATTTTAAACAAGTCTCTCTAATAATTCTGATGTGCAGCTGGGTTTGGGAACAATGGTGTTTCCTTACTTTGGGCCACAGTTTCTAGGAAAGGCTTTCTGTAGGGAGTGAGTGAGATTTTAACACTGAAGAAACAATACAGACTTAAGTGTAGAGTGGGTTGTGAGATGGCCTTTAATGAAGGGGTCTGGCTTGTTTGTAAGCAAGTAAGACAATGGTCCCAGCTCGCACAGGTCTGTGAAGGAGGAGTAAGGCCGGGAATGCATCTAAAAATCAGATTGCATGTAAGTTCAATGTTCGGGACTCCAACGGATTGGTAGCCCTGTGTCGCGAAGGATTCTGAAGCAGGGAGTGGTGGCATACAGCCACACGGCAAACATGCCAAATTTAAATACAGAACTTTATTTTAAAATGACAACATATGGTGTATTTTATAGTCCATCAAGATTGGCTTTGTTTAAATTGAATAGAAGATAAAAATAAGACGAATAGTAAAATTTAATTATCTCCTCCCAATTTTACTTGGCCCCCACAACTCTGGTTTTAATTATAGCTTCATGACTTTACCTGAATTCCTCAAGTGCAAATACTTTCTTTTAAAATTTATTTTCATCATATCTTTAGTGCAATGCAGAAAAGGAATCTTAAATATTTATTTCGGCATTCTATATCTTTATTGGTTTTGTAAACCACTGAAATTGTAGAGTGTACTTCGAGTGAGTGGATTCCATATGCAGTAAATCAACTAGAGGACAGACTATAGGGTACACCACTTACGGAGTGAATCACTGTAGCTAAAAATATAACTTCTTCCCCTCCCACCCCTAAAACCTGCCAACATCCAAACAACTACAAAATTGCCTGCTAGAAAGATGTGTACTATATTCCAAGATAAATATATACAAATTAAGCTGAAAAACCTCAAGGTGTTATTGATTAGTTCTCAGAAACATTTCACAATCAAGTCTCATAGATAATATTTCTCTGGGATATGCACAAGGAGAGGAATAGAATGATGGCAGAGGCTATGAATGCAGAAAGGAGGCTTTGTAAAATCTTTTAAAAGGCAAAACAGAAGGAGAAGTGGGTAGGTGGAGATGAACGGGCAGACAAGACACAATGAGTTTCAGACTTCATGAAACATTTTTAGCGACACAAGAGCCTCTACTTCTCTCTTCTTCCACCTCTTCAAGCTGTTTCCCAGGGTGGCCCCAGGCCTCTCATTCCTATGCCCGCCCCCCCCCCCAAGTCTGAGACATCTGTGGGGGGTCAGGAGCTTCAGAACTTCGTAGTAGCACTGGGCACAACGCTAGGGAAAGTGGATTGTGAAGAAGTCAACAACCCAGAACAAGTCCATGTAAGAGTGGCAGACGTCTTACGGTTAGTTCCAGCCTGGCCTGTGGTCACTGGGCACCTGGTATTCAGGATTACATTTCTGGGAATGCTCAACACTGTACTCTCTCTACAAGCAGCTAAAACATTCTAAAATCAAACCAGGGAAGACCTGGAAAGAATACTTCAGCGGCTTCCCCAGTAGAATTGGGTCATCAAGCCATACTCTCTGATTACCTTAAAAAAAAAAAAAAGCCTTAAGACTTAGACCTATTGTCTAGAACAGGGCCTGGTGCACAATGAGTGTTTTCCCAATGTTGGTTAGATGTCTGAATAGTTGGCAGTGGCTGGTCTTGGTGGATAGAAGCTGGCAACCCTTCAATATAAAACATTTAATATTAGGTTTCTGAAAAAGCCAGAGTGGGAAGCTGACATGAAAACTATTACTTTCAGGGAGATCTAAAAATCAACCAAGAATAGTTCAAGCGTTGTCCAACAAAAAGTGAGCTAGTGACTTTGGCTTGTTGTGAAGGTGTAGTGAATCATTTAGAAAGTGATTTAGAAGTTATCTAGAAATAATTTAAGCACAGCAGTGCCTGGGTGGCTCAGTTGGTTAAACATCTTACTCTTTATTTTGGCTCAGGGCAGGATCTCATGGTTCATGGGATCGAACCCCGCATCAAGCTTTGTGCTGACAGCTGTGAAGCCTGCTTGGGATTCTCTCTCTCCCACCTTCCCTCAGCCTCCCCCGGCGGGCACAGTCTCTCTCAAAAAAAAAAAAAAAAAAACAAAAAACAAATAAATAAAATAATATAAGCACATCTATTTCTTTTTTTTTCCTGTCACTAATTTTGGCCACAATTAGGAAGATATTTATATTCTGTTCATACTTAGGTCAATCAGTAACGTGTACCGAACCCTATCAAATACATACTCGGTAAATTAAACACCATAAAAAATGTGCCTATCCATAACAATAAAGATAATGGTGATCTCTGTTTTTTCTTCTTCTTCTGGTAAATATCAAATTCAGAATCATCTTTAAAATGATATAAAGTCACAATCAGAAGTTTGGCATCAAAATTGAGATGCAAAGATAAAAAAAGCAATTCATGAAGCAGTTTTGAAATTCTATCTTTACAAATGTAATAGGAAATTTAAAACTTATTTCCAAATGAAAGCAAATTGGCAAAACAACCATATTTTAGAAAAGGTTCAAAATGGCTCTAAGATTTAGATTTCACATCAACAAGGCAAAAAAGAGCTCACTAAGTTGAGGTGACGGGCAACCACTTTTAAGTAATTAAAATAAGCTCATGTTATCTTTTATTTGAGGAAAGAGTATTCCTTCTGAAGGCTCGTTGCTGCCTTTCCCCACTTCGAATGTGCATTCTGGGCTGGGGTTTATATTTGTCACATGAAATGGGTTTACTTAAGTGAACAGGCAGACTGTAGAAACAATGTTAAGACAGGAACAATCTTTTTAACATTAAGAATCATTTTTTCTTGAAGGTTACAGTCTGTACTTCCATAGAACCTTGTACTGGCATTAGACAAGGACACTGATGAAGAATTTAGAAAGTTCCCAGAGGGCAGCGACTTTTCACCCCCCACTTCACCCAAGCCCCTGTGCCTAGAGCCAAGTAGACATTCAGCGAGGACCTAGTCAATCAATGAATGAAGGCATCAGAGTCCCTTCTAGTGCCTCCAGACCATCATTCCTCAAGCCCTCGTCCATTCACCACCACTGTGCCAGGGATCAACCGAGACCTGGGCAGGAGGGATGTCCCCGGCAGACCCGAAGTGTCTGAGGTAGGACTGTTCAGCAGTCAGAGGGATCAAAAGCTCCTCAGGAGAAAGTGAATGGACAGAACTGAACAACGAGAGAGCTGCACCTACTCTAAGACTGTAGTGTTTAATCTGTCTCGTTAGACGTTTGATGGAGAATTAAACGGTGCATTTTGAAGAAATGAAATGTTTCGAAGTCCTATTGAAGCCAAATACGTCTAAAACCCAAATTTCTAAATGCAGCTTATTGCTCTTTCTACATAGGGGTTTTCATAACATGGCCTCATCTGTTGACCAGTTCTCATCAACTGAACGAAATGAATGAAAAAAATAAAGGTGCAAATCACCGAGAGGAGACCAAAAGAAAATATTAAACTATAAAAAAGTGAAAGGGACGTAAACTTGCAGTTTTCCACAGATGTCAAAATATCATACTTATAAATTTGGAAAACATACAATGCTTTGCATGGTGCATCTTACATATTGTTGAGGTTTCAACCTGGTAGCAGGTGAAATTTGGAAAAGGTGCACGTTACGCTCCGTAGCTATTGGATTAAGACTTGGGCAGAAAAAGCACTCCCCTTGTTTGGAAATAAAGATACATCAAAACTCTCGAGTTGAAAGGTTAAGTGTACTCTCTGTGTAGTTGATAAGTGCAGGCCTAATTTAATCAGGGGCCATGGTGGGCACTGCTGCCCTGACCCAGGCTTCTGGTTTCCATGTGGGGAAGATCTAACCAAGATGTAGGCTCTAGGCCTTTGACCTACTTGAGACCTTGTCCGAGAGAGCTGAGGGTTCTGGTTAACAGCCGGAGAACCAGAAGTTCAAATCAGGAACATGTGCACTCCGCTAATACAACACATGGCTCTAAAATTAAAAGGCAACATGATCGAGCGCTTCGGGATATTTTAACAACTAGGAGAGAGATCACGGCTAGATAAAACTGGGCTTTCAGGGTCACTCCTGCTCATTCACGTTTCTCCCCATTTCTTTTGACTAGACAAATTTAATTTTATTGTATTCCTTAAGAATTTGCTAGAAAAACAGAAGTTTGGCAAGTTGTTTCATGGTTGATTGATTTTGGGGAAATGGGGATGTTGTAAGGTTTTTCTGCGACATGTGTCACCTATTAGATAGTTAGCTTTTTCTATTTCCAACTGAGCCAAACCAAATTAATTAGAAAGAGGTTTGAATTACAAGCTAAATACAATGAAAGGTAATAAAAACAGAAAATGACATTTAGGTCATCAATAATATTCCTGAGGTAATTTGGCATTGATTTTTCTTGCTTTCTATGATAAAGAGCTTTACAAGTTGTCAAACGAACAGTTTAACCCCCGGTTGTTACAGTAGTAACAAGTGCAAGCGTCAAGAGCACAAATTTAATAATGGGCAGATTTATTTTCTTTTTGTTTCACACTTTGTTTCTTCCGGAATCAGTACTAGGAGTATAAGATGGCCCGAGTTACCACGCACTTGAGGAAGCCTACAGATCACACAGTTCTTGTTAGATTCAATCTTCTCTTATCAACAATTAAAATCAAAGGCAGCTACTCGATTCAGGTGAAAGAAACAGCCCTCCTACCAGTAACGTTTTTTTTTTTTTTAAATCAGTAAGGAATATAGATTGTGACCATCTTTGCCAAGGAGTCCTCCTACTCTCCAAACTATGTTTTGCTAAGTAAGAAGTTAAATTCGTGGTTCAGTTTTAGAATGTCTGAGGTCCATGAAAGCCAACGTTCTTTAAGATTTTGGTACAGGAAAAACCATGGTGCAAAGCCTTGCCTTCCAAATTGCTAAACTTTGCAACTGCAGAGAAAAAAAACAAAAAAAAAGCAAGGGAAGGTATAGGTTTTATTTGTATGGATTTCCAGTGAACGCTTGGACGAAGTATTTGAGGAGGTCTGGTGACCTTTCACTTAAATTAAAATCCCGTACCTTCAGCTCTTGTAGGGGTCCAATTGTGAAGTCCCTGCTCCCCCCCACTCCTATCAGTTAGTGGCTGGCAGGTGCCTGGGGCTGTGGGAAGAAGGTGCCCCCTCTACCCAGGTCCTCAGGTGGGATCCTCTCTGGCTCCCAGTACTGTATAGTAGCTATCTGCAGAGACCCCAAGAAGAAATCTTTTCCCAGTTCAACCTCAGGACATGCCATGGCCAAACCATGCCTCTGGGGTTTAGGAAGTGGCTCTTGCAGGTGCCAAAGCCTGGAGACAGTGTCAAGTGGCACAGATAGCCACTTGGAAGAGTTCTTACGTAACCTCAGAGCAGCAGCTGGGATTGCAGGAGCACCCTCAGCACTCTGAAGGGGTTTCTCCCTGGTCCGACAGGCTGCAAGGCTTTGTTGCTGAGTGGATTGTGATACTAGACCATTTATCTACCCTCCAAAAGGGAGTGCATGTCAAAGGGGAGAAGTCCAAGCTTCTTATCATGGCTTATGAAGTTTATAGGATCTTGCTTTTCTAAAAATTCACTTCTACCACTTTCTCATCCAGCCTGATAGAATCAGATGCGGTTCCCTGTGCCAGTTTCTCTAATACTTCCATACTCCCTGGCTTTTCTTCTTCATTCTTTTTGTTTGTATGCCTGGAATTACTTCATCCCATAGGCTAAAGTTGAGTCTAGTGATCTCTTGGTAACCATAATGCCCCACTCATTATGTCAGGAGAAGATGGAGTGCTGTGCTATCCAGTATGATGGCCACTAGTTACATGTACTATTCAAGTCAAAAGTAAAATGAAATAAAATTTTCTCAGTTGCACTGGCCACATCCAAATTCAACAGCCGTATGTGGTTATCTTATTGGACAGTACAGATAGAAACCATTTCCATCATCACCGAATGTTCTTTTGGACAGCAGGGGGCTAGAGAATAAGGGGCTGACAGCCTGTCCCATGTACCTCGGGACCACAAGCCCTCAATCCTGAAAATCTCTTGAAGCCAAGTGTTCCTGATGAGGGTAGGGAGAAATCTCAGTTCTCAGTCTTTGCTTGACCCCAGTAGGCTAGGCCCCTATGGCTTATAGGGTCAGAGAAGTTGAAAGGACACTTACAAACACCACTACCACATGTGAGAATTTATTTTTCCACCTGAACCCAGAGAACAACATGAAGAAGGAGGAACTTCTTGATTCTAAGTTGGCCTGAAAACTAGCAGATGAAATACGCACATGATTACAATGCAGGAGGGGACAGGAGGGCATGATTATATGGAGACTATACTGCTAATACTGTTGGTTTGTTTGCAACAGCATTTTTGGATTACGTAGACTTCTCTTGCCTATCTTAGGAATCAATCCACCCTTTAAAACCGTATCTTTGACAAAACAAATGAAGGGGGGCGGCACAGTGTGAAGAAAGGCAAATGAAGAAACACTCTTTATGGAGAACCACCTGACGGTTATCAGAGGAGAGGTGGGTGAAGGGATGGGTTAAACAGGTGATGGGGATTAAGGAAATTGTGATGAGCACCAGGTGTCATAACTGAGGAGTCACTAAATTCTACTCCTGAAATATTGTACTGTACGTTAACTAGCTGGAATTTATTTTTTTAAATATTTATTTTTGAGAGAACGAGAGACAGTGTGAGTGAGGGTCAGAGAGATGGAGACACGGAACCTGAAGCAGGCTCCAGGATCTGAGCTATCAGCACAGAGCCCAATGTGAGGTTCAAACCCGAAAACCATGAGATCATGACCTGAGCCAAAGTCAGACACTTAACTGACTGAGCCACCCAGGCACCCCTAAAGTAGCTGGAATTTATGTTCAACTTGGGAAAACAGTAAAAAACAAACCCAAAACACTCTCTTCAAATAACTGACTTCCTGGAACGCAAGCCCTTTAGAATTTGGATACAATCAAACGGATGTCATCAAAACATGATGCTACCAGGATTTAAGGAAAAGGCCACTCTCCAAGTGAAACTAGAGAAATCAATTCCAGTATGCCTTCAATATACACTTATCAGGGCCTTACCGCGCCATGAACAGGAGGGTGGCTCTGATTCACCCATCCCTCTAACCACTGACCAAAGTCCCTGACATAGATATTCTTGGAGCCACTTATGGCAAACCCATTCACCACACGAGCAGGGGAAACTGGAGAAGCAGTAGCTTCATGCACTTCTGATTGGCCTTTCCAAATAAAACTTCTCTTTATTAGTTCCTAGAAGGGCTGGTCTGAGGCAAGAGACTAGAGGGGGGCGGCTACATTTGGGAGCAGGAACTCTAGCAGCTACAGTCTACCTCAATTTTTCCCCCAGATAGTTTGGAAAGGAGGTCTGAGGGACGGAAGGCTTTGTCTGTGCATTGTGTAGAGATTGGCTTATTGTCTAATTCCCTTATTTACCAAATGAAGACAATGAGGCCCAGAAAAGAGGTCTGGTTAAGACAGCAACCCAGTGCAGAGTCCAGTGCTTTCCTCCACCATACCCCATGGCCCTTCACAGCTCAGGTAGTGACTAGGTAGAGTAACAGGACTTAAGAATCATCTCCTTCACCATGAAGCTATTAACAATCACACACGCCAACACACTCTAACTTCCTCTGGCCAACCATGAAATCTATAAGCCCCTGGATGCGAGCTCATGGGGACGGAAGGCAACAAAGGCAGGTAACAGGAGCTGGCTTGGAGGCTAGGACTGGCTGTGGACACAAGTTAAATAAGGAGCTAAAAACCCTGTCTCTTCTGTAGGTGGTTTGCAATGAAGAAACTTGATTGATGATTATAATTTCTCAGGCCTTCCAAATTTCTAATCATGATTACTTAAAATGAAGTCACTCCCGGGTGCAAGGCAAATGAGAAGCACCTATGTGAGCAGCCTCCCTCTGACCAGTCCCTCCACATTGCTTCGCTTACTGTGATACCTCTGCAGCAATACACTTGAGCCTCCGCTTCACCCTGCATGACTCCCAGAAGGCTAATACCTAATAACAAAGGGCACATGGAAATGATATTTCAGGAGATGTCAAAGTCCTCATTGCTGAGTTTAATGAAAGTGAAGTTCTGAAGGGTGAAGGTCAATTACTGTGTGAAACTTTCCAGGTGGCTTTGCTTTAGTGATCAGAACAGGTGGAGCATGAAGACCACCTGCTTCTCTGTTTGCACAGTGACTAATACATTTATAAACACTTAATAAACATTTAACTGTGGGCAACTCTCTTAAAATAGTTCTTTCACAACGAGAATGCAACAGATTTGAAATTATTGGGCGACTTTGTAAGGCTACTTCCATAAAAGGGGACAGGCTGCAAATTCTGGTGATGCTGGAACCCAGTCCTTTACCAACAGGCCAGAATTGCTGATCCTCCTTATGCTCAGGTCTGACTCACAAAACCCGATACTACATACACTCCACAGGGAACATAGAACAGACTATGACAATTTTATTCCAAACAAATTGCTGAGTTGTAACACATTTGGAGGGGACCTTTTCCAAGATTCAGAGTGAGCGTTGAGAATTAAAAATATAGATCCATTTTCTGGTGTTGGGAAAACTGAATACCCATATGCAAAAGAAAGAAATGAGACACTTCTCTTACACCATATACAAAAATCAACTCAAAATGGATTGTAGGCTTAACATGCAAGACCTGAAACTGTAAAACGCCTACAAGAAAACATAGGGGAGGGAAAAGCTTCTTGACATTGGCCTGGGCGATGATTTCTTGGCTATGCCACCAAAGCACAGGCAACAAAAGCAAAAAGACACAAAAGGGACTGCATTGAACTGAAAAACTTCTGCCCAGGAATAGAAACCATCCGCAGAATGAAAAGGCAACTTACAGAATGAGAGAAAATATTTGCAAACCATATTCTAATAAGGTGCTAATATCCAAAATCTACAACGAACTCCTACAATTAGCAAAAAATTATTAGCAAAAAGCCAAATAATTGGATTACAAGATGAGTGGAGAATTTGAATAGACATTTCTTCAAAGAGCTACAAATGGCCAGCCAGTATATAAAAAGGTGCTCACCATCACGAATCACCAGGGAAATGCAAATCAAAACCACAATGGGATATCACTTCACACCTGTCAGGATGGCTATTAGGGAAAAAAACAAAAGTATTGGCAAGGATGTGGAGAAGTTTGAACCCTGGTATGCTGTGAGTGGGAACGTAAAATGGCACAGCTGCTATGGAAAACAGTATGGATGTTCCTCAAAAAAATTATAAATAGAACTACCATATGATCCGGCAATCCTGCTTCTGGGTATTTATCCAAAAGAATTGAAATCAGTATCTTAAAGAGCAATTTGTACCTCCCACGTTCACTGCAGCATTTATTCACAAAAGGCAAGTGATGGAACTAACCTAAATATCCATCAACGGATGAATGGATAAAGAAAATATTGTATATACATATAAAGGAATGAATATTATTCAGCCTTAAAGAAAGAAGAAAATCTTGTTCTATGCTACAGCATGGGTGAACCTTCAGAATATTACTCTAAGTGAAATGAATCAGTCCCACAAGGACAAATACCGCGTGGTTCCTCTCATGGGAGGTATCTAAAATAATCAAATTCATAGAAGCAAAGAGTAGAATGGTGGTCGCCAAGGACTGTGGGGAGGGGGAAATGGGGAAGTTCAATGGGCATAAAGTTTCAGTTATGAAAGATGAGTAAGTTTTGGAGATCTATACAACACAGGGGCTATCATCAAAAATCCGATGCATTGTGCATTGAAAAATTTGTTAAGAGAGTAGATCTCATGTTAAGTGTTCTTACCACAAAGCAGACAAAAAACCCAAGGGGTACAAGGAAATCTTTGGAGGTGATGGATGAGTAGTAATCGTTTCAAAAGGGATTTGCATATGACCAAAATGATTGTGTTGCATACATTAAATGTGCTTTTTTTGGTGTATCAGTTATATCTCAATAACACTGTTAAAAGTCTATTTTTAAATTTCTTAATTCAGGGAAAAATGCAGAATGTAACCCCTCTAACAATAAGAAAAAATCTAACAATAAAAAAAACAATATCTAACAATAAAAAAAAATCTCAAATAGCCTCTGAAGACACTGTCAGCAAAGTTAAAAGTCCCGAGTTCAAATTTTGACTTTGATACTATTTTTCAACATAAACTGTCTTGGTATAGATCTAACTTCCTCCATAACATCTCACCTACCATATTGATTAGAATTAAGTTCTGTTGCTACAAGTGAAAGAAAAATCACAACAGCGGTGGCTTACACGGATAGTACATTTCTCTCTTACGTAAACTGAACTCAAAGGGAGACAGTACTAGGCTGGCGTGGTGACAGCATAGTCAGTAGGGACCTGAGCACCTACTACCATTTTTGCTCTGCCATCTTCAGCACAGCCTTTCCTCTGATGGTCCAAGACGGCTACCAGAGCACCAGCCACCAGGGCCACATTTCAGTCCATGGGAAGGAGGAAGTGGCAGAGAAAAATACACCTCTTTTCTTTCAGGGCAATTCTCAAAAGTTGCACAGGACACTTCAACTTATGTTCCATTGCCCAGAAATTAACCACATGGGCACATCTTGCTGCAAAGGGAGCTGGGGTTTTAGTTTTGGATGACTAGATACCCAGCCCAAACCAGTATTTATTAAAGTAAGGAAGGGAGTACAGTTATCAGGGGACAGCTAGCCAGCAGTTTCTGTCTGAAGTGTTGGGCTCGACTGAATGAGGATGGACATTTCACAGAAGGAAAGGCTTCTCGGGATAACCTTGGAAGCTTGGGGTGAGGGTGGGGGTGGACAACCAATAAACACGAAGGTTCTATGTAACAAAATAAATGTATCGTTACCTCTTCTTGCCTATTAAATACCTTCAAGAACTGAATCAGAAGCTCTAAAGACTAGATGGTAGAAAACAAATGTACACACTACCTTTGTTTATGCTTGTTTATATGTTACTAGACAACTGGATAAATGCATCTTTTGGCACTATGAAAACAGCTCTTTTAATTGAATATTAAAAGGAAAAAAACAGAATTCTCACTGAAAGTCACATCATGGTGCAGAAAATACAGGTGCTACAGCTTTATGCATGTATATAGAGCAGATTTCATAATGACCCATAATGACAGAAAGAAAGTGAACATGTGGATTTGGCTTAGTCCACAGTAGACTTCTGACCTGGCTTTGCTAACTGCTCATGTCATGTCAAATACACCAACTTACAGAATGGACACTCTTTACTCTGCATGTTCATTCCCTTCTCCATCACCAACTTTTTTTTTTTTTTTTAAAGTCTGAGTAGCCAGGTTATTTATTGGAATGATTCCTTGAACTTGTGGGTTGTTTTGGTGCACACACAGAGAATGGACACTGAAAATCACCAGTCCTGCACAGGATGCCCCCTGAACATTTCACATGCATACATAGTGCTTCTGCTGCCGACCTTCTTCCGATTACTATTTATACCCAGACATCACGGCTGCTCTAAGGAGAATCTTATTAAGACAGAGCCTGACCTTGGTTGGAGCCAGAAGCTCATTCTTTGCCCGAAGCTCAGCTGGTCTTTACACAGAGGGCACGGACCTACAAGGTAGGAGGGAACTCTGGCAAGCCTTGATGTCACCTCCCAAGCTCCCTAACCCCAATGGAGAAACAGAGGGTAGCTCATGGGCCAAATGAGAGTCGAGGGTGTGGTTTCTTACCACTCCATCGAAGTTCCGTGCTGCTGAGAACTGAGAAGTGAGCGTGTGGTGCTTTGACATTTTTAGGGCCCCCAAAGAAACTGGATCCTATGTTGCTTGGACAGAGGAGGCTCTAAACTCTATCAGGTGCAAGCAGGAACCCTCCTGTAGGCTGTGCTAGGGAGCCCTCTCCTTTTATGAAGCCAAGTGAGTAGAACCTTGACTCTTCTCTAGTGTGGCCAGAAATTCTGAGACCAGACTGCATAAACAGTAGTCACCTGCAAACCACTTAGTGAAAACTGCTGGATTAAATCAGTCAGCTCTATCAATACTCTTATAGGCCTTAACTACTTTAAGGGACACTGGTGACCAAAGAAGATCTTATTACCAAGTGGCCCGTGTTTGAGAGGCTCGCAGCCACAGGGAGAAGGTTTTTCAGGAATCTCTCACTAAGTAAGCGCCTACATGTGAACAAAAGAACAAGTTGGGCATTTCAAGAACATGAGTTTAGAAATGGAGGAAAAGAAAAGAAAAGCAGCGAAAAGATATTGCTGGTTTAGGGATGCTTACCATCAGGGTAGCCCTCCTACCAAGTGTAGCTTGTCTGGTGGACCCTGAACTTCTCAGTCTTTCCATTTAGAGAGTCTGAGCATTTTTGATTCACTCTCTAGATAGGAGAAATGAAAATCAGGTTGGACCTCTTGAATAGAACGCCTATAGAATACTAAGTGCATCACTATGGCCGCAACAAGACTTTTGGAGCCGGCCTGTGGGCCTAACACAGTTTATAACAGCATTTCAACGTACAAAGAACTCCACATTTACAACTGCTATCTGATCCATAAAATTTATTAGTGCCGCTCATGTGCAATTGGTGGCAATCTGTATTTTATTTTTTTCCCTCCTTCTCCAAATGAAAATATGGGCCTCTGCAAGAAACTATAACAAAGTCTTACATATCCACCATGAAGCTGTAGCAGTTAATAACATATAAAATGCCTCAGACATTTTCCTATTGAGTGAGAGGTAAACAGGAAAGGTAACAGGCTTTAGAAGATGTGTAGCTGGCTGCATGAAAGGGGGGCTGGCAACAATGATGATGAAGAGCCTTCATTCCAGGCATCATGAAGGGATGGGGCGGCCCACAAGAGCATCTTCCAGTGTCAGTGTGGTGCAACTTCGGGAAACTTCCCTCCCTGACTCCCAAACGGAGCCTCCTTGAAGTTCAGTAATGAAAGCATTTCCCTCGAATTTGTCTCTTTTCTGGCTTGTGGCAGCAAAGAAGAAAGACCATATCATCTGCTGGCTGATGAAAACTTGAATAGCTGTACACTGTCACCAGATCATTTGCAGGAAAAATGATAAATGCCCTAAAGAAAGCCCTGGGATGCTATATGTAAATCTGAGGTAAGAAGAGCCAATGAGGTCTGTGACAACATTAAGCCAGTTACTAGCAATGAAGCAATTATATGTGTGACTGAAACAATCTATAATGACAGGGAAACGGGCAGGAGACCACTTGGAAGAATCTAAAATATCTAGTGTCCTAAGAGGAGAGAAGGGTGACCTATTCCAGAGCTTGAGGGTCAGAAAGATCCGGAATTATAAACGGAGACCGCAGGTACTGTATCACACAACTTTCTAATTACAAGCACCTTAGCTCTGGTGAAGGCATACCTTATAACGACGGATGGCGAGGAGTCACAGAGTGAAATGCAAGCACACTGAACAGACACGAGGGGAAGGAAAGGAACTAAAAATGAGAGCGTAAAAGCTATGTAAAAAGGGTTAGCATCAAACTTGGCCAGGGTGTGGAGACATGGGCACACCCATACAGTCCCTGTGGAGGAGACATTGCTACCAACTCTCTGTGACAGGCAGAGTAGTCCTACCTATTAACAGCTTTCAGACTCCATAGTTCCTTGGACTTGGGAGCTCTATTATTTAGATATAACTCTAAAGAAACACTCAGAGATGTGGAAAGGGATTTAATGAAGTGTTAATAATAATGATAACAGTAACAGTGAACATTTATTGGGTGCTTACAATTTCATTCACAGTAGGACGAGCTTGTTTGGGATTCTGATGGGAGTCTCAGGTGGCGACAGAGGTGGGAAATGGATGAACATTTAAAGAACCTGTGCAACACATAAATGCATAATCTTTTCTTTTTGGGGGACGTGGGGGAGAGGGACAGAGAGAGAGAGGGAGAGAGACAATCTTAAGCAGGTTCCACGCCCAGAGCGGAGTCCAACAGATACAGGGCTCCATCTCATGACTATACGATCATGACCTGAGCCGAAATAGAGTTGGATGCTTAACCAAATGAGCCACCCAGGTGCCCCGATAAATGCATCATCTTTATGGCATAACACATCACCTTTTCTTTGCTCTTCTGTGAAATAGTTCTGTATAGGTGAATCAGAAGATCTGGAGATTAGACGGTAAAAAAGAAATGTGTATACACAAGCTAGCTTTGTTTATGTTTGTTTGTTACTAGACAACTGGATAGATGACTTTTGGGTGTCATGAAAAGGGTTCTTTTCACTGAATATTAAAAGGAAAAATTCAAGTGATCACAAAACATCACATCATGGTACCAAAAATGCAGGTGCCAAAGCTTTTCCCATTTATACTGGAGCAATTGCACAAGACAGAAGAAAAAAGAAGTGTTGACTGAGGCCTACTGTGCTGTGTCTTAATTTATTTCATCATGAGTATGTTCATCACAGCATTGTTTATGGTGACCTCTTAAATACCTCTTACAGATGGGAGGTTAAATAAATTATGATATTTCTATAGAAAACTAGCTCATCACAATGGGTACTCATCACAATGGGTAGTGTGGAACTAGATTTAGAGACCTGAAAAAGAATCTCAGGATCCTCTGTGGTGAAGAACACATGAATATACAATAGCGTATTCAGTGTAATCCCATTTTTGCTAAACTATTAATAGCGATAATGTGTATGAACTGGGATTATGATGCTTTTCTGCTCTTCACGTGATCCTGGGGCTTTCAGACTTTTCAAATGAAATGTGTATTATGAAAAGAGAACTACGATTTATTTCAGACGATGGGGGTGTTCACAGAAAAAAAAATCTTTCTCCCACTAAGAGAAGAAAATATTTAGCTGAGCAGATGTTTGTGAGCAACCTAAACCACATCTTCAAAGTGGGGCTAACTGGGGAGAGACTCATCCCAAATATGGGCTTGAAATTCAATAAGGAGAACTCCTGTCAGCAGACTGAAGTTTAAGAAGAAAAGGACCCATCTGTACACTACAGCCTGGGACACTTTATGCTAAATTCTAACTGTGTTCCTGGGAGCACAGAGATAGATGATAGAAGGCACCTCTCTTCTCCCTCCTTTTGCAGCCAATTCTACAAGCACTTACTTTTTGCTCCTGATGTCCGGACCCCCTTGTTAAGGTCCCTGCACTCCTCTCTGGGACTTGGTATAGTGGAATACTTCCTTACTATCTTCCCAAAGCCCTGAAGAAACACTAAGAACCCTCAAACAACTCAGAAGCCACTGGAATGAATGGGTGTACACACAGTAGCCATTGGGTGTAAGGAGAATCCTCCTTCCCATCCATTCTCACCTCCAAATAGATGCAAAAGCAAAAAACATTTTGTGGGTATTTTCCCTTGCTGAGTTTCTAATCCTTCTGAATGGTTGGTCAGGGCTCTGAGCAACCTATTCAGTTGGGTTTCACAATAGTTGTGAAACTGTGTTTTAAATTACACTGAGAAATCGAACGGATATATTAAGATACACAATATATAGAGGTACTTTTTTTTCACATGAAGGTCAAAACTTACAAATAATACAGTATAAATATATTGAATGCACACCTTATTCTTCATACAACGTTAAAATGATAGATTCCATAGCTGAAATGCTTTGAAATCTTCACAAGAAAAATCCTCTTAAACACAGAGGTGATCTATTCTTTATGTAAAGGGTACTGTTGGCTTTCCAAGGATCTGAGGGGGAAGAAAATCTGCTGCAGGTGCCTAATGCATGTCAAATTCTATAAAAATATCCTAAACTGTATATGCATACAGACACTGCAATCCTGTTTTGCATAAATGTGATCAACTCCTCTTTCCTCATCTTATAAATAAGGAGACTGAGGCACAGAGAAGCAAAATGCCTCACCGAGTTAGAGAACTTGCTTTACTCCAACAAAGAGATTGTCCCTTATAAAACATAACCGGAAACCCAAGACAACCTAACTACTGAAGTATCACCGCACCAGTTAACACCTTAGCCGACTATTACACGTTAGGGTCAAAAGCTGCTTCTACCAGTTTGCTCGCTCATTACGAGACTGGTGTTATATTGCCTCATACAAGCAGAGGAATAGGTGTTGCTAGTGGTATTTCAACCTATGAACAGCAGCGTAGTATTTTGTGACTAATAGCAAGCGAGAAAGGAGTTTGCTGTGGCCGAACCCAGTGACTATAGCTCCCAGTGGTAGAGTTAACACCAGCCTGTGTAAGGGCTGCTGTTATCATATGCTTTGTCTAGTTTTGTTTGTTTATTCTTCAACACACTAGCAACTACAACTCACACCACCTTTCTGCCCCTGAGCCTCCACCACCTTCGCCACATTCCTGTCCTGTAGAACAGGGCACACGTTTGAGGTGACAAGGCTCTGGTTGGTAGAAGTGGGTTATGTGGCATGAGTGGAACCCCCTGAGCGCCGCACAGCCATCATGAAGTAGCTGACCTATATGAAACTGCTACCATGGTTCACAAATTTATTGTCAGGTTCCAGCCTCTAGCTGTTCTCTGATTGTTCTAAATACTTGACAAACTGAAGCCTTTTCACTTTCCGTTGAAATTGCCTCATCTCCCTGTCAGAGCGCCATGGGGGACTCCATTACTTTTCTGACTTCTTTCCCCTCCTGACAAGTCATTTAGCTGGCTTCTTGTTGTGAAGGCTGTCCATGTCAAATTAGCCAGGGCCCCTATTGTCCTTATTACCACTCGAAAAGCCATCATGAGTAATGCTACGGGGTCCCTCAGTTGTCATCATTTGTCAGAAAGAAAGGGAGTGTGGTTACATATAGCTGACAGGTAATTTCAGTGTCTACAATTACCCCAATTAGTCTTGTCATAAACAATTCGATAAATGCACACCAATACAAACAGATAAACACGCCAAGGTCTCTCACTATTAATGCTGTGTAATGGGTAAATCAGTGAGATAATGCTATATTTTATTTATTTTTTTTAAACTATCCTCAGCTGTGGGCTGGCACTTGCTACCTGGTCAGCACAAATTGTACTATCTACTTTCATTAGCTCGTCACCACAAGAAAATTTGAAAGGCTGTGACAAAATTCATTTAGAGAGAGAGGGAAAAAGCAGATTGTTACAACACCTGCTTTAGGCAAAGATACAACAAAGGTTTCCTTTTTGTCGGTTCTGGGCAACAATGGGCTTTAAAGTTGACATACAGCAACATATGAAATATGATAGAAATGGGGACCAGAAAAATTATATCCACACTGAAATTAGGAACACGATTTGAAAGAGAGAGAGAGAGAGAAGCCTGCTAAGCACACCAGTCAGCAACTATATATTAAAAAAGATTGTGGGCTAGTAGTTTCCCATGTAAGATTATTTCAGTTCTCTCCAACTAATGATTCCCATTTTTTTAAAACTGCACCTTAAAACCTTATATATAAAGCTTGCCATGTCTAGTGTCAAAGTTATTTATCTACTCCAATATTCATATGAATTTGTTTAATAAAGGCATCAACGCTGCGCCTTGCCGGACTCAGTACCGAGGTGATGAAGACTCAGCAAGTGTGGACACTGGCTCTCTCCTGGATTCTCCGAACACTGGGGAATGAACCTGTTTTAACACAACACCCTCTGGGAGGACTCTTCAGTTACATGCCGTATTCAACCCTGAATGAAACACCGTTAAGTCCACTCTTGTGATCCCCATAAATAAATGCTCAAGACTCAACATCTGTAGTTGCACTCTGTCTGTTTGCTGACCGCAATCTTAAGTGATGGCTGAAAAACCCAACACAAGGATATTGTTGTAGGAAATTGCTCTTGGCAACTATTTGTTCAAGCTCAAGATTTTTTTTTTTTTAAACCAACACTAAGAACCCACCAGAAAATAGGACAGGTCTCCCTAATGAGTAATCTATTTTAGCACAGTCTTGTCTAGGCATGACAGTTTACTGAGAGGCTTGAAAAACTCGTAATTACCAGTGTTACAGGGCAATTAATGTATATTACACTGCACTACTCATGGCAGCAACTGTCATTTTCTCAATAAAAATGAGTACTCTTCAGCTAAAGGTGACATTAATTGGGACTTTAATGACTATGCAGAGGAGCTGAAGCCAAATATGAACAAAACAGCGATTCAATGAGCGACTTCAGAAACGAGAAAATTGTACTAAAATGAGATTAATTGCTGTTTAGAAAAAGGAAAGAACCTAAAAAGCTATTAAATTGCAGGGTTTGGGTGCCCGGGTGATGGTTGTGATGTTAATCTTGCATTCTCGCAGCAGGCAAATATTCACGAAATTCAGAGCCTTTTGACAGCAGGAAAAATCATGTATGCTTAACTTCAATCCATCAAAAATATATTTCAGCTTTTATCAGTGTTCTAAATACTTCTGCAATTTCAAAAATTACTGCTCCATTCCTTGGCTGTCATCATGCAAATGTGAACACTGTCAATATTGCTATGAAAAATTTCCCAGCTTCAAAAGGCCTACTTCAGTGATAAAGAAAGAAAAACGTGGAGATTAGAATTGCAAAACACACACTACTAATATAACAGAAATCAAACAATAAGAATTTAATGTTTAAGTTGTGGAAACTGCTAAAATAGAAAATGATGGGGTGTTTTTTTTTGTGGGTAGAAAAATCAAAGAAAAATAATTCTAAAATTCTTTCAAGGCTGGTAACTTTATGCTCAATTAATCATCATCCATAATTAGGACAGAATTTTGCATCTGACTTCAGGTGCTATAATTGTTAATACTGCTCCCTCCTTTCCAAAAGCCTTTATCCTTGTTTCAAGGGTTCTTTAAAAACAAGTATATAATTCCTTTTCTTTAGGGCTTTTTCAAATATCATGAGTATATATGCAACACATAGCACTTAAACTTTGACACGTGGGAGGGATAAACAGATTTGATAACTCCAAAGTTAGGTACTCTGTAACTTGAATTATCTTAAAAAGAGAGACCAGCGATTTAGTATTTTTGTTAAGAGAGAGTTTCCAAAAAAAGTTACTTTTGGACCTAAATGTATGCATTCGCAATAACCACCCCCATAAAAAGATGAGGCCTGACTTTAGAATACTGTGCATTTTCCTTCTGCATAAGTAATTCTGTTTGTTCTGTATTTTAATATTTAAAGAGCCTTCTCATCTACAGTTTAGGTCAGGGCTCAAGATACATTAACACACATATAATTCTGGCCATACTCAGCACACATCCACTAAATGATGGGGGAGGTGAAATAGTGCACTTTCCATCTTGGAATCAATGATAAACCCCATCTGTTCTAAAAATCCAGAAATACACATTACCTGACCTTTGTTACGAAGACTGCTTATTGGCCACTTGTCTGGCTGAGTATACGTATAGGGCCACTGAGGGAGATGAGGCGGGCGCAGAGAGACACACGTGTGTACCCCGCGTGTCTCTACTCAATGACTGGATGATCTGCTAAGTTTTACCTTGCAGCTGTTTCATTCACCATAAACTTGCTTTCCTGAGTTTTGAATCTGAGCTTGATTGTAATCATCTTTGTAAGACAAGTCGCTTCCAGGGTCCCGCATTCTCCAGTAATACCTGCTCCTCCTCTTCCTCCAATTTTCCCTTTTCTTGTATCTAGACTTTTATGCTAACAGCACAATTCTTCCTCAAGAGTCGAACAAATGTCCTTTTTAGTCCTTTGTGGGGGGGGGGGTGAAAAGGGGCCCTTGTTATTCATTGTGCCATTTCAAAAACTAAGCTTCTCTCATACCTCAAAAACAGCTTTATTTTAAAGACAAAAAATTCACCAAGCTCCCCCTAAAAGTCTTTTCAGGCAGAGTCCTTAGAGAAGACAGGTGCCTTTGGCTAAATTATCTCTACTGACAAACCATTCACATAAATTTGCTTAAAAAAAAAAACAACCTACATGTCAATAGTTTGATTCCATTTTGTCTATGCAAATACCATTGATAAAAATTTCAATGGAAGTTTTCAAGGAGTGGAAGAGTTCCAAACTAGGTATTGAAATGGGACTCAGGAATAGGATACTAATTCACCAAACTTGCCAAGAATGATCTAACCCAGTGGCCATACAAAGGCAACTGCGAACCATCTACATGATCCCAGATAATCCCTTCTACTGTATCTCTCGGATCTCATCTCCATTCTGCAGTTTACTGCATGAGGCTCCGTTTGGGGCTCCAGGTTTCCCATTTGCAAAAACAGGAGCAACTTTGTCATGCTAAATTCGCTGCATGTGAACTAAGCGCCGAGCACTTGGCAGACCCCACCGGCTCCCAGGAATGTTAACGATTGGAATAAACTTTGAAGGAGAGTTTCTAAAATGAATTTATTTGATACTGTTGTTCAATTGCTGCAATTCTTTACCCGCCACAGTGGTGCTCTGAGAAAAGGTGATCACACTGAATCATGAGAAAGGCTTGGACAAAAAAGCCGGAAGCACCACTCTCTCAGCTAAGCTTGAAATTCCATTTTTAACCTCATTATTATTTTGCACAAATATCATAGGTCTCTCTTCCAAAATGCTATTCAGTGGTTTAAATTTCTTATTCAGGCCCCTCCTAAGATTGAAACGTACCACAATGCCCGTCAATCTTACAACTGACAGACCATGTTTAAGCTGGGAAGAGTGACAAGTTACAGGGACTCTTTTTTTTTTTAATCAATTCCAGGAGATTAGTAAGATGCATTTTTAGATACATACCCTCAGAACATTATAAACTCAGTGAGAAGCCAAACTGGAATATCTCAAGTTTGGAAGATGAACAATATTTTGATGTGCCAAGGCTAATACATTATATGTTTCAAGTCTTACTATTAAGACCTGTAGCAACTGTTCTAAGAGATGAGTAGAAACGAAACAAATGGTAAATGTTTATTCAGTCATACAGTTCTGAAAGAAAACAACTGTTAATTTGCATTAGCTTGGGATCACTTAGCAGACTGCATTTCAAGAGCTATCACCTCTCAGCAGCCCATAAAACAGGAAGTTGTCATTTGCGCCCCTTCTACCTGCTCCAGCTGTAGGACATTTAATTTAAATGTGTTTTCTACTCACCAATACTCAACAAGTCAAAAGTCATTTCAAAAAAGATACTGTTCTTTGTCAGTTTGTGGAGGAGAAAGTCAACAGGCTAAACACTAGAGGGTTGATACAGAGAGATGCAGCCTCATCTCCTCCATCTTCCAATAGAGAAAATTCTAGAATGATAAACTTCGGGTGCCTTCTGAGTCATCAAATGAATTAAATAATATGTAGTGCAATCAGGACAGTTATTCTGCATAAATAGAAGTTTAATGCCCTATAGGGATGGGTAACAGAACATAAGCCATCTACATGTAGGTAAATCTTTTTTTAAAAATTTATTTTTGAGAGAGAGAGAGAGCACGTGAGCATGTGAGCAGGGGAGGGGCAGAAAAAGGGAAAGAGAGAAAATCCCAAGCAGGCTCCACACTGTCAGCACAGAGCCCGACTCAGGGCTCGAACCCATGAACCATGAGATCATGACCTGAGCTGAAATCGAGTTGGATGTTTAACCAACTGAACCACCCAGGTGCCCCTCCATGTAGGTAAATCTTATTGTAGAGTAATATTCTCTGATTTCCCTGTTTACTACCCCCTCTCCTCACCCTAAATCAGGTGCAGAAGTAAGAGAAAAGGTGAGCAATTGGGTCTTGGGGACAAGGGGTCTGTGTCTCAAGGGGGTTCTGTACTGCCTTTGGCCCTCCAGCAATCCCAGAACTTTCAACAGAAGATGGAGATCCCTAGAACATGACCTCTCTTCATCATCTTGGGATTTTATGAGACTTTAGAGAAGCTGACTCGAGTAGAAAATCAGTCCTGAGGAGCTTTCCTGGAAGGCAAGACCAATTAACCCTGGCCAAAAGAGAAAAAAAAGTCTTACAGGGATGAGGGGACAGAAAGGGCTTAAATTAAGGTAACTGACTGTAACATCTCTGTATGTACGAGAAGTGACATGGAGGACAAAGGAAGTCTACCACAGCTGCATGCTCATGAGGCTGGGAGTTGGTAGGAGAGGGTGAGTGAGAGCAAGGAGAAAAGGAAGAGACCATCAGATCAATGTCTCTTCAGCTTGGCTTGAAGGAGCCTCTGTTCTCATGAGTTAGCTAAGTGATGTGGAGTAAGAAACGTACTGAGCCTCAGAACTGAGGTCAGGAACTGTGAAACCCTAGCAGATCCAGGGGTCCTCTATCCATAAAGGAAGTAATGCATGAGAAGGCCCAGCAACAGAAACCTCTTCAGTAAAGGTCCCCCAGTTACCCAATCCAGATGAAGTAAATAGTTATTCATGGACAGTGTCAGCTTCCAGTTCCTATGTAAGCCATAATGTGGTGGCAAAAAACCACTATGACAGTGCTTGCCAGTATCTACTCACTTCTCTAAGGCACTGCTACAGCTGGACACTTTGATTTACAACTCCAAAGCTACTGAGTTCTATTTTCCCCCCAAGATTTTCACTCCAAGCCTCAACTGTTTCTATTGCTTGAATTCGTTTCTATTGTTTCTGGGTTGGGAACTCTTGTTTCACTGCCTACCTAGCAGTGGCTGAAAGGTCATACCAGTCAAAGAGGATGGAGACAAGAAGGTCTTTCTCATGTTTCTTCATTCTCAAGCTGGAATAGGACGACTTTCCTTATTCTGGGCTTACCTTAGGATCTTAAATCTCACTGTTACTCTTGGTGGGGAAAAATCATTCTACTCACCCACAACTTTGTACATATAGACATTCTCTACGGACACGGAATTGCTTCGGGCAACCAGAATGGGGTGGGGGGGGGGACTTATAGTCATTCTAACTTTAGAACTGTCCGTCTAGGTGGCCCTGGCAGTGTTAAAAGAATGTCTTTTTCGGAAATACACAAGCGTCCTTATGGTATTAAGAGATGAGCTGAATTTCATCTCTATCACATTTGTCTGTTTTAAGTCTATTCATACTATAGATATGCTCTTATCATTAAAATTGAAGGAATGAAGCTCTTGGTAAAAGGAAATGCAAAGGATACTTTG
The DNA here is from genome assembly GCA_028646485.1 of Cryptoprocta ferox. Taxonomy (NCBI): domain Eukaryota; kingdom Metazoa; phylum Chordata; class Mammalia; order Carnivora; family Eupleridae; genus Cryptoprocta; species Cryptoprocta ferox. Next base: position 75,988,281 of record CM053560.1, on the reverse strand, counting down.
TTAAGTAGTCAAAATATTCATTTTGGGGCCACTAAGGGGCTCAGTCGGTTGAGTGTCCAACTCTTGATTTCAACTCAGGTCATGATTCCCCAGGGTCATGGGATTTAGCCTCGCATTGGAGCCTGCTTGAGAGTCTGTCTCTCCGCCCCCGCCTTGCCCCTCTCCCTTGCTCACTTGCTCTCTATGAAATAAAATAAAATAAAATAAAATAAATATTTATTTTGTGGCTACTGATTTAAAGTTTAAGATAACCTGAATCTACCAGAATGGGTTTCCCTTATCCAGTAGCATCACATGAATTTTAGGTTTATTTTAGTGTCATGAGACAGCTATATAAAAAATGAAAATGGAGGTTTCTGGCATGTTATATTAGCAAAAGGCCAAGTGCTTTTTCTTCTATTTCTTTTCAACCTTTGCGTTATCCACCCAAGTAGCCCCACAGCTCCAGCTGTTGGTTTCCACAGCTTTTCCTAATTAGTCTGGTGGGTCTGGGTCTTTCTCTTCAGCAGGGGGGTTATCAGGCTGGGCCTCTTCTAGGGCATAGCTGTTAGTCTTCTAAAAGTTCTGGAATTGGTGTTCAGGAAAATAAAATGGGAAGAGATATGTGAATTGGCCAAACAGCTAACATTCTTAAAACGGTCTTACTTGGAATGAGGACAGCTGGATCAGAATGTGCCGCGTCCTGCAAGTTCAAGCCACTGCCTCAGTGATCCCAACGTTCCCAGCATGCAAATCTACAACAGCACCCCACCCTCTGTCCCGCACATGCCACAGACTGTGAGCCCTTTGAGGGAAGGACTCACATTCATCCTTGGATGCCAGGTACATCGTGGATGCTAAATAACAGCTTTGTTGAATAATAAGGCAATCCTAGTTCCGACACTAATGAATCTTGGACAAGTCACTTTATCTTTCTGAGCCTTTGCTTGACTATCCATTAAAATGCTTTCAGTTTCCTAGAGGAATGGTTAGGTTCAAACAAAATAATAAATGTGGAAATGCTGTATAAATGCAATAGATCACTACAGCTATTGTTAATAATTACCATTTGGATTTATATGAGAAAGTTGCACTGTTCAATGGGAGGAACACAGGAGGTTCTTAACGGTCTCAACAATTTGAACTATAAGGACCTTACGAAAATCTAGTTTTCTAAGAATTCTGAGATGCCAGGTCACACCCAGTGTTTTGTTCTTTTATTTTTTTACCCCCATCTCCTGCTCCCCCTGTCCCAGTCCCCCACTCCAAATCAGCACACAGATTTTTTTCTAGGCTCTCTGGATCCTCCTCTGCTCTGCTCTGCTCGGGAAGAGGTGAGAGGCTTAGGTGACGGGAGCTCAGGAATTTTTATATGGATGCACTTTCGTTATCACAACACCACACTTCTGCAGAAGGCGCCCTGGCTGGGCTGCAAAGCAGAAATCTGCTGAAGTAGCCACAGGCTCAGGTGGGATGTAATCAGTGTCATGTCCCTCATTCCCAGCACCAGGGCTCCCTGCTTCCTGCTTACTCTTTCGCATCATTTATCCTTCCTCTGCTCAGTCGCCCCGTAAAAGGAACAGAAGTAGGAGAAAATGAGGCTGAAGAAAGAACACTTGGAGACATAAACCACCTAGACTTAGGGTTGTTTGGAAGCTATTAAGGTGGATGGCACAAAAACACAAAGATCTACCTTAAAAGAAAAAAAAAAACCCACAATAAGAATCACTGTTCAAGCACTGACGTAATAGCGTTGCCATTCCTTATGCCCAGACACCAGCAACAGAGAACTAGCTGAGTTCAGACTGAATGGTGCCAGATACTTCATAAGATCGCATTTATCTAGTGTAGAATGAGTAATTTCCACAGACAGCTGAATTATGTGAGAATCTATCCAAGTAAACCGAACCTCAGAAACCCTGGCGAGAGTAAGTGCTACATGAGCCACATGTCCCAAATTCCTGAAAAGAAGAAAGGCACTGCAGGTGAATCCAGCACAGGGGATTATTTTTAAGTTAGCAGAGAGCAATACAAACGCATTGTTTGCTTTTTGTCATCTGGTTTGTCTTAATCGCGAACTAAAAATTCATTTATAATGCTGTATACAAACGCCATGTTTATATCAGTATCATATGCTGCCTGCTTGAAATCGTATACATTAAAATTAAGAACAGAAATCCAAGTTAATGGTCAAAGACAACCAATAACAAAACCACTAAATTCCAGTTGTCAAACATCATTGAATATGTGTATTTCTGGTTTTTTTAAACAGTAATTATTAAAACTAAAGTGATATGAGTGAGTGTTTACGACTTCCTATTGAAAAGCCCAAATTACAGAGCATTCATTTCAGGCTGAAGAAAATCATTTGGCCATCCCTGTGCGATGGCCCTAGTGACTTTATATCCTCTTGTCAAACCTCAGCAGTTTTATTTGTGGTGATACATGCCGGAGGAGGTTGGAGGTTAAAGTTGATAGGAGGGGCAACAGGAAAATCAACCAACTCCTTTCAAGAGATTACAACCTTTAACATATTTGGGTCTGTTGGCAGTTTCTGCAAACTTTACAAGTCTGTGGTTGGTGGTGTTTTTAAAAAACTGATCCCCAAATTGGAGGTCAGATGAAGCCAGTAAATGCTCTTTTACTTTGAAATAATCCCAAGTGGTTAATGTAACCCCCATTTATGGCTCTATTTTTTTTTTTTTTGGACTTAAATCTAAAACTATAGAAAAAAATCTGTTTATTTTTCAAGTATCTGAGATCTTGGAAAAGAGAAATTACTAACCCCAACTCATGATATGGCTCCAAATACAGGGAAGCAGCTGTTGGAAAAGAAAAAAGAAAATGGGGGGAAAAATTCCCCTGCTGTAGATAAACTCTGTGTGAGTTCTTGGGCAAGGAGACATTTTATTAGCACACTGGCTTTCCCTTGCAGGAAGTGCTCAGATTCTCAGCAGCCTCACACTGAACAGAAGGGGACCCCTGAGTGCAGCATGGGCACCACAGAGGAGGGCTCTAACAGAGTCACAAACCAAGACCTGAATGAAGGTGACTCTGAAGACAACTCACTGCAATACCTGTTTTTCTCCACTTCGCGCACACCGGTTTCCCAAAGTGTAGTCCCAGGATTTAGTATTTCTAGTTACCTTTTATCAGATGTGTATTTTGTTCCAGGCACCGTGTATACTTGAACTCACTGAATCCTCTAAGAATCCAAACTGGGCTCATTTTACAGATGAGTAAAAAGAAACATAGGAGAGAAATCAAGTGATTTGCCCAAGGCCACACAGATGATTGTGTGAAAGATGGTAATCAAACTTGGCCTGTCCCTCCTCCGAACCTGTGCCCTTTCTACTCATCTTTACTGCTTCTTGGGTTGTAACTAAGCATGTCCATAGTTTCTGGACTATCTCCTTTCAAGTTTAATTTTTTTCTCATCCTTAGCACGATTGACAGAGCGATTGACAGCAGCTATATGATACTAAAGACTTGGGAAATTAAAACAATTCCTACCATAAATGTTAATTCTGTTCCTCTTTTTAAATGTTTTGCCCGACCCACAGATTACAGAATTCGATGCTGAGTGACTGACTCTCACTGGGCCTCATTTCCTCACCAGTAAAATGTGGTTACATCTACAGGAGGAGTAGGCTAGCTGTAAAGTCTATAGATGTGTGATTTTTAAAAAAATCCTGCTTAATTCTAGCAATTGAATTCATAGAATGTTTTAAAGGAATAGGGACACCAACCTTTATGAATGAGAGTGAGAGGAAAACCACAACTTTGAGAAAAGGTACTTGTAAAAAAAAAAGGCGTGGAGTGAATGAAAACCCTGGGCCAGCAGAAGCCATGCAATGCCTAGTTCTTTTTATGTGAACTCTTCTAACTGCACATAAGGGCTTTAAAACTAAATTGATTTAGGAATGACCTGAAAGGCAAACTATTTTCTCACCCAGAAATGTGTGTCACAAGGGTTATGGGAACCACCAACTTTTAGAGAGATAACATAACAAACATTTTACAAATGTTCCACTCATTAAGGTGAGGAAACACACACTGATTGAAATATTTTTTTTTTAATTAGCATCAGTTTTATTTCTTTTATTTAAAATTTTTTAAAAATATAATTTATTGTCAAATTGGCTAACATACAGTGTGCAAAGTGTGCTCTTGGTTTTTTAAAAAAATGTACTAACTGCTAACAACTGCCAACAATTTGAAAAAGGTTCTGTTCTTTAGAAACACAAGGGTCCCTGGTAGAAAATGTTCCAAATTTTAGTTACTGTCTTGTTTTCTTTATTCATAAAGTGTCTAAGTATGTACATACATGTGTATGTATACATCTATGTTTATATATAATATGGATAACAGATAATTTTGTTTATTTTTATTTGTTTCCATTTGATATACATGAAGAATCAAGGAAAAGAACACAAAACCCCAGAAATGAGAAGCCCTTGGTTCAAGTCCATTGCAAATAAACTTAAAACTGGAAAGGTCAAATGGTTTACATGCTACTCAGCATTCTGTGTTTTACTCCAATTATAAATACTCTGTTTTCTAACTCACATTTTTTTTTTTGAGAGAGAGAGAGAGAGAGAGAGAGAGAGTGCACGCACACACAAGCAGGGGAGAGGGGCAGAGGGAGAGTGCATCTTAAGCAGGTTCTACACCCAGCATGGAATCCAATGAAGGGCTTGATCCCACGACGTGGAATCGTGACCTGAGCCAAAATCAAGAGTCAGATACTCAACCCAATGAGCCACCCAGGCACCCCTCTGACTCACACTTTTTAACCAAGAGGAATAGGGCAACACGTATCCTTAATCTTTGTTTCCTTTGTTTCCTCTTCACTGAACTGCTTCTTGTTCATTTTCCATTTCACACTCGAGCTTCAGCAATAACTCCCCTTCTTGGTTTCGCTTCCCTAGTCTTTCCTATATTTCTACACCCCAAAACAAAACAATGGACAAAATCAAACAAACCCCCCCCACACCAAAACTCAAACCCCTCTAATGGGTCATCCATACTGTGGCTTAGACAGAGTTTGAAGTCTGTGGCATCACACGAGGTTTTTCTTAATCTGGCTCCTGTTCCTTATGCTCTAATCATACCGTTGACAGCTTCCACTTTTCCACGCTTCTATGCCTCTGCACATGCTGTCCCTTCCATTCCAAACACCGTTCGCCCTTCACTGGTCTCTCCACTGTAAGCGGGGCTTACATGAATGAGCCACCTGAGCTTCTACTCTGTACTCTGAGCACATCTCATTCCCAGCCCTTTCCATGCTGTAACTGTTGATGTATGTGCCACTTGGCCTACTGGTCTGCATCCCCTGTTAAACTCAGCTCACTGAGAGCACAAGTTGTATTTTGGGGAATCTCTGTATTCACAGGCCTGGAGAGTGCCTGGTCACGGCTGCTCAGTGACCACCTGAGTAGATAGGATGAAATGAATGAAAAGCTAGGAATGGATTTAAAGAAAAGAATAGTAGGAAAGTGACGGGGACAGGCAAATCTCACAATGCCTCTTATTTCAGTTCCTAAATATTTAGGTGCATTTCAAAAGACATAATCTTTAAGCACATTTGATGTGTGAAGACTATAATCTCTAGTCCCATTTGTCCAGTGGAGTGATTTGGGGTAGGTGAGGGGATGGCAGAGGAATCCAGAACATGATTTTCTACTTTAGAGAAAATTCTATTACAAAATGACAATAAGAATTAATACCAAGTACAATTAATAACTTTTCTAAATCTCCATTTTGGAAATGAAATTTCCCTAAAAATGATGCCTTTTATTTAGAAAGCAAATTACATACACATACACACACAGAGCAATCCTGAGTGTTTAAAATAGTAGCAAGCATGGGGCACCTGGGTGGCTGAGGTGGAGTGTCCGACTTCAGCTCAGGTCATGATCTCACAGTTTGTGAGTTCAAGCCCAGCATCGGGCTCACTGCTGTCAGCCTGTCAGTGCAGAGCCCCCTTGGGATCCTCTGTCTCCCTTTCTCTGCCCCTCCCCCACTTGTACTATCGCCTCATTCACTGCCCCCTGCTCAAAAAAAATAGTAGCAAGCACAAGAATACCAGGGATTCATTTATTCCAAAGGCTTAACAGATGTATTAAAAATTAACTTAAAATCATTTAAGAAGTATGGCACATTTATGAACAGGATGTCCATATACATTTCTGTCTTATGATTTGAAAACTTTTTAATAAGTTAATAGTTTAAATGAATAAACTTAAGTGGTATCAATCAATTCTATGTTAACACATATTGACTAACAGTATGTAAAAATGACACATTCGTACAAAAATTTGGTAGATACATATAATCTGTATCAATAAGAGAATAATAACGTAGATGAGAAAGCAAATTGGCTATAGTTGTTTTGAAATTTCCATAGATTCGTTGGAGTTTAGAGCTCCCCAGTGGACCATGCATGTTTTTAGAAAGTAACGGTTGTTAAATATAACAATGAGGTCAGAATTGGATTGTTCAGACTGTAATAGATACCAAAGTTGAACAAACTGTTAAATTTACAAGGAGATACAATAAGTTGATTCAGGTCAGCATCATGTCTTTATAAGCTCACTACTTACCACAGAGTGGGCATTTAATGGAAAGTAATCACAAATTTACTTATCTTTTATAGGGTCCTGGCTATGGGCTGATAACAAATGAAGTGTTTCACTTAATGTAAACATTTTAGTAGTGTAAGTGAATCACTGCTTTTACAAATGCTGGTGAAACTGCAAATTTCTTCCCTGTAGCTCTATTTTAATGCTCAAGAAATCTCTTATGTTTAAACTGCATGTATGTGCTGGCTGGGTTGTCATTAAGATCTACTTTTCATACTCTGGTCACACATATACCTTAAGTATACAGACAGTAAGAACACGACCACTTATCCACCCTTTCTCTTTACGGGCTTACATTTGTATACAAAAGCGGTGGGAAATGACATTATAGGTGCTAGGCTGCTTTGGGGATGTAGGAAGCTAGACACTATAGCATCCAGGTCAAGAACCATTTTTTTATCAGGAAAACTTCACACCACAGATATTATCTTATAGCTAAAAATACTCAATGCCTCAAATAACACAGGGGCTAAAAAGAGCTATGCACAAAATGGGAGTACACTTGAAGGCCATCTTCAAAGTTATGGGAAGTGCAGAGGGATCCATTTCAACCTGGTAGAATGCAATTCAACTCAAACATTTGTCAAGACGCATTTTATCGCAGTTGGTCAGAAAAACCTTCCCTGATCGCTTTATCATGATGTGAGAAGAATGTATTCATTTACTAGTTATTTTGTCTTTCCCATCCTAACATGAGGTCCCAAAGGACAGGGCCCACAGCTGTCTTGCTCACTGCTGCATTCCTGGTGCCCAGAACGGCCAACACGGCAGATACTCAATGTGGACCTGCTAAACGAGTGAAGCTTGCCCTCGAGCAGCTTACATTCATTTGGCACATTATACATAGAAAGAGAGTAGGGGTTCTTACTCAACCAGATCAGCCTGGGCTGCCCTGAGGGAGACCTAGACCCTTAGATGTAGTTAGAGAGAGGGACTCAGACCCAATAATCCTCTGGTGTCTGGACCAAATATGGAAAGAATGCTAGCATGGCTGCCGGACATGTGCTCCCCTTCGAAGAATCAGGATAACCAACACCCCTGCAGTGAGTGAGGGAAATCTGCCGCAGTTTTGAAGAAAAATTGGTCTGTATTTGGCAATACTTATCCCATATAGGTAAACAAACAATGGGAAGGCTCCAGAAGGAGGTTTCAACTTGAGCACATTGGGGTTTCGGGAATCTAGGAAAGCGTGAAGAAAACTGTGAGCAAGCAGTTCAGAAAACAAAGCTGAACTTGAAGCTGATTTGAAAAAGTTTACATGGTCAACACTGAATTCAAGACTGTCTCAGTTTTTACGTTCTTTCTGAGTAGAAGATCTAAAAATGTACTGAGTTTTGGAGTGTTGTTTTCCTGTCCATTAAGGAACACGAAAATGAGAGAATATCATAAAAAACACACACGATAAGTGAACTGTTTTGCATAAACAGAGATCCTATGAACATTTGTGTATTAGAATGTTTAATAGTAAGCTTTCATATCTCTCTTTGGATCAAAGGATTCAGTTCAGACTATATTTTACATGTGTATTAGGTACACATTCCAACTTGTCTTATCTGGTTCCGCGTCTGATGGTGGTTCCAATAAATGGATCTATAGTTTGAAACCTTCCTTTCTTAGTAGACCTCATACACTTGCTATTCTCTGTAAGTAACCTGGTGAAGTTATAGAAAACTTTGGATACCTGGTTTATTTTGCTCTTTCCCTCTCAGTCCACAGAAGAAATTTTCCTGGCTTAAGTATAAAATTTTGTGATTACAATTTGTATCCATGTTTTAGGTTCAAAGAACAAAATAACACAGTCTTTTCTTTCTTTTTTTTTCCTGGAAAGCTCCTTCCTTGTGTTGTGGGCTGAATTGTAGGTCCCCAAAACTTCATATGATGATGTCCTTAGTCTCCATTACCTCAGAATGTGACCCTATTTGGAGACAAAATCTTTACAGGGGTAATTAGGTTCAATGAGGTCATTAGAGTGGGCCCTAATCCAGTATGATGAGGAAATTGGGACACAGATATGTACAGAGGAAAGACTATTCAAAGACAGGAAGAAGACAGCCATCTATGTGCCATGGAGAAAAGGCTGGAACATATCTTTTCCTCACAGTCCCCAGAAGGAACAACAGCCCTGCCTGGACCTTGATCTCAAGACTCCAGCTCTGTGAGAACATTAACTTCCATTGTTTAAACCACCTAGGCTGTGATATTTTGCCATGGAAGGCCCTAGCAAACTAATATACCTAGAGAGTATTATTTTATTTTTCAACGCCGGTACTTTGTAAACTGCACACATGTTTTACAAATATTAAATTATAATTATTTGATGAGGCAAAGAAGTAAGCTGGTCTTTAAGGTTTTTCAGACATAAAAGATTTAGACCTAGCTGGAAATATTTCCAGCCTCAAAACACTGGAGGTAAAGTGATTTTGTTTCGACAAGGATCTCCTGTTTGTAGCATGAGTGCATCGGTGGTCACCCCGCATTCCTCTCCTGTTTATGTTGCTACACCAGGTCCTCTTAAGGTGGAAGTCATATATGGGAGTGGTCCTGCCATATATTTTGTTTGGCTTCCAGTGTTCTTTTAAAAATGGAATTGGTTAACACCATTTAAAATGTAGGAGACGACACATAAAAATCTGAACTTTCAATATGGTTTGAAATATTGGAAGATCTGGCCATACTGGGGCCATTATATCCACGTGGCCACGACAGGCTGAGACTGAGTGGTGGCTGCCTTATGTTGAAGCAGTACTGGTTCTCACCTCCAACACCATGTCCATCTTTTTAAGTGGCCTGCCCGACCCCTAGGAACATTTCACTCTGCAACATCTAGTCTAAGGAGATGCCATCTGAGCTTTCCAACCTTGAGAAGTTTGGTCAGTTAGGGTGCCTGGGCGGACATATTATTTACCTCCTTGTAGACAGCTCAGAAACACTAGCACAACACCTCCTTGTCCCCCACCTCACTCATATCCCCCCGATGATTTGATTATCATGTCCTATCAGTGGATAACAAGAGTTCCCAAGAGGGTATTCCAAAGGGAACACAGGTATGCAAGGCAAAAGGAGATCCTTTGGTCAAGTAAGTTTAAGAAATGTAAAATTAATGATGATGAACATATCTCCTTGCTATAGAGCTTCTCAGAGCCTTTGAAATTTTAATGTATTTTGGCAACATTTTCCAGAATCACTTGACCACCCACCCTTTATTTTGGGGAAAGTTTTCAGAAGTGAAACTCTGACCCAAGCACTCTTTTCCCATATAAAATATAATTATTTTTGCTAACTAATGTGGATTCGTATAGTAAATATAGCACTTTAGATGGGTATTCAAATCAAATTTAAAAAAAGAATAAGACTTTGCATGATATTTCATTTGGAATATTAATTTCTCAATTTTTGTTGGCTGTGATATATGCAGAGACGGCCAACACTAAGGATCTTTTAAATTCAATGTAATAGTTTTGTATAATTCTCTATAATCAAAATGGAAATAGGAGGATGCATACTTATTTCCACTTGGCTCCAAGATCCCATCTTCTGCTTTATTTTAAATTTGGTAACATTTGGAGTATTTGCATAATTAATTTTGAAGCTTGATATTCATTCGCTAGTAATAGTTAACATGTGTCACAGTATGCATTTCTCATAAAGGGTTTGATAAATTAATCATAACGTTGTCTTCAAACCTATTAATGGCATATGAAACAATACCAATAATTCGTTTTTTTTTTAAGTTGGTTTTATTTCTCTCTCAAACTGCAGTGGGCTTCCTGGTAAAATAAAAGCAATGGAGAGAAGGGAAAGTCTGTTTTCTTCAAACTACAAAACTGAAAGACTAATAACAATTTATTTCTCTTACGAAAAGATTTGAAACATTCCTTCGAAATGTCAGAAACTTTAGGAACACTGAATGCTGATAATATGAACAATTTGGCCATTACCATTGACATATGATATTTACATTAAAAATGTATTTTGCTTATTCAAAAATAGCCTATTTATTCAACCAATATTTATTAAGAGCTTTGTTTTTTATGTTTATTTATTTATTTGAGAGAGACAGAAGCAGTGAAAATTGGGGAGGGGCAGAGAGAGAAAGATGGAGAGTGAGAGAATCCCAAGCAGGCTCCACAATGCAGAGCCCGATGTAGGACTCGAACTCATGAAACCAGGAGATGATGACCTGAGCCAAAACCAAGAGTCAGATGCTTAACTGAATGAGCCACTCAGGCTCCCCTATTTGGGTGGCTCAGTCGGATAAGTATCCGACTTCAGCTCGGGTCATGATCTCATGGTTCGTGGGTTCGAGCCCCACATGGGGGTCTGTGCTCACAGCCCAGAGCCTGGAGCCTATTTTAGATTCTGTGTCTCCCTCTCTCTGCCCCTCCCCTGCTTGCACTCTGTGTGTATTATCTCTCTCTCTCAAAAATGGATGAACATTAGGAAAAAAGTAAACAAAACAGACAAAAATCCCTGCCCTTGAAGAACTTTAGTGCTAGTGGGGCAAATGAGGGATAGTATAGATTTTGTTAGAAGGTGAAAAGGATTATGGAGAAACACAAAGGAAGAAAGGAAGACAGGCTGTTGGGGTGAGGGGCAGGGTAAACCTCACAAGTCACATCTGACTTTTGACACCGAACCATGTATATATCTAGAGATATATACACAAGGGGGCTATTCAGTGCAAAGGGCCTGAGGCAAAAATGTACTGTCAAGTTTGAGGCCAAATAACAAAAGAGGCCAGAGTGGTCGGTGCAGAGTGAGTGAGGTGGTGGTAGGAGAGGAAGGTGAAGCAATGACCAGAGAGGAGTGTGCAGGGCTGCAAAGGCCAATGTAAGGACTTTGGCTCTTACTCCAGGTCGATTAGGGAACCACTGCACGATTTTTTAATGGTTATTTATTTTTTAATTTAAAAAAAAAGTATTATTTATTTATTTATTTATTTATTTTGAGAAAAACAGGGCGAGTCGGGAAGGGGCAGAGAGAGAGGGAGACACAGAATCGGAAGCAGGCTCCAGGCTCTGAGCTGTTAGCACGGAGCCCGATGTGGGGCTCGAACCTAACAAACTGTGAGATCATGACCTGAGCTGAAGTCAGATGCTTAACTCACTGAGCCACCCAGGTGCCCCGTGCTTATTTTTGAGAGAGAGAGAGAGAGAGAGAGAGCTGGGGAAGGGCAGAAAGAGAGGGAGACAGATGATCGGAAGCCAGCTCCATGCTGACAGCAGAAAGCATGAAGTGGGGTTTAAACTCACAAACCACAAGATCAGGACCTGAGCCAAAGTCAGATGCTTAACTGACTGAGCCACCCAGGTGCCCCATTAGCAGAGGATCAACAGGTCTGACTTTTATGTGATGATCTGGGTGCTGTATTGAGAAAAGACTTTAGGAGGGTGGGAGTAGGTGCAAGTTATTTCAACAATCCTAGAAAGAGATGATGGAGACTTGGACCAAGTGGTAGCAGTGAGGAGAATGAAAAATGGTTGGACTCTGGATATATTTTTCAAGGTAGAATCAACAGGATTTCCAGAAAGATCAGAAGTGAAGTGTGAGAAAAAGAAGTAAGAATGTTCCCAAGGACAGAAGGAAAGAGTCGTCATTAACTGGGGGGGGACTTTAGAGACATCTGGAACTCAGAGCTGGCATACTGAGTTTGAGATGTGCACCATATATCTACTAGAGATGTTGAATTGGCAGTTAGATATATGGGTCTGAAGTTCATGGGAGAGGTCCAGGATGGGATATAACTTTAGGAAGTATTAACATACAGATGGTATTTAAGGCCATAAGACTGGATGAAATAACCCAAGAAAAAATACAGATAGAGAAGAACCAAACACTAGTCCCTGGGACACCCAACATTAAGAGAATAATTAGAAGAGGGACCATGAGTGGAGATTGAAAAGGAACAACCACTAAGGTTGAGAGAAAAACAAGAGAATATGGTACATTAGAAATCAAATAAAATAATGTTTCAGGGAGCCATCAATATGAATCTTCCCATTTGGGTTAAATGACCTTACGTTTCTGGACACAATGGACTGATTTAGAATGGTCACCTGACCTATCAGCAGGCTGGGGTTGCATGAATGACCTGTACAGTGGTCTGATTCTATTACTGCCTACCAGGGGTGGATAGGCATTAATTTGATGGTAACTGGTTGGACTGTAACTAATTGACCCAGACAACTATGGGGTAGAACACGATAGACACCTGGAGAAAAGGAAGTTGGAGAAGATGTGTTCACAGGCGCCTCATAATTCTGGAGGTATAGTATTCCAGGAAGTGCCTGCCAGGACAATGGTACACAGAATGAACCCCCTGGTCCAGCTCCTTATCATTTTCACATGTTGGTGGCACATTCTGGAAATGCATAGACTAGTGTAATAGTTTCCCAATGCATTTAACATAACTTTAGCCTCAAATTCAGTACTTTTTGGCTTCTGTCTACACTCTAGATCAATCATTTCATTTGAACAATTCAGAAGAAGGGCAGATCAGATACAACAGCCCAAAACGGGGAAAATCCAGGCACTGAAACATTCAGGAAGAAAGGCATGGGAAAGGTATGTTTGTATGGCTAGAATGGTGCATGGAGTAACATCGAGATAAGGCTAAAGAGGCAGGGGTCAGACTGTAAAGGCCTGAAATGCACCTCGGGCTGATGAGCCTGTCTTCGCTCTGTAGGTAATGGACAGCCACTGAAGATTCTTAAGGGGTTGGGTGTGTAATGCTTCTAGGCTTTCAACAGCAGAGAGCCTTTACCAGCCCAAGGCCTGAGAAGGAAAGAGAAGGGAGGAGATCCCCAAACTTGAGAGAGTGGCTGAATGGAGAGGTCCGCCTGACATGGTTGACTTGGTGGTTGCACACACTGCAGTCAAGATCTGAGGGGACACCAAAGAGAAGCAGTTGGGGGAACAAATACTTTGTTGGCACTTCCTCTGCACCCTTGCATCTCCTGTGGTGCCTCCCATGGACTGAACCCAATAGGAAGCCAGAGGGCAAATGAGTCTGCTAATGTAGCCCATATGTGCCAGAGTCCCAGGTGATGGAACAGAGTAGAGTGGGATGGGGATGAGCAACACAGAGAGGGAATGTTTCACCTCACAGCCATGCTCTTGGGAGAGGTATCTATGGCCAATGTGTGGGAAGGAAAAAAAAAAAAAAAAAAAAACAAGGAGAGAATTAAATGTGGGAGACCCTTGCTTTCCTGGTTCTGAATAGCTCTGTTTGCCAAGCACTAGATCTGTGGCAGGTTCAGATGAGTAGGCTTAAGGTTCGTTAGCCTTTCAATCAGGAAAGATAGAATATTGAAGCAGGTGAGTAGAATGCAGGACTCTTACCAATTGTGTATCAAAGCCACACTTCACAGATAAATGCCTAAGGGGCTCTCAAGTATAATTAATCTCAAACACAGCATGGAAGAATGTCAAACTCTTCAGCGATATGTGGGTGTGGACATAGAGGCTACCAGAAGCTGGGTAACAGAGGGAAGAAAGAAACAAGTTAGTAGCTCTAGGGTATAAACGAAGAATGACTTTCAAAACATGGGCACACCTTGCAATTCTGGAGAAGAGGGAGAACTGAGGAAAGGAAGAAATAAGGAATAAGGAATCATCTTCATGTGACTCAAGGGGAGAGAATGAGCAGAAACAGAGAAAAATGGGAGTAGCTTCAAGAAGTCACGCGTGGGAGGCCTCTATCTTCTCAGAGAAGCATGGAGCAGGTCTTGGGCTGAGAAGAAAGGTGGCGGTAAATGTTACAGTAATAGTTTAGGGGTGAAGTGAATAAAATTTTGTGCTAAGAAAGGTTAAATGTATTAATGAGCAGGGATACTGCAACATGTGTCTGCTCCTTAACACCAAAGGCTTAAGCACTAAATTCTGTGGTGGGGTGGTGTCTTTTTCTCCAAATAGTTCCCTCAAAGTCTCACAATTTTTTATTCTGTTCTGAAAGCATGGATTTCTAAATGATGGAATCGCATGGTTAGCAAGAGTTGACTACTTATAAATGAAATGATATTAGGAGCTGGAAGATTAACATCAAGTATAATTAATCTCAAATGAAAGAAACAATTATTAAACAGCAAGATTGTTAAAGGGTGTGGCAAATATATATTAAGATATCTTAACACTGATATGCCAGGAATCTCCACTTAACATGTCCTATCACAGTCTACCATTAGAAATAATACAGATGATGATGCGAAGGTCAACTTTAAAATTGGAAAGTACAGAAAGACTATATATATAGTCTTTTAAATTTTAAAGCTGATTATATAATATGCATGTATATATATGCACATATGTATGTCTTTGGTAATTTTAGTGATTTAGGAAATTAATCTCAAATAAAAATGATTTAAAATGCTTAAAAATTATGTTGTAAGTATATGTTGAGACAAGCATATTTAAAATAATTGATATGATAGAATCATAACATAGAAATCCTTACTTAAAATGTCAGATAGTCTACCAATTAGAAATAATACGTGTATTACTATGCAAAGATCAACGTTAAATTTTAAAAGTACCGTAAAACTATGTATCTTTGGTAATTTTAGTGATTAATGCTTTAATTAAGAGATGAGGTACATGCAGACATATGCAATAAACTGACATAATTCATCATATTGCAAAGAATAACATGATGAATGCATATGTATATTGTGAATTACACAACGCACATGCAAATCATATACTCATTATCACGCAGAGGCATTATTTTTCCTACGTTCCAAGTGCAGCAAATCTTCAAGTACTACTCAATCTACTGTATGACTATTTAGGAACAAAGTAGTTCAGTAGTTCACTGTCTTTTGTAGAATAATAATTTAAACTGAGAAACTCAAGTTAATGGAAACACAGAGCAGACATTTGTAGTGGCTACATCTTTGTGAGTTAAACTGGAAACCAGTCTCTGCAGTATTCATCCATTGTTCCACAGTGTCATTTTAAATAGAAGTCTAGGCACTGGAGATTTTAATAAGGTCCTTAAATAATCTGCCAAATTAATCTTTTTTTTTTTTTTTAATGTTGAACGGTGAATAGCAATGACTAGTTGAAAAAAAAAATAACAACACTGGTCCGGAAACTGTTTCTCAATGAAAGAATAATTACTTGAAAACACAACTCTTCTAAGGCTGATTTGTCTTTGAATGAGGTGTCCCAAAATGAAGACAATTTGAACATGAATACATTTGGTGCTTGGAAGTAGCCAGGAAACACTGATGTGGGCAGGCTTGGTAAGAGCAGACTCGTTCCCAACTCCTCAACAGAGGCAAAACTACTGATGATCGGCTCTAAAAGGACGGGCTTATTTATAGACAGCTACTTATCACATAGTCAGGTTAACCTTCTGAGTCCAATGCAACTTGGAGACCTGCTGTTAATTAGGCTTTTTGACTGAACTCAGTGGGAAACAAATATGCTTTTTGTTTTGTTTTAACATGCAAGTTAAAGGGTAGGAACAAAGTGCCCTTGAAACACAGGTAACAATGCATAGATGAACATGTTAATTAAGATAAACAGGGCAAAAATCAATTTTTCTGATCATTTTGAACTTTAATTCAGGTAAAAGGACTTCTGTTAGCAAGAAGACTACGAGGTGGTCCTAATTTATGGATGAGATTGAGTCAGCATATGTGAATCAGACAGAGAAGGTCTTTTAAAATTATCATATAATTCAATATGCATTATAATTCTCACTCTTAAATCAAATCTAAAGAAAAATATTTATAGGACCCACCATTGCGTGAATCAAATAGAATAGCTTCATGGATGACTTTTCCTCATCTGGGATAAGAAGATAATACCCTTATTAATATATTAACATTATGAAATTTTACAACATTTTAAAGATTTCTTTAAAATGAAAAGTCTATTTTACTTTTTAATTAAATCTATTTCCCAGAAAGGTCTTTAAGGCTCTACAAAGTACCTTGCATTTTCTTAATGCTGACAGTTCTTGAAACCACGCTTGAATGCTTTCTTTATCCTTTGGTGAACAATTGAAAGATCATATGCAAAAGACTGTGCTTTCTCTTTTTCTTGCCCTGTAATTAAGGCACTTTAATACATTTCCTCATAGTTGTTACAAGAGCAAACTATTCAGATTTATAGATTGAGACAATTTTGACTCCTGTGATTATATAAACACATAGGATATGAATTTTTCCTAATCAGGGATTTGAAAAAACAACAAAACTCCTTCAAATAAAATGATTAATCTCTGGAAGGTTCAATTGAAATGGGGCTTCCTATGTTGCCTTAATAAATGTAAATGACCTATAAAAATAGAAAAATACGTTTGGTTAACTATCCCTAGTACAAAGAGGGTAAAGGATAAATTCATATTTAGAACCCATTTTCTCCAAATCCATGTATATTTTAAGAGTTTGAGATCTTCAGGGTTTCTTTTGTTGTTGTTGTTTAAAAATAAAAATACTGCATACAAGTCTAAAGATAACCAAGTAAAAAACAGACTTTTAAAATCATAGAGGAATTAAGATTTTAAATGTACACATATTCTTTTTTCTGAACATAGATGCATCTAGAAAGTCATACATTTAGTTTGATATTCCTTAAGCTGGGAAACTATATTTGCAACTCAAGAAAAATGCTTTTGTAAATAATGATAAAAAACAAAGCTTAAAATAAAAGACTTACACATGCTTTTAAATTCATTTGTCAGGAGGAATACAGAACTGAAATTATATATTTACAACTTTTTTAAACAAACAAAAAGGGTTCTCAATGCCATTTAGAGCTACATACTTTTCCCAGCACAAAGAAGTATGCTAATAGGTTTCTGTCATATTTTGAATAAATCTGTAGAATTTCTTAGCCCTTTACTATATTGGAAGATACCAGATTTGCTAATGGGTTAAAATATCATAATTGGATTTGATCTTAGCCACTGGGACCACTGGGATGAGAGTTTTGTTTTTTGGTTTTTTTGGATAAACTTTGGAAATTGTTTTAAAAATTTTTCAGATTATCCCCCTCATGGTCTTAAAATTAAGACTGGCAGCAAGAAAGCATTAGATAATGTAAGATGTTATAATTTTATAACACTTTTGGACAAGATTGATCTAACAATTTCCCTATTTAGGTTTTTATTGGAAAAATTCTGAAATGTATAAAAAGCAGAGAACTCCCTCACTAAATATTCATCTTGCAGATCTTCTATTTCCTTTTTAAATTCTCTGTCAACTAATGTATTTATTTTGCTGAAATTTAAAAGAAACCCCAGGCTCCTAAATTGCTCCACCCCTACATGTTCTCTTTTGTATCTCTTTGGAAAACAAAACAAAACAAAACAAAAAAAAAGGACAATTTCTTATGTCCAATTTCTTATGGCTCTGTTATGCATAACAAAATTAACATTCATTTCTTGGTGTTAAGAATTCATACCAATCCATATTCAATTTTCAATGACTGTCTAAAAAATATTTTTTTTATGATCCATTTGATGGAATCGAGGCACAACAAGGTCAACTGCATTTGGCTATGATGTCTCAAGTTTCTCTTTCCTAGGGCAGCTTCTCCTTTCCCCATTTATTTTCATGACTTTGACTTGCTGAAGAAACTGCTCTGACTTCTTTTTAAATTAAACCTGGGGTGTCCCTGTTGAAGAAAGTACAAAACACAGCTGAGAAAGTGAAACCTGTCAAAATTTTCAAATGAATTTTTTGGCTTACAGAGAGGCAAAGGGTGGGGGAGGAGGGAACCCTGAGACACTTAGGGTTATTTAATGACCTGAATAATTTTGAAAAAGCCATTTAATAATTCTAGCCTTCGCACTAAAGAGTCTGAAACTGATCCTGCATAAAATGGGTGTTTTATAACATTACTTTGATATACTGGCAGTTTGTACAATAGTTTTTATTTAACAGTGTTAACATATTTATGCATAAACTAAATGACATCAAATAATCAAATAAATATCTAGCAATTCCAACTTATACTTTTCTTAGAATGTATAAAGAAAAACTGTTTTTTTTAAAATCAATCTGAGAAAGAAATACAAGCTGGCATGTCTCTTAACTTTTATTTTTAGCCCCATTCTCCCCCCCACCCTGCTTTTTTTTTTTTTAAAGGATCATTTAACCAGACAGGCAGGTTTTCATTAAATTTAATTTGTGTAGAGCTTAAATATTAAGTTGAGTTACTAGGATGGTAAACCAATTGATGGCTCTGTCTTTTAAAATCTAATGCTGTACTTTTTAAGGAGTGATATATAGAAAACTTAGAAGATTCTAAAATGCTCATAAAAATTACAAGTGTTAGAAAAGAGAAAGATGAAACTTTCATGTATCTCCGCGGTATTCATGCTAAACAAAAATGTAAATTAACATACAGAAGATCGACTTAGTCTTTCCTTGCAACAGCTTTAGCTAATAAAACTTCAAAAAGATCAGTGATGTACAGTTTTTGAAAATCCAAAATATGAATGACTTTAAATGGAACCAGATGAAGTGAACGACAGTAAAGTGATCGCAGATAAAACTACCAAACTCCCATGGAATAAATTCAAAAGGAAAAGGATGAAGGGCAATTAAGTACCTATTTTGACAATTCTTAGTGGTCAAGTTTTTAAAAGTATGACACAGGAACCTTAACCTATCTATATATGAGTGATAAATGAGGCATTTTGTGTCATTACATTCCCATAAATCACTTTCTTTAACTGCTGACGGCTTTTATCAGATCTAACCTTTTCAAGCTTCTATTAGAGTGCTAACATTTTCAACTTTGACACATGTGCAGTTTACAAATTCTGCAGCTGATTAACTCTGGACAGAAGCTCACTGGCATCATTGTCTTCAAGTTGGGTGAAAGCCTTAGGGTCTCAAAAACTCAGACACTTACATTACAGTACAAAAATCTCAATTAGAGTGAGGGGGTTGGCTCTCAGAGTTGCTAAGCGATTGTTTTCTGTTGGGAAACAAACACTAGTAAGACTTCATTTTTCATGAAACAGATGACCTAGGAAATACTAAGAATAAAAAAAGAAAAAACAGATTCAGAAAATCCCTGGATGGTAAGGGTTGATTTCTAATCAAAGACACTGGTTTGCCTTAATCAAAAATCAAAAAATACTTTCCAAAAATAATTGCTATGCTTCAGTTCTGACCTGGTCAAAACAAAGAAAACCCAAGATTAATACATTCATGGGGTGAGGACTACGACCACAAATAAAACATAATTTAAGTGAGGCTGTTATAATGGTGAAGCCATTTCAAAGTGAATTTTGTGGAGAGATAATGTATCAAACTAAAATATACAGTTTCAGTCTCCTGCAAATGTCAACATTCCATGTTAAAGTTTGTTTTGGATAATTCAATAGATCAAGATAAATTCATCCGAAAAGGATAAAATGAAAACTTCTCTTATTCTTCCTACCTTTAATACAGTTGTATTGAAATCATAAAGACAAAGCATGTAAAAGCTTATGCAATTTCTGTGCCAGCTACTGGTAAAACACCAAATCTCCATAGCATATCTTTTAAGCATAAGTTGGAATGAACTACTTATTACCAACGTGAAACATTCTAAACATGTATCACAAGATGAGGCTTTAAAATAATCAAAATATTTGCCTGTTAATAATGGAGAAATCAATAAGCCAAGTATATATAAGGTGAAATCTTCTTTAACAATGCAGAGAAGAGAAGATCAAGACTTGACAATATTTTTAATTTTAATGGTCTTAATTTCTTAGGAGAAGAGTCAAATACAACAGTCGAATTTGATAGTCCAAGGGTTTTGATGATTAACACAAGACTGTGTGGGTAGACAGTGTGTGTACGTCAATGTACTTATATAAATAGTACACACATAAATACATTTGAGTAGATGTGGGTTTGTTAAGACAAAGACATCATAGAAACGTCTTTAGAAAATATAATTGACACGGACATTGAAATAAAGCTGACGTTGACAAAAAAAATACTGTCTGTGGCAATAACAGCCCAGCAGAACAAATCCTGATACCGGTTGTTTGACCACCAGAAGCCTGCTACTTCAAATAGTATTAGTTTTGATAAGAACTACCAGCCATCAAGCCTAAATAATAAAACCTACAGAGACAGACTAATGGCACTAAAGTAAAAATGTTCACAGACAGCCTCCTGCGGCAGATTGCCTCTTGTTGATAAATGACAAATCTTAGAAAAATAGTGGGGGAAGGACAACTTTTCTAGCATCCAAACCCACACAGTCTCATAATGTCACCATCTAAGGCCTATCCATGACAAATTAAAAACTTCTTTATTTCACTAATAATGTCACTCATCACAGGAGCTGGGCAGTTACACTTTGACAATTCAGATGTAAATCCTGGGTTGCCTATGAGTATTCATGACAAAGGCATATTTATCATTTAAAACAAAAGGACATGACTTCTTGGTGTTCATATCAAAGACCAGTGATGGATGAGGCCATGCTAATCAAAAGACAGACTAGAAAGAACACAGATGTTTGCTACTTTGATTAAGAAAAGCCTATTCCCTCCCTTAAAACTTCCCCAATATGGTCATATCAAGTGGTTTTAAATATATAATTTTAAATAGATATATAAGAGTTTAAAATTTCCAGCTGTAGCTTCTACAGTATGTTTTCTCCCAGCTTCAAATTACAGAAGCAAAAAATAAAATAAAATAAAATAAAAAAGATCAAACTACTAGAGAGTAATATAGTATCTTCAGATGTAACCCAAAGAGGGATTTCCACAATTGATATTATCCTTCTCAAATATTATTTTCAATCCAGGAAATGAAGAGAAAGAAAGTCCATCATTCCAAACTTTTATAAATAGCACAACTGTGGGTTGAGATCAATGTTAGGAACTCTAAGGACAGCAAGGGTTAAGCCATTTTTGCCATATTTGTTTCTGACCGTAATGTCTTTGTTGTTTCAAATGCTCTTCAAGTTGAAAAGCATTTAAAAATGGCTGATGTCCATATTTTATTCAGGTTTACTTAAAACCTTAAACAATTAATTCTAGTGATTTTAGCATTTATCACCATTTTCGATGAGGCAGACCAAAAATAAGTGTGCCGTTAAAGGGGGAAAAAGATATTTAGGGCTGGCGCTATTGATAGCACTTCTTCCCATTCCACTGATGAAGAGCTATCATCAGGACTGGCTAATAGAAATCCAATTTACAAGGCCCTGCTCATTTGAGTGCCTTTCAAGATGCACAGGATTGGTAACCCTTCAGACCTGCAAACAAATGTCTGCTCTTTCAGGGCAGAACTATTTTAATGTTCCTGGGAAGTCATCAGTGCTAGGTCACCTTGAAGATGTGGATGATAGGGGTAGGGGTGGATAAAGCCTACTTGGTAACTGATCTGTGTCCTGACAATTTTCCTTGCTGCTTTTCAATCCCAGTGAAGCACACTTGTTGTTGATAAGCTTCGAACAGAGTGGCATATGACAAAAAACAAAAACAAAAACAAAAACACACAACACAATATAAACTCATGTAAGGGGGAGGAACTACTTATGCATGAAGAGAATACTTGGGTAGTCAGGTGCTACCAGGTGAAATGCTAGGCAGGCAGAAGTTTCCCCTTCTGGTAGGATCATCTTCCTCTCATGGTGATGAGCATATATATCAAAAGCACAGTGACTCGGTGTACCTATATCACCTATGCTTCTTGTCTGGAAATTCTGTGGCACATTAAATGTGCCACTGGTGTTAGGCCAGCCGCGGCATTCATTCCATTTTACACAACCGAGTTACATCCATACGTTTACCAATGTTGACTTTTCACCAGGTACAGCAACTATTTATATGCCCTCCTTATCATGGGGATGTCCACCGTTTTAAGTATATACCTGCTTCTCACCGAGGGAATTAAGGGTCGACTGTTTCAGAGGCCCCGACACTCAATATATTAACAGGTATTTATAGAATAACAAAAAATCTTTCACCTTTTGGCCCTTTTATGAAAAATTTACTCAATGCCTAATATATTTAATATTCAGTAGCATGTGAGAATAATTTTTATGCAACTCTGATAGTTAGAAAGATAGATAACTCAATTATTAGATCATCTATCAAAATATTCAGATGTATAAGAGGCTACTAAAAAGATTGATGACTGAGAAAGTCCACTGATTCTCTAGCCATCATATTCATGCATTTGGCCAGACAACATTTTTCGCTGCCTTCACAAGCAAGCTTCATTACCCATCACTCCACTGAAAAGAGTTTATTATGAGGCTGCCATCTTGGCAAGACTATTATTTAGATGATAAATGCTGAGGGAGAAAAAAAGTGTGTCTACTTTTTTTTTAAGAAAAAAGATGAGGTTTTCTGACAGATAAAACAAACAGCATCTACATTTCTAATTAACTTAAATTTGGCAGATACAAATATAGGTCAGTTAAAGCTATGATGTTATCTTCTGTCTGAATTTTACCCTTAATTTGTAAAATGTAAATTAACTAATTAGAAGAAAAACAGCATGATTAGTGACAAAATGCTTCAGCTGGGTCTTTGCTTCCTGACATTTATGATCAACTATAATGAATTATTGCTTTTTAAGATAATTGATAGAATATTTTTTTTCTTTCTCACCATAAGGAAAGAAATTTTACTAAGAATTTATAAAAGAAGTCCACGAGCCTGGCAAAACAACAGAACTTTGTGGCACACTTTCTGAGGAAAGGATACATATAGAATGTCCTAATATTATAAATAACTGGGTTAATTTATTCCTGTGTAGGTACCTAGGGGTGAATTAGGAGGAAAGAAGTGTGTAGACATTAAGTCACTAATAAACCCCGTAAAAAGACTTTCAAAACTTAACCCTTTCCCTGTCATTTCAAATGGATTTGCTGTGTCCTCAAGCAATTAGTGAGAGGTGTGTGTGTGTGTGTGTATGCATGCACCTGTGTGTGCATGCACCTGTATGCTGCATTGTGGGGTTCAAATGTTACACGGAGAATGGTTAAGAAAAGAGAAAAGGATTTGGCTACTTGAGTTTCAGCAGAAAACCTGTCACTGTTAACCAGAATTAATCCATGTAATAGTTAAGGAGAAAGAGGTTTTCAACTATTCCTCTGTAGATAAAGACTCCACAGTGAGAAGTACATCTGCAGTGTCAGATCTAGGTGTCAACGAAAACTTACATAAAATCCTGAGAGGTAAGGTCTGTGGAGGTGGCCACGCTTCAGAGTATGGAGTGTGTGTGACCAGGGCCTGGACAGGCAGAGCAGGGTCCGGGCTGTCAGTTCTCATAGCACACAAACTTAGAGGTCTAATCTGAATACGGAATACCAGGAAATTGGAGCTGAAGCCTGTGGAATCCTAGAAAGGAGCTAAAAGTGCTTTGTCAGTCCGAGCATTGGCTTCCAGTGACATGACAACATTCAAAAGGGCAGAGAAAATCGAGAAACAGTTCAAACAAAGATGCAGGATGATGCTCGGGGAGCTACTGGGAAGTTCAGGTATTATGTGAAATAAGTGAATAAACAACAAAGTACTTCAAAATTCAGTCCTGATTTTAGGTTATGTCACTACAATATGTACCTCAGACCGAAGTATCTTAATTTCAGTTAGCAGACAGTTAATCACACTTGGAAAGGATTTGACTAAAATACTGGAATAGTTCTTTTTCTCCAATATTATGGAATATACAAAAAACCTTCCACAATTTGCAGGGTGAGGTTTAAATGCTAGGAGGATATTATTACACTTGTTTTATATTTACTAGTTGTGGAGACAGTAAGAAAACTTTTCTGAATAGCTGCTCCCGATGAAAAGCAGTTAGCTTATTACTTTTATGTTTTAGAAATCCATTAATGGTAAACATTTTTGTCTTTCCATCCTCATCCCCACACCACCGTCATGTTGCATTAAGAAATAATATGGGTAACTAGTCAAAGCTCCACTTCATAGTATATAAATCTAACACGGAACATATTTATACGTCACAGAAAATTCTCTTGACAGCTCTCTGGCCCCCACCTAAGTCTTCAACCTCTTAACACATGGTATTACCTATGAGGTGACTACTTCAAAAGATATCTAAGATTTACCTCTATGTACATTCATTTTGCACTTTGGAGGGAGTCCTCAAACATTCGAACTCCAATCAATGGTTTCTATCATAAAGATAAAGACAGACTGTAAAACATTTTACAGCATAGAGACCTCCTCATTGGTTTGGTCTATTTCAAGGATTTAACAATCTTCGTTCACGTTTATCATTTTGAAAAATGCATTTAATTTCTTCGAATTAAAAGCATTAAGAGCTCCAACTAAGATTTTTGGCTTGATAGTAATGGGTGAAGAGCGACTAGAGAAATTTAAAAAGCAATCATTTATGTTCATCTAAATACTGAAATATTTCTGTACTGAAGGCAGCATTTCACGTTCATCTGTGGTGGAGGAGAAAGGCAGAGAGAGCAACGCAGTGAATGTCAGGTACCCTGACTGGACCTGGGTCCTCAGTACTGCAGGAAGGTCAGATCTTTTCAGCATTGTCTCGGTGTGTCAAAATATGTCAGCAAACATCACACCACAGGAAGAAGAATGAGCTCTTAGCTCCTTACACCAATGGCGCTCTGGACGTAGGGTATGCACGAGCGGTTTTCCCAGCTGCTTGACAAATGCAACTCCCAAGGTTTCTTTCGAGTGTGACCGTTAAAAAAAAAGCCCTAGGTTTTTACATTTTGGCACACAACTCTTCTTAACCTGTATAATTCATGATGGAAACTAATGTCAGGTTAACTATCAATACTCCAAATAATCAGATTCAAGGCAACTAAACTTACTGTGTAAATGGTTACATGCGAGAGATGACGGTTGGGAGTCCATAAATTTAGAAACAATTTTATTCATTAGAAGAGTGATAACTTACTGTTCATCAATTCTCTAAGCTTTATTATGGATGTCATTATATCACAGTTGTCTTCTTTCCCTGCCCAGGCATTTCTCTACACTCCTCCGTGAGAACCCACTGTGCCTATTTTACTGTGGGTGATCCCCAAATCCTATCTATCTCTGATCCATCACTTGAACACAACCCAGTTGCCTCTGGACACCTCTGAACATCCCGACTGAAGTTACTGCTAACCTGGATCATTTTCCACTCTCAATTCTTTAACAGTGTCGTTATTCTCTGCACAACCAATATCAAAACCTCAAAGTTATCTTTGTATTATACCTCTCAATACAACATTTAGTTACTTGCCAAATTCTGTAAATTCTATCTTTATCATCTGTGTAGGTCTGCATAGTCTCCTTCCATTCCCACCCACCATTATAATTTGGGAATTAATGGATTATTTCAATAGGGACAACTGTGTTAGCAATTGTGTTTCTACCTCCACCTTCTAGTTTCTGTCTACTCTAAGCAATGTTAGGAGAGCATCCATTGTAAAATTAGGTCCTTATCATGCTACACGTCTATTAAAACATCTCCCCTGGTCTTCCAGCTCTGTAACCTTGATCTGGACACTTAAACTCTCTGTGCCTCACCTTCCTCATATGAAATGGGGATAAAATACTAGTATCTCTCTCACAGGATTCTTATGCAGACCAAAGTGGATAGATAATATATGCAAGTGCTTAAGCCAGTGCCTTGAACATAGCTGGTGCTCAGTGTTAGCTATCTATGTGATGCATGTACCTGCTTTGTTTCCCTATTAGATTGAATTAAACTCCTTGAAGGCAAGGTTAAGCTTTATCTTTGTGTACTCTGAATGTATGAAATGTTGTCTCTATATAAAGGAACTCAATACATATCTACTGAACTAGTCATATACCTACACTACTATTGATGGGCCATTTTGCTATTATATTTTGCGTTAGGAATACGTAGTAGTAGAAATAGTCATTTTACATTAAAATAATTAAAGACAGCTGGAGCTGATCAAAATTTTGGTCCAGTGCCAAATCAGTATGGTTTTATACACCTGGCAGAGGCACACAACCAATAACTTCATTTTTGTCAGCTTCATAGTCAATATAGAGTGCTAGGTAAGTATCACAGCTGAAGTTACCCAGGATGATGATGATAGACTCTTATCTACATAACTTGATGAGCTTTATGAATTAAAAACACCCTTTTTGCTAAATAAAGAAATTTTGCATTAATTTTGAATTTATGATCACTTGGAATGAGCTATCAGGGATGTTACAGGACTAAATTTAAAATGTGTAGGTGGCGGTGGTTCGCAAAGCTGCCAGAGATAAAAGGGAAGAAAATGGCAAAGAGGAATATATAAGAAGTAGGAAGGGGTTAACAAGATTGTTAACCTTGCTGGCAGAGTCCCTGCAAGAAAATAACGGTGAACAAAATGGCAAATATCTCGATATTACTGATTCAGGTATGTAGGAAAGGGAGCAAACAAGAGAATGGAATTCATAAATCATAAGTAGGCTAAGAATGTAAAAGAGAAAGCAAGAAAACATAAGAAAATCTAAATTGCTTGTGTTAAATGGAATAAATGAATAAATGGAATTCGTAGTAGGAGTTCAGTTTTTACGAGAATATGACTTCCAGGGTCAATTAGGAACTAGAAGGAAAGGATGTTTACCATTGCTATTATGTATCCACATAGGATTTTGTTTTATGAGAAGAAGAGTATGAGACATGCAAATTCTATTCATGGCTCATTTTCCATATTCCACATGTATAAGAGGAGAAAGAGCAAGGGCAAACTAGGGCACCACAGATTCATCACCTGTAAGTCACCCATCCCAGGAGATTCTTGAATGATACCAAACTGCAAAAGATGCTCAGAAATGGGAAAATGTATCTCTTCAAAGCAGAGGGAGAGAAAAGCAAGAGAAATGGCGTAACTTCTACCTCAGCAGAAGATGGCCAGCTTTATGTCAATCCAAGTAGCAGCAGAACCCCTTGGTAAGTGCTATCGAAAGATGATTGAAGGAGGGTGTCTTCTAAAAACCATACACTTACTATCCAATCTTTGGCCTTGACCATACTAACGCCTTTCCCTTTGTTGGGCAAAAAGTAGTGACTTAAAATCCCATTTCAACTCAAAGGATCCTGGGAGAAAGAGATCTAGAAGTCTGTTTGAGAGAGAGAGAGAGAGAGCGCAAAAGAAAGAAACCTGAAGGTGTGCACAATCCTCTCCCATAAATTATTCTATTCATTGTTGATGCTTAAGAAAATGTGTTTATGATAACAATGAAATCTATAACTTAAGTAGCAAATAAGATTACAAGGTTAACACTGAACAAGATAAACTGTTTACAGTATGTTAAACTAGATGTTAAAAACCATAATTGAGAGACATCGACTTAGAGCCGAGATGGGGCAACAGGGACTGGATTTATCTTCCTGATGGAAATAATGAAACAAACAAAGAAAATAGATGATGACAGATATCAAGCAAAGAGGGACAAGGATCCCTGAGTGATGGGAAACAAGCCCTTTGCCCCAGCCTACTTCCTGGAGAGAGTTTTCAGACTCCAGTGTGAGGACAAAAAACTTCAATGAGGGCAAAAAATCTAGGTGAGGCTCAGTGGGTCTGAGTTGAGGAGACAGAGCTGGAAGAATGGGAAGACCAGGCAGCTGGAGTCTGCAGGACAGAATGCCAGCAGGAGAGAGCTGCAGAGAGAGAGAATTCCAGAGACTATCTCTAGGTCTCCCTTGAGTAAACACAGAATATCGATCAGGGCATGTATGACTTGAACAATACTATCATCAATTTGACCTAACTGCCATTTACAGAACAGTCCACTCACAACAGAACTTACAAGTGGACAAGGAACACTTAGCAAGGTGACCACAGTCTAGGCCATAAAACAAATCTCAATAAATTTAAAAGGGTACAAGTTTGCTTCTGACCTCAGGGGAATTACATTAGAGACCAATAACAGGAAGCTATATGAAAAATTTCCAAATATTTATGAACAATATAGTATACACCTAAATAGCCTGTGAATCAGAGAAGAAATGAAAAAGAAAATTTAGAAAGTATTTGGAACAAAATAAATATGAAAACCCGACATAAAATTTTGTGGAATACAGCTATAGCAGTTCTTTGAGGTCAATTTACAGTACTAAATTGCCTGTCTTAGAAAAAAAGAATGGTTTCGAGTTAATAAACTCTGTCTTCCACCTTAAGAAACCAGGAAACGAAGAGAAACTGAAACTGAAACTTTTATTTTTTTTATTGTTTTATTTTTATTAAAAAAAACTTTTTTTATGTCTTTATTTTTTTATTTTTGAGAGAGAGAGACAGAGAGTGAATGGGGGAGGGGCAGAGAGAGAGGGTGACACAGAATCTGAAGCAGGCTCCAGGCTCTGAGCTGTCAGCACAGAGCTCGATGTGGGGCTAGAACCCACAGACTGTGAGATCACGACCTGAGCTGAAGTCGGACACTCAACCGACTGAGCCACCCAGGTGCCCCTGAAACTCTTTTAAATAAAAGAAAAAAATACAGAGAGCAGTAATCAATGAAAGAGAAAAAGGAAATAGTAAAAATCAATAAAACTAAAAATTGGTTCTTTCAGAAGACCATAAAATTGATAAACCTCTAGGAAGACTGATCTGGAAAGAAGATACAATTCCAATATCAGGAATGAAAAAGTGGATATCACTACAAATTCGACAGTTATTAAAAGAAAAAGGAAAATATTCTGAATAAGCTTATCCCAACACATTGTACAACTTAGATGAAATGAACAAATTCTTTGAAAGACAAAGTACCAAAGTTCATTCAAAAAAACAAAGGAACAAAAAAACCAGCCTGAATCATCCCTACATCTATTAAACAAGTCAATTTTGTAGTTAAAAAACCTTCCAACAACAAGAACAACACACAGACACAGATGGTTTGACTAGGAAATTTGACCTAACAGTTAAGAAAGAAATAATAACAAATCTACACAAACTTTTCCAGAAAATTGAAAAGGAAAGGATACTTTCTAACTCACACTATGAGCCAGCATTACTCTAATACAAAAATGAGACAAAGACTTTAACAAGAAAAATAAACCACAGACCAGTATCATTCATAAATGTAAATGAAAAAAAATCTTGACACATCTTCAACAAATCAAATCCAACAAAATATAAAAAGGATATATTTATCCTTTTTTGTTGTTTCATAACCAAGTGTAGTTTATCTTAGGAATGCAAGGTTGGTGTAACATTCAGGAATCAACCACTATAATTAACCATTTTAAACTGATTTAAAAAATCCATATGACCATCTTAGAAAATATCCATATGACCATCTTACTTGATGCAGAAAAACACTGGACAAAATCCAACATCCATTTTTGATAAAATCTCTTAGCAAGCTAAAAATAGTAAGAAGTTTCCTTGACCTAATAAAGAAAATCTACAAAAATGGACAGCTAACATTATCCTTAACGGTGGAAGACTGAATGCCTTTTCCCCAAGATCAGGAGCAAGGCAACGCATGCTCTCTACCACTAGTTACCTTTGTATAGGTGACTCTTGCTAGTGCAGTTTAAAAAAAGCACCTAAATGGAAAAAAAAGTGAAATTGTCTTTATTTACAATTGACACGGATGTCTATGTAGAAAATCCTCTGGTATCTACCAAAAAAGTAAAGTATTAAAATGACTTCTACTAAGTTGTAGGATATAAGATCAACATACAAAATCAACTGTATTCCTCTTTAGTAACAATGAACAATTGGGAGATTGAAATGAAAACTATCACTTCTAATAGCATCAAGAAATATGAAATACATATGGATCAATATAATGAAAATGTGAGAGGTTTATACACTGAAAACTATAGGGCATTTTTGAGAAAAATATTAAAAGACCTAAATAAATGGGAGAGATACCAAGATCATTGATCAGAAGACTCAATATTATTAAGCTATAACTTCTTCCCAAATGGACCTATGAGTTCAATGTAATCTCAATCAGAATCCTAGTAGACTTTTTGTTGGGGGAATTATAAGCTGATTCTAAAATTTATATGGTAATGCAAAGGAACTAGAATAGACAAAAATAACTTTGAAAATAAAAAATAAAGTTGGAGGACCTACATAGTTTCCCAAATATAATGCTATAGTAATCAAGATAGTATACAATTGGTACAGACACACTGATCAATGGAACAAAATAGAGAATTCAGAAAAAGGCTTACAATAAATGATCAATTGATTTTTGACAAATGTGCAAAGGCTATTTAGTTGAGAATGGATAGTCTTTACAACAAACAGTTCTGAAACAATTAGATATCCATATGCTACAAGATGAACTTTGATCCATGTATCACACCATATATAAAAATTAACTGAAGATGGATGCTAGACCTAAATATAAATCTAAAAAAAAAATTTAGGAAAAAAAGGGGAAAATATTTGTGATTTCTTTATCTTTTATTTTATATTTTTTAAAAGACCTTTTTTTTTAAATTTTATGTATTCTCTTTACCCAATGTGGGGCTTGAACTTACAACCCCGAGATCAAGAGTCACATCTACCACCAGCTGAGCCAGCCAGGCGTCCCTGTGAATTCTTCAGATCTTTGCATCTTTAAAATTTTCTCGATATAACATCAAAGGCATAGTCCAAAAAAGAAAAATTGGTAAACTGGACGTAATTAAAATTAAATTGAAAGGCACTGTTAAGAAAATGAAAAGATAAGCCCCAGACCAGGAGACAATACTTCATATCTGATCACACATCTGATAAAAGACTTATACCCAGAATATTTTTTTTTAACTACCAAAACACAGTAAGAAAACAACTTGAAAAATTAGCCAAAGACTTGAACAGACATTTCCCCAAAGAAGAAAGGAAGCAAATAAGCATGCAGGAAGATTTTCAATATTACTCATTACAGAAATGCAAATTAAGGTCACACTGAGGCACTACTGCACAACTCTCAGATAGCCTGAAGTTAAAAAGGCTGAACAGACCAAGTGATGGGGAAGCTGAGGAACACCTGGAACTATCATAAACTGCTGGTAGGATTGTAAAATGGTATAGCCAATTTTGAAAACAGTTTAATTATTTTGTAAAAAGGTAAAAACATATACTTACTGTATGCCCCAACCATTTCATTCCTAGGTATTTGGCTAAGAGCCATGAAACCATACAAATATTTTTACATAACTATTCAAAGGAGCTTTATTACTAATAGCTAGAACTAGAAACAACTTAAATGTCAGTCAACAGGTGAATAGACAAATAGTGGTAGAGCTATGCAAGTGAATACTTCTCAACAACAACAACAAAAAGGCCCAACAAAGAGAACACACTGTTATGATTCCATTTACAGAAAACACTAGAAAATGCAAAGTAATCTATAATGAAGAAATCAGAATAGTGGTTGCCTGGGTGCAGAGAGAAGTGAAGGGATTGAGAGAGAGGATTCTCAAGGGGCACATGGAACTTTTGGGGTGGTAGGTAGGTATGCTCCATATCCCTACCATGGTGATAATTTTATGAATGTATATACACAGTGTCAACACTTGTCAAATTGTACACTTTAAATATATGCAGTTTACATGTCAATTGTATCTCCACATAGCTATTTTTAAAACTTATTTATTAAAATAGACTTACTTTTTATGTGCAACAACTGCAATTCAGAAAACAAACAAACAAACCATGAACTCCATTTAAAATAAAAACATGTATTTCAAATGTTCCACAGTCCACTTCTCTTCTGGATTCAGACTGGTCTTCAGACAGTTCAGTCAGAATTTGTGAATCTGAACCATATACAAAATGACTTCACTAATTCAGCGGGCTTCAAATCTGATAACTTAGGGGTTAATTATATTCTGGTGTACTGGTATATATGACAGGCTTTTATTTTTTATTTAATATTTTTTTAACGTTTACTTATTTTTGAGAGAGAGAGAGAGACAGACAGACAGACAGACCACAGTGGGAGAGGAGCAGAGAAGAGAGGAAGACACAGAATGTGAAGCAGGCTCCAAGTTCCGAGCTATCAGCAGAGAGCCCCACATGGGGCTCAAACCCACAAACCGTGAGATCATGACCTGAGCCAAAGTTGGATGCTCAACCGAGCCCCCCAGGTGCCCGACAGGGTTTTATAATAATCCTACAGATACATATTTTGAATACAGAATAAGGGCTCTTGAGAAAGCAATGGAGAACACGTGGCCCATTTTTCTCAAACCTCATGAAATTAAATAATCTAAACCACATATGCTGGAGAGCTTTTTAGTTTAGCTCTGCAAACCCATTAACTGACTAACGTATCCTCTACTAACAGATTTATCACCAGGACTCACAGGAAACTGCCTGGTGGAGCAGAAAGCGCCCAGGTATGAATTCAGAGGGGGATCTGGGTTCAGGTGCTGTCCCTGTGGTTTACTGCCTCAGGTCTTACTTATCGATAAGCCTTACTATAAGCTACTCAAAAGCTGAGGTTGGGTCCCTACTGACTGACGCAGTGCCTGTGAAGTGTTTGCTGACCTGAACCTTCATTCCTTCATAAAGCTTTATTTTTCTTATCAAGACTGTTTGAAAGCAGACAGGCTACGAATGCAAGGGCTGGCTGGCAAATCAAGGCTAGGTAAAGAACATGCCATCAGTGCTGCGTGTAGATTAGCACGATCACCTCAAGTTTCCAAAGGAAAAGAAAAATTCTCAAGGTCCAGGCTCCACCCAGCATCACTTAACTCAGTCTCCAGGCCCACATGAGTATTTTAAAATGCCCCTCATGTGATTTCAATACACGGTGACGTTTGAGAATCACTGACCTAGATCCTCGAGCCATTTTAGCATCAGTTTCAACGTACTCTCCAATATTCTAGAATGAGTCTCAGAAATGGAGTCTGTATTCTTGGGCCCCTGACTCTATCCGTGCTCCTGAGTCACTCCCTATTGGCAACATCTCTATTATTCTTCCCTCACTCTCTCCGGATGACCATAATGGCTGTGTTTCCATCCTTGGAATGACCACCCAATCATTTGCTTGTGAGTTTGGTGTGGGGTAAGTTTTCTGAACCACATGTGACTCATATTAATTCTATCATAGTGGGTCAGCAGGAAGAGTCATCCTTTCAACAATTTTTTGGTACCCTGATTTTGGAAAACTGGTCCATATGCTCTCTCTATACATACCCCCCACCAAAAAAATCTTGTGCATGCTTGAAGACTGTAACCAGATAGATATCTTTCTGAAAAAACCATAATTCATTGATATTTCCTTATATGTCTATTTCCTTTCTCTTTAGTCCTTCAACCCATTCCAGTTTTTTTTTTTTTTAAACAACAGTCTCTTTATTGCAAGTATCACTTTAAAAGCCTCAGGAACATTTCTATTCCTTATTCAGTTTCGTATTCAAAGTCACCATTGAAAACAACAAGAGCAGCAAATATAAATTCCTCAGTGGGGGAAAATTTTTATTGCCCATTCCAGATACAGAAAAAGAGGTGATGAGAAATCATTCTTATAAAAGTCCTATATACACAAAAGACACTTCCTTCGTCCTTTTGAAACATTTCAAGGTTTCTCCAGCTAATAACAGTGTCAAGTATTTGTGTGGAACAACGGAACATCGATATCTCACAACCATCTCCACTATAAGAGATGGAAAAGCAAATTATTATATTTTACCTTTAGAGAAGCCCGCTTCAGTGCATTTGCTAATTATTAGTCAATCTGTCTCTTGTTGTCGCTGATGACTACTTGTTAGTATACGGCAGCAGCGCCTTCCGAGGCTGCTGTAATTGAAGGTTTGCAAGAGCTTCTATGGCTGAGACACATACTCCAACTTAAGACAGATGTGCTCAGCCTTATTTTTAACAAGACTGAAATAACTGGAAATCTGTGATTTGGCTAATTGCAGGCTTCCTGGAAGTATCTTAGTACAGGAAAAACTTTGGCCCTCCTCTGAAAAACACCTTCCTTAACTCTAATGGTGTGCCAGCTCCCTTCGAAATGCCTCACCTCTCATGGTAGCACAGACCAGAGAAAGCAATCGCTAAACCATTGAGTAAGTAACCAATCTTTAAAATATACTTAGAGGTAAGAGCTGCAGTCAGATCAATTCTTGTGGCAGAAGGTATTAGCTTAGCATTGCCTCCAGAAGAGTAGACTCTCTGGAGCCAAAGGTTCAAGACTCTAACATATGGAACTCAGCTCTTAGTCTTTTCAGTGACACAGAAATGTGATCAAGACTATATGACCTCTGGTGCTCAGTTCTCCTCATATCCTAACACCAGTACAGGAAATGACTTTGGAAGATTCATGGATTTGCTTCCTTTGATACTGCTCTTTAGAATCCTTTAAGAAGGATCCATGGCCTGGCCCAGAACTTGAGAGGATTCTGCTCTGGAACCCTCTGGTTATATCCTAACCCATGTGGGTAAGGAAGGAGTTTTCAGGACCAAGGGGACATCCCTCTCTTGATGTCTATTCCCCACATCTCTTTCTAGGCCACACTTCATGGACCAGGGACCTGAGGACTTCCTGATCAATTAGCCATGAGACCGACCCCAACGCCTGCAGTGCCCCCTCTCTCTGGTTCATCTGCTTGTTAAGGTGGAAGACCACCAGAGTGGTCTGCCCCGAAAGATGGCCAAGGGCAGTGGTTTGTGGGAACGTGCATGGCACTGGATGTGCAGAATGCAGTGTGCTTGACAGCTTCCCACAGGCAGGATTGGGCCACAGGTAGGAAAACAAGAGAGGTGAGCTATGCAGCAGGACTACCAATCCCGCCACCACCAAATGCAGTCTGGATCTCCCAGGAGGCTGGGAATTCTTAATGCAAATCTGAACTTCCAGAACTTCCTGTAGGATAAAATATACTTTATTGTTTTTATTGTTTGTTAACTTGATATACAACCTTAAATACTGAGGCTTGTGGCCTACAGGGCCCCATATGGACTCTTGCCCCGAGCCACTGGAATGTCAGGGTGGCCCCGAGTTTTTTTTTTTTTTTTTTTAAAAAAGCTTTTCCAGGCTTTTCAGATGTATAGACTTTTTCTCAGTCCTTAGAGTGGCATTCTCAAAGAAAAAAAAAATTGTGCCCTATTGTGTAATGTCACAGTGTCTGACAATCCCTAATGGAGGATTCAAAATGTTGTTGTCTGGCATGCATCAAAAAATTCACCCATATATTCATTTATTCAAATAAATATCTACTGACCACCTACTGTCACTACCACCAGCCAGGCATTCCACCAGCTTTTGGGCATTTTGATGACAGATAAAACATAGAGAGAAGATGAAACTCAATATTAACTGGAGGAAGGTGACAAGTAAACAAAAAATTACAATAGTTGACACAAGCTAGGAACTTATTAGCAGAATGCAGGGTGGGTACTAAACCCAACCCTGGAATGCAGGAAGGTTTACCAAAGACATGTTGGCCAAGCTGAGTAGCTGAGGAGTTTATCTGGCAGAGAAAGTAAATAAAAATGTCTACTCGGAACACTTTTAAATTCCATCAGACAGTGATATACAGGAAAAAGAGACACAGGGGAATGAATATTGGTTGACCACTAGGCACTTCGAAAGTGCCATATGTGTGGGGCGCCTGGGTGGCTCAGTGGGTTAAGCTTCCGACTTCAGCTCAGGTCATGATCTCAACAATTTGTGAGTTCGAGCCCCATGTCGGGGACTGTGCTGACAGCCTGCAGCTTGATTCAGATTCTGTTGTCTCCCTCTCTCTCTGCACATCCCTCACTAGTTCAGAACTCTCCCAGAGTTCTCTCAAAAATAAATAAAAACATTAAAAAATTTTTTAAAGAAGCCCCATATGTATATTAACTAACTGGTCTTCATGACAACATGGTCAAGATGGTATTATTGACACCATTTTATTGGAGAAAACAAAGACTCAGGAGAGTTAAGCAAGTTGTTTCTAGTCATGCGACTGGAAAGTGGCATAGCCTGGATTCAAACTCAAGTACAGGAGAGATGCCTTCCATCGTTTCAAGGATCACTCAACTGGAAAATCATGTTGAAACAAAACCTGGACTTGTTCTTGCCAGTCAGTAAGTTTTGATCCTCTTTGAGAGAAATAAAGAGGGAATATATGCAAAGTGCGCTGTAGTTTTTAATCGATGCCACTGGTGAAAGTGTGCCAGAGTGTGCCCATAATGGCAGATGGCAGGGCTAAACTGGCGGTTGAGATTTCCACCTTCTTGATCAGTAGTTGTTGGGCACTGTTCATGTGCTGCCTTAGCTGCTGGCGGGCCTTCACTATTTAGGGTCACTTAAAATTTTCCTTCAGACGGGACCCACTTTATCTCCAAACACTAA
Organism: Cryptoprocta ferox; assembly: GCA_028646485.1. NCBI lineage: Eukaryota > Metazoa > Chordata > Mammalia > Carnivora > Eupleridae > Cryptoprocta > Cryptoprocta ferox. The sequence goes on along the minus strand of CM053560.1, from coordinate 75,951,432 downwards.
AAGTGAGCACAGGGTGTCTGCTCCTACTTCTCTGAAAGGCCACATGTATATTCAGAACCCATGCATGTAATTTGGACTCAGATTATAGAACTGGTTTCCTTTTTTTTTTTAACCTGTCACCACCAGAATATGAAAATAGACTTAGTAATACCAGCCAAATTGTCAAAGAAGTCACTTTTTAACTACACAAGTAGAACAGAAACGTTACTGGGGTATTGATTGCATAAAGAAATATGGTTTTTATACAATTTATATTTATAGCCCTATGTGCATGGGATATATGTGTGTGTGTGTGTGTGTACGCGCGCGTGTATGTAAATACACATGTATTTTCTTTTTTTTACATTAAAAAAAATTTTTTTTAATGTTTATTTTTGAGAGAGAGAGGGGGTGAGAACGCACAAGTGAGGGAGGGGCACAGTGAGGGGGACAGAGGATCCAAAGTGGACACTGTGCTGACAGCAGAGAAAGCCCGATGCGGGGCTCGAACTCACCAACTGTGAGATCATGACCTGAGCTGAAGTTGTATGCTTAACCAACTGAACAACCCAGGCACCCAATATGAATGTATTTACTATACAACTGTATATATAGCCTTCTAGAATATGGCTGCATTATGGTCCAAATGCTGCTTCTCAGAGGCCTTCTTTATTTCCTTAAACTCCACAGAAGTAGAGACTGTACTGTTTGAGGAGTTATTTAATCAAGGTCATACCTGGAATAGGGGCCTGCTCATGGAAGAGGCACCTTATGTTCTGGACTCAATATCTTTGGCTTTAGGGAAGGTGATGGCATTGCGAAATGTAAATTTTTCTGAGGTTAATTAAACCAGGGGAAATTCTTGAATCTTTGATTACAAAGGAATGAGGGGCACACTGCATGTAGCAATACAAAAGGAAAAGCTCTTTAATAAAGGCTTGTTGTATTCAAACAAATTGATGCTTATATAAATGTTTATTCTTTCACTCAGAAAGGGGTAAATATTAGGAAGAAAAGTCCAACTAAGTGAGGAGGGAGAGATGACTGAGGTGAGGCCTTTCTGACTGAGTGGTCAGGGAAGGCTTCCCCAAGGAGGGGGAATGTGAGCCGACACCTGAATGG
>CM053560.1:75914128-75950231 GCA_028646485.1 Cryptoprocta ferox | reverse complement strand
GAAGGTATGGAGACTAGTTTGGAAGCTCCAGCAACACGCCAAGAGGTGATGACAGACAGTGAGGTGATGCCAAGTAAGAAGGTGATACTGAGGCATGATTTGAGATATGGCAAAGATGCAGCTGAGGACTTTTGGGTAGGCTGGTAATGGGTTAGGTTTTTGGTTTGAGCAACTTGGGCAAATTGTGGTGCCATTAGTTATCTTGGGAGGAACTGGGGGAAGCAACAGGCCTGAGAAGGAAAGTCAAGCGTTTAATGTTAGACATGTTAAGTCTGAAATAACCATTAGACGTCCAAGAGGAGACATGAGTAGACAGCTGCATAGACAAATTTATACTCAGATGAAATATTAGGGCTGGGAGTAAGAATTAGGAGATACTATTATAGAGATGGTATATAAAACCATAGTCTCTGATGAGATCTCCAAGGGAGCACCCAGGAGTGGATGTAGAGAGCAAAGGGAAGAGGGGTGAGCACTGAGTTCCTGGGCCCTCCTGTGCGGAGCTGGGTGGAGGAAAGCAGACAGAGTATGCTGCTGGGATGGCAGGAAACAACCCACTAGAGTACCTCTGGGAAGTCAAGAGAAGACGTTTTAATAAAGAGAGAGGGTATGATCAATGTTGTCAAAAGTTGCTGAAAGAATGAGCAAGAATAGCAACTTACATAAAAAAGAAAACTCTTTTAGAAACATTAAGCTACAAATTAAGGGCTCTGTAATTATTTATGTGAGAAAATGGGTTTATACAAGGTCACAATTCTACAAATATTAATTTAACAGTCATTATAAAATTGACGTTTAATCTAAAAATAGTGTGACAGGGACACTGGGTGGCTCAGTCAGTTAAGCTTCAGACTCTTGATTTCTGCCCAGGTCATGAACTCGTGGTTCCATGGGATCAAGCCCCACCTTGGGCTCCGTGCTGAGCATGGAGCCTGATTGGGATTCTGTCTCCCTCTCCCTCTCCCTCTCTCTGCCTCTCCCTGGCTTGTACAAGCTCTCTCCCCTGTCTCAAAATTGATAAATAAATACATAAATACAAAACAATTTGATAACAGTGACAATTTGATAACAGTGTGTATGTTAACTAGAGGCTTGTCATACAAATAAAGCAATTAATCCAAATGCCAACCAACCAATAGCCTCCTTGAAAGGCTACCTACAGGCGGGAGAGATGATTTTCTCCACTTTCAACAATGTCAGCAACTACTATGTGAGTTGAGGCCAGATGTGAAGAGTAGGATTCCAAACTTTGATAAATGGGGTAAGTTCTCCTGTCAAAATGCCCTATCACTGGTAAGTTTGTGTCACTATTATAATCAAAATTTTATATCCAAGTCAATGCCTCTGTGTTCCATTTTGGGTGTCACCACTACTTCCATTTCTTGGCCTCTCCACAGACATTTGGTAAAACTATTGAATTCTGTGTAGAGTACTTCCTCCTTGGATGACCTCCTGGAATAATTCAAAACCAAGGGCTGCTTTCCCTTTCAACACAATATGCCCTAAATGAATCATGCCCAGTAGCTGGTATATATTCAAAGAACATGTTTAGGGAATGTAAACCAATATCATATAAGTAAAACATCACAGAAATAGAAAAAAATAGCACACAACAGAAAAATCTAAAATCCAGTCCAAAGGCAACTGTATTAAATTATCTATTGTTCAGATGCCCTCCAGCCAGGTCAATGGTGTATAGGAGTCTGATGAGTGACTAGATTATTCAACCAGCCTCAAAAATACAGAGTGCTAGGCACACAGTAGGTACTCAATACATGGTAGAGTTATTTTAGAAAGAAAATATGATTTTGGAATTTTCAAGAAAGCTCTACCCTTTGGAATTCAATTTGTAATTGTTCCTCATGAAAGAACTGACCAGTACCAAAGTGGGGGCATGGTCTGCTTGCATAATGATTTTATCAGTTTTTAAAAATGCTTTAGCAAACTAAACTTCCACAATTTGATTTTCTTGCCATTGCTTTCCTTATACCATCAAAGATGATGCTTTCTTTACTATTTCGAACTCATAAAATTGCTAAAAATCTAAAATTCAATTTGCCACATTACTGCTAATTTGAATAATGGCTGAATAAAAGACAGGGAACGCTGAAGCAGCATTGATTTCTAAAACATTTTGCACTTTCCTTCTCCATCCCTGTAAAGTAAAGCTCGGATGCCACGCACAATTACACAAGAAAATCAAGAAAGCCATTACATTCAGCATTTTGTCATGATCATTGTTACCATGGCAAAAAGTGGGCTGAGTTTAGTGCAGCTGCCACCGACAAGGTCTGCTGGCCTTTTGTAAAGCTGAGTAACAATATGATACCAAATTCTGTAGCCTGTCACTGTTTTGTTTTGTTTTCTTCCCCAGGATAAGACCATTGTCCATATATGTTACTGTGTCATTCCTTAATGATCTGGGCCAGTGTCGTCTTCTGATTGTATTCCTGGTCAGTGAGTGAGGAACACAGTTAATCTAGGAAGGTTACCGCTTGCACACCTCCTGTTCTAAGGGGAAAAAATGTGTGCTGTGAAAACTTGGGACTTCAATCCTAGAAAAAGCCAAAGTTTCGACAGTTGTATTATAAATGACAACAGAGATGTGCTGAAAAGGGCATGAGTTTGGGAGTGAGAAAGAAAAATGCATGACAACTAACTGTAAGGCATATTACTTTCTCTCTGAGAATCAGTTATGTGTAAAATGGGGGGAGAAGTAACTTCCTTGTGAGGATTAACTGAGAGAACGTGGAGGCCCAGGCACATGGTGGGTATTCATAATAAAAGCATCCTCCCCTCCAACCTTTTCCCTTAATCACTAAGATTTCCATGCCCTGATGTTGGTAGGTAAACTGTTTTCTGTTGGAAGGCAAATCGTTTTGATCTTTCATATCATTTGGATACTATCCTCAGAGAGCTGAGGGTAAGGTATTTTTAAAGGTCTGAGAGTATGCATAAATTTTACATAAAAAAAATGTTATTGTTGACATCGTAGTATGTGCCACATCTTATTACTCCTAGTTTTAGTGATCCCAAAATTATCACTGTAAAATGGAAAATGGGAGTATACACTAATTTTGACCTTACACAGAGATTTTTACTTTTAAAAAATGAAGCAACATTATGAAAGCAGAGAAGTTTAAATTATCTGAAATGAATACATTAATCAAGTCTCTGTACTTACTGGAAACAAAGGCTATGAGCATTTTTACCAGCTAAACAAAATATTTTTTCTAATGAGATTTCAGCTGAGTATCGTTTATCTTAAGAGAAAAATAATGGGACCTTACCTATTCCAGTAGCTCCAGAACTGGTCATGCAGGTAGGCATGGTGGCTACATTCATCACCAAATGAGGCTTTGCTTTCAATCCAGTGAATTATGTGCCCTTCTACAGCTAAGGGACAAAGCATTACTAATACAGAGCAAAGAGAAGGGAAGATTGAAAATACTGAACTCTGTCTAGGCCTCTCTGTGCTTCACATTAACGAGTGGAGGCTTAGCCTTTGCTGTAGTCTACGGATGTAATTAGAAAACAACACATCGTACGTGTTCCTTATGAGGAACATTTATGCTATCATCACATCCCTTTGATTTCCATCATCCTCTTCAAAAGCCCCTCTCCTACTCTGACACTGCCTCTGTAAGTGGGCAAGTAATGTGAAAACAAACCAAAGCGGGCCAGCCTGGCTTTTCAACAGAACCACGTAGAAAAATTCAGAAGTGAGAGAGGTGACTTAAAAATGGCATCCCAAATGTCTTCAGAAGACATGCTTATTTCTCAAATAGAGGTAAACATTTTCAAGGCAGAGATTTCTTCTGCACCTATTATTATCTGCTTTCTAAAATAATCTTTTCCAACAATTTCACCCATTTAAAGTGAAGCTACACTGGTAACGTTTGCTAATATTAACAAAAAGTAAAAAAAAAAAAAAGTCTATGGAGGAAACACACCCCCTGTCTCTATAAACAAATGCATAAGAGAGTTTAAGGACTTACCAACTGGAACTTGTAAAATAAAGTCTGGTGTTTTGTCATAACCCTTTGCACGGAGCTGATCTTCATCTACAGGAAAAACAAATACTATTACTTTTAACAGTGTTCCATTAACAAGACAGAAATATAATTGCTTTTCTTTCTTTAAAAATGTATAAAAATTACTAATGCAGTCATACATATCTTTCTTAGGCATGCAATGCTGTGTCAGAATAAATGAACTTTCTTAACAAACCTGAAGCAGAGATATAAAAATGCTTCTTTATCCCTTCTGCATTTTTATGTCTTTATTATAAATATCATTAATTCAAGCTGTCCAATGCTACCTTTTTTTGTAATTGAAAATACTCAAAATCATGAAATATACTCACTGATTAAAAGAAAAGGCTTTCACCACCGTGAATGTCACTAATGTTATCAGCCAATATTGGCAATTTACAGTGAGATGCATGGTGGCCTTTACAATTATAAAACAAATGTTTTCATTAAAGCAATTAAGAAAGTTTAGTTTCAATTAGTAAAACTATCCCTACACACAAGAACACAGAAAGGGACAAGGACAATGAGATCACCACAGAGAATTAATTGCCCTGCTTAATTCCTTTGGTATGCTATTGTTTCTGGCATATAACAGAGTTTTACTACTAACAGTATGTAATTCTGAAAAGCAAACAGGCTTTGAGATTTTTTTCTGAGTCTGTTCGATTTCTTGATCCTCTGTAAATATCAATGATCCATTCAGAAGGAAAGGAGGCAGGAAAACAGGGGGCTTGAGAAAGTTGGAAAAACCTAGCAAGGTGCTTGGTTAAAAAAAAAAAAAACAACTCTTCCAATATTTTCTAAATGCTGTCCTTGACTTCTAATGGCATTACAGTGTGGTTTCTGAAATGAGGAGTTCGCCATTAGATGTTGGAGTGACCTGGTCATTCAATTCCAGACATGGCTTTCTGTCTTCACCCAACCTCAACTAATGGCCCAACCAAGTAACAAGGAAGGCCGAGTGGTCTCTTAACACCTACCGGGCTGTTGACATTGTCATGCATCCCATTCGCCTTCCTGCATCACCTTTGATTAAAATTAATGGCCCATTCCCAGTGTTGGGTAGCTTATTTCCAATCCATTTGTCAGCCCAAGACAGTGGTTTCATGGCCAATGTTCAGAAACTCTGTTTTAGAACACTCTTGTGTCCGTCTTGAAAAGTCAGCATTTTAAACGTAAATAACCTTTTAATGACAAGACATATTTAAACTAGATATTTAGGTTAAATTTTGTTAAAAGTCGCTGTCCTTTATCCAGACTTTGAAGGATTGATGCCAGAATTCCAAACAATCTCCCCTCCTTGAAATATAAAAAAAATCTTAACTGTTGAGATAAGGAAATACAAATTTAAATAATTTTACTTTAAAAACAAGAGAATTTGGAAGACTGGACTGCAGATGAACCAGACCAGGAAAAATTTTTATCCTCTCGATACACTGGCTACAACAAGAATATTCAGTGGAAAAGACATTTATTAAAAGCAACTCAAGTGCCTTGAGGTAATGTTCCCATAGCTGATGAACAGTTTTAAAAGCTGGGTTGACATTAAAAAACAGAGATTAATATTTTATTAAAACTATCCTAGCTTGATCAACCTTTGCAGATGTTAAAATCTGTTTCAGAAAGAAAAATGATTATGTTTCTGACAGCAGCTCAAAACAAAATTTCAAAGGTCACCAAGCAATTGAAATGTACATAGGAAACCCCTCTAGAGGTACATGTTGCACTCCTGTTCATTGCACCAAAATTACCAACACAATACTTATAATTTAAACATTGTCATTTAATGTGAAAATACACACACATACACACACACACACACCCTCTAAAACCTGAGCAGAAAACATTAGGTGAGGCTAGAGAATCTTCCCATCTTTCAGTGGAGAACTTTGAAGTATAACCATGCACTTTCTCACTTCACTCCCCCCCCCCAAGTAGGAAGTTGATCCCATAATAATTGTACCCAAAGGATAGCTTCTAGAAGGTTGTGTCACCACTAGTGATATTTTTTTAAGAGTAAAATGGTTATTCCACACATCTGGAATACCATGTTATTTACTGGGGTCTCCACCTGATTCTTTTATTTACTAAACTCTCACTGCCTTACCATCCCTGTTTCAACCTTAATATTGTTTCCTTCATTCTAGACTTCCTAAAAAAGGAGGACCGAATTGTTGCAGAATTTTTTCACCTCAATACCTGGGATTCACTGTCTCGCTGCTTAGAAGAATGAAGAGGTGGACACAAAATGAGCAGCAGGCAAAAGTTTATTAGAGAATAAGATTAGAAAGTAAGAATAGTAGGAAAGCTCTCTTTACAGAGAGGGGACATTTAAAAGTGAATGTCTGGGACTATAGGCAAGGATCCTTGTTTTACAAGGTCTGGTCAGCACCCCTTCCCTTCCCCCTCGTTCCTTCTCAGGTTCTACCCTAACTGGCTGAATAACTCTAGGTGCTGGGTCGCCCATTCCTGATTGGCTTGATTCCATTGTATGAGGAGTCAGACTGGTCCCTCGTGTAACCTAAGTTTTACTTTTTTTAGTTACGTATTTCGATTGTTAAAATTCTGAGGGGCTCCTGAGGGGGAGTAGGTGGTATCTGTTACATTCTTAAGAGGAACTTTACTCCCCAGGGGGTTTGCTGTTGTCAAATACTCCCAGCATTGTTCTAAAATCTGTGTTTTCCTCCATGCAGGGACCTCAGGTCTTAACCGGTCCCTCTCTGCCTATTTTAACTTTGCCCATAGAATGATGTGGGCAAAATTCAGAGGAAATGACAGCACAAGAATAAGGAGTAGCATTACGAGCAGGTGGCCTTGTTCACCTGGTTTAGGCCCCAGGAAAAGTTTTTATCATGGATCATCCCATGGGAAGATTTTTTAAGGTCAGCCCCATCCATCTGGCCTGATTTCCTGGCTTTTATGTTCCTTTCCTGGCCCCCCAACCTTAAAAGATTCCTTAACACTAGATCTTTCAAACCATTGGGTATGTATTTAAAATCTGATTGACCATCTTGTCGGGGTTCCAACTCCATGATCTAGAGGTTAGCTCAATGATCAGCCCACACTACTTCCCTTCTGCTTCATTCTTTCTTCCTTCCCTTGTCTTATTGTGCTTTACTCCCTATTTTCCACATATGGGGCGTGAAGCCTCTGCTCTGAGGACAGGAAATGTTTCCTTTTCATTTTTTTAAAATTTATGTCTTTAGTTATTTTATTTTGAGAGACAGAGAGTGAGCAGGGGAGGGGCAGAGAGAGAGGGAGACACAGAATCTGAAGCAGGCTCCAGGCTCTGAGCTGTCAGCACAGAGTCTGACGCAGGGCTCGAACCCACAAACTGTGAGATCATGACCTGAGCCGAAGTCAGACGCTTAACTGACTGAGCCACCCAGGCACCCCCCATTTCATTTTTTAAAACCTATTCATTGCCCCACTCTTACCACCAACATATACTTTGTATTTAATGCTCAAGAGGCTAACTGAATAAAATACAAGTACATTTTAAAGACTATCCATGCCTTCTACAAAGCCTAACTAGCCTGACTTAAGAATTTTCTTTCCTGATTTAACTTCCCATTAATCAGTAAGACACACAGACCAAAAAAACAAAAAACAAAAACAAAAACAAAACAAAACAAACAAAAAAAACGTGGCCCAAAGTTTAACGTTTTATTTGATAGCCCTACTGCTATTTTTCATCCTTGGTCCCAACTGTTAGCTGTGAGGTTCATCTTGATCATCAAAGAAGGAACTCTGTCCCTTTCCTTAATACTCATGGGAAGTTTTTCTACTTTTTTTCTTTGTCTGCAGTATTTTAAGTAACATTGGAATTATCCATTCCTTAAAATATGGGCAGAATCCCTCACAGAACAATCTGGGCCTGGCACTATTATGGTGGGCAGCTCTTTGGGCACTTTTCCCATCTCTTTGATGGCTACCAATTTGCTTAGATTTTTATCTCTTTTACAGTCAGTTTTGCAATTTATATTTTCCTTGAGAATTATACATTTCATCGAGGTTCTTGTCACTCTTTGTACATATTGGAGCCAAATGGCTACTTAATGTAGCCATTGATTCTTTGAACTTCCCAAGTGGAAAACTGAATCTTTTAAGTAACCAAATACTTTCTTTAAGAAAAAAAAAAGAATAAAATTGACTAGAAAGGGGAAAAAAGAATAATAACAATGTTTGTTTTAGAATAGCACTTTTAATATAGCTTCCCCAAATGTTGGAGATCAATATGAAATCAATCTCCAATCCTGTTTACCTATCTTATTCAGCGATTATAGGAATTATGAAGTAAGGCTCAGATTTAAGGTATATGCTAAAAACACCGATATATTTCATAACTGCTAAGCTTGTTAATGTCACAGTTCAAGTGTTCAGTATCAAAATAACAGAATATTCTCACTTAAGAGCAGACTTCTTAGCCCTGAGATCCACAAAATGTGGGATTTTCAGATGATGTGTGTGACTCACGAACCACAGTATTTCTGAGCTTGAAAAGTCTTAGAGATTACTAGTCCAATATTCCAATTTGTACATGATATAAGTGGCCCAGAGGAGTTAAATGACTCACCAGGACCTAGGCCTCTTGGATAGCTAAAGACACAGGGAAGAAGCTGCTTCAACCACATTCTAGTTCGTCCTAAAAGACCACGTACCTCTCTTAATTATGGAAATATTTAAATTTGATCTTGTGTGACATTTATGAAGGGAAAAATTCTTATTTTCCTGCTGGAAGAGCACAGAAGAGGTGATGGCCATCGTCTGATAGTATTTAGGTGACATGTGCCCGAAGAGGAAATGAACTAGATAATCTCTTGATTTCTAGCATTTCAATGGCCCTCTCTCCAATTGAAATTTAAAAAAAAAAATCAATGAAACTACATGCACAGATAAAACTGATGTTAAATTTTTAAAAGCAACTCAGGTCTTCATTTATTTTTAAGTTGTCAGGCCTGCCTTTGGAGGGCATTTAAAAAAGGAATTTACACATACGTAAAGAACACTGCGAAAGTTTAATTTCTCTGGCCTTTTAATTACCCTCTCCTCTAAATGCCCCAAAATATCCAAAGCAATTAAGTACTAATTACACAATTTCTTTTTCTAAAATAAAGGGCTGATTTTGAGTCAGAGAACAAAACACATCTGAAACTAGTTAACATATACTTAAGAAGCATATAAGGGCATGAGGAGTACCAAGGAAGTTTGAGGTTTTCTTTTGTTTGTTTTCTTAAAAGACTTTAAAATGTTAAGAAATACAGTTATTCCCAGGAAAATGATGCAAAATTCCAGTTCACAACATCTGATGATGAAAAGTAACATTCTGACATGGCCTTTTATCTATGAATTTGTCAAAAGGCTTCTAATGCGAGGCTAAAATACATTGTATGATAAAAGGAATTTTAACACCTATTAAATTTCTACTAAACTGAAGAAGGGCAAAAGATATACTGTATGTAGTTTTCATATGTGTTGATGGATCTCTTTACTAGTATTGTTTCTGTGTTTCTCCCCGCCCTACCAAAAAACTCTCCTTCAATACTTGGAGCTATGACCCATATTTTTACGTTCTCAAAGAGTTTCACAGTCTTTTCTACCCAATTTAAGAAGTCAGCAAGGTTTCAGTAATAGATGTTACTGTGGTATGCAAACCATGTGCAGAGAGACACAGAACAGATATGCATTTCATGGGGAGACCCATAGTGCAGATAAATGAAATCTTTAGAGAACCCAAAATTTCATTACAGCCATTAGTTTTAACCTCTTCCCCCAAAGCCTCTTATCAAAGCTACTAATAAGGAATACAACTGACTGCTCTGACCTTGTCCTTTGCTTATGTCTTCAGGGGACAATACTAGTGAAAATTGAAGTGCCCTAAAGATAGGAGACAAATGGGAGGTCACAAAGCTGGGACAGTACAAAGTGGAGCTGAGCAGGCTGGTCCCTGCTGACTGGTGGCTGTGGAGACAGATGATATGAATATCAACAACAAAAGTAGAAGTCTTCTATATTTTACACCGCATTCTAAATTCTTTTGGTTTAATGCCACAAAAGAAGGGACAAATCAGAATGGTAGAGTAAAAAGAATACAGGGCAAGTGGTTGGAAAGGCACAGGCTATGGCCTGGGGCCAGTTTCCTCCAAACAAAACAAGGGGCATTAGATGGGCACTAGAACGCTTTGCAGCTCCAAAATTCCAAGGAAAGTCTGAATGTTAGCCTTTGCCCCAGGCTCTGTTAGCTGTAGTCATTGATGTCAGACCCTTTTGCAGGCCCAGCTTCATCTGTCTCAGAACCAATCTTGATGAAGAAAGGAACAGTAGCAGTTCTGAGACACAAAACAGATCTACACACATACACACACACACACACACACACACACACACACACACACACACACCCAAGAAACCAATCCCACAGCAGGATCAGATTTGACTCCCAATGCCTTTTGTTTTTGGGGACTAAAGCTCCAACCTGTAGTTAATTCTCTGTGGAGATGTTTGAGTTTTTGTCCTGCATCCCATCCTATTTGGCACCGCCATTCTCCTTACAATGTGATTCTGGTGACCAATAATGTGACCCCCAACTATCAGCCTCAGGGTTGACACTTGACCCAGACTAGCTGACTAGAGTTCTTCCTCAGATTCATTACAGGACAAAAGAGAGTCAACAACTTTTCTCTGGGTCTAAGGAATAAACTAGTGACAGCCAGGGATCATCTCTGTTGCCTGAGAATGAAGCCAACACTGAAAAAAGCAGAACCTAAGAGGGAAAAAAGAGATACTGATGACATTGTTTTCTATCTTCTGGATTCTACACACACCAGAAGCAAACTTCTCACCTTTGGATGTTCCAGGTATACTGCTGAACCACTAAGTTCTCCTTGTGTGTGTGCATATATAATTTAGTTTGATTAGATTTTCATCACAACCAAAAGAGTTCGAATATCTCTTCAGTGGCCAGGAAAGCAGACAAGCAACAGTTATCTAACCAGGGCCATGGCAAGGGAAGGGCCCAGAGCAGAAAAACTACTATAGTAAGTGCACAGGGTAACCTGTCGTCAAAGGTCCAGAGAGTGTGTTGTCTTCTAGCAGCATGTATGTACCCATGGTTCTTTCCTCTTGGTCCCAGGGAGAAGCACACGCAAGCATGTTCAATAAGGGGAATAAGAGGATCCTGCATCATGACAATTTCCTCGGGAAGGAAGAACAGGACCCAATCCCCCATATCCCATCTCCAATATCATATACCTGTTATTCTGAAATTTTTATCTTACTTTTTAACCTTTGGAGAGCTAGGGATTTAAATAGTTGATACATTTTTTCTTTTCTTTAGAGACACAGATCATGTGTGTGTGTGCATGCATGGGGGAGAGGCAGAGGGAGAGGGAGGGAGAGGATCTTAAACAGGCTCCATGCCTGAAGCCCGACACGGGGCTCGATCGTGAGGCCATAACCTGAGCCAAAATCAAGAGTTGGACACTTGACTGCCTGAGCCACCCAGGTACTCCTAAATAGTTGATACCTTAAGAAATACCCAACCATGTCCGTTCTCTTTAGCCTATATAATCATATGTTTGATTCCTAGTCCCGTATTCTCTACTGCTAACATCTGCACATAAACACAATCTTAGAACGCTCAATCTCATCTGTTCCTGCTGCCGGTTCTTCTCCTGAAGTCACAATCCCCCATTTGTCACATCATAATCACTTCCCCAGCAGAGCACTACTGCTTCAGGTGGGGAATAAAGCAGCAGGAGAAGATGCACTCTTAGAAACAAAGATCCTAATTTTTTATAGCAAGGGACATCCCTCACTAAGCCTACCTGGCTTTATATATTATACCCTCCTGGAATCCCACAGAGTAATACACAAATGATAGAGAAGCACCCATGTAAAGTCTGCTGGTTTGTCATAAGGCAAGACTGAACATGGGAGGGCAAGGTGGGCATAAAGCAAATGCCTCTCAGGTGTCAGTCAAAATAATTGTTAGCTTCCACTAACAGGGCAACATTCACTGGAAAGAATAAAATATCTCCAGAGCCATTCTTATTAAGCCAAACATAATAAGAATTTGCACCAGTCAGTGGCTATGGAAGCCACTAATGAAAGTCCCTCTGACCTGGAGACATGCCTGCCCATAGGGGATGAACAGTTTGTCTCCAGTCTTTGCTCTAAGCTCTTTCATAGCCCCCAGACAGTGCAAACAGTCTTACTGTCTTCTCACTATTTTCCTTTCCTCCCCTGCCTTTTGCCCAAAGCTCCTCCTTACCCCTGAGAAGGAGGTGGGGGTAGGAGGAGCAATAATAACAAAACATGGCATTATGAATCACTTGAGAGAGATAAAAGTTAAAACATCTCCCTCAGTAGTTAAAATCCGTTAAAATCCATTTTCTATTTTGTTGATATCAGGAATGGAACAAACCCTTAACAGAGGGGATATGGAAGATCACAGTGCTTGTTGGTCAATATAAAGTTTAAGAAGGGCTCTTTGTGAAGCCTTTCCAGGAGAGTGGAGTTAAAATGGCATAGCAGCATGGAGACCCTGAGCTTGTCTCGTCCCTGAAACACAGCTAGATCAGCACCAAACCATGTTGCACAGGCAGAAAATCGATCTGGGGACTAACACAACAATCTGCATAACTTGAGCCACAGAACTTGGCAGCAGGTGCATGGTGCAGGGAGGTGAACTGGGGGAGAGAAAAGCCGAGGAGGGCAGGGAGCTGTTATTAATGGAGTGAGGACAGAGAAAGAGAAAGGGGGAGAGCACGATACATTGGGATCGTGCAAGAAAAGCACTCCCCAGAAAGCAGCTGGATTGAAAGAGAGAGTGAAGATGGGCGCTTTGTGCCTCCCGGCCTAGGGGTATGCAGCATGTTCTTCATGATCTTCTCAGACTTAACTAACTAAATGTTAGTTCTATATGAATTCTCCTTGGAAAGAACTGGCAGGAACTTACCTGAAACTTTAACTTATCTGAAATTTTCCTGGAAGGCTCCATGTTTGATTCAACCTATATTTCTGTATTCCTTTTTTTTTTTTTTAATTTTAATGTTTATTTTTGAGAGAGAGAGACAGACAGACAGACAGCATGAGCAGGAGAGGGGCAGAAAGAGAGGGGGAGACAGAATCCAAAGCAGGCTCCAGGCTCTGAGCTGTCAGCCCAGAGCCCAACACAGGGCGCAAACTCACGAACTGTAAAATCATGACCTGAGCTGAAGTCGGATTCTTAACTGACTGAGCCACCCAGGTGCCCCTATGTTTCTGTATTCCTAATGCCTGCCCAAAGTAAGTACTTAAAAGATGTCTATGTGCTGAACAACCACAAGCAAAGAGTAGTTAGTGTAGCGGTAAGACAGCCAAGCTAATGAGCTCAGCTAGCCATCCTGGGAGCACATGGTGACAGGAAGGCGCTGGTGAGCGAGAGCAGATGAGTGAGTAAAATTCTATCACCACTTCAGGAAAAGCAGCTTCTGAGCCAGTAGTATTTTCTTCATATGTAAAGGGTAGCTCTTGATTTTTAGTATAATCTGTGCCTTTCTTTCAAATGTTTAATAGAAGTAGCATGACAATAGTCATGAATGTATTTATTTTCATTATCAATATAATCCAGTGAGTACCTACTAAGATGCACAAGAGATGGAACTGTATCCTCACTGGGTTGGAAGTGTACATCAGTGTGAGCATCCGGAGGGTACAGAATACTTATCCTCATCTTCACACTAACTAGTATAGAGATCACGTTCAACAAAAATTAGTTGAAAAAGGGGCGCCTGGGTGGCTCAGCCAGTTAAGCATCCGACTCTTAATTTCAGCTCAGGTCATGATCTCATGGTTCATGAGTTCGATCCCCACGTCGGGCTCTGCACTGCTACTGCAGAGCCTGCTTGAGATTCTCCCTCTCCCTCTCTCTCTGTCCCTCCTCAAAAGAGGAGAGTGTCCTGCACTCTCTCTCTCAAAAAAAAAAAAAAAAAACTTTAGAATAATTAAATTCATTAAAAATTAGTTGAAAAGTGCATGAATAAATAAAAGAATAAGAACTCTGAAAAATTGCTAGAAATGATCTATATTCATCTGTTTATAGCTTAACTCCCTACTAGACCATAACTTCACAAAAGCAGGGACTTCATCTGACTTAATGTCTAGTTCCTAAGATAGTACCTGACTCAGTAACTTATTTTTGGAATAAATGAATAAATGTATGAATAGAATATATTTTTTAGTTGGAAAAAAGTAAACATTTCTTCAACTTTGATTTCGCTGAATACAATGTACCTATCCATAGAAGTGCAAATGGATAATTTATAAAATTGGATAAATCCATGAGTATACATAAATCTTCAATGAAAAAGGACTCTTCTTTTTTTCTTTTCAATAGTGCCTGCTTAAATCTGTACCACAGCAACTGTTCAGTACATGATTATGGATCAAGGAAAGTCCAAAAATTATTAGGTATAAGATAAAGGTTATTTATTTATTTAATGTTTAGTTATTTATTTTTGAGAGAGAGTGACAGAGTGCAAGAGAGAGTGACTGAGTACAAGGGAGACACAGAACCCAAAATAGGCTCCAGGCTCTGAGTTGCCAGCACTAAGCCCGAGGTGGGGCTCAGACCCACAAACCGTGAGATCATGACCTGAGCCAATGTCAGATGCTTAACCGACTAAGCCACCCAGGTGCCCCAAAGGTTATTTATTTTTAAAAGAGGCCAGATAAAATATGTATTTTATAAAATTACATATAGAGCACATCGGTGGAAAATTTTAAATGGGATAAAAAGTTTCACAGAAGTCATAATTCTTATGGAGGGTTAATATGTAAAAATAAAGAATTCTTGCCTTTTTGAGTAGTGGCCAGATTAGAAACCAACAGAATGAGAGAGAGAGATAGAGAGGGAGAGATCTTACTTTGGCTTATAAAAGATTCAAAGTAAAACAAACATGTTTATAATGTCTCTGCAACAAAATTCAAGATGTATACATAAAACAACAAAACATCTGATTAGAGGTCTATTTATATACCAATATTTTTCTACAGTTGACTTAAAATGATGATCTATGGGGGCGCCTGGGTGGGTTAGTCAGTTAAGCATTCAGACTCCTGATTTTGGCTCAGGTCATGATCATGAGAGTTAGTGAGTTTGAGCCCCATGTCGGGTTCTGCACTGATAATGTGGAGCCTGCTTGGGATCTCTCTCTCCCTCTCTCTCTCTCTCTCTCTCTCTGCCCCTCCCCTGCTCACTCTCTCTCTCAAAACAAAAAAATTACATTAAAAAAATAAATTAAATGATGATCTATCTAAATTTGCCTGGCATAGTACTTTAGATCTAATTAATCACTTAGAAGGGGTATTTACAAAGTAAAAGAATAGCCCATAACAATATTTCACACAAGGCTTTGAATTTTCATGTTTTACCTTGTAAATAAACATGTAAAATTCAGCAGTACATTAAAATGCTTAAAATTAATAGAATAAAGTAACTTCTTTGTATGCCGATAAGGAAATCCTTAAAAACAGGACTGAGGTTACATGGAGTCAGCTAAACATCTCATAACTCATTTATTTTAAAGATCAGTTCAGTATCACCTTTTGGTATGCTTCAATAAAATAATTATCTCTTGATCCTATAGCACAGAGAACTTGATGGGACCCTTCAATATTAAGTCCCCTTTCTGAACTTGTATGCAAGTACTAATGACTTCCTGGCCATGTTTCTGCATGCATGGTCATTGTTAGCCAAGCTCAATCCAGTCTAACACAGTTCCCAGAATCAAGGAACTCAAGGGACCTGGAACTCACTTAAGCCTTTTGCTCTTCCTCCCTGTTGGGGTCTTCTAGTTCTCAGAAAGGAAACAGAGAAAAGCTAGGCTAAGCAAAGAAATGGTGCCAAGGGTCTGACTACCCATAAGTAGATGGTGCCAAGAGAGTAATACTAAGCAGTCCTGAAAATATGATGGCTTAGTTGGTGGCTTCAAAACAGTAAAATAGCTTTGGCCATGCTATATTGGCCACTATCTGAGTGATCGACGTGATCTGATACTTCATAATACTATCAGAACTCTATAGTTCTAAGGCATGTCATGATGATGCATCATGGGTCATCCATTCCATGTTTGATCTTAGCCAAAAGGCCAAGAAGCAAAGGGTCATCCATTCCAATGGGTTGTGAACCATTATACAGTCTATGCCTGACTAGATTTTTTCTGGAAAATGGTTTCTTCATTGTCCGTAGTTTTCTTCAATGGATAGAACTAGGAAATACAGGTGCTATATACATACACACACACGTACATACATATAAATATATACATATTATATACACATATATATCTGTATGCATATTTAATTTTTTAACCTAACCCATGAATTTATGCTTTTACTTCCAATATTTTTTATTAGATTTTAAAATATGATTTCTGTCTAATTTACCCTCTTTCACCAGGCTGGACATTTCAGTTGTTCTTACATGAAAAAACTTTTGCTCCTTTTACATACTGAAATTTAACTCACTAATTTGAGGCCATTTTTCCTAATTTATCAACTTTCCTTAGCCCCTGTTGAGAATATTTATGAGCTCTCCCATCTTAAAATTATCAACAAACTTATAACACATTCAACTCCATTCTCCAGTTCATTAATAAAAATATTGAATATTAAGATTTAAAACAGACTTTTTGCAGGCCTGTCTTCAACATCCCTACCCAGCTTGACATAAGACTATTTAATGGACTTTACTTGGTCAAATCTTTGTCCATTCTGGAACAAAGATCGCGTAGTCCAATATTCTATGATTTTTTTAACCTAAAAAAACCCCACACTATGCAACTTAAATATCTACATAAAAACACATGTGTAAAATGCACACCTAGGCTTGTATAGAACCTTTACAAATTACCACATTTACAATGGAGAAGAGGAATTAATTCACTGTAGAGTGCTTTATGGTTTCTGTGATCAGTTACCACATGTATGCCCTTCAAGGCTTATTTTTAATGCTTCAAGATGTTGAAAAAAATAACAATCTGTAGCAAGATTCTACAGTGGCACATGAAAAAACACATGGCCATGTATACATGTGATATTTTTAAAAATCACACAATCTATAGTGACAATTAATGTATCACATAAAAATAATAAAAGCTTAATATCTGGCTTTCAAGTAAAACTACTATCCGATTCCATATATGAGACAACCATACCCAACATGAATTGTTTGAACTATTCTTTTTAACATATAAAGCATTTTATAGACAATATTTCTTGTGTTTCTTTCTCTCATCAGGCCTAGATTATGGCTAATACCTTATGACACCAAAAGTAATACTGCAACAGATATTAAAGCATTTTTTCAGCCACTTATTCTATAAAATATTAATTGCAAGCCTGTACGTGCGCTGTATAGATAGGGATTAGGTAACTGAGTTCCTGCTCAGTTCTAAATCAATAAAAGATAACGTGCACAGCATCAATCATTGTTGTCTCTTCCTTTAGTACATAATAACTGCAAGTGGAAGATTTTTAAAAACATATATTTAAGCACTCATGAAGATATTACAAGCTAGAGAGGATGTAAGTAATACTTACCTAGGAAGGACAGGTTTTTCTCCAGAAGCAAGTCTCTCAGCAGGACTTCATGCTCATGACCAATGGCACTGGAAAGTTTTAGTTAAGGAGAGTAAACAGGTGGAAGTATATAATTAAAGAAAATGCTGATACCAGGTCTCTACTTTCAGATGAAATGGAAAATGGAGGTAATCATAGCAACTATTTCCACATCTAGCCCACATCTCTGAGGAAAAGGATTTCTATATATGTGTCCTCATTTAAATGATTCAGTGGAATTTTCCTTTCTGCAATGTTTACAAGCATTTTGACAAATAAAGATTTGTAAATGGATGTATACTTTATCTTCTTTGAAAGAAGGGGGAGCCATTTTAAACATCCTTTGTACTATGTTAAAAATCCCTCAATTTAGTACATTTATTAAGCACTTTCTAAGTGCGGCAAAGTATCCCAACCAGGCTTTGCCCTAAGAGAGTTTCCAGTCTTACAGAGTTCCCTAAATCTTCTAAGAATCCATACTTGTCCCAGAGCGAGCATTTCTAGCTCCTGCATCACCTTCAGCCTACTGTTGGTGATCTTCTGTGAGGTGGGAAGCAGAACAGCCGATTTGTTGAGAATTCTATGTACTCTGGAAGAAAGAGGTCATACGGCAAAGGACTGGAGGTTGGGGTGCTGGTACAGAGGCTGTTTCAAGTCTTTCTCTTGTGTGTGCAAGTATACACATATTCTCATCTAACACAGAAACAGAGACACACAAGCACATATAAATTTTTTGAGGAATTACTATGAGGTAGGCACTGTGTTAAGTGTCATATGTATGTTATTTCATGCTCAGTTATTATCAACCTTATTTTATAAATGAGGAAACCAAGGCTTAGAAGAGAATCCACATAAGGTCACATGGTTAATGTGTGGCAAAGCAGAGGATCTGAATAAGATCTCTACAAAGTCTTTGTTTATGACCTCCATACAACTTCTTGAAAAGTATTAAAATTATGTGAAAATAATTGATACTAGCCAACAGTTCTTAAATACCATAGACTAAGCCTTGGTGCTAAACACTGGGGTATCATCTTTTTTGTGGGGGAGTCCTCAATAACTTTAGTTATTTTATTGTTAGAGTTTCACAGACTCCTTACATTCAGCAACTCACATATGCGCACACCATTTGTTTCCTTACTATCTTAGTTACTGACAACTCCATGCTGTTCAAGCCAAAATGTAGGAGTCCTGGACTCCTACCTTTCTCTCACACTCCTCTCAATTCATCAGCAGCTCTTGTTGGTGCCAACTTACAGCGAAACATGATACCAAATTTTTGCTACTTCCTCTGCTACCATCCCAGCCTATCATTTCTTTAAATTTTTAAAAAATGTTTGTTTGTTTTGAGAGAGAGAGCGAACACGAATGTGAGTGGAGGAGGAGCAGGAAGGGGGAGAGGGACAGAGAAAGAATCCCCAGCAGGCTGTGCACCACGAGCACAAAGCCCGATGTGGGGCTCAAACCCCTGAATTAATTGTGAGATCATGACCTGAGCTGAAATCAAGAGTCAGGTGTTTAACCAACTGAGCCATTCAGGGGCCCCTCTTTTTTAAATTAAAAAAAAAAAATTTAATTCTAGTAGAGTTAACATACAGTGTTATGTTAGTTTCAGGTGTACAATATAGTGATTGAACACTGCCGTGTATTTCCCAGTGCTCATTACGACAAGTGCAGTCCTTAATCCCCATCACTATTTCACCTATCCCTCTACTACCTCCGCTCTGGTAACTATCAAGTTTGTTCTCTATGGTTAAGAGTCTGTTTCTTGGTTTGTCTCTCTCTTTCTCTCTTTTTCCCTCTCTCTTTTTTTCCCTTTGCTCCATTGTTTTCTTTCTTGAATACTATGTATGAGTGAAGTCATAAGGTATTTGTCTTTCTCTGACTGGCTTATATCACTTAGCATTATGCTCTCTAGATCCATCCATGTCCTTGCAAATGGCAGGACTTTTATGGCTGAACAATATTCCATTGTGTGTGTGTGCGTGCACACATACACACACTGCATCTTCCCTATCCCTTCACCTATTGACAGACACTTGGGCTGCTTCCATATCTTGGCTATTATAAACAATGCTGCTATAAACATGGGGTGCGTGTATCCCTTTGAATTAATGGTTTTGTATTTTGGGGATAAATACCTAGTAGTGCGATTGCTGAATCATAGGGTAGTTCTATTTTTAATTTTTTGAAGCACCTCTATCCTGTGTTTCACAGAGGCTGCACCAGTTTGTATTCCTACAAACAGGGCACAAGGATTCCTTTTTCTCTACGTCCTTGCCAACACTTATTATTTCTTGTGTTTTTGAAACAGCCATTCTGACAAGTGTGAGGTGGTAGCTTACTGTAGTTTTAATTTGCATTTCTACTTGGGGTATCATCTAATTTAACTTTCAACACCACCACAAGAGTAGGTACTATTATTAGTCCCATTTTTATAAATATGGAAAGCAAGATTCATGACGGCTGAGGAACCTGCCGAAAGTCCCACGGCTGGCAAATAATTAAATCAGTAATGGGATTTAGGGGTACCTGGCTGGCTCAGTCCCTTTAAAAAAAGGGATGGGACTTGGAATTCTGCTCTATTTCCCAGAAGCATGAGATTTCACAAAGTCCAAAAAGGAGTGTAATCCTGTTCTGGTACTTCAATTCTGTCAAACGCATTTGGCAATAATTATCTAATTCTCCACTGGGTAAGGTCGACATGGTCATATCGCTCCTCAGCTACCTGATCATGCACTGCAAGAGTCCAATTTAGAGGAAATAAAATGTATGCATTATTTGTTTAAAAAAATTCCTAGAGAATCATCTGCCCTTCATCAACACATACAGGTGGATATGATTTAAATCATAATTTAAGAGATGTGGCCACTCGTGTCCGTCATCAAAATGAGCCCCAAATCATAACGGCATTTTTTCTTTTGTTGTCCCCTCTCCCCACTAATGCACATGGCTGTGCTTATTTAATTTCTAACTGGAAACAAACTAAAGAAACAAATTTTCAAATCATAAAATTTTATACATTTACAGAGAACCCTGAAGACATCTGAAGAATACCTCTCAATGGTTTCTCATTATTAGGGGCATCCCACATTTTAGAACTAAATTATTTACTTCTAATCCACATAAATGCGCTTTCACTTTTATTGTTGTAAATTATTTACACCTAAAATGTTGAATCATGAAACTGAGGTTACTGATGGTACAGAAATGAAACCCACAGCATTTTAAGCTTCCTGCATCATTATCTTTCTGTGCTTCTTGGTTTAGGTCTTTGTGTAATAGCTGGGTCCTGGAGTCACACTTTGGAAAGTTGAGGTGGCTGGTTTCTCACACCTTTTCTGTCTGTCAATATATCTGTGGCAGGAAAGGTATGGATGGACATGGCTATGCAGGGAAAAACTTAGAAGACACCAAAAGAAGAAAAAGAAAGCACAATGACAATTTATATACTCTTTGCTGCCGTGCTTTTCGTGATGTCTTATTTGTAAATGACCAATTTACTTTATTCTACTTACACAAATGTCTACATGTAACATTTTCATAATGGAGTAAAAAGATTTTGCACCTATTCTATTTACTAAATGTGTACTTTCTTTCTTACAAAATGATGTAATTTGCCGACAGTAAGCAATGTAAACATTACTAAATTATCAGAACAACATACAAATAGCATTTTCACTCACATGGAAAACTACTAATTTTTATTCAGTGTGAAATAAAGTAATTCCTGTGGATGAGTCTAGGAAACATCTATGCAAGCATATTTACATTATACAAAACTGCTACTACCTCAATGCAAAAATAAAATCAGTTCTCTATAAATTTCCCAGCTTGTTTTATTTTGTATGGTAAAAGCAATCACCGATTTGAAATTTTGGAAAGACATGCTTCTTGATTATGCTTTCTTTGATATAAACATATAAAAAATACAAAGTCTAGAAAATAAAGCTTATAAAAACAGTAATTTTACTGGCAATAGGCATAATGGAACTGCAGAATTATAATCTAGTCAGTGAATGCAATTTATAGACATACATCATTATCTTTATCAGTTGAAACCATGTACTACATTAAATTCTACTGGCAATAACACAGCCAAAAAAGGAAAGTGAATAATGGCAAAAATGTAAAGAAAATACCCTGAACAGAATTTATAATGCTCTATAAGCAGAAAACACTTAGACTTTGTCTATAATAATACCTATTATTGATGTATGGCAGTGACCATGGGGCAAAACTTGTAAATAACCTCACAAGCCATTTTCTTAGCCAGCAATACAGCAATCTAGTTTCCCGTAAGCATCTCAACTATTACTGAAAAATAGCCTCCTGGCATTTACAAAGCAGTTGACTTCATACTTTAGTCCATGCATATATAATTAGATAGTTATATTTAAAATCAATATGCAATCCTTCAAAAGACATTATGCTTTTAAAACCTTAACTTTAAATTGATTTTTAACTATTTTATGTGCTTTAAAATTAACATGTAATTCCGTCCCAGATACTCTGAGATGGTGTTAGTTGTTATACAAATGTACTAAACTTTATCACTGTAGCAACATGAGGCTGGCACTCCTACAATTTCTAATGCTATCATTAATTTTATACTGAAAATAGAAGTATAGTTTCACTTTTGCTTAATAAAAAGGCAAGCTTGTGACAGTGCTGTGATTTTATTAATTTAACCTACATTGGTGGGGGGGGGCAGACTTGAAGAATAAATATATAAAGGACTGTAATTTAGGTAGTGAATATTCTTATAAGAGGGCTATGTTAAAAGATTATTTTTCAAAGATTAACTTTATAAAGAAAATGAGTTTCTTTACAAAAATTTCACGGACTCTAAGCCTTTGTGAAACAAGACGGGATATAAACACACACACACTTGACTTTCAACAGAAAGCTTCCTGACTGGTCACACTGAGTCTCAAATGGTCACAGTGCTACCCACACTCACAAAACCTACACTAGGAAGGCCATTTTACAGTATTAAGAAATGTGAGACACATGGACTCAGGTGGAATAGGATTTTCATTTAAAAAATTACTAGTTGCTTACTCTTTAAATAGCATTTTCCTGGGGCGCCTGGGTGGCTCAAGTCAGTTAAGCATCCCACTTCAGCTCAGGTCATGATCTCACAGTTTGTGGGTTTGAGCCCCGCATCGGGCTCTGTGCTGACAGCTAGCTCAGAGCCTGGAGCCTGTCTTCGGATTCTGTATCCCCCTCTCTCTCTGACCCTCCCCTGTTCATGCTGTCCCTCTCTCTCTCAAAAATAAATAAAACATAAAAAAAACAAAAAATAAATATCATTTTCCACCAAGCGTTATCAAAATTCTCAGCATTGTCATAGTACTACTAAAGGTATTGATGAATAACGTCCTACTCCATGAAGCAGTGAATGTTTGCTCAAATCCCGTTTCAAGAAGAAAGCATGAACTCGTTAGTAATCTCATCTCTCTAATGAAGAGTAGCTGGACACCTGTTTTTATAGCCTTAAATTCAGTCCAGAGGGAAAAACTAGCTTGGTTTCTCGAAAACTGTTTATTAGGGATCCGAATGGCAGTTCAGGCTGTGATCAGCATTTAAGCAACAAGAATCTGCTGCCCTTTCAAAAGTGATGGCCTCCACGGCATTTTAATCACTTCGTCCTTTAACTCCAGGCTCAAAATTTATTCTAGGAAACTCAACTGAATTTGGCTCATTTTATATAGAAATTCGTTACATTTTTCTCAATGTTCACTGGATTGGTGAGAGACATCCCAGACAGTAGGCCCCATGCTTGATGATTCTGTCCCTTTAAACTCCCTGAAAGCCAAGCAGTTTGAGATAAGCGTGTGAAATGTACAACCGCTGAACTGACAGCCTCCCGTGGCCCATCTGATTTTCCTTAAGCTGTAGAAAAGGATGGTCTGCAGTGACCCTCCAGTTGATTGAATGTAAAGTAGAAGGGTATGAAATGTGTTTTGTGAAGCAGAACTTTATGTCAGGTTAAAGCTAGACACATCTCCTCCACTGAGTCTGAGCTCGTCAATTGTGCACCTAAAATTTTATGGGAAAGGATACTGTTTGATGCAGTCTACCAGTGGTCCATAACAGCAGTCGTTCACGATGCACTGTGGATAAAACACAGAAGGGGGTCTGGGGTGACTCTGAAAACAGCGACCGTTAACTAGTATCCTAAATGCAGTAATTATTTTTCTTTAAAAAAATTTAAAAAGAACACCAGCTATCAAAAGGCTGTTAAGATTTAATCACAGAAAACAAAAATCGTATGCTTTTTATTCACTATAAAAGCAAGCTATTAAAAAGTGAAATGCTCTTCTCGCAAATATTGCATTGCCATTTATGGTGCACCCTGACCTCAGTGATAGTTTATGATGACAGTAATTAAATGAGGTTTAAAATCCTTTACTCTGCTAGGCAGATAGCACTGCCACTGAAAATAGACAGCTGTGATTAATACCTGATAGACCTGATTTGCTAGAACTCCATCTGGAATCTGAGAAGGGTCCCGTAGCATACTATTTATAACAGACTTGGAGGCTGTAGAAGAAAAGAGATGAACTGTTAACAGTCAACATACTTCTAATGCGGCATGGGGAGTGACATATACCTATATATACACACAAACTATGAAAGTGAAAACATTACTGATACTAATAAGTTTTTCCTTTTTTTAATATAAGGGAAGCTTTTAATTAGACCATTTTGCCAAGTTTATAAGCCACATTGCCAGATTTGAAGATGACCTAATTTTTCCAAGGTAAATTAACAAGTACAGACCTAAAGCATATGTCTCTTTGCAGATAAATTAGCTCTGGCAAAGTGTGCTTGGGGGGAAAAACACAACATGAACAATCAGAAAAGAAATATTTACCTTTGCAAGTAAGTATTTTGTAACTAAACATAGGTACACGGAGAGCTTAGTGAGGGCAGGTCAGACTTCAATGATGTCAATAAAAATAACTTTTACCCTAGAAAGCATCTCTGAGAAACCTTTCTAAAATAATTCTCATCAACTGCCACAAAACATTATGTCCATTTCACAGATGAGGAAAGTAGGTACAAATGGACTAACAACTGAAGGCAACTTAAGAAAAATATATATACATATGAATTTTTACCCCAAAATATGCCTCCTCATATCCAACTGTAAATTCAATTGACCTTACTCCAGGAACTACTATAGAAGAAAGGCTAGGGGAAGCATTTAACGAAGAATGCCAAAGCAGATCACACCCTTAGCAACTGGAAGCAAGAGATTTCGGCCCTGCTGTTTTCTGTAGGCATGTGGAAGCCAAGATAACCAGAACTCCTCTTCCTCTGCATGGGAGGAAGGCAAGCCTCTAAATTAAAGCTTAGTCAAGTGCTGCCTAGGAATCAATACTCCCACGTCCTCCAATGGAATGATTCCCAAACATTCAGCAAAACGGCTTAGGGTCTATCCAAACACAAACTAAAATGCATACTGGATAATTAGCTAGTTAATAGAATGAGCACAGACCACAGATCAACATCATTCACATGGAGATGATTTTGGGTCTTTTTTTTTTTTTTAGATTACTATGTTCTTTATCAAGTTCGGCACCATAAGAACACTGACAGATATGATGAAATGTTAATAAATACTGTGTAAAGAAATAAGGAAATTACATCTTTTTCACTAAAGCACAGCACTGAGCCCACAAAGAAAAAGTACACTTATTTTAATTATTTCCTATTGTTTAATTATTTCCTGTTCTGCATGCTTATAGCAACGTTTACATATTTAGCCATTTGTAAACATGGGTTGTAACCGCAAGTGTAGAAGCCATATCTGGACTCCTAAACACAGGATCATCACCAGAGGAATCCTATCCAGCCCTATCTCTACAACTAGCTCTTCAGCCTGGGCAAAGTTATGGAATACGGAACCTCTCAGGCTCACTATCTTCTGTAGAAAATGACAGTACTATCTGTGCTGACTACCTTAAACAGTTCTTGTGTGTCTCTAGAGAAAAAAGCTACAATGGCTGTTTTGTTATTTCGTTAAGGTTTAAAGTGATAGCAAGAACCAAACCAAAGGTAGGCATTTGCTTCACATAAGCTTAAGTTAGACTCTATTTAATCTCTCAAAAAAATTACCATAGATATGTGGTACAAATATTGGGAATATGAAACAGTCAATCATGTTATTGTAAAAGAATAGATTATTGCAAAAATAGCATTAAATAGTGATGTACCTGCTAAATTCACTCCAGTTTCCCACTTAATTCTAAGGCCCGACCAGTTGGAGGGGACAAAAGCAGTTGCTCATGCATTTGGTGACCTTCTCTGAGAATTCTCTCTCTGGTCGGCCCCTCAGTTACCAGACAGTAATGACAGACACATTCTTTTAAGGTACCCATGATGCCATACCATGTCTGGAGGAAAAAATAGCACCTTCCCCACACGTACCTGGTCATAACTAAAATGTTCTACTGTTCTCATACCCATGTGAGGAAAAGATCATTAATCTATAAATGACCAGATAACATGACCAAAAGTTCTATCCCATGGAAAATACTGACCTCATATCAAACTGTATGATAACTCACGGCAAACCATAGAAAGGCTCTTTTTAAAATAGAGGAGGAAAGGGGCGCCTGGGTGGCTTCAGTCAGTTCTGCGTCCGACTTCAGCACAGGTCATGATCTCACAGTTTGTGAGTTCCAGCTCTGCATCGGGCTCTGTACTGACAGCTTGGAGCCTGGAGCCTGCTCTGGATTCTGTGTCTCCCTCACTCTCTGTCCCTCCCCCACTCGCACTGTCTCTCTCAAAAATAAATAAATGTTAAAAAAATTTTTTTAAAGAGGAGGGAAATACTCTAGGACATAAGAAGATGAAGTCACTTACTTTGTGAGGGAAGAAAAGGAAATATTATAGAAAAAAGAAACTAATGACATAATTTTCTTCACCATAGCCAATAATCTTTTTTAAAAATTGTCTGAATATACTGAATAGAACACTATTCAAATCAGAGAAAGCTTGCAAGAAGTTAATCATTTTAAATTGAATACTAAAAACTATGTATTGAATCCACATTCATTTTAAACTCAGTAAAATGTCTTTTCCTTTATTGCAACCTGTTATTTTTTAGAGCAAAAGAGAAAGTGATAATAAATAGGGAGTCAAGGCCTTGGCTACAGACCCAGGATATGGTTGGCCCCCATTTGTAGATTTTAGCACTTAGGCTTCATAAAAGTATGCCTGTGTCTCAGATCCAAGCCAGAGAGTGCAAACTTACTTTTACACACATATGCTGAAGCTAAGAACCGCCAAAGGGATGAACAGTATCAAACAGGTAAGGAAAGGCAGTTGGACAGTCCTGAGATGGCTAAGAATAAGAAGGGCTCAAGGAAGCCAGTGTCTTTCATACAAGCTGTCCCTGAGCCACCTATTACCTACGCTCAAGTTGCATCCATCTTTTTTGATTATATGTGGACAGGAGACTTAGGTCCTCTCTAACCTTTCCTAGATGCATTCGTCCTGTTGATTTCACAGTTCACTCCTGCCACTGACTCAATCAATTGCTGGAATTTCAACTTTCTACCAACCACATATAAAGCAGGAATGCATGAGTCACTTGGGGCTACATGCACAAGGATAGGAATTGGTACCTGTTAAAGCACACTACAGAAGACAGGCAATAGGCAATGTCTGGGCTAAGGCATAATGCCTAAGATTATGATCTGCTTTATGTGAAATATTTTTTTTAAGTTTATTTAACCTGAGAGAGACCAAGACAGCATGTGTGGGGGAGGGACAGAGAGAAAGGGAGAGAGATAATCCCAAGCAGGCTCTTTGCTGCCAGTGCAGAGCCGGATGCAGGGCTCAAACCCACAAAACCGCGAGATTATGACCCAAACCAAAACCAAGGGTCAGACGCTTAACTGACTGGCCCACACAGGTGCCCCTGCTTTCTGTGAAATGTTTCAAAAGCCTAAAATAACAAACATCCATGAACCTACCACTCTGACTTAATGTCTGGATCTTCAATTAAATTTACCTTAGATAGTCTAATATTTATTTGTATAAACTTTTTTATTTATCAGTCTTATTAGAGGTCAGTTCATTTTACTAGTATTTTTAAGAAACTAAATTTTGGTTTTGTTGATTCTCTCTACTGCTTCATTCCTTCCAATTTCATTTAATTCATCCTTTTGTCCTCATTATTCTGACTTTCTACTTGGAGTTCGTTGTATTATTCTTTTATAGACTTACTATCTTTGTTACACAAAATTTTAAGCTTTTATTTTAACATATACTTTTTAAGGCTATAAATTTTCCTCTAAATTCTGCTTTAGCTACATGCCCCAAGTGTTGTTCTCATTTATTTATGAATATTTTATAGCTTCCATTATTATATCTTTGACTCATAAATCATTTAAAACCTTATTTCAAATTTCTAATTTGATCATTTTGGTCAAAGTATGCGATGTTTATATTCATTTGGGGATATCTGTTTGACCTCCTTTGGTGTTTTCATTTGCAATCAATTTTTATAAATATTTTACAGGTCTTAAAAATAATAAAGTTCCTAATATTCAGATACAGGGTTCAGGTATGTCTACTAGGCCAAGATTTTTCATTGTATTATTTAAATCTTCTATATTTTTATTAATTTATTATTAGTATTAATTAATTAATATTAAAATCAATCTAAAAGGGACCCATATCTAATCTAATCATATCTCCTTTGTAATTCTAAGTTCAGTTGACCCTTAATAACATGGGGGTTGGGGCACCAACCCCCTGTGTGGTCAGCAATCCCACATATAACTTTTGACTCCCCAAAACTTAACTACTAATAGCCTACTGTTGATAGGAAGCTTTACTGATAACATAGTCAATTAACACATTTTGTATGATATATGTATTATATACTATAGTCTTACAATAAAGCTAGAGAAAAGAAAATGTTAATAAGAAAATCATAAGGAAGTGAAAGCACATTTACAGTACTACACTGTATTTATAAAAAAAAATCAGCATATAAACGGACCCATGCTGTTCAAACTCATGTTGTTCAATGGTTTGCTATATAAGGAATTTAGAATGCGCTCACTCCAATCAGGAAGCCCCCCTTCTCCATCAGCCTGCATGTTATTCTGTCTATTGTTTTTTATCTAACCACCTTGTTTGTAAACATAAGTTCTCAGTTTCTGAGATGGCTAATTTTATGTCAACTTGACTGGGCCACAGGGTGCCTAGATGTTTGACCAAACATTATGCTGGATGTGTCTGTGATGGTGTGTCTGGATGAGATTCACAATTCACATTTGAATTGGAATAAAGCAGAGTGCCCTCACAGTGTGGATGGGTTCCATCCAAACAGTTGAAGACCTGACTAGAATACAGAAGATAATTTTTTCTGACTGATTGCCTTTAATCTGGGACATCAATATTTTCCTCTGGACTCAAACTAAAATACTGGCTCCTTCTGGATCTCAAACCTGTAGGCCTTTGGACTGGAACTATACCATTGGCTCTCTTGGGTTTCCAGCTTGACCACTGTAGCACTTGGGACTTTCCAGCCTCTATAATCATGTGAGCCTATTCTTTATAATAAATCTCTCTCTCCCCATATACATATACCACACACAACTGGTTCTGTTCTTGAGTACTCTAATGGTCTCTGTTTTTTTTTAAATGTTTGGTATTTACTTAGATTTATGAACGTTTGCCCATTTCTTTTTTCAGTATTGCTTTCTGAATTCTGCTCTCTGCTTTTAGATTCAATGTCTTTGTTACTGAAGCACCTATGTATTCATTCTTTCAGATGGGATGAATGAGTAGTGAAATCTCTTAGTCTTGTCTTGCCTGAAAATAACTTAGGTCTCACCTTTGATAATATAGCTGGGTATAGAATGATAAGCTAAGAGTCATTTTATTTCAACCCTTTGAAGATATGAATCCACTGTCTCTTGACAGTTTTATTGATAAGAACTCTACTGTCAGTTTAATAATAATCCCCCTAGAAATAATTTGTCCTTTATCTCTGGTTCCTTTTATTTTTATTTATTATTTTTTAAATGTTTATTCATTTTTGAGAGAGAGAGAGAGAGAGAGAGAGAGAGAGAGAGAGCATGAGTGTGGGAGGGGCAGAGAGAGAGGGAGACACAGAATCCGAAGTGGGCTCCAGGCTGTCAGCACAGAGCCTGATGCGGCACTCAAACTCCCAAACAGTGAGATCATGACCTGAGCTGAAGTCGGACGCTTAAGCGACTGAACCACCCTTGCACCCCTACCTCTGGTTCCTTTTAAATTTTTCTCTGATATTCGACAGTTTCATCACTGTGTGCCTGGATATGGCTCTCTTAATTTAGTTTGCTCAGAATTAGCTGTTTGATGAACCTAAGAATATATGCCTTTAACCAGTTTGAAACTTTTGAGCCATTATAACTTTGGCTTCCATTCTCTCCTTCTGGAACTCTTATATTAGGTGTCTATTTGAAGGCCTTATCACTGTCTCCTATAAAGTGTTCATATTTCCTCTTTATTCATCTCTTGTGTTATATACTAAAGGTGCTTTCCTTAGAGTCATCCTAAAATTCACTAACTTTTGTTCTAATTCTTCTAATCTTTTTTTCTAATCTAACACTTCAGTCATCTAATGAGCTTTTCACTTCATAATCTCATTTCCAGATTTTATTGTTGTTTTTTTCCAAATCTATCTGCCTTTTTTTCACACTAATTTCTATTCTTTCCATTATCTAGTTTTTAATTTACTTGATCAAATTTTTTTATTTTTTTGGTTTTAAAATGTCATCTTAGGGGCGCCTGGGTGGCTCAGTCAGTTAAGCGTCCGACTTCGTTCAGCTCAGGTCATGATCTCACGGTTCGTGGGTTTGAGCCCCTTATCAGGCTCTGTGCTGACAGGTCAGAGCCTGGAGCTGTCTTTGGATTCTGTGTCTCCCTCTCTCTCTGACCCTCCCCTCTCATGATGTCTCTCTCTCAAAAATAAATAAAACATTCAAAAAAATTTTTTAAATGTCATCTTATAGATTTAACTTATAATAATTCATTTTCTTATCTCTATTTCATGATATGCAGTTTCTCTGCCTCTTTACCTACCTATCTTTAAGATAAGATAATAGTGATTTCCTCACTTGGAAAATCCCCACTCTGTAAATTTACAGTATGAACTTAATTTCAGCAAGAATTGTTTGACCTCTACTGTGGAAATAACCATGACAGAGTAGTTTCATGTTTACCTTTGCAGAGACCAGTTTTATTACTAATTTCTTAAAGTGGGCTTCCTGTAGTATAAACAAGAGCCCAAGTTTAGCCCCAAACCCACAAATGGTGCAGACCTATTTCTAATTTCTCTCTCCAAATGCCCCACAACTCAGGACCATATATAGGAAGCAAGCTTCCTCACCATTTTCTCCAGGTAAGTGGAATTTCCCCAGTCCTTTTCTTACGGTTTGGGCTGTCTGTGGAGGCTCACTTCCAGCTCACAGTTGTGCTCTTTCCCTCTGGGAAGTTAAAATCCCAACTCCAACCTTTTCTGTCCTTTTCTAAAGCTAACAACTCTTGTGGCCCTACAAAGTGAGAGCCCCTAATCTGAATGAATATATATTCTCTCTCCATTCTTAGCAACTAGAGATTGAATTCCTTTTGTTTGAACTTGGTTTTGTATTTTTAAAGATTTTTGTTTCTTTTTCTTATCTTTTATGTCTTTGTCATGGAAATGTGGTCCATCAACAAAAGCTCCTGCTATGTTGGTGAAATTTTTAGAAAATTCTTACTAAGTTCCAGGGAAAGCCTGTTTCCTTGTTAATTTCTGTGGAGTTAAAGTTATTTAAATATATAAAGAGAAGGTCCTTCTAAGAAATTGGGAGCCTCAAACAACAGAGAGAAGGGCAGCTGGCCAATAAGCGGGTATCTTGTAAAGTGGAGCCACCTAAATTACCTCCAAAGTCTGCTCTGCTGCGGAGGGTCTAGGTGGGCCAGAGAACAGGAGAAGGGTCATTGGTGGCTAGAAAATGTATTGTTACCCTGACTCCTCCAAAGGCTGCTGCCATGTCACAGGCCAAAGCACCGTTGATAATCATCAAGCTTAACAACTTGTTTCTGTGTTTTGAGAATCCGTTCCATCAAATTCTCAAGTATAAACCCA
Source organism: Cryptoprocta ferox (assembly GCA_028646485.1). Lineage (NCBI taxonomy): Eukaryota > Metazoa > Chordata > Mammalia > Carnivora > Eupleridae > Cryptoprocta > Cryptoprocta ferox. The sequence continues at coordinate 75,918,446 of CM053560.1, read as the reverse complement.
TTTTTTTTTTTTGGAAGGGACGGCTTTAAACAATAATTTCTTAACCTGCTCATGATTTGACAGTTTAGGCTGGCTTAATGGAGACAGCTTCTCTTAGTGTGACATGGCTTGGAGAGGATTATCCGGGTGCTGGAGGGTTCCCTTTCATCATGACTCACTTACATGTCTAGCAAATCTGAGCTTGCTTCCACCTCAGCCGGAACTACCAGTGAGGGTCCTTGATTCCTCTCCATGTGGGCCTCTCTGCTTCCTCTTGACAAGGGTTCCGAGACCAAGCACCCCAGGGAAGCAGGCAGCAGCTTACAGTTCCTTGTGACCTAGCCTCAGATGTTACACAAGACCATGTTTATTTACATCTTCCTCAAAAAAAGGAAAAACATGCTTTCTAAAAGCAAGATGAACTTGGAGAGCTATGAAGTCTAATACTTTCAAATGGAGAGGCAGCATGGAACAGTAGTTACTAGCTGAGTCTAGAATGAGGCAGACTGACTGGGATCTTCCTTCCACCCACTAGCTCTATCATCTCAACAAGTTAAATATTGGTGACCCTCGGTTCCTTCGTCCGTAAAAGAGTATAACACTGGTGCTTACTTTGCAGGGGTGATGTGAAGATGAAATAAAATAACATATGAAAAGCATTTAACATGCTGTTTCAGACTCGGGCAGCTGAAGTTGTCATCCTATTACTTTGGCTGGTGTTAGATCATGGAGTGGCATGCATTCTGCCTCCCAACGCTGCATTATCAATACATATATCACTCATTACCTTCTATTGTCAAGAAGGTAAAAGAAGAAAGACCATGAGATATGTATAGAGTCGGGAGACTGTTCTTACCAAGTATTATAATTGCCACAGCCTTGGAGAGATAGCCAGACATGACTCTGTTCAACAGGCAAAACTGGACAATGCAGGTTCTCCCTTCTTACACGCCACCCCTGCCACGCCCCTCTGTGGCAGTCAGGGCGCAATGTGGGATCCAATCTGTTCTTCAGAAAGAACTTGGGAGAAGTCCTTTACACATTTGTATTAGCTCGCTGTGCTATCACTCCATGGAGGAGGGTGGGGGGGCAGTGGCTGTATTTTAGATCTTGTCCGTAACCATGTAAGTGTGTTTCCTAACTTCAAGCACCAGCAATCAAACAAGTAGAGACTTCCCCCCAAATCACGGACATCATACCCATCTTTATAACTCTTCCTTTCCTTGGTGTAAGCTCAAATAAGCAGTCAGCTACTGCTGAAAGGAACTGGGGCAAATAAGGAGCTAAAACCCCTATGCTCTGAAGGTCCCTGGAAATCCTGCCCACTGCAAAGAGTGCCTTTTTGACTAGGTTACACCTGAGGTAAAACAAAGACTAGACCATATCTCATTGGAACCTCTGATCTAAGGTCACAAATATGTTTAAGCACGACAGGTGAGCCAGCATGAGGCTGACTGTGTACTGGATGGGAGCCGTCAGGAGAGTAAAAAGGATGAACTGAGAGATGGATGCTTCTGCGATAAAGACGAGACGGGCCATTTGGAAGGAAATTCATGTGCAGACAGACGGTGGTGTTAGGACCTAGCTCTCCCTCCAACAAGAAAACACAATCCTTGCAGTTGAACAGCTGGCAGGGGAATGTAGCTGCTCCCAGAGTGCACCAAGAGTCTTGCCTTTGCACACGGCTCCTGCAGAGGCTGAGCTCCACAACAGCTAAGCCTAAACTACCAGCTATGATCGAATCTTCTCTTTAAACGCTGGCGCAGGGCCTTTGGACCTCAAGGTTATAAAGGTCCCAAGTTACATCTCCATGGGAGCTGGCCTGCCAATGTCTTTTCTGGACATTTTCAATATTGTCTGTGGCCTACAGGAGCTTCCCTATTCTTGCAGATGGAACTATTTCTCAAAAATTCCAGGCAGCCCACTAGCCACCTCACTGTACAAGCTGATCTCTAAAGCAGCCTAATCCCATCTGACAATCTACATAAGCACTATCTTTTAACATTAGGGAAACTTATGGGGACAAATTAAATTCTGCTCTCTAACTAGCACATAATCATGTAAGAAGTAACTTTAACCATAGTCATCAAATAAGAAAAAGTATTATGGGGACACCTGGGTGGCTCAAGTGGTTAAGAGTCCTACTCTTGATTTCAGCTTGGGTCATGATCTCACAGTTCATGAGATAGAACCCAGCCTCGGGCTCTGCGCTAACAGCATGGAGCCTGCCTGGAATTCTCTTTCTCTCTTTTTCTCTCTCTCTCTGTCCCTCCGCTGCTCATGTGCATGCTCTCTCTCAAAAAATAAATGAACATTAAAAAATAACATAAAAACAAAATTTTAAAGTATTATGTAAGGAGAAGAGGAAGATGTCTCCAAAGCACGAGTATACACACTGATCAGATTCCTGTCTCAGACCATTATATACCATCAATTCTTATGCCATAAACATACACTCAACAAGTATTTATTAAGCATCTGGTTAATGCCAGGAATATACTTAATTCCACCCCTTCAACCCAACCACCTCCAACTCCACCCTCTAAATCTGGAATGTTCTTTCTTATCTTTCCGTCAGCCAAAACTTCAAAGCCCAGTTCAATTCTCACTTCTTCCAGCAAAATTTCCCCTTGGTTTCCAATCCACTTGCTCTCCCATACCTCATATATAGGGGCGTGAACTCACACTGTCTACCAATCATTTGGCATTTGATTAAACATTACTTTGTCATCTGTTGACAGAAGATTGATCAAGATGCCAAGACTTGAAACCCGGACATACTTAAAGAAAAAATCTGGGGCACCTGGGTGGCTTAGTAGGTTGAATGTCCGACTTCGGCTCAGGTCATAATTTTGCGATTCGTGAGTTCGAGCCCCAGATCGGGTTCGATGCTGTCTGTGTAGAGCCCACTTAGGATCCTCTGTCTCCCTCTCTCTCTCTGCCCCTTCCCTGCTCACGCTCTCTCATTGAAAAATAAATAAAACATTAAAAAAAATTTTAAAGACCTTAAGGAAAAAGGGATGTTTAGCACAATATAGAGAAAAAGATGTCATATTTCCTCAAAGTTACCTTTAAGCATCTGAGGACTTTTTCATGGAGAATTAGATTCAACTTCTGGTCACCTTGAGAGGATAAGAGATAATTCTTACAAGTTTATTACTGGTTCTGAAGCCAGAAGGTTTCAGATTTCAAGCTTGGCTTTCAATGGTTCTGTGTTGGTTTGGTCTACATAAATCCTGCTTAACCCTTTCTTTCATTAGAGCCCACCGAAGGAGATTTTTTATACATTTTTTTTAATTTTCCCCCTTGAAATTTTAATGCCACAGGTATACTGCATATCTGTTAAAGTGATATCACTCCTTTTGAGAATGTGTGGTTCACGTGGAGGACTAAGGAACTATTTATGTCAGGACGTTCTGTGAGCTGCTTACCAGCAGAAATATTTCTGTTATCACCTCAAAGCTGTTCTGCACAAAATAGTTACTCCACAAATTGCCAAATGAATTACTAATATACTACTCAAAATTCAAGTCCTGCCTATATTCCCTACTGTTCCAGCAATTTTTAGTCAGTCAAATGGATTTGGCTTAATTTGAACTTTTCTCATAATGGATGGATAGGTCTTAAACACACACACACACACACACACACACACACACACACACATCTTTCAGAAAACTTAGACCAAAAAGATATAGGACACAACAGGTCCTTATATGTTGACAACATCTAATGCCACGTCTCCCAAAGAGAAGAGTGCTTCACGCTGGCACAGGCATGTGAAATGACTTTCCGAGCATACAAAACATGTTTTTCTTTAGCAGTTATGTATTATTTTTATAAAGACCTTCTATTTATGGCAAGAAATTCTAGTTTATCATTTAGGATGGAATTATAAACTTCCTTTTTGAAACAGAATTAAATAAATGACACTTAAAATTTTTCAAGTAAATATAGTATATTTATTAGTAGTACACGTGCTACAATGTAGACATGGAAAAACTGTAAAGGTACCCAAATTTCTAAAATTTCAGAAACACTAGTTTAATATTTGCACAAAGTTGGCCGAGTATTCAGGAAAGCGGGGGTCACTCAGTCTATCCTACAGCAAGTTTTCATCCCTAAAAAGGAACAATAGCCAACATTTACTGAGTGCATACCGTGTGCTAGGAATCATTTTAAACTCTGCACAAGTATTAACTCATTGAATTTTCAGAACATACCTTCAAGGTGGCTATCCACATCTTAGAAATGAGGAAACTAAGGCATGAGGATTTAAATAATTTTCCTAAAGTCCCACTCCCAGTTAGTGGTGGAGCCATGATATAATAAACTTAGC
>CM053560.1:75899128-75909128 GCA_028646485.1 Cryptoprocta ferox | reverse complement strand
GGGAAAAAGGAAAGATGCAGAGAGACATAGAGTACCAAAGAGAAACAGTGCGAAAAAAAAAATTTACTCTCTGCTACATAAAAATCTCAGGAAAATTTAAAAATTTTAAATTCATAAAATTTAACAACATTCCATTTTTTTCTATGCCAAAAGCAAGCTGATGATTCAAATGTTTTTAAAATTCTATGTACTTTATTTGAATGCCTGGAGAAAAAAATACCAGTACTGCCAAGGTATAGCAAGTTTTAAAGCGTCAAAATTCATAAAATGATGAAGTATTTAAAACAGGTCACATCATTATCCTTTAGGAGAAAACAAGGATGATATCTCCTAAACTTGTCCTAGATCCAAAGATGATTCCACTTTGCTTACATTACTGCATGAAGCATTAGCTAAGCTCAATTTTTGAGAGGTGTCAAACACATCTGTTATAGGTACAAAAACTGTGGAATGAACAAATAAATATGACTGATGGGGTAATAATTTTAATCTATATTGAATATGCGTCTGTGTGAGGATCTTATCTCCCCTAGTAGAGCATAAGCCTCTTGAGGGCAGATAACCCGATTTAGCCATTAGACCCACCTTTTCACAGAGCAGGGAGCACATGTTCTGTGAGAGACAGAGACACAGAGAGAGAGAGAGAGAGAGAGAGAGAGAGAGAAGAGAGAGAGACATACAGTATGTCAGAATGTCTGATTTTTAAAAATAAGGCAATTTTAACAATAAAATCTGCCCCTTTGTCACCCGTTGGCCAACCTCATTTCCCCTAGTCCTTCTGCCTTTCATACTTCTGCTAATGATATGGTTTCTTACTTTCCAATCAGGAAGTCAGGCAAGCAGCCCCAGACAAAGAACATCATGACGCCAGTGCTGACTCAAAGAACATGCAACAGACAAATGGTTTTGTGAATGGTGCAGCCTACTTTCTTCATCCCCAGAGATAGTCAGATCTCTTTCCCGCTGCCGAGAATCTAAACAGAAGCAACGAACTACATAAAATATCACTTGAAAGGAGAGTTCTTAAACAAGGCATAGTTTTTTTGTATTTTGTTTTTTGTTTTTAACCAAATGTTTATCAAGAGACTGAAAACTCAACAGGAGCAGCATAGAAAATGCAGAAAACCAAGATTGAAAGAAGAAACAATTTAAAAAATAAGCCAAATAAACAGGGCAAAGAACATTCTACCCACCCCACATCCTATAGACACAGGTGTTCACTGACTGACCAGCATGTTTGATGATTCACAGAAGGGTGTGACAGAGCATGGAAAAGAACCAAATTCAGGCCCAGGTTTTAAAGGAATTCACTTTTATTTTGATTTCTTCACTTCAGAAAGTATTGCCCCTAACAATCAAAACTAGTTGATTTGCAAAAACAAAACAAAAAGGTGTTCGTTAATAAATACAAGAGATTTATGAAAATTTAGATGAGACTGAGAAAATTTATCTTTGACATTTATTATAGCATTGACATTCCTCTTTTCATAAAGGAGAGTATGTAACTAAAGAGAATTTATCAGTTGGTCTGCAAAGGGCTTTACTTGGGACTGATGTAAACTAATTTCATCATTGAGATGAATAACAGGCAAAGACATATGTCTGCTTAGTATATGGTAGCATGGGGGAGGGTTGGTTAAAAGATTAGGATGCAGAGCACACACTGAATTCCTGAATCTAAATAAAAGTTGTCTAGTGAGATTATAACCCGAAGTAGAAAGTAAATATCACAAGTCATATATGCATATATAAATAAATGACTGAATAAATAAATAAAGGAGCCAAAACTTCCTTACAGAAGAACCCCAAATAATATTTCAACATAATCCTCTCTCCGGGAGGTGGAGTTAAATTGTCCTCTTCATTTTGAGTGTAGACTAAATTCAGTGAGTTTTTTTCAAAGAACAAAAGTACAGAAAAGGAAAAACAGTAACTTTATAGAGGTGAAATCTGGCAAACATTACCTTAACCAAGAGATTGAGGTTAACATAACCAGTGATAAATTGCAGTGATATCATGTACCCACTGATAGGATATGATGAAGGAAACTTCACCTCTGTGCTATTCTTTTCCAAATTCTTTAACTCCAGGCTAATTATGAGAAAGACATCAGACAAATCAAAACTGAGGGACATTACAGAGAATACCTGACTAATATTCCTCAAAACCATCATGGCCATCAAAAACAAGGGAAAGACTAAGTAACTGTCATATACCAGGGGAGGGGCTGGAAATACAACTAAATGCCATTAGGGGCTCCTGAACTGGATCCTGGACCAGCAAAAGGCCATCAATGGAAAAAGTGGTGCAATTTAAAGAACGTCTGGAGTTCAGTTAATAGTAATATACTGACATGGGTTTCTTAATGTTGACAAACATACCAGAATCATGTAAAATTATAACATTAGGGTAATTAAAACAGTGACAGGTTCAGGGAGAACTTTCTGTACTATCTTTGCAACTTTTCTGTACATCTAAAAATAGCCCCAATAAAAATTTTACTATGAAAAATTATAGTTTTCTAGTGGAATTGCTGCCCCCAGACATGGGCTCATGAAATATTTAACCCTTCTATTACCATTAAAAAACAAAAACCAAACCAAAACAAAACAAAAAAACTCCTGTTGCTCTTGACAAAGTATTGGCTAAAGGAATTCCTGAACTATAAGATACAGTTACATAGCAGAATAAAGGGTTATAAATTTCCACAGCACATATATAAGCAGGCCAAACATGCTATTGTTTCGTTATTATAAGAAAAAATACATTAAATTAAAATAAATAAATTAATAAGAGAATTCAGGAAATTGAGTTCAACCTCCCATTCTATGCTGCTTTGGTAAGACCATAATTAATTTCTTCCCATTACAGGGTGTCATAAAAAGGATTTCGAGAGGTTTTCAGAATCTCCAAAATTATCATAGAATTCAAATTTCAAGAGTACTAAAAGACAATGAAGGATAAATTGATTCCTTTATATGTTTTAAGGAACTGCTGGGATACTACTGCCTATTGCTACAAAAGTCACTATCATTCGAGTGCCTATGATGTGCCAAGCACCACATTAGGTACTTTACAAAATCATCTTTAATCTATATAACACTGAGAGGTAGATGTTATCTGATTTTGAAAATGAGCAAACTATGGCTTCCAGAGAAGTTACCCAAGGTGATAGCTAGGAAGGGATCAAATTGGGATTCCAACTCAGCAAGAGGAGACACACACAAATGGTAACAGATGAGATTTAAGTAGAAATAAGATAAACTCTTCTGACTCTTAAGAGTAGCTAGGCACTTGGGGCAATGTCTAAACAATGATATTAATTCACATTCATTAAATAATGGAAAGAAGATAATTCTGAAATCAGAAGACTTAGGTCTCTTCCCTCATTGCTTTTGTCCCTTCTTTTGTGCATTCAGACACATAATGAGGGTAAGTAAAGGAGCAGGTAGGTGTGGGTGATCCAAGATCAAGCCCCAGTTCTTGCCCTTTCTAAGCATACTGCTAGGTCATTTACCCCGAGCCTCTCATTTATAAGACCACAAAATAACATTTGCCTTATCTATGTCAGAGAGTTATTACACAAGTCAAAGAAAACATTATCAAAACTTTTTTAAATTAAAAAAATTTTTTACATTTATTTATTTTTGAGAGACAGAGTGAGACAGATCATAAGCAGGGGAAGGGCAGAGAGAGAAGGAGACACAGAATCTGAAGCTCGGCTCCAGGCTCTGAGCAAGAGATCAGCACAGAGTCTGACACGGGGCTTGAACCCACGAACTGTGAGATCATGACCTGAGCCGAAGTTGGACACTTAACTGACTGAGCCACCCAGGTGCCCCAAAATGTTTTAAACAGTGAGGTTCTATTCACATGTTTTATGTGTCATCTGCAGAATTCCTTAATATCCTCTCAATCCTAGAGTTGTAAGAAAATGGTAGATATGTTATCAACAAAATACGTAATTCAAGTCAACTAATATATATAGATGTGAGACCAGGGGATGAACCAAGAGCAGGAACCAAATATTATTCCTATATTATTATATAAAATGTCCTCTTAGATCAAAAGACAAAAAAAAATGAGAAGTTGGAGATTAGGTGGCTTACTGAAGAAGACAAATCATTTACCTGTGCATACAATTTAGTTTTAGCAAGATTATTTGGTAATCCTCATTAAAATACAGAGGATAGCTTATATACGATGACATCAGAGATCAAATGGTCAAAGCAAGGGCCCTCAATGAAACAGAAGTTATTCACTATCAACAAAGAAGATGCACTCAAAATGTTGGATTTATGTCCTTGCAAGGCAAAAGAAAGTAGCTCATGTTGTCTGTATATTTTTATCTGATTAATGTATATATATACTATTCATATTTTCCAAGAATGTTGTTTATCAAGCTTCTCAAGCAAAGAGTTACTTACAAAATGAAGCAGGAAAAAAGCCCTTACAATTATCTCATTCTTCAATATATTAGCATCCTCTCATGAATTAGGAGAAAGTGGAATTCCTAAATTCTCAAACCGTGACGTAATATTGGTTTTATTGATTCTCTGTACAATTTGTGGGAGTACCCAATCATTATTTTGACAGTTTTATCATAAGGTAATAGACTTCCTTTTAGATAATTGCAGTTACTACATTCAATTTCAACCTTCCATAGGATTTTTTCCTAGATACAGCTTTACTGTCAGTCCTAGATCACATTACTTTCTTTTTATAGCTATACACACAAAGCATTTTAGGCGTTACACCTAATTATGTCAGCACAATAACAATTTAAAAGCTCATCATTAAGAAGTAAAGGTTAAGCACTTATATGTTAAGACTCCTTTTTATAAAGACATATAGTGCTATATGACATAAGTAAATGAATTACACAAGCTCTTAAAAGTCTGTTTGAGAGTTACAAAAAAATAAGACCCTTTTTTGGATACACTAGGAAATTTGATGAGTTTGTATCCAGGCAATGACATTTGTGAACTACGGCATTGACTTACAAGCTTTCTGGCTCATGAAAACTATGTATCCACACAAGTCTCACAATACAGAGTTGAGTGACAAAATACTATTTTTTCTAGGGAGCAAGTTTAACATCATCACTAAGAGCATGGGTTCTGGAGACGGATTGCTGCTACTTAATGTTTGACCTGGGACAAGTCACTTAAGATCTTGTGACTTGGGCTTCCACATCTGTAAATGGGGATAATAATACTACTTGTCTCATAAACTTGTCCTGAGGATTAAATGTCCAAGCAGTAGAGCCTTAGAAAGTACTTGGCATATAGTATGTGCTACATAAATATCAGATGTTATTATTGCTTACTTGAATTGTCTTAAGCAGCTAAAAACTAAATAAAGAGATAAGGAACAAAACTGAAAGGTGATTTAAGCCAGTGGATAAAATACAGACAAACAATGAGAGCCAAGAGAGGAGCTCTACTCATGGAATGTGGAGGTATGGGGTGTTGTAACTCTAGAAGAAAAAGCAAATATGAAGTTCAGAAGTCCTTTGCAGAAACAAAGAATTAGGGTGAAAAGAACTCTAAAGACAGAGGCCAAAACTGGTATCCAAGGCTTAACACTAAGTGGGAGAACACAGCTCAGGATTCAACACAGATCTACACAAGAGGCATAATAATTCAGAACACCTTTCTGACAACATGGCAACCCCCGCCCCCCCCCCCACATTGTGTGTGTGGGGAAGGGACAGGTGATGGCAGGGAGGCTGTCAGAGAGTAGACAGCAGAAGCCAGCATGCAAACAGGCAAGGTTTGGTGGCAATTCAACTAAGTTGTTAACCCCCCTGAAAAATACAAGCCATGATAATTCTCAGTTTAGTGCATTTCATCATTTGGGGAGGAAATAAAATCACTTGATTTCCATTCTGTAATTTCCATATTCCGCTTTGTAATTATAAATATAATTACTTCAGAAAACAATTTGGTGTCTCGCTAGAATCAGACAAGAATCCTGTTACCCCTAGTCAATTTACCTGGTTAAAAAAATATCTAAAATAAAAAGTAGCTCCTTAATTAAAAGGGGCAACTGTATAATATAATTTGGCATCCAAATTAACTACTTCTCTCAAGATAAACAAAAAATGTTTGTAGGGGAGCCTGGGTGGCGTCCAACTCTTGTTTTTGGCTCCGGTAATGATCTCACAGTTTGTGAGTTCAAGTCCTGCGTCGGGCTCTGTACTGACAGTGCAGAGCCTACTTGGGATCCTCTCTCTCCCTCTCTCTCTCTGCCCCTTCCCATTTGTGCTTGCAAATGTATCTCTCAAAAATAAACATTTTTTAAAAAGTGTTTCTAGTAAGTGACTGTGTTTCTAAACAAGAAAAACAAATCAAGAGGGTTCTGCAATAAATATTTTGAAATTACCAGAAATATCAATAATCTATATCTCATATCAAACTAAAAAATAAGAAATATTGACCAACAAAGAGTTTTTCTTATTTTTCAATCTATGTAAATAAAAGTATTTTTTAAAGTTCTAAGACGATGCCACTATACTATAAATTCATTTTCTCTATACAGAAAAAAAATTTACATGAAATCAGGACTATACCAGAAAATTTTGCACATAAAACCACTTTTTTATGCATGAACCACTTTTTTAAAAGGCTTTTTAAAATTGTGGTAAAATATACATAACATAAAATTTACTATTTTATCCATTTTTAAGTGTACCGTTCAGTAATAAGTCCATTCATACTGTTGTAAAACCATCACCACCACCTGTCTCTAGAACTTTATCTTCCTGAACTGACACTTCATACCCATTAAATCATAACTTCCCATCCCTTCCTCCTTCCAGCCCCTGGCAATCACCATTCTACCTTCTGTTGCTATGAAATTGCCTACTCTAAGTACTTCATGTAAATGGAATCATACAACATTTGTCTTTTAGTGTCTTCATTTAGCATGTCTTCAAGGCTATGGGAACCAATTTTTATTTCTAACCCTTCTCGAAGTACCAGTGAGGGTGGTGGGGATTATTTCTGTCAAAATCAAGCAACAACTTGTCATAAGTCCTTGATTACTCTTGTCTTTAAGATTGTGAATCTTAATCCCCAATCCCCAATCCCTTTGGTCTTCCCCCAAGGATCCTCTCACCAACATCTCCCTCCTACCCTAACGGCCTGTTCACTGATTCAGTTTGCTTTTCTATCTTAAAGTTTCCTTACAAGCTGTTGAGAAAAATATAACAGGGAGGAAGAACTTTAGTATGATATCAACATTAACAGCCAAGGTAGATTATTTTTAATTTCAAGTAACCATCCTCTGCTTATATCCACGATCACAGATAACATGATTAATTAAATTAAATTAAATGCCACTGACTACACTGTATAAAGCATAGTTGGGATCTCATTTCCAATTCTGAGCCTCTTGAATGACAAAAGCTTTCAGTGTAATCAGTATCATTTATCATGCAATGAATATGCTTCTATAATTCTTTTTCAAACTAGTGAAAATAAGTCATTTTCTCATTCCACCAGCTATAAAAGGCAAGTCTATAAAGGGATACAAGAAAATGCCTACCCACTGATAAAATTTTTATCAACAAAAACTGAGGGGCCAAAATAAGTTCAAATTCCTACCCCTGAAATACCACCTGAACTATCCAGAAAACAAACTTCAAAGTATAGAATAAGATATGATAGAGCTTTCAAGAAACGGAAAACATTGTATGGTGTAGAAGCTTGAAAAGTCTTTTAATTAAGACTTTAAAAAATGTTTTCAAATTATATAAAAGGCTGAACAGGACCCATCTGCAATATATAAGGAAGTAATATTTGCCATTAAATAAATGTGTAATCAATAAACAAGAGGTTTGCAAAGAGTTGGAAGCAGTCCCCTCTAAACTAAGCTAGAGAAGTTCCATGCATTCACTTCCTCTCAATGAGGCACTTACTCCTAGAATATACATTAATTCTTTACATTCATTTTACCACCATTTATTCTTTTTAATTTTTTAATGATTATTTATTTTTGAGAGGGAGACAGAGCATGAGCAGGGGAGGAGTAGAGAGAGAGGGAGACACAGAATCTGAAGCATGCTCCAGGCACAGAGCCCCACGTGCAGCTCGAACTCATGAACCACGAGATCATGACCTGAGCCGAAGCTGAATGCTTAACTGACTGAGCCACCCAGGCACCCCATTTTATCACCATTTAGAGGGCAGAAAAATTGAAGGTACTATGCAAATGGAAAGTCAATCATTAATAATTTGAAGGATTAAGTAATAACCTGAATACTTAAAAATCAAATGAGGAGTCACATAGAGAGTGAGGAGTGCCTCCTCCTATTCAGACTGTCTTGGAAAAAAACATTCCATTTTACAAACGACACAAATCTACAATATGTTTCCAAGAAGGAACCCTAAAGTCCAACTTTACAGAAGCATTCTATAAGATGTGCCCCAAACTGAATTTTATTTAAGTAGCCCAGACCGAATTAATTGTTTTACCTTTCACAATTCAAAGCAACTCTTATTTGTATATTATGGGATATGCCAGTTTGAAATTTCTGATTCATCCTAGGCTCCTTTCACTTGCTCGTCACCAGTATCCGGTAAGCTGCCATGCCTACAGACTTTACCTCCTCTTTTACTTCCATTGCAAACCCTAATTCAGACCAGTTTTAAATTTTCCAAGAATAATGTAATGGCTTATTAATTATTCTTTCTCAAGATACCCAATAATTCCTCACTTCAATCCATTCTTCATAGTGTTGCCGTATTATCTTCAGCTTTGGATTTTAACTGCTGTCACAACACACAGTTCTGCATCACGATCCATTATAGAGCATATTACAAATTATTTATAACTTACTAAGTAAATTCATAGTGCTTTTTTCATTAAAAAAATGAACGTTGACTTGGATATTTCATCACTGTTCTTCAGTTGTTTTCCAATAAGCTTTTCTGAGTGGAAGAGGGAATGGAGTCATAGAACAGTGCTAGGAATTCTGGAGGACCCAGGTCACTGCTAGGTACATGACATTCTTCACATCTGTCCCGCTGAAAATCGTTATCATAGATAAACAAAAGCTCTGATCATGTCACTCTGCCATTTAGAGCCATCAGTGGTTTCCCACTGCCTGCTAATTTAAATACAAACACCCAGATCTGGAACTCAGTATCTTCATCATATGATCCTAACTGAATCTGGCCAACTTTAATTCTCACCATGAATCTACATACAAGCTTTTAGTTAGCAACTCTGGAATGTTCTTAAGCAGACCTTATACTTTTCCATTTTCTCTTCTTGGTACACACAGTTCTCGGTCTTAAATTGTCTTCCCCTGCAGCCAACTTTCTCCCCCTCCCCCAGCCCATGAGGACTCCTTCCAGGGTGTTTTTACCTCTAAAAGCACATAGAGAAAGATAATTATTATGTATGTGCCTCACACATCCCACCAAGCTATGAGTTCTTTGATGAAAAGTTGTGAATTTTATTCCTATTTCCATCTACCATAGCACCAATTGCTTACGACAACAAACAACACTCAAAGAGCTCTTGATGAACTGCAGAAGAATAAAGAACATGAGTTCCAAAGGAATCAATATCCCAGTACTGTTAGTAAGGGACTACTCAAAGTCTAATCAGATCTGATAGTATGTCACTAAGAACTGTGATGCTCAGTCATGTATTCCATTCATTCACTTACACACTTAATACTTGAGACTTAATGAGCAGAATGTGCTAAAATTGGGGAGCACGATACAATAACAACAATAAAAAAGGTGAAGTCTCTAGCCTTCTTGTACAAGTTAAGATGGGAAGGTGAGATCCCAGGGGCAGATTATAAAAGATGGAATGAAAATGCAGCTTTCCTTAGCAACCCAGTCTATGACTGGTCATCACTTTCCAATTATCCTCTCCATTGGTGCAATTAGAAAAAAAAATGGCAAAAACCAGGGGAAAAATGCATTTTGATACATAAAGAGTTTGTTCAAAAATTAAGGATTTTCATTTTTAGGAAAAC
>CM053560.1:75786628-75894128 GCA_028646485.1 Cryptoprocta ferox | reverse complement strand
TTCATTTCTGGCCTTGAAATAGGAAAATTAGTATTAAGATATTTATAAAATTGATGACGACCACATCGAGTCCCTGCCCAAGTCAACAATAGTGTTCTTGTTTAAGAGGGCTGCTGCACACTGTAATGTACCAATGTCCTATATTTCTCATCAATTTTTACGGTTTCCACTGATTAAATATATATTGACTCATAAAGCATTACCATCACATCAATTGTCACCAGATGCAAGCATATGTCATTTAAGTCTTAACTATCATATAAAAATGGCAGCTTGGTTGTTTAGAAGCCATAATCTCATCCCAGTCATTCCCAAATTTCCCTAATGCATTAGCAGTCAATAAGAAAGTGCTATTATCCCTGTACTAATCTGCAGCCAAAGGAGAGAAAAAAAAATCTTTAATAACTCTTTCTTTTCTTTGGCTAAGTATTCTATATATTCATGGTAAATAACAGCTTTACCAATACAGGAGAAAAATGTGTTAGTGGCTAAAAATTTTCCAGATTACTAGAAGATGGAAGTTGAGGTCAGCTAAATGAGCTAGGCTCAATGGAAATATGAATATAAACTGCTACTATGTAAAACTTATGTATGTCATCATCTAGAAAAATGAGTACTGTGCATGCATCATGTTATTTCTAGATGCTATTAGCTCACTCTTTTCTTTTCATAAAGGACAATCACTGAATTCCTAGTTACAGCACAGATACCTCAAGTTGCGAATAGAATCAATTCATAACAAACAAGTCTGAAGACATTTAAAAACCACCTTGCTTTAGAAATAGAAAAAGAGTATGGATAAAATACATGGTTTTCAAGGAAGAGAAGTGCATTTTATACGTTAACTATCCTATCAGATTGTGTAGACACTGCCTAGACTATTAAAACCTTCTAGTAACTGATAAGTAATTGCTCATTTGCTGACTGTAGTGGTGTGGAGCAGACAGAAGCTGCGAGAGAAGTCATCCTTCCTTGCTAATGTAACATGTACAACTCACTGCTACCACAACACTTAATGTGCGCAGCACTGAGTCATCTTTAATGCAAACACACATTTTCTGCCTTGCTTCTATGTTTCCCATTATAACACAAAAACAGTGCACACTGCATTCTGTCCCTGTGCAGTATGCATAAGCAGTTCCAAGTTAGACTAAATAGTGTATTGCTCTTATTACAGCGGATAAATATTTCAAAGTTTAGGAATTAAATATTTTATTTTTTGGTATGCTCGTGGCCACTATTATGGACTTTTTACAGCTTCTTCATTCATGGGAAATCTTTAGGGTTTTCTTTTCTAAATGTAAGACTATTATTTGTTTCCCCAAACAGAAAGAGATCAGAGTTAACAAGTTAAGTTCAATAAATCACTTTATATTTGGTGTTACGAAGAACAGTATGCTTCTTCATATAAAGAGACTTTTGTATAAGTCATGGATCTTGTATCATAATAAAAGTTTGCTAACAAAAAAATAAATCAAGTAAACATTACAGTTTTAAGTAAACAATGTCTCTCTTCATTTTCATAATAGTTAGCATAGATTTTCTCAGCCATACATCTCTTTACTTTACACAGGTATTTCTCACACTAAATTAAGACAACACATCCAGCGAAGAGCATGTCCTGAGCTGTTTGGTTGAAATTTCCCACAAAGTAAGAATCCAAGAAGCTGTTTATACATTCTCCTTAAAAGAAGGAGACTAATTATGTGAACTGATTTATTAATATATGAAGTTCTTTGCCCAATTATTAAAACTACAAAGAGACCGGGGAGCAATTTAAATGTCTGGTGCACCTCAAAGTCTCTTTTTTTAAGGTTAATTATAATTCTAAGCAAAGCTACTCTAGATAGGCCCCTTAGGTTTTCAGTAGGTTTAAATAAAATAATAACAATAACATTACCTCATTGGCCAGCTCCAGGAGCACTGGGGCAGCTCCATTTCTGCCCACTCCATTCAGGTACCTAGACAGACAAAGCCAAGTGGTAACGTAGTGACAAGAAAAGGCCAGCATAGACTTGTCAGCATCCCCTGTGTGTACACGTTTCTCCTGGGCAAATGCCACACTCAACTCTAGTTAAAGTATGCTACTGTCATAGGAAAGCACTGAAGGGAAAAGGAAAACAAAAACAACTTACCTCAATACCACTGGCGACTAACTGAAGTTGGGAGCACGAAGTATGAGCGCATCGGCGTCCCTTGTTTTCATCTCCTAACATGAAGCATGGAAGTGATTGCAAAAAGCACTACCCCTGTCACCCTGGCTTTATTATACCTCAACCCCCTTATGGAAAGGAAATAAGTTTGCTCTTAGGGTTTGAAAAAAAGGCATCCATGTACCCATCACACCTTTTTATTTACTTGTGTTTCACAGCATTGGTTGACACCTTATTAAGAAACAAATGGAACAGACTTGTCATCGGTGGGTCAGCACACCTTGTTAGGCAATACAAGCCTAACATTTTATCTGCCCTGTGTTTCCGTCATAACCTCTATCCCTCCCATTCCCTAACCCAACTTTAAAATAACAACAACAACAACAACAACAACAACAACACCTCTCCAAATCCATCCCAGACATGGAAGCCAGAATGATTTTATTTTTCAACAAAAATTTGGATGGGCCATTTCCCCACATTAAATGTCAAGATTAAATTATAACCACTTAATGCCTCTTGTAAATTTCTTCATAATCTGGTTCCTACCTACTGTCCTTGGCCAGCTTCATCTCTAGTCACTGTTCTGCACTCCAGCCTTCACCTGGAGAACTCATGATTCAGCTTACATGTAACTGTCTTCAATCTCCCACCGGCCAGGAGTAAGCTAGGTGTCACAAGGCGCAATCGATGAGCTCCTTGTACATCTCTCCATTACTTAACACAGCATATTGTATCTGCCTAGTTACTTGTCTACCTCAACCCATTCCCCAGCATAAGGGTGAAAGCCCACAGACGGTACAGGAATTGTATTTTATTCAATTTATTATGCCTAGAACAGATCTTGGCTTATAATAGGTGACTGCACTATACACATATATTCTTTCCTCCAATAAATGACTGATTTAATAACTTTCAAAAGCCATATTAGACAAGAGGAGAGAATTAGACATGGATATGTTCTCTAGAGTATGCCATTTGAGTGAATAAATTAACACTATTTGTTTGATAGTAAAAATCAAAGTCAACAGATGAGACCTCCCATAAAACTAACGTAAGAATATACTAAATTATATTATTTCACAAGTATATTTATGAAGATGTATAATTTTTCTATAAATAAAGTGGAATAAAAGCAATTTATTCATGGTAGGGAGTCTCAGGATCATTATAACTTCGAAGTAATTTTAGGAAGTTCATTTCCCATATATTGGGGACTTTCTTGAAAAAAATTGTTTAGGATCTAATTGTGAAATAAGCACTTTGATAAAAAAAAAGGCAAAATTAAAAAAAAGTGGCAAATGCAGTTTAGAGAAAGGTCCCTAGGAAACAGCTTAGCTCAGAACCTCACGCAACTCACGACAATTTCATCGCACTCACAGGCCTGCTCGAGGAACAACCAATCAATTCGGTCAAATCTGATCAACTAAATCCAGTATTCATAACCACCAAACATGCACATTCATTACGGGTTCAGATTTGGGGTCGGATTAGTTAAGCCTATACTGGCACTAGGATATCTTTACAACTTTCTACTCAACATTCATCTATCCCACAAATGTTTGTCAGGGGTAACTCGTGTTAGGTCTATTCCAGGTTCTGAGGAAGCAGCTGGGAACAGAACGTCCATGGTTCCTGCCATCACAGAGATTATATTTCAGTGGGGAGACAAGCAATGATAACACAGAAATAAATACATAATATAATGCTACAGACTATGATAAAATGTAAATTTAGATGGGTTGGTCAGGAAGCCCATCTCTAAGGAAGTGACACTTAGAGACTCATAAGAAGGAAAGCAGCAGGCCACGGGAGGAAGAATATTCTCAGCAAGAAAACAGTAAGAGCAAAGTCAGGAATATGCCTGGGGTGTCTGAGGACCAGGAAAGGCTCTAGTGTGACCACAGCAGAGCTTTGAGAGCTGATAGGGAATAATGACAAAGAGTAGCCAGACCTCAGACCACTGCCTATGCCAGAGAACTGTTTGGACTCAAAATTATATGTTTTATGTAAATGTTGCGTTAACCATTATCCTGGTAATGACCAATGGAGCACCTCTATTAAGTTTAAAGAAATAGGAGATGGTCAAACAATAACCCACTATATCTACATAGAAACATGTTCACTCTTAATACAGTGGAAATTCCTAATTATGAGCTTGTTAAAGCGGCCTAGTTGCCAAGAAACAAAACCCCAGGGTAGTGATGTAACCTGTCTGGGCTCCCTCAACCAGTAAACAGTAAAGCTCTGAAATGGAACCCTATCTCCCAAGGTCTACTGAGGTGCCTTCATATGTTGAAAAGGGAGGACCTGATTCCAAATATATTATTCTCCAACCTGTTTCCTAACTATGTCCTGTAGCACTTCAGAAGTACTGGGGGGAAAGAAATTAAGTGAAAATTAATTTGAAGTTGTAGTTGTCCTTTCTGGGAACTTTAACTGTCCTCAAGTGACATATATTATTCAAATTTTTAGATATGCCATCAAAGGGGCATGCTAATTACAGAAAACATTCAGTAAGGACATGATCAGAAATTCCTAATGCTACCCTTCGCTGCATCGTCAAAGCATCTTGTGCAAACTTGTAGTGTTGACTTTTCATACCTTTGTAGTGATTTGTTTCTCTCTCCACTTAGATGGGAAGCTCGTTGGGAGAGACAGATACAAAGGAATGCTGAACCTTCATCCAACAGATCCTTGGCAAAGATCTGAATTTTAATTGAGATAGGAGGATATGATTCTGAATACTACATTATGGTGACCTGGGCCATCTTCCTAATACCTATTTGCAAATTAAAACTACTTTGCACAGAAGCTATGTGTCATCCTCTAGCTTTGCCAGAGGAGGACTAAGAAACGTTTACCTTGTGGGTGGAACCATCCTCAAAAGATCTTCATAGAAGGTCCATTTTATGTTTTTTTGAGTGTGAAAGATTTATTAGCATCTAAGATTAAAATAACATGTACAGATTTAAAATATTAAAGGCAAAGTTATTTGATCTTTATTATTTTCATAATAATTATCATGATAGAACTTTAAGAACCTACCAAAATTCTATCCTAAGCTTAAGGCTGAATATCACCTTTGTTGATTCTACCTTTAAAATTTCTGGAGCCCATCTCCATGCATGCAGCTGTTTTCTCACTAAAACAGAGCAGTTGAGGGCAGGCACCCTGTCTGATTCCTATCTGTATCCTTGATTCCTAGCATAGTAGATGAGACACAGGGAGTACAAAGTAAATTGTGCTAATTAAACAAAAAAGTGGTTCAAATTTTCAGACACTCTTTATATCACGTAACGTCGATAACACACTTGAGCTAGCCTTTTTTCCGTGTGAACATCAGAATGAAATTCAATCAATATAATTCTCTAAAGCTAATACAGCTGGCCCTCAAACAGTGTGTGCTGAGAGAAGGGAAAAGATGGAGACCACATTTCTGAACTTTGCTACTGATGGGGACTTGCAAATATGACCACTAGTGAATGTGTCTCCATAACTGCACGCAAGCCCATGTGCAACAATTTAGATGGACCTAAATAAATTTTGCATGTATGTTTTCTGTTTGGAAATAAAATGCCATTCATACAGGGAGAACAAACAGAATTGATTCCAAAATGACACTCAAGCTGTGTCTGCACATACACAACATGAAGAACTGAGGGAATTTGAATTTCCTCAATAATTCAAACGCTTGAGAAAATATTTTCGGCTGATATTTAGATACTTTGGACTTTCAGTTAACTATGATGGCATCCCATTGTGGATTATATAGCTTATAAATACAGACTTGGAATTCTGAATTGAGATCATCTCAACACTAGCAAGAATGCAGAGACACAGAAATTCTCTGACAGTGCTATTAGGAAGCCATCACAATCTTTGTAGACAGTAATTTGGGAACATATAATAAAATCTTTAAATGCTCATTGTTTGTACCAGTAATCACATATATAGAAATCTTAGAAAACTAATTCAAAATGCAAATACTTACATACCAAAATATTTATCATGGTATTATTTTTATATTACAACATTGGAAACATATGTTCAACAGAGTTATACAATTCAGTAAATTTCGATACTTTCATATGATGAGGTAATGTAATCAATAAAATGTTTACAAAAAGCTCTCTACAGAGTAAAATTATGTCATAGACATTTTTCGAAGTATAAAATTCAGGATTCACAATAGCATATACGGTATGACTTCATTTATATGAAAATGGATTGACAAAAGACTAGAATGAAAAATACCATAGTGGTTATCTCTGGCTGCCACAATCACGGGCAATCACTCATTCCTTTTGAGACCATCACAAATGTGTTTAATTTCTATAATGTATGAGTATTACTTTTATTTAAAAAAAGGAATTAAAGAAAGTGTTAACATTGTCAAACTGCTTAAATATGTTTTGATATAACACAATTTGCCTTTATTACAATCAGCTGGAAAACAAAAACCTTTTAAGGCCAATTCACCTCAGAGAATACAGGGACATTTAACCATCACGTTGACAAGGGGCCTGTACGGTCAACATGTCTGAAAGGTGACAATATGGCCCATCTCTAAGCACAGAACGCAGGGCAGAAAGTTGGGAAGCAGGGGGATAAAGTAAGAAATTGGTGTGGCTCCTTTCTTATTAGTCTATCCATTATAGCCCAATCTCACAGTTTTGTTTCAAAATGTTGTGACTCCTTGACACAACTGAGATTCTCACATTTAAATAAATTTAAAGAAATACAAATATATTCTCATTATTCTCACTCAACTGTGCATCACTGAGTAACCATATTTTCAGGAAAGACTTTTATTTCTGGCTCCAACAACTCAGATAATCCAATACAGTATGTTCATACGTTGATAATTAAATGTACCTTGAAATGAAACTAAATGTCAAAAAGCAGCACTTAGAGATCTTAGCAATCATCTAATTAAAACAGCTTTTTTACAACAATGAAGATGATTGTCAGAGGGCAGCCTGCTGGTGGAGCTCCAAATTTCTAGGAAATGCTCTCCTTTCTATTGCTTATGTCGACACGGCTTTAAAAACTGGACATATCGTACTTTTGTATGATGGCCTAAGACAATATCTTTTACAAACAAAAATGTACTTTTTGACATGGACATTAACTGTTCAGTCTTTCTTTGGAGGGTCTGGATTCCAAAGCTGTTGCTGACTTCACAGCACTTTGTGAGCCATTCTTCAGTTTTTATTCATGATTAAGGTTCTAACTTCAAATGTTGATGTCTCTGAGGAGATTATAATTTTTGAAAAAAATCAATTCAAACTTTACAAAGACTTGTTTAGCAGGGAATTCTCCTAGACACAAAAGAGTGTGTACGCATGCGGTGTGTGTACCTTCAACAGACGCTACTACTGAAAACTGAACATGACTCTAATATATGGCATGGTGTGTAATTTTTTAAAAGGCTAACTTCAATAACTTTTCTTTTTAATAAACCCTTCTCAGTTCTTAAAAAATGACTTTCCAGAAACATGATACCAATATTTAATCTAGATATTCATTTCATTCATAAAATTTTCGTGCATAAAATCATTCATCTAAAATTGGTGGTGTCACTCTCACCACAGAAACGTCGATCTGTCAATCTTAAGTGTAATAACTTAAAAGCATATTTCAGACAGTTTTCCTTTCCAATATGTCCTTGAAATATTTAAGAAAGCAACCAACAATTCTAATGCAAACCATTACCATTTACGGTTGTAAATTATTCAGTCATATTATGAAGACAATAACATTTTTAGAATGTTTTTAAAAGAGTTATTTTAAAGATTCTGTTTTAGGACAGGGGTTGAAAACTATTTATAATAAACTAGACTGAAATTAAAATATCCCCTGGACACAACGTTGTTGATTTCATACCCAGATTTTCTTTTTAAAATACAAAACCCCATTTAAAATGTGACAGTTGTATATTATTACAGATCTTCATATGTCCTTAACTTGACGTATCTTTTTTTTGATTTCTAAAATGGCAAACCCAATACCTATGATGCAAAATAGAAGTGCACCCAAATTCAATCTTCATTTCCAAATATATTTTTTGACTTGCTGATCTAAGAAATAAAACTTAGTTTGAGAACTTTCACACATATATGTAGATATGTATGCATCGACATATGCATCTATATAAGATACACACTTACAGTAAGTTTAAAATAGCCAGCTGAGATTTCATAACACTGTTAAGGTTTTCTTACACGGTATGTATACATACACCCAATCAAGACAGTCTCACCATATTCTTTAAGCAAAGCGTTTGAGAAATCACTCAAAAATATACCTGAAGTCTTCAATAAGACTTAAATCGCATTGCCTTGGAATGTTGCATAGACAATTAATTTAGTAACCTAATTTATTCATAATTATTATTACAATTAATAGGTGCTATGATACCCTCTAGTGGGGCAGGCAGGTCATACCTCTGATAATAACTTTCAATCGCCTCTGAAGTATGATGTTTGGCATGTGTTCTTTTGATATGTTTCTGAAACAAAAAAAAAAAAAACAAAAAAGATCTTTATGTTGTGTCACACCTCAGGTTCAAGAGCAGAATGACTTATTTCTTCATCCCAATGTCTAGCACATAGGGCAATCTGAACAACAGTTTGGGGATCTGGACGGTGGTAGGTCTTTTTGCCTTCTACTCTATGAAGCTATGCATTTTAATCCCTGCTGCTTGGCCGAGATGTCTTCAGACCATACCACAAGGTACAGTATATATGTAAAAGCCAACGGGTCACAGTAATTGAATCTAAATAAGTTTGCTTAGGGTTGCAGAGGGCAAAGAAAAACTTGTTCCCTCTTTCAACCTTTGTATTAATTTTCCCTCAATTCAATTCCATCTAAGTCCTCTGCACTCTAGTTTTACAATCCAATTGCCATTTTTAACCAGGAAGAACATTGCTTAAAAACAACTTATTTGAAAACTACAAAAAGTAATTCCATAGAGACTTGCCACTTGACTGACACCTGTCATCTCATGATAAATGACTCCATTTTCTGCCTCTCTTGCCTTCTGCCACTCCAGCAATGGTCATTTATCATCATCTCTGTCAGCAATGGAAAGCAGCACTGACAGTGCAAGTCAGCAAACATTTAGCACATGGAACCACGCAACACAGGGAAATTATTATTGTCAGAATAATAATGGTTTAGCATAATTTATTACAGGTCCACCAAATAAGCAAAGGCTAGATGTTATTAGACAGATGGATGGGTAGGCTTGGCAGGCCTCCACTGAGACGCAGGCGGTGCTCGATGTGGAAAGGAGAACATCCTCCAACCCAATCAGAGAGCTGGCAGTTCAATTACAAAGAAATAAAGGGACATTCATCATTCAATTAGGCACCTGTCAACCCTCACAAAGGAGAAAACTTCTAACCTGGTACTCCTGGGAGAAGATGCTCAGCAGAGTGGCCTGCGATTGACTGGAACAAATAAAAGAAGGACAAAGTTAATTACTGGAGTGCACGGCAAAGAAACAAAAGAGAAAGGAGCTTCAAAGGTAGGCCTGCTGCCCTGTAATCTAACAGAACATGAAAACAAGTGTGGAAAAGTTGTTCCAGATGAACACCTCAAACAAAGGCTTCCTGCTGCTAGGTCAAGGAGAGAGAAAAAGGGAAAGGGAAAAATATGGATGGCCTCACAACAAACGATCATACAATTTAGATGTTTTTTAACTTTAGAATGATTAGGAATCCTGTCTGTAGCATGTAGCTACATTAAAGGAGACCAAAAGGAGGCAAGGTTTATCTCGGTCAGTAAATGGTAAGAGTGAAATCCCACAAACAGTGCAGAATGTGCAGTTCACGCACTGGCAACATTCTAAATTTATTTCGTTAGCAGACACGTATCCTCTTCCGTAGCTTATCTTGGCGTCAGGGGAACAAACTTGGGTCTTCACCGGAAGTAGCACCGAGAGACCACTGGAACACTCCTAGAGACACTAGCAGGTTTTGAAAATAGGTTTGCACCGCAGAAAGCTGAGGTCCTTGGAGTCTGTCATTCCCAAAGACTGCCTTGAGCCTTATTCGGCTAAGATTCCGCACAATGTCAAACACCTGGCAGTGAAGAAGCCTGGAAAACATCCTTCTCAAGTGGGAATTTTCCTCTCACAATGGTTAACATTTAGAAATGCAACAGAATTTTTTTTCCTCTAAAAAGCAATCAATGCCCTACTGCTACTCTTTTTTATTGCCCTCTGTAGATATATCTACCTTATCATATCGTGAGAACAATTAATTATTTCTGATATATTTTCCTACTAAATGCTATCTGAACAAATTACGGTGTTAATAATTCGACTTTTACAGTACACCAAAGCACTATGAATAATTAAAAATTTTCTATGCATGAATGAAATCTCTTAAACTCATCACAGGTAATTTGGAGAGTGTGAAATAAAAACAATGACACCATATTTCTTTACTCGCTGCAACAGTGTTGTCTTCTGCATACCATCAGAGATTTGGCTTCTAACTCCTCTCCATTCTTATCAGATTACAAAAAAAAAAATTGGTTAAAAAAAAACACTGTAAATGTTCATCAAGGAAAACTGATAGTTACTAAAGAACTGTTTCAATAACTCAAAAGCTCTGAGATATGACTGAATAAAATTATAGATGCATTATAACCCAATTTTTTTCAATTTCCCTTTAAAACTGGAAACCATTCTTTGAAAGAGCCAATTTTAATATCTTCCTATTATTCCTTGCCTGAACGCCACAGGAAATCACATGACCCAGGTAGGGTTTCTGACAACCAACTTCTGGGAAAAAAGAAAAAAAGGCAAAATTAAGCCCAAATCTTTATAAGCTACTGAGTTAAGTCAATATGTTAGATATTTATGTCCAATGAGTACACACCTCCTCATTGTACTGAAAAATATATTTAGGTTAGCCATTTAATGACAGACAAAAGAGACAAAATATTAATCTCTAAGTGTCAGAAAATATGGAAATAAAAGTGCTTGTACGGGCAGGTTGGGGACGTGTGACAATGACTAATGAGGAGGAAACAAAACTGTAAATAAAACAAAAGTGTAAGTGTGGACACCCAAAATGGGAAGGGTAAGAGACAGCTGGAGAAATAAGTCCAGGAATAAAGAGTTCAGCGTGATAAGATGGTCAGGTGTTGAGGATACTGTAAAAATGGAGGATGAGATAATGTCTTTAGCCAGGAAACTATCTTTAAAACTGCTTAGAATTCAGCTGAAGCTGTGGACGGAGCCTATGGAGTAACCCATTTTCTCAATGGCCATTGGGGTTAGAGAGAAGATTCCAGGAGGAGGTAAAAACTGGCCTAGACATAAAGAGAGGAAATGATCTACTTAACATAGTAACAAAGAAAGACAGACCTGGGTCCAAAATGCTTTGGGTTTGGGTGACGAGACAAAGCTGAATAGGGCTGAATGTCATTTGCTAGGTTTTTGCCAATCAAACTATGTGTTCCTCTACGTGCTAAGCTTACAGAAGTGTTCCGAACAAGCCTCACACCTTAAAGAGCAGGAAAGTTATTACTGCAACTGAGACATTGACTCCAGTGTGTATTACTTGTTACTTTCCTCCAGAGAGTTAATTCTGATATACCAAAGGGAAAGAGGCAAGTGGAGAGAGCCATCACAGGGTTCAAGGGTACAGCCATGAAGGACTTGCTGCGTCTGCCCTTCTCCCACTGCAGCCTCCCAGTGCTTTATTTGATTGGCTAAGAGTGGAGGAGTTTGGGCATAAATTCAACAATCACTAGGTTCACAAGGAAAATGGCTTTTAACCAAAGAAGAGGGGAGAAAAAGACAATACATAACTAAAAAGTCTATCTTGAACACCACAGTCAGTCAGCAGTATTCACTGAGCATCTACAATGGCCCAAGGTCATGCATAGGGAGAAATACGTTATCAAAAAAAAATTTAAAGGAAACATTAAGTAACTGACTTACAGACTTTCAAAATGTACATGCAAAAAAAAAAAAAAAAAAGGCAAAAATCAGAACACTGTCAAGTACCGACATATTTTTTAGGGATCTAGTGAAGCAAATCACACTCTGAATCTCACATATTTCAAGACTACATTGGTTTTGGAGCCTATACGCGTCACTTAGCGTATACGTGTTTTAAATTTACATGTTCAAAAATATAGGCACTTATTTTGTACAAATGCCCAAGATATATTATTTAAAACCTCTTCAAAACTCAGTTTTGTCTTTTTTCCCATGCTACCCTCCCAGATGAAGCACCTCACCCTGCAGCTGTCTGAGAAAAGAAGAGCAAGCCGGTGGACCCCTAGAATGGCTATGGAAAACGTTGCCCAAGTCACGTGTGAGTGTCTACACGGAGCAGTAGCAGTGGCGCTGAAGCCGCAGGGAGACAAGGACAAGGTCAGAGCCGAAACAATGAGGATGACAGCAGAGGGGATGGGAAAGGCCAGGGTCCTTGAGAACACTGGTGGGCTGCTCAAGTAACCATGAGTTGAACCGAGCACCCTCCATACTTCTTCTGAGTAACAGTAGATGCCTTTTTTTTTTTTAACCTCCAAAAAGAAGAAGCAAACCCACCCAGGTTTCTATGTGCCCTGGAAGGAGGAGCCATGGAGGGAGAATGAGAAAGGGTCCATCACGATGGCACATGTATGGGGGGCAATACGTGGAAAGGGTTGTCCATATTTAGACCTTAATTCTCTTCTTAGCTGGCAGGTACTATATTTGGCTTCCTTAACATTATTCCTCTGCTTGTCACTGTGTCACCAAGTTGATGTGCGCCCAGAGAGCATAAACTGGGGGGGAAGGGGGCATATGATTTTTCCATATAGATTTTAAATACTGATGGGGTATTATTTACCCTCATTTTATATTGCATTCAGGACTCTTCAAATGCCAGGTATATGAAAAGGCAGCATACTAGCACCCCGTTCAAAATTTAACTTAACATGTTCCCAAATCAATCCAGCTAAGATGCTTAGTAACCTGAAGGATATTAGAGAAAATGAACATCAGAAGGTTTCATGAGTGCTGCAGAGACGAAGAGCAGAGCTGAGCATAGACTTAGTGGCAATGCAACTTTCACATAAGGAGGAAGTCCTCATGTTCCCAGGTGGAGACTTAAAAAAATAGAATCCTAAGGAAGACGATACCACACATTTTATGTACCTCCTCTTCTCAAATACCCAACCTCTGAAAAAAGACCATAAAAAAAGTAAGTACCATTACTTAATTTTCAAGCTCCTTTTGCTACAGAATCTGGGAAGCTTAAATGTGTACACCCAACTGAGCTCAAAATTCTCTGACCAAAATAAATATTATTTCTGGGACTCAGAAAGTGGTAAACCAATTAAAGGGAGATGAAGCAGGATACTCCTACAAAGCAATAGACTTGGAGATCTCCCAGTTACAAGCTGCAGCCTCTCAAGTCTGTGAAAGAACACAATGGAACACTGGCTCTATGTGGTTAATGATTCAGAGTACTGGTCAGGGAAGATCTTCTATGAAAGCAATGCATCCACCCTCCCTCACTCCCACCTTCCTATACACCTACACACAAATCTGAAATGGAGAGCTTCCCTCCTCCCATAATATCAAAATGAAATTCAGTAAGATAGCAAAACTTGGTACAACAATACAATATTTTTTCTTTTTTTTTTTTTTAGGAACATATAATGCAAAATAGAAAGAATTTGGAGAGATATTACTGATACTCTGATACTGGTGGGGGGGACATCAGGAGGAGAAAATAATTAAATTCAAGAAATAGAGAAATATTTATGCATTACATGTAACCTCCCATTTCTTCGCTTCCCAATTTTCAACTTCATATCAAGGTTACAAACTATATCTTATGTCCAATCATGACAAATATTCCTGCAACTAACTATACAGATGGCAGCATCAAGCTTAGCAATAATCAATTATCAAAAGAAAATTTTTAAAGGCCTTAGTTGTTATATATATGAAAAAAGAGTGGTTACTATCCCAGGCTCTTGACCAATCTTGCTGGTAAACTGAAGTGACATATGAAACAGCTCTACAACAAGAGCTAAAATTTATTTGGACCTTTACTTTGTGCTAGACACTATACTGGGCACTTTGTTTTACCCTCACAATAACCCTCGAAGGTAGGTACTATTATTGTCCTTATTTTAAACATGTGGAAATGAAGGAAAAGACGTTAAGTAATATACACAACCGAAGGGCTAGACAGATAGGCAGTAGAGCTGGGAATGCAAAGCCAACCCCCATTCCCAAACCCAAACTCTTCATCTCAGTGCTAAACTTCCTTGCCAACACTTCCCAGAAATCAGTTCTACATGGCAGGTTTAGTAGTCCCCTGGCTTGAGCATTTATATGATATCATGTTACGCTCTAGACAACCCTGCGAGGTAGGCATTGTTGCTTTTTTAGTAGAAAATTGAAGCCATGAGATATCAAGTGTTTTGACCAAATTCCGTGGCCTCAGACAATATTCCCTTTTTTAAAAAAATCAAACTGCAGTTTTCCTTTTACCAGCGACCTAAAAATGCTCGTCTTTTTTTGTGTTGAAAGATAAAGGAACTATTGAATTCAGGAAACAGTCTAGGATTAAAAAATTGTTGGGCAATTTCCATTATTCTCCCTGCAGCTAAGGTATATTTTCTTAATAACCACACCGTGGCCTGAAGTGTCTCTATGTGAATGCACGCATGTCTTTTGCTCAAAATGTTATTTATTGCATACAAAGCAGCTTTAAATCTTTCCTTGAACAACACAGTATAAAAACTCAATCAGCCTTCTCTATAGAGGACGACACTCTCTCTGAGTGTTAATTTCATTAAATAATATTTAATGAAGAGCTTCTTGGTTATAAAATAATATATATTCTATGTAAAATGCAGAGGCGCTCATTGTTAGCATTCTGACATGTATCTTTCCTGTGTTTTTACTCTGTGTGTGCTCTGTGTGTGTCTATGTGCCTAGACATACACATTTTAAAAATTATGTGCTTTTAACCTATCTTGTAAAATACCATCATTATGTAACATTAACATTTATCTATGCTATTATATATTTCTCTTTTTAAACCACTTTTATTGTGAATAAGACACAGTTTTTAAAAAACATGGAACAAATGTACAGCCAATGGATTAGTATGTAAAAAACAAAACCATACAGAGCCATTAGGTCGCAACAAACAGAACACCACTAGCACCCCAAAAAGCACCCTATTCGATCACCAACCTTTCCCTCTCACAAATGAATCTGATCCTTCTGTTAATCTCTTTCTTGCTTTTCTTTGTAGTCTTACCACCCAAATATGTATCACTGAGTTGTATAGGTTAGCTTTGCCTTGTGCTAACTTCACCTTAATGGAACCACACAGTGTCTTCTGTATCTGGCTTCTTTCATGCAACCTGTGAACGTCATCCAGTTATTTTAAGTGCAGTTAAATCGTTTTCATTGTTATACAGTGTGTTCTATTGTACAAGTGTATACTGCTTTAATCTCTTCTGTTGTTGATGGACATCTGAACTGTTTCCAGTCTTTTGCTAATGAAAATAATGTTGCAGTAAACAATCTTGCCTATCTCTAGGTGCAAAAGTGCATGCATTTCTAATGAGTAGAACTATAGAAGTGAAATTCTGGGTCACCTAACATACACATTTCTTGCTTCTGAAGATACTATCAAACAATATTTCAGAGTGTTTATGATAATTTTAAAGTCCCACCAGCATTAAAGGACAGTCCCCATTGCTATCACATTTTTTAGTCCATCGCTTGTCTTTGCATTTTCTTTATGAAAAGTACAGAAGCCTTTAATTACGATGAAATCCAATCAGTTCTTTAATTTTAGGTCTACAATCTATCCTAGATTAAATCTGTACACTGAGATAGGAGTTGCAGTTTATTCTTGTCTTTTTTCATAAAAACATCTAATTGACCACACACCATGTGCCTACCAAATTATCACTGTTGCTTTTGAGGAAACCAAATATCTGAGGGTCTATTTTGGGACTTTCTAATCTTTTCCAGTTAATTTATATATTTATCTTTACATATATCCCACATTGTAGCTAAACCATGTACATTTAACGTAATTGCTGATATACTTAGGATTAAGTTGATCATCTTACTGTCATATCCACTATACATTCCCTATCTCTCCTTTCTTGTCTTAATTCTAATTGTATTAATACTTATTCTTCACTATTTGAAGACTGGCAACTTGGATGTTGTCATTCTTTACAAGTTATACTGTTTTTTTAATGATTATCCTACATAATCACATGCCTCCTCAAATGATCAAAATTTATTATAAATTAGTGATGGACTGCTGCCTGGAAAATACAGAAACTTCATAATACTATCTACAGTTCTCCCCTCCTGTAATATAAGATAGTATGGGGATTGTTTTAATTCTGCATATATCTTAAAAACACTGCTATTGTTTTATTCAGTCTCTGTTTATTCAGATATACCAACATGTATACCATTTCATTGCCCTTCACATCTCTTCCTTCTCCATTCTTCCATCTGGAATAACTTTCATTTAATAAATCCATCAGTACAGATGTGTAGGTGATACCAAATATTGGCTCTTTCAAAGATAAATGTATCTTATTTCTCCATCCGGCTTCGATATTTTTTTAACCTTTAGTTTTTAGGATTTTTAACTAAACTCATGCTAAGAATCTATTGGACTTTTTTTTTTTAATGTTTATTTTTGAGAGACAGAGAGAGAGAGTGTGTGTGAGCAAGGGAAGGGCAGAGAGAGAAGGAGACACAGAATCTGAAGCAGGCTCCAGGCTCTGAGCTGTCAGCACAGAGCCCAACGCGGGGCTCGAACTCACAAATTGCGAGATCATGACCTGAGCCGAAGTCAGTCGCTTAACCGAACAAGCCACCCACGCACCCTTTTTAAATTTTTTTTAATGTTTATTTATTTTTGAGAGACAGAGAGAGAGCTATTGGACTTCTTATATGTGGCTGGATATCATTCACCATTTGGGAATATTCTTAACCATTATTTCTTCAAACATTGCTTTAGCACTCTCCTCCTGAGACTACAAATATGTGTCCTGAGCCACCCTTACTATATTCTCCAACTCTTACTCTCTCTTCCTATGTTCCACCTTATTGTTACCCTTTGCTGGTCTGTTACCTTCTGGGTATTTTCTTCTGTTCTACCTTCCAGTTCATTAAGTCTCTCTTCAATAATGTCTAATTTGCTGTTAAATCCATCCAAATTTGGTTTTTGTATTTTCCACTTGTAGATTTTCTATTTGATTATTTTCCAAATAAGTTCCCTATAATATGCTTCAATCTTCTTAGCTCCTTGAGTAAAGTCCAATTATAAAAATGCTATGTAGTATTACAATAAGTAGAGACCCTATAAGTCTATTTCTACAGCTTCCACTAGCTCTCATTCATGTTGTCATGTCTACTTATGTGACTGAGTATCTCTCACTACATGTCATTCTATTGAAAAACTGGTTTATAAATAATTTGAAGACTAAAATGATATCCTTCTCCAAAGATAATTCTGATTTGATTCTGGAAGCAACAGAAGTCTAGGATCAGCTTAGTCTAATTTCAGGTAATAATTTTGGGGGCCAAAATGACATGTAGATCTGTTTTACTTTCAGTTCACATTTACTCCTAGGATATTGCTCTTTAGGGTTCCATCTTGACGTATGAGACATTTAGAGCAGTTCCCACCTTGGTGGCCCCTGCTCCTTAATAAACCTTGTCTTCTAGCCCTACAAAGCTGTCAAAAGTTCTGCCCGGGACTTGACTACATCTCATGAAAAAATCATTAAGTTAGAATTCAATGATTAAAAAGTTCCCTAAAACCTCTTATTTTCAGAAATAAAAAAATGTGTTTCAAACTAACTCATAAAGAAGAAATCATGATGGAAATAACAAAAATAAATAAAACTGAGCAATGATAGTGGTACACACCAACAGCAGGGCGGGGGGGGGGAATTTATTTCATAGAATACACATTAGAGAGAAAAGAGAAAGGAACTGATTTTATTCTAGGAGATTCTAGCAAACTGGAGATCTTAGCAAATAAATTAAACTAGAAAAAGAAATAAAGAGAATCAAGAAAGAAGAATCAAGGGTATCTAGGTAGCTCAATCAGTTAAGCACCTGACTCAATTTCAGCTCAGGTTATGAGCTCAAAGTTCTTGAGACAGAACCCCACATTGGCAGCTGTCAGCACAGAACCAGGTTGGGATATTCTCTCTCTCTCTCTCTCAAAATAAATAAATAAACTTATAAAAAAAAAAAGAAAGAAAAATCCAAGAGGAGGTTGATAAACTGATCTTTAAGATTCTTTTCTGCTCTAGGTCCTGCCCTATTCCAAAAGTCCTGATTTAGTTAGAGTCTTAAGTATCTAGACTTATTTCCTTTCCAATTTAGTTAGGCATTAATTTTTTAGAATGAGCCATAACATAAATCAGATAAAGAATAAGAAGCCTGGGTAAGAAACACTCAAGTTCTCCTGTAAGACCAAATGTCTGGTCATTTTTCTTTAAAGCAATCCCAGTTACTTCAACATAATATATAAATAATAGATACATTTGTAAGAAGTGTTTATCAATTCTTTCCTACAATTATTTCTTCTGATTTTTTTCCTTATTTAATAAATCAGATTAAGCTACATAATAAGAAATGTTCAATTTATGTTTGTGGTAATTTTATTATGATTGTAGACAGAGAGAGAAAGAACAGATAATGATAGATGAATAACAAGAGCTGTATGTATATTTATAATCTTTCCTTAGTTGGTTAAAATTCAACTTACTTCCAACTCTACATAGGGTAGAGTTCTTCATTTACTTTCAAGCATGCTCTGTTTTCTTGAGCCACACCTGCCTATGCTTCAAACTACTGTTCATCACCGATTCTCTTCATGACTTAATATCTTCATCTTCATCTAAAAGGCCTTTGTTTCCATAAATACTTTTCAGCCTCCACCCCACGGCAATCTCACTTCTGCCCTCATTCCTTAGCTGAAGCAAAGGTCACAGAGACTTCCTCACCACCAAACCCCAAAGACATACTTCTTATCCTAACTGGCCTCATGGCAACATTTTGCATCTTACTAGCCCTTTTTTAAACAAACAAACAAACAAACAAACAAAAACTTTCTATATCCCCCCCATGAATTCCAGGGTACTGTTTTCTAATAATTTTCCTCCTACCCTGTTAAACACTTCTCTTTCTCTCTTCCACTGGCTGCCTATCCTCTTACCTGTGGTTTCCCAGGATGTCTCTTCAACCCCCTTCTCTTCACATGCTACACGCTCATGCAGGTGAAGGCACACCCTGCTATGTTCCCAGCAACTACTTCCATAACTCCCAAATATTTTCTTTCCATCCTTCATCTCTACGCAGAGTTGGTCTCCATTTTATTGTTACTTATGGCATATTTCACCTATTTGGCTACAAGTATCCTAAAATTAAATTCACCCCTCAAATTTACCACTACCACCCCTTTCCCAGAAAGGACGTTCAGCCCCAACCTCTCTTAAACCAATTATTTCTATAAACACAGATGCCTAAGTTGGAAACCCCTGGGTCACTCTTGATTCTTCCCTCTCTCACACACCTCATCTATCAAGTCACCAAGCCTCGTTGATTCTACCATTGAAAGTTGTTCACATCCCCTCAACTGCTAAATAGCTTCCTGATTCACTCACTTCCCTTGCTTCCAGTCTCTCTACACCCTTTAATCCAATCTCCAATTTACCAACAATGCTCCTAAAATACACATCTAATTACATTACCTTTTGGGCCTGAAAATCCCAGGAGGTTTCAACTACCTATAGAATGAAGTTTGGGACACCTGGGGGGCCTAGTTGGTTAAGCATCCAACTTCAGCTCAGGTCATGATCTCACAGTTTGTGAGTTCCAGCCCTGTGTCAGGTTCTGTGCTGACGGCTCGGGGCCTGTAGCCTGCTTTGGATTCTGTGTCTTCCTCTCTCTCCCCCAGCCCCCACTCCCCACTTGCACGCACTCGCTCTCTCTCTCTCTCTCTCTCAAAAATAAAATAAAAACAAAAAAAAAAAATGAAGTTTAAACTCCTCAGCAGAACACTCAAAGCCTTTCTCAATCTGGCTTTAGGCACCTTCTTTCTAGCTTCTCACACTCTTTCCCACCTTCAAAACCTTAAGCACTACTAATCTCACCACATCACTATAAATCACCATGTTCTTTCTGGAGTCTAGAATGTTCTTCTTTCTTTATTCTAATTGGGAAAACTTTTACTCTTTAGAGTAATAATTGGGCTCAGAATACTCCTATAGAACATGCTATCATTATTAAATGAAGTTATTTTAGTGAAAGGATATCTCAAGAGATGAAATATCATAGGATTTCTAACCTAACTCTCTCACTTTAGAAACAACAAAAGTAAAGGTAATGGAGATGAAATGATTTTCCCAATGTTACAGAAAGCAGTATTTTATACCAGATACAACTAAATCAAGGGAAAAATAAGTTGTGCTTCAAGCAGGGCTTAATGGAGTAATACTTTATGTTAACAGAGGGGAATAGCACATGTTTTCGTTATTTCAGAAATCATAATCTATCTATGACCAACGTGTATAAGCTAAACCATAAACACAAACAAAAGAATATACTACAACATATGTTGTATCAACAGGAGAT
Organism: Cryptoprocta ferox; assembly: GCA_028646485.1. NCBI lineage: Eukaryota > Metazoa > Chordata > Mammalia > Carnivora > Eupleridae > Cryptoprocta > Cryptoprocta ferox. Next base: position 75,873,305 of record CM053560.1, on the reverse strand, counting down.
CCCAAACCCACAAAGTTCCCACTTCTCGTCACTGAATGATGTGATGAATGGGAGATCAAAATTATGAATTTTTTTCTCTAGAACAGTTCTTTTTTTTTTCTAGTACAAATGCAAAATTTCAAATGTGACCCTACAATATGGAAAGAGTTTTTCCAGGTAATGTGTCATTTCCCCTGATTTAGGGCCATTTTTTAGTCCTTCAGAATCCTAGTTTTCTCTTACAAATTTCTGATAGACATCTTTTTGTTTTCCACAATTATTTTTTAAACAATGGGGAACATCAAAAGCTGTACTATCAAGGGAGTACCAACAGGAACAATTGTTTTTATTCTATAAGTGCTTAAAATAAAATTGTGAAAATCATTTAATATTTCTAAGTCTTAGTTTCACCATCTGCTTAGGAGTTTTGAAACCATTTTCATCTCAAAAGTTCTATGATTTTTATCAATTCTACAACTTCAAGGTTTACGTTTATTTAATTTCTCTCTGCTTATAGCCCTAAAACTTTTAAGTATAGTTTATCAAAAAACTGTGCTATAGTCCTAATAATAATAACTTGTAATCATGTTGACGCTGGACATTTCTTTGTGGGCCTAACGTAACAGGTCTATTCTAGGTCAATACCTAGAGTGATTAAATTGTTTATTAAGACTTCTAAGCATTTAAAGTAATCAGACCACAGGGTGAGAACATGAAGGAAAGTAATTAACTCCTTTCATTCACCTATGATTATAAGGTACCATGTCCCCCAGCAGAGGTTAAGTAATCACCTCTTGGGTCTAACACCACAACTATTTTACTGCTGAAATCCCAGTCTCTCCCAAATTATCTTATTTTTTTGATACAAGACTGAAGACAGATGTTTAATAAAAGAGCCACCAGAACCTTACCTTAAAAGTAGATTTTAAAAAATGTATTTTTTTACATATAAAAATCTGTGCATATGTAATAATATTCAAACTCACAATTACTCAAGTATGGAAAGAGTTTTGTGGGGGGTTGTTTGTTTGTTATTGGAGAAGTTCTCTGGCTTGAACTAATCAGAGGAAATTAAATAATCCCAGGAAAAGAGACAAGTAGGCCATGAGAAACTAAAAAAGCCCCCACCTCAAATTGAATACAGCTTCAAACTGAATGATTGGTTTGGGTCTCAAGATTTTTATCATGGTGGTTGATGCTGAGGATCAGCAGGTAACCCTTCTATTTAAAATGAGTTCAGTTTCAGAAGCACATTTGTCAAAAGGGTTCAAAATACAAAATGAGATACCAAAAAAACAATAGTTTCAATTTTTATTATAGTGGCAAAATCATTTCTCTAGCAAACAACACTCAGCATAATTCAGTAGGCCATCTATGATATTATCACCTTGAATGGGACGAGGTAACTGTCACCACTAACTGATAATTGTTATCTTTCTACACCACTGTGTCATTTTGGCTTCTCTTTTGCAAAAACGTTAAACTTAAAACAACACCAAATAACAATGTTAATTTTTCCTCAATAATATCCAGTGCTAAAACGATTACTGATTGTGATCCACTTCAGATAGTTTTCTTAAAACAGCTGCTTATCAAAGCCAAATAAATTAATTTCACTCTCTCAAGTATTTATCTTAAAAATAAAAATTTACCTAGTCATCCTGTCAACTCTACGTCATTGTAAATGAATGAATGAACATCTTGAGGCTAATTTAAGTCTATGACCTTAAACACAATTGCTTTTGCAACCTTTCCATGGAGTAAAAAAGTTTAGGATATTGTTTAAAACCATTTAAAAACTTTCTTATTCTTTTTGTGTACAAAAGTATGTGTTCTGTACCCCTAATCTTTCTTAATAGGTCAAAGAGACCTTATATAAAATCAGTAAAAAAAAAAATGGCCAAATTCACATTATAGTTGTTATAACTTATAAAAATCACACTATCATTGTTACCACTTTCTTCCTAAATATTCAATTATATTAACATAATGGTATTAATAATTTCATACTCCTTCCCTGTGTTTTATTCCCTACTCCCAACCTTCAATTACCAAATGGAAGCTTTTCATTTAAGATTTTAACAAAGAATTTAAAATTTTAACAAGGAAATGCAGGAATTTGCACCAAAGTAACTTCGAAAACTCAGTGCTTTGACATAGCACTGTGTCAATTGTGATCTTATGAGGTCAGGCAAACTATCTGAAGCTTCAGAGGCTATACTTTCCCTACTACATTAGTTTGGGGAAAAAAATGTAGATTCTCAATCTTCTCTAAAAATCATCATCATCATGATATGGACTATAATTAGTCCACCCCCCTTTAATAATAAATGCTCAGAATATTAAAACAACAAATGGAATGCCTTAAAATACATTAATAATACTCTTATTAAACACAAAATTTTAACTCTTAACCACAAGCCTTTTACTCTTACTTCACAATCAAATCCTTTTGGCAGTTAATCTCAGCACTTAAGGTCATTCACTCCAATAAAACCAATTTTAAATGGCTGTGAATGCCTTCCCTGCTACTCTGTGTCTTCAGAGAAATCAGAGGAGGAGCAGAGATGGAGTTCAGTCACTAAGATGATGCACGATACAATTATGCTTCTTATACACTAACTTCTGATAGAATATTCTATTTGTAACTCTTTCCCATTTCTGGTGACCTCCATCCATCTAATAAAAGAGTAGATATTCAACGAATACCTACTATCTTGGTGATCATGTGATGATGATGACAAAGACAGCAATGATGGTGAAGAGCTTCTTAGGTATCAAGCTCTGTTTTATTTAATTTCCAGAGCTATAATAATAGAAGTAGTAGTAGTAGTATTTTAGACACTGAGGGGTAGGGCTGAAGTGTCTTACCCAAATTAATAAAGCCAGCATGTGAACATAGCTAGTTTGGCCTCAAACCCTATGCTCTTAATATGGCGTCCGAGAGATAAAAGTACCTTCAAGAACCAGTACTCTAATATCACATGATTCTTAGCTGCAAACAATATAGTTTCAACAACAACAAAAACGGATCCTGCATCAAAAGCTTCCACCTCTTCACCATTAAGTTCAACTCGGCAGATCTGAATTCATCACCCAGGATAGTTAATGTGAAACTAGTAGCGGCTATATGAATATATCTTTAGCTATAGCTTGAAGTGAAAAAAATCATATGTAAAGTTATATTTACAATTATAGTTTTAAGTAAGCATATGTTCAAGGTCTCTAAAATTGTATAAAATGTGTAAGAGGTTGGGATTACAGGGTGATTTCTTTATTCTTTTTTCATTCATTTTTTTAATGGTTTTAATCTTATTTATATAAGAAAAAAAATTCAGAGAGGAGGGACACCTAGGTGGCTCAGCTGGTAAAGTGTCCGACTCTTGGTTTCGGCTCAGGTCATGATCTTGCAGGTTTGTGGGTTCGAGCCCCACATCGGGCTCTGCACGGGCAGTGCGGAGCCTACTTGGGATGCTCTTTCTTCCTCTCTTTCTTTGCCCCTCCCCCACCCGTGCTATCTCTCTCTCTCAAATAAACTTAAAAATTTTTTTTTAAATTCAGAGAGGAAACTATACCTTTTCTTAATATATATGCAATATCCTAAAAATGTGACAGGGTTTCATGTATGTTCCCAAAAAAACACCATCCAACCAAAAAATGCAATAGCAGATGCCCCCTATTCTACGTAATTGCCATTTATGCTGTATTAGAGTCTCCCCAAATTTGGATGTGCCCAGTACATAAGCAGCTACAAAAAACTGTGTATCCCAATATTTAGAAAAACCTCATTTTGATAAAAAGAAGTTTTTTTTCTCTTCTCATCATCAAAATGACTTCCAGAGGCTTGCACTCCCTTCCCAAATCAGAGGAAACCAGAAAGACTGCCCTCCCTGATAGAAATGCTGAGGTAATTCAAGACAGCATCACCTGGGGAAGAAGCTGTACCTTCCAGAAGCACCTGGCTCTACCTGGTTCCTGCTAGAGCTACTTGACCTCCTCCTGCGGTCTACCCATGACTTCCACACCAACCCTAACCTCACAGAGAAGGAATGTGAGTAGTTTTCACCAGACCCTCCAGCACCTGAGGTTAAGTTCCATTTGCTGTTACACTGGCTCTTATTTTTCAGACTCGGCCCACAGACCACTGAGGTAAAACATGCTTCCCAGATTTTTTGTGTAATGGGGATCTTGTCTTTCCAAACCTATCTAGTATTACAGTTACTTGAGAATTTGCTCTTGACAGGACCTTATGTCCCGACCCAGTGCCAGCCTGGCTGCTGGGCCCTGCTCCTTAGAACAGAACTCCCTACAAGTGCTTCCCTCTACACAACACCTGCTCTGTTTGCTCCCAACCTTTCCTAGACCACTTAAAGGGGAAGAGGACATCTATAGGCAGGTCCAATCGTCCACACCCATCCACATCCTACTCTATTCCCCTGAATTGGATCCATGAATTGGATCATGCCCAGCTTTGCCCTATTGTGAAGCAAAAATGCTGAGAAGTCCACTTGAATATAAACCCTTTCAGTTCTAAGATACACATATCAGGGAACATATACTGAAATCTATTTTTAAACATAGGCACACTGAAAAGGATCAAATGCAGGAGACACTTTGAAGAAACAAACACCTTACTTTCAAAAGTTTTTGTCTTCAAGTTTCCTACACATAAAATTCTAACCACTTATATGTAGTCATCATTTCAATGAATTGTGTCAAATGAAAAGGGAAAAAGAAAGATACATTCACCATGAGGCTAATTTATGGTCTCACTAAATCCAGCAGACTGAAGGATTTCATTTAGTCTATCATGAATTCTTAGACCAAAGCAATTCTATTAAAAGCCCTCAAACACGCGCACACACACACACACACACACACACACAAAGCACCTGAACTTCAACTTATTACGTCAGCCAACAAAGCCTTTTCCTAAATATTATACAAGATATCACATTTCCCACATTTTTTAAAAGCTAACACCAAGGAGTCTGTCCTTCTAAATGGAGAGGGGTGGGGAGCAAAAAAAAAGTTTTTTTAAAATGAAATTTTTTTCTGTAAACTAAAACAATAATTTACAACTTCATACACATCACAGTCTTAAAACAATACTAGGTATCAGTTCAGCAAGACTGACATTACTGTATGGAGATCAGAAAATGTCAGTGCAAGGAGTGGCCTGGGTGGCTCAGTCGGCTAAGCATCTGATTCTTGATTTCAGCTCAGGTCATGATCTCACAGTTCATGAGTTCAAGCCCTACGTCGGGCTCTGTGCTGAAGGTGTGGAGACTGCTTGGGATCCCTTCTCTTTCTCTTTCCCTCTCTCTCTCTCTAAAAAATAAATAAACTTTATTTTAAAAAATGTAGGCTCAGAGAAATTACGAAAACATACACAGACACATCTAGTTCCTAAAGGACTGAGCCTCTCAAAATTCAATCCCGTGACTTCAAGTCCCAGCTCACCTTTCCACCAACTCTAAGATGTGGCTCTCATCCTGATGGCTAAGAGAATGGTGTCCTCCAGACAATGAGATGACATTAGTCTATAGCATGCTGCTTCTCATTTTCCTTTTTGCATAGTTTCTCTTTACATTCTCTCACTGGCCCAATGTTAAATTCAGCTGAGACACTGCAAAGGCAAAAGTTCTCCTTCAGAATTGATTTTAGAATACAAATATGAAGGAGGATAAACCGGGAGTTTCCAAAATGACTATGTTAAACTTGAACCAGACCAGAATTCTGATAATTACACAATGTCCCAGGAAGAAAACCAGAGGAAACCACATGGCTTCAAACCAAAAAACAAAACAAAACAAAAACAAATCAACCAACCCAACTGGGAAAGACTGTGTTCTTAAAAATCTGAATCTTAAGCATTCAAAAATGCATCTAGAAGGTTCTTTCACTGGCTGTTGGGGGCACTGGCACTGCTGATCAACAGCTCTCAGTAGAATTGCTTTGGTCTAAGAGCTCACAAAACCCTTCAGACTTCTGGATTTACTGAGCCCATAAATAAGTCTCATGTTACACTTTAAAGTATTCTTCCTTTCTTCATTTGCTTTTTGTCATTAGACTCTGGGTTCTTTAAGGCAGGCGTTCTTTTTAAACTTTACATCACCAACATTTAGCACAAGATTTTGTACATACTAACCTCAATGAAGAATAACCCTCCTCCTCTAACATGTGCATACACCCACACCAAGCACACATTTCCATTCTAGGGGAAAATGCAAAAACACTGCAGCTCATAGAACAAAGAATGTATATTCACACAGACAACATGTAGGGGTGCCTGGGTGGCTCAGTCGGTTAAGTGTCCGACTCTTGGTTTTGGCTCAGATCATGATCTCAGTTTGTGAGATCAAGCAGTGCAGAGCCTGTTTGGGATTCTCTCTCCCTCTCTCTCTTCCCCTCCCCTCCCCTCAAAATAAATAAAATTTAAAAAAAAGACAACATGTGAACAAATTACAGACATAACATTGCTAAAGGGGAAGATTTTTTGTTCTCAAAACTGTGGTGCCTCAAAACAAGCAATTGTAAGCTTTACAAGAAAAATAAGAGAGTATATGCTAATTAACATAGAACTAATTTTTAGGTCTAGAAATTTTGGCCATACCAAATATAAAAGAAATATCAAATCTGATTTAGGCTTTGCTGTCACTTTGTTTTTTGTTTTAAAATTTTTTTTAACATTTATTCATTTTCAAGAGACAGAGAGAGACAGAGCACGAGCAGGGGTTGAGCAGAGAAGCAGAGAGAGAGGGAGACAGAATCTGAAGCAGGCTCCAGGCTCTGAGCTGTCAGCACAGAACCCCATGTGGGCTCGAACTCACTAACCATGGGATCATGACCTGAGCTGAAGTTGGATGCTTAACTGACTGAGCCATCCAGGCACCCCACTGTCACTTTGAAAAGAGGACTATAATATCACAAAGTTCAGAATAATCATCATCATCATCATCATTATTATTATTTTTACAGTCATTATTTTTTTAAGAGATACCAATAGATCAGTGCTCTCAGGGAAAAGAAACAATGTTCATGGCCAGGCTTGCATAAGGACACCTGAAAAGAGCTCTGTGACCTGTTCCTTATATAACCAATTTCCTCACCCTAACCTAAGTCTCTACCTTTACAACAGACAGGAAGATAATGCAAATGAGTCACTGCAGGAAATCTGTAAAAGCCCTGTCAGAGCCTTGACTCAAGGACACCAAATCCAGAATCAGGCAAGTAGCAATGCTTTGTATTATAAAGTGCTCACCTTACTGAAAAGCTACCTGACTCACCTACAACCAGCAAGTCACGCACTTTTTTTTTTTTTAATGTTTATTTATTTTTGAGAGAGAGAGACAGAGTACGAGCCAGGGAGGGTAGACAGAGAGGAAGACACAGTATCCAAAGCAGGCTCCAGGCTCTGAGCTGTCAGCACAGAGCCCGACGCGGGGCTTAAACTCATGAACCGTGAGATCATGACCTGAGCTGAAGTCGGATGCTTAACTGACTCAACCATCCGGGTGCCCCTCAAGTCACGCACTTTGAGAGAGCTCTACATATGGCGAGAAACTTGGTCTGATCCACCTATACTCAGACCCTCTACCGCAGGATTCCGATCTGATAAAATGCAGCATCTCCACCTTCACATCAGGTGGGGTAAGGTTCAGCTGCAAGGGAGAGGAAACACAAAACAACCATGGATTAATAAACCAGGCAGAAATTTGTCTCTTCCAGCATAGCAATTTTGCTCCACGAAATCCTTGGGATCTAGGCTAGCTTCTGACTCAACACTCCCCCAACTCTAGGGTGCAGCCCTTACCCTGTGGTTAAGATAGTGGCATCCAGACAGCAAGATGGAGAACGAGCTTGAAGAAGAGAGATAGGGCTGTCTTTTAAAGACGGTTTCTGAAACTGGCACTTACTTTACAATAGCCAGAAATTGGTTCCTTGGTCATATGGGCTGTGAGGGAGCCTCTGTATATGCCAGGTTAAAATCAAGGACCTGTCACCATGATAGAAGGGAATAACAGATACTGGGAGCAAACAACAATTTCTGCCGTGCGCACAGCATTCTACAAGCTCGACGTCATAAACGAAGCTGCTACAATGATCAACAATGCACTTTGCTAAAAATTCACTCCTCGCTTCAAAGGTGCCTTGATTCCCCTAACTCTGGTTTAATAAATCCAAGCCATTTTTAACTCCGGATATATGATATTCCTTTGAGAGCACTCTCCAATCATTATTACAATGAATTTCATTACTCAAACACCACTGGTGAGCAACAGAATCTAGGGTTGGAAATACCACCAATTAAATGACTTCCTATTCATTTGGCAAAAGGCAAAAGCTTCTCTGTTTTCAGTTCAAGACATAATCTTCTTATCATGTAATAGTATAACACTTACTATCTTTGGGAATAAAGTATTTTTTTTTAATCAGGGTTTTTTTTTTTTTTAACTTTATGATTATTTTGTAAGCAGGCTCCATGTCCCATGTGGGGCTTGAACTCACGACCCTGAGATCAACAGCTGCATGTTCTACTGACTCAGCCAGCCAGGCTCCCCGGGAATTAAGTATTTGATTCTCAAAACACAAAGTTTTCACCTCGTCTCTTATGAGATAGTAATAATACTGAGAAAACTCAAAAGTGACTGATTTTATGACACATGGACATTTCATTTCATTTCAAGAGAGGCAGGTATCCCTAGATTCATTCAACTGAACCATAATGATTAAATCTTCTCAGTCTTCATTTCATTAAATCCAGTAATTCTGTACATTAAATAACTACACATTTACAAGCCACTCCTGCTAGGTAGTCAGTTTATTTATTCAGTAATTCAGCAAATAGCCAGGAAACATCCACTTGTCGAAACAGTCCCATGTGCCAGAGAGTAGACTCTCAAAAAGTATGCTATGCAAGACAGCCTCCCTAAGAGTTTTATTTTGTTTTTTGAAATGTCTGTCTATTTATTTTAGACAGAGAGCACACGCGCAAGCTAGAGAGGGGCACAGAGGGAGAGGGAGACAGAGAATCAAAGCAGACTCCACACTCCGAACTGTCCGCACTGAGCCTGATCTGAGGCTCAAACTGTGAGATCATGACCTGAGCCGAAGTTCGATACTTAATCGACTCAGTCACCTAGGAGCACCGACCCCCCAAGAGTTTCATATTTAGGCATTGCTTTTGGGAAGCACAAAACAGTTATTCTCAGAAATGAAGCCCTCCCCAGTATTTCAGTACAGTGAATACCTATCAGTATAGTGAGTACAGATTCTTCAACTATATCTGTATAAATTTCCAAGAAGTGATGAGACCAAAAAAAAAAAAAAAATCTTCTTACAGTAAATTCTTTCAAATGACTTGGGGGGAAAAAAAAACCTGGTACAAAATGGTATGCAGATAATTTGGGTAACATAATTCTAGGAGAATGAGTCAGAGGCATCATCACTCTCCTAACCTTGACCCTGAATTTGGTCTAAAACTTCTATACATTTTTAGTGCCATGTGAGAACAGATGATGCTGTAACACGCGAAAATGGCAACATTTAAAATTCATAGTAGCACAAAACCATTACTTTTCCCACCGGATCCCTTGAACTTTAATAATGTCTGACCTGGTTGGCCAATAAGTTCTAAAAGCAGACAGAGGAAAATTGCCAATATTAGACACTGCTGGAATGATTTTTCATTTAGAAAGATTTTGTAAGTTCTCTTAAAAATAGGTCACCAATTCTAGAGACATAATTTTCTTGAGGGGGTGGCCTTGGAAGAGAGCAGGTACCTCTGTATATGCAAAGCAGAATCAGCTGAAAACCAGACTTCATATGTTATTACCCACATGCACAGAGTCAAAATAAATACGTACCCACTCCCCCACACCCTCACACACAGTTACATATGTGCTAATCCAAATCAAAGAAAAGTGTGGCAAAAGGAGACATCCAAGAAAGTTATTCATTTATTTCCCAGGATAAATGGCACAAAAGCCAGCATCTCATTAACTGTCCAAAGGAGACAATATACCATACAACTGAGGCTGGATACAGAGGCTGGTAATCACACATTTATAATTTTCACATTACACAAATGAAAAGACTTATAAAGGCAGAATTTAAGAGTCTACCTTACTTAAGTCACTTTAAAGAAGCAAAGTGACAAGAGGGGCAAGCAATTAGCTGCTTCTCCACAACACCGCAATCCCACACGGCTTTCTACGTGCCCCCTCACTTTAGTCAAATATCACTTCAACGCGCAATTATCCCTGCGCTCTGATGCAGTTGTCATTTGTTTTGTTTTTAATGCAAATACCTTCTTACTGGCTGAAAATTTCCCATATTATGGTTTGTGAACTGTTGCATAAATGTTGCTTATAAATGCCTTTAGCAACACGTTCGCTTTTTCAGAGCCCCGAGAGGCTAGTCAGCCAGAGGGGCTCTTGAGTGAACACCCCGCTCTGAACAGCCAGAGAGCCGGTGTGGTCATAAAGAGAGCTGTACAAGGGGTAACCTCTCATGTGATTTCTCTCCCAGAGACTGTCAAAAGTTTCCTATCACAGCTTTACAAAAACACTAGCCTCCAGATTGGCAGGACATCACCTTGGCACTACACTTCTTTTAAAAGCTTTTACACAGCCCACATTTCTCTTCGCAGGATCCCTTTGTGAAAAGCAGGGGCTCTTGCTACCCATGGGGACACACTGGAGCTCTGGGAGAGTAAGTGACTTGCCCAGGGCCATGCCGTCAAGACGGCTGCAAATGTGGTTTTGGAAGCCAGATCTCCTGTCAGGTATGGATGTGCAGTCCTGGCTCTTGTGGACCAGGAAGGACAACGGAGTTTTCCCAATGCTCACCTAAAAGAATACACTTCATAAATCATACCTGATTAATTACATTGTAAAAACAATGGAACTCAGTTCAAGTTTTTTTTTTTTAATTTCAAGTAGATAGGGCCCTGATTCTTTACAACTATGTAGTTATAGAAAAGTTCATACTTGCATTGGTTTGCACAATTTTTTTTTATTTTTAGCATTTTATTTATATAGCTGATATGATTCTCACTTAATTTAGATGATGTGATCAGATATATTTATGTTCACAATTTTAAAAGGAAAATATTAAAATGTCTGACCTTTAAGCTATGTTCAAGAGATTGCCAATTTTTTTCTATTTAATATATTATCTGAAGGAAAACAACTTCACTGAAACAGTATGTTTATCAAACAAAAAGAACTTCATGACAAAGCATGAATTGTCCTTACAGAAAGGTTACAGATATTTCTATATTGACTTTCTACTTTCTTCCTGCTTGAATTAAGATCCTTTCAAAAGAATAACTCAAGGACACCATCAAGGAAGTAAAAAGAGAACCAAGAGACCAGGAAAAAATACTTGCAAATCATATCTCTGATAAAGGACGTGCATCCAGAATATGTAAAGTACACTTACAACTCCATAATAATAAAAATAATAAAAAGACAACACAAATGAGTAAGAAATGTGAGTAGACATGTCTCCAAAGAAGATACACAAATAACCAATAAGCATGTGACAACATTCTCAACATTAGTACTCACTGAGGAAATGTAAATCAAAACCACCATGAGATACCACTTCATACTCACTAGAATGGCTATCATCAAAGACAATACACAAGTGTTGGCAAGGATACTAAGAAATTGGAACCTCATACACTGCTGATAGGAATACAGATGCAAGATCTTGGAAAACAGTTTGACAGATTCTCAAAATGTTAGGCCATCTTACTCAGATATTCTGTGCCTAGGTATCTACCAAAGAAAATAAAAGCATATGTGACACAAAAACTTCCACACAAATGTTCATAGAAGCATTCATAAGAGCCAAAAAGTGGAAATTACCAAATATCTACAAACTCATAATAGATAAACAAAATGTGGTACAGTCATACAATGTGTTATTCAACAATAAAAAAGAATTCTACAACACAAATGAATCTTAAAAACATCATGCTAAGTCAAAGAAGCCAGTCATATTGTATGATACAACTTAAATAAAATGTTCAGATAGGAAAATCCACCTAGAGAGATTATACATTAGTGGTTTGCACAGGGTTGGTGTGAGCAGGAATGTGAATGGGGAGTGACTGCTAATGGGTATTTAGTTTCTTTTGGGGATGATGAGATATTTTGGAATTAAGGTAAACCTTGTGAATAGACTAATTTTAATGATTTTTAAGGCACTGATTTGTATACTTTAAAAGGATGCTATGGAAGGTGAACTATAACTCAATGAGAAAAATCCCAATTAAAAAATTAATATTATACAATAAATGATTTAATTTTAAATTAGAAAGAAAGGAAGAAAAAAGAGAAGAAAAATCTAGATCAATCTCAAAGAAGTTGGGCATAATCATGGGCTCCCATCTCCTAGATAGGCTAGGCCGGCCCTGGATGGAATGCAGTCAGATACATATTAGGTCACATGAAAGAAAGCATCTGATTTTACATACCCTCTAGAAACCTTGTAAGCAAAGCATGTTCTTTAAAAACTATTGCATTTTCTCCACAGCTTATTTTAAATACTATAAAACTATGTCCCCAAATTCTTCTATGAACTACATGATTAATGTTCTTCATGTTTCATTTCCCTGAAACACCAAATAAGATAATAATATTTCCAGTGAACACAATCCTTTTCCTCAAATTATCCTCATTTGGAGATGTTACTTCCCACCCATCCGACAATCTGATCAGGTAACAGTAGAAACAATGGAAATGTGTAGAAGATCCTTCCAGTGTTTTTTCAATGAGTACCAACCACTATTACACCTCCCGTTCACAGATTTACAGACGCCTATAATTTTAACAATGCAGTTTATCAACCTAGTGAATACAGGGACCAAGAAAACACCTGTTGTCACCATTATCATCAATTAACCCAGAAAATGCCACCAAAATGGCAGAAGAGAGTTAAGAAATCAACTCCTACAGCTTTAAACCCAAACTCCAAAGTCTCTCTGTGACTTCCAACCTGTTTGGGTTAATCCCTAGACAGGTGGCAACCTTACTTAGAGTAAATTAACCATCCTCTAATTATATGAAAAGAGCTCGCAGGTAATTGACAGGCACACAGCTAAATATGATTATGCCTGTTGGGAATATAAAATCTACAAATAACCCTCAGAGGTTAAGGAAATAGAGACTTCTGTAAACAGAGATTTTAATTTAACAGAAAATGTTTTAAAATAAAGTTTAGGTATATAGTCTATTAAGGAATTAAAACAGGCATCCTAAGCAGGTAAATACAGAGATACTATGAGAGGGAATTAGATTACCCAAGACTGGTTTTACTTAGAAGCTTTTTAACCTTAATCCTGTATGGCTTATTTTAGATGATTTTCCAACCAGATAATAAAAAGCAATTTCATCTAAGTGCTGCAGTCACAGGCTTTACTGCATGAGGCCCTCCCATGCCCTATTTCCACACCTCCTCGTGGGGGAGCGGGTACCTCTATCATTTGTTCATTCTTTGGGACGCATGCTATGCTTTCCTCCATATGGGTATAGAATAGAGTCCCCTTGGATAAAATCCAAACTTCTTTTCCCTATTCTCACGAACCTCAAACAACTCAACGTCATGGAAATGTAGAAGTCAGACTTTCTGTCTTCTTTAGAGGCCAAAAAGTGTATTTGTATATTTTCCATTAAAAAAAAAACAGAAATAACACCAGTATCTCTAAAATAATGCAATCAAAGACTTTGAAATATCCATGTTTGAATAAGATGCAATTACATTATAGAGAATACATGATAGGTAAAAACATCAGTATTCTATATATTTATATGTAAAATATATGTAAGACTGCACAATGTACAATATGCCTCAGAAAAACCAGCATCAAGGTTATCACTGTGACTTCCTATCAGCAGAGAGGAGGCGGATGGAATTCTGGAACATGGGTAAGATAACACTCATGTCAAAAAAAAAAAAAAGTCCTTGTCCTCAAGCAAGCTAATGAAGCAAGTGATAAGCTAGGGTCAAATTCCCACTTCTACAATCAAAACTTATCACAGGAGCCCTTGAAAAGGGAGTGCATCTGTCATATGTTAATGACTTCAAGCAGTTCACTGAACTTCTAGGTGTATAGGAAAACTTAAAAGCACTTCACAGCTCCTTGTGGGTATAATTAGCCTGTTGCAATTGTTGGCAATTCTCATCCTGGGACTTTAAAAGGTCACTCCACTCTTTAAGATACCAAATTTGGAGTCCCTCTCCCTTCTGGACAGATTAAGCACACCCTACAATTAGTATGCAGCTGCACCTGTTGCAAAGCTTCTTTCTTCAGTGATGTAAATGGGGACAGTCAACAACATTCTACATTCTTGAGGGATTATTAGACCTTGGAAACCAAGCAATGAACGAATCTGGTGTCTGTTGTTGAGGTGATGAATGGTGGTCACATCCTGACCATACGCACAAGCCATGATCTTTATTCTTTATAGACAATCCCGGCTAGCATAGGCCCCACATTGACTTGACCCCTCCCCAATCTCGTAAGCAGTCAACACGCGATCTGCTATTTAACAGAACTATGTTGATGATCTAGTTGAGTTTCTACACAGAACATGGAGAACCCAAAAGATTTTTTTAAAAGTCCAACTAACTAATAGAGCATCATTGATCTATCTCAACTCTATTAACTCATGGTGAAAGAAAAATGCTGTGGGTTACATAAGGAAGAGAATCTATTTAATAAAGTTTGTGGCTCGAAGCTGCAAATTCTCCTTTAATTGATTAATCCTTTACGAAAATGTTCTACACATTTCACAAATTGTCATTGATAGTAATTTCACTGCTATAATACAAAATAACAGTACAGATATTTGAAGGATACAGGTTTTTGTGGAAATATATTTTGAAAAGAGACATTAATTTAAAAAACACATTCATAAAGTTCTGAGAAAATACAATATATAACTGTTAGTAAACAGTCCTTGAGGGAAGTATTAAACATAAAGCCATAAATTACCTTCTTTCTTCCTCCCTCCTTTCTTGTTTCTTTCCTTTTCTAATGAAAGAGAGGTACAGAGGACAGGGCTCTAACACCCCCTTTCTTTTCACTGATATTTTCCACAAAATCAGAAAAAAATGATTCTTTGCTAACCAATACATGTGGCCATGTAAACAAATATAAAGCCTTCTTAAATTAGGGATATTGTGTTTCATAAATATATTAGGCAAAGCTGTTTATTACCACCATAGCATACAACATATCATCATATATACGTAAGTATTTTTCTCCCAAGTATAATTTCTTTTCAAAACATAATTGGAAGTTTACAAAACGGGGAAAAAAACTTTTTTTTTCAAAACAGTTTTACTACATTATTGTTAAGCAGGTACACTTTCTTCTGTGTGTCTTAAATTATGTGTACAAATACTTTCAAAGGCTGACTGAAATAATAATATAAAAATTAAAGCAGTGAGACTATTTCAAAATTAGCATTCCAACTCAAATAAAGCTAGCAGGATTTATTACATTCCTACCATTCTCCTCCAAAAAATATTTTTGCCTGATATTTACTTTACAATAAATATATTAGTGAAAATATTTCCCAAACGGAGATATATATATATACATACATATACAGATATATACACACACACACACATACTTTTATATATATCTCCTTTTAAAAGTTTTTAAAAGGAGATATATATATCTGAATTGTGGAATTGCCAATTGTTTTAGTTTTGTTGTTGGGCCTATATCGTAATCAAATTTAGAAAACTATAAATTATATTTAAATTTATTATTTACAAGCAATTAATTATAAAAAACAGCCAGGTGGCTTTCATTATATAAATTACTGTTAATGACAGAGACCTCATGCTGCTACTGTATTTAGCATTTGCATGTGTCAAGTGCACAGAGTGCTGTGTAACTACCCACTTCAGGATGGAAGAACTGATCACTGAACCACAAGGTGGGCTGCCTAAGTTTAGCTCATCCCCTAACTAGTTGTATGAGTCCCCCAAATTCTCAAGGTTTTGACAATGTTTGCCACAGGAACTTGTCTTGTAATAATATTTTGCTGAAACAGCCTTAAAACCAGACACATAATTACTAGGCATCAAATAATGTTTAATGACACTTAGCTCAAGTCCTGTCTCTATGATTTAAACATGACCAAGAAATGTTCGATCAGTCCTCACAAAACCAAGTAAAGGATTTACTAATGTCTCACAAATGCAGCTTTTAAAATGAGGTTGGACATGTTTCCTCCCACAGTGAAACTGTGCAAAAGGAACAGACAATAACCCTCTTTTCACGGCTCCGACTCCCTATGTTTTTAGCCTTTTATAAAAGTGACTGTACAGTAGGTGTAATTCCCTTCCAAAGAGGATGAGGACTTTGACCTCCTTATTCAGAAGTAAAGTAGGAGTTTTAATGATGTAACAGGAGAAAAGGACCTCTTACTGTTACTCTGAAATAAATGCAATCCTTGAACAAATAAAAAGCCCATACCAACCACAAAGAGAAAATAGAAATAAAGGAAATATTTCATCATATTTCAAACTCAAACTCAACCAGAGGCCTACACAAGCAATTCCGTCCTCCTCCACCAGTACCACTGGAGAAACGCCAGTTTGGTGAAAATGCGTCTTAGGCTGTAGGGTGAAATTCTGAATTACTACAGTCCCTATTTCCTTAAAAAAAAAAAAAAAAAAAAAAATTTTTTTAATTAACTGAAAATCCCATATGAGCTGCTACTCTGGTATTCAAGGACTGGCTAGTTAATAGTTATCCAAACTCTTCACTTTTCCTCCTGCCCTAAAAAGTCTGTCTTTTAGCAATTCTATCACTTCCTAACAACCACCAGGGAAGTGGGTAATGGAAGACAATGGGAGGAAATAGAAGTGTCTTTAGCTTCTTAGTAGTTAATCTACATTTGAAGAGCACTGCGAACAGGACGGTATAAAATAATGGCTAATGGTTTAAGGAAAGAGAGTCTACACACTTGCTCAGTATGGGAATAAAGTAACAAAAGAGAGCAGACAAGAACTAATTCATGCCAATTATTTTTGGCCAAAATAATCACCCTGGAGAAAAAGTGAGGCTTGGACATTCATCATCAACGATGCTGTCTTTACTCAAAATAGAACTTATCTGTAGGTATCACTTTAGAACCACTTTACGAGCCACAAAAGCAAGCCAACTTCATAGTCACAGCTCATATCTTACCCAAACACAGAGTGGCCACCAAGTCTAGAAACAGACATATAGACACTATAATAAAGAGTTTATTCATGAAAAATAATTATGTTTCCAGACCTTGTGGTCACCTTGTAGCACCTGCTCCCTTATTTACCAAACCTACTGATGTATGCCTTTCTCCAAATACCAGATCCATTCCCCAAGTCTGTCACTACTGAAGATATTTAAAAGACTGAGCCACAAGCTCTAAAAGTACCTGCTACCATAGAACCCCAAAAGGACTCTGGCTATCATTAGAGGATGTGTGGCTAGTAGGAAACAATATTCATCCCAGCACGTTTTTTTTTTTTTTAATGAGTCATTACTTGGTAGTTGTAATACATGAGAGGGAAGAGGAAAGTTCAGTGAAATGTGGTCATTAAAGGAACGAAGTGGAAGCCAAGAGACAGAGTGGCTAATAGCCTGGCAGGTGCTGGGGGTCACTATCTACTGAAACTCTGAATGCTCCAAAGCATTCGTGAGTACATATGGTTAAGAAAGAAATTCACACTCTGATTTCACACTCCTTTTCTCTTATTATTACACAGTAAGTTTCAACAATATAACAAGATTTTTCATGTTCTTCAAATCCAAACTAGGAACAACAGCTTTACCACCACAAGTAGGAAATAAATTTGAGAGCTGTATATCAATAACAGGCTGAGTGTTTTGGTGTATGATGTAAGCAAATGGTTTGGTGACACTGTGTTCAGGGCATGGTAATGATGAGTTTTCAGAGGGAAGTCTAGAAAAGCCAGTCTGCAGTGCTGACTATTTTTTGATGATGGAGTTCTCCGCAGTGGCTGAGCTCATTGGCACTGTGTACCAGGCAGGCCATGAAGATTTTACTCAAAGGCTTTTAAGACTTCTAGTCCCAGGGAAGCCCCAAACCAAAGGCCCAATGGAGACTGTTAAGATAAAGCATCTTAACGTGAAGAGGAAGTTGAAGACTTTCTACTTTGGAAATTGCCATAATATGTCAGACATTATGGCAGATTGAGTAAATCAAAAGAGAGCCCTCCAGAAACAACATAGGCAGTTCATGGGGTGAATACCCTGTGGCTGTCCGGTTGTAAATCCGCTAAAGTGAAAGTTCAATGGGGCTTAAAAATAGGGAGCAGATGACTTCAGGGGGTCCAATTTTGCAGAAAGATCATGCCAAAAACCACAAAGGCACCTATTTCACATGATCTAGCTTTGTAAGGATAGTCTTAGTCTCCATCTGAATTATGTGAGCTACATGCCTGAGATTATGAGGAAAAAAATGGGGAATAGGGAAAAAAAAAAAAAAGCCGGATCTCTGATTACAAGTCGGCCTTGATTCCAGCTATGGCAGTTCCACACACAAACTGGCTTTCACTCCAAGTTACACTGTGCTGGGGGTAGGACACTTCAACATGGTACCTGGTGTCGACCCTAATGAAATCCCAGTTGGTAAGGACATTTCTACTCTAAAAGGGAAACTACTCCTCACACCATGGAGTGTTAGTACTTCACTGTAATTCACGTCTGAGTAACTGCTGAAAAGAACCTTTTGATCATTTATATCTGGGACATCAAAACATTGTAGCATTGCTTCCTAAAAATAATAGAAAGAAATCACGTTGAACCACACATAGCCAATGACCCGTCTCTCAAGAATAAAAGTCAACAGCTGAGTGAAAATTAATTGAAACAGAGGTGGGGGTGGGGAGACAAAAATAAAAATGGATCCGAAACTCTATCTACCGATGTTAATAGGCCAGAATTCTTCCAGGATCGAATTTCTTTCACCCAGTTTTACACCAAAGTTTTATAAACTATGAAAAACATATGTAGATGGAAACCGGAGCACCACTACCAGCTCTTTTGGCATCAATGGCACCACAGTTAGTATCTTTTGCACGTAGCTGCAGATTTTCCTATCACCACCAAAGTACTCAGCTCATATCCAAATTTCTACTAAACCAAGCCATAAACAAATCTTCAACTGAAAAGCTCTGTCTACCCTTCTATAATCTGTTACCTGGAAAAAAAGCAGAAGGTCTCTCTAGCCACCTAATCACCATATCAATGACACATGCCACAAGAGAGAAGCACTAGTTTATTTGATTGATCATGGTAGATAAACTCCAAATAACAGAGAAATTAACAAATGCTTGACATTTGCTCAACATCCATTATTCTGACACTGCTTTCAGAATTTCAAAGCCTGGGAGTATGCTTAATCAACATTCATATTCCCTTGTGAGCTACAGGCACCATATTGCACCCCGCCTTCGTACTGATGAAAACTGCATATTGGCCATTTCCAAAATGTTCTGGGACTCCACACAGGGCCCCTTTTCTCTCTTGTTCCTGCTCTGCAGTTTTCTTTTAAACACTTCCAAGACAAAAGCATCTGCCAGTTTTTCTCTCTAGGGATGTATGCAAAATGAACTTAACAGTTTTAAGGCAGGAGTAACCCTCACATCTAAATTCATTCATAGGACAGAAAAGGGCCTAAGAGGCCTCTCCAGGGACAAAACCCTGCTGAAATTCTCCCCACACACAACAGTGGGAGCTTTATAAAATCTAAGTCCAGACAATTTCCAATTCAAATGCCCAACATAGCATGACCTTTGTCAGATCTCTGAGCCCAAGATGCACCCATGATTTTTTATTCTAACCAGCACAGACATTAGACAGGGCACTACTGCTAAGCAGGAGGTTCAATATTTGCATGCTCTTCTATTGTGAAAATGTAACAGTGACAGCACTGTGTCAAATTCTTTTCCCTCTAGAACTTTAACTCCATAGGAGAGGCATGGCTGACAGATGACTCCCCAACATCTGTGTTATGTACACTGCGCAGCTGAGGAGCCCGGATCACTGTCACAACATCGCAGAGATGACCTGTGCCTTGCGTATGCCTTCTTCTTATCCCTGCCCACCCCGACAAACACACATATAAATATCTACGACACAAATCGCACAATTTTTAACAAAATGTAAAAATGGCAAGACAGATTAACATAATTTATAGTCATTAAGCTGTTCACGTAGCAGCTCAACATATGTTGTATAAATGTCCTATACCGAATAATTTATCAGATCAGACACAGTGCACATCATATTGTTTTATTTAACATACTTACTAAAATTTCATGGATCAAACATCACTTCTGAAAGCACAGAGAAAGCACTAGAAAATATTTATTCATCTCCCGTGATTTATTTTGATTACCCTTACAGCTACATGATAAAGTGGAACTCACAAAATTACAAGGTTAAGGTTAACGCTGCCATTGCTTCATCTACTAAAATATAACAAATGGCTCCATATCTGTGTTATATTTTACTTTCATTTAGTGTTAAGTAGTACACTAGGCTAAGCACTTAGCTGCCTACTAAATATTTTAATATTTTTAAATAGGATTTAAACATCCTGACCCAGAGAGTGGGAAACAATCTTAGGAAAGAATAGCAAGTCCTTTGTATAGTACTTGACGGAATGGTACTGGCCAAAATGAAAACATACTTGGAGGTTATCTCTTCCTCAAAAGAGATCATACGAATCAGCACTGGCCCATATTAGAAAGTTAGTAGGAATTCACTGGCTGCACAAAGAACCACAATATAGTACTAGGCTCTCAAGGAAGGAGGTGGAAGATAAAACCACAGCAAAACACATGGCTCCTAACCTCGAGGAATTCACAATCCGTCAAATAGGGACCAAAAGACAAGAATGTATATATTCCAATTGAACAGGTAAAAGTAACTACAATGGCCAAAGAAAAAAAAAATTCTTAGTGGATCTAAACCAATATTCAAATATTCAAAGGACAAAAAAAAAAAAAAGGCAGGGGAGGGAGCAGAAGAGACAGAGGGGGAAGTAGATATTGGCACTTAAGGCTCTTTTTCATCAATTTTCCTTTAAATTTTTTTTTACATTTATTTATTTCTGAGAGACAGAGTGAGACACAGCGTGAGCGGGGGAGAGGCATAGAGAGGGAAACACAGAATCCAAAGCAGGCTCCAGGCTCTGAGCAAGCATTCAGCACAAAGCTGACACAGGGCTTGAACCCACGACCGTGAGATCATGACCTGAGCCGAAGTTGGACACTTAACCAACTGAGCCACCCAGGCGCCCCCATCAATTTTCCTTTAAAATGTTTCATCTGGAGACAGGTCTCCTGGACAAGGAAGATGAAATGAAAAATAAGATATAAAGATCAGAAATGTGAGATGAGAACCTGAAGTAGAAAAGGCCAATATAGCTCTTCAAGAAAAAAACGAATGTTTGTTGGCCTGATCATTTTTGAAAGAACCATTAAAAACTTGATCAGATCCACTGCCTTGGGAAAGAACGCTAAGGAAAACAAAAATAAACAAAAAAAACTCTGTTTCCATTTCCGATGAACTATTGGGCTTAAAAATGCAGTTAAAAATGAGATGAAGACAAGAAAGAGATCTTTCTCAGGAACTGAGTTTTATTTTCCATTTTTCAGTGAGAATCATCCCAAGAAATCTACCAAATAATAATCTTCCCATGAGGATTACTCTCAGGTACCCATAGAACCACCATCTGTTTCAAGGTGTAGATACTGCAGTCCAGAAGTAAGGCTGAAGCTTCTCAAAAACTTTGCCTTACTGTCCTGTGACAGGAGAGCTGACAGTCAATGAGATACTTCATGTGGAGCAGAAAACCACGAAGCCATATTACATTGTATTACAAGTCAGGCAGCAGAGTGACTTTAGATGAATAACAGGTTACTGTAAAAATACTGAAGGGCCTATCATGCTGCACCCTCAGAAAGGAAAGATAAAGACTATGAAGTCAAATAGAGTTCAGTATAAAAACAGTAAAGTTCCAATCTCCCGAAAGAAAAGAACTAATAATAGGAAAATAATCTTGCTCAGTTTAATGCATGATGATAATGGCACCTGAGAAATCTTTGGCAAAGAACAATTTAACCCTTGCAGCTTTATGTCAGAGCAAAACCACTTTACCCATATTGAAGGGTTTATACGAAGATGAGCTGCAGCATTAATAGACAGACTTTAGAACGGGGATGGGGAGTCATGCATCAAAAAAATTCAACAAGAGTTAATTGAGTGCATTGAAGAAAAGAATGACGGGTTTGAGTGTTGCAAATTCTTGCTGGGACCCCTATCATCACCATCACTCTGGCATTTTATTTCTAGACAAGAAATATATTTTACCTTTCTGAGATTATTTTCTGGTTACAAGCCAACCATTATGAACCTTACAGTGAATCACTGAATAGGGCACTTAAAGGGATAAACAATTATAAAAATAACTCTGTCACAAGTGCATACATTTTATTTTATTTAGTGATGTAATAAGCGTAGGGGCATATATCAGGTCCAAAATGGTCTTGGTCATTAATTTAAGCAATAAATCATAGGTCTTGCCAACAATGACGGCAAACAGATGCTAACAAGGAAATGTATTATTTAATATTGCCATGTGTTATAAAAATGTAAGTGTGTTTAAGACATGTCTTAAATTTTTATAATAATATGCATTTAATACATTACTGTTTTGACACATGCAGGAATCAGATTTATAGGTCCCATTCCGTAGCTTCTTCTTCTGTGAACGTGAAAGCATATTCTAGATTTTTTTTTTAAACAAGAGGGGAAACCCTTAAAGTGCATGCTTGCAACAATATCTAATTGGTTGTCTTGCTGTTTTGTAGTAAATAATGTCAACACTGAAACTCATTAAAAAAGAATGAATCTACGCACTTCGCCGGAATATAAAAATAGAACATTTCAAAATTACAATTTTTAAAGAAATATTATAGTGTAAGAAGTATAAGAGCACTCTTTAATCAAGTTGGCAACTATTTTTTTTTCATTCATCTTGAGCTATTCTGCCTGACATCAGACAAAAATTTACCAACTTGATTAATGAGTCAAGTTCAACTTTAAAAAATGTGGAGGCAACTAGATAAGAAAAATCCTACTTTATATCTTCATGCAAAAATCCTAAGAAACAGTATCTCAAAATACAAGCTAATCTAAAATTGAATCTCTCTATCCAAATTATGCCAAACTGTAATATTCCCCTCCTAATATTTCCTTTCTGATCAGAAGGCTCACATCTCTTACCAGCAGGTTCAACCCTCCTAGGGAAAGGGCTTGTGAGAGGAGGGAATTAGGGCTTAAGGAACTAATCAAAAACCACTTTAAAAAAAAAGAGCTTTTTTACATCAACAAGATGCCAACTCTGCTAGAAGTATTTTTTGTTTGTTTGTTTGCACATTATTTTGTCTGAGTGTCCTTTTCAATCAACTCTGCCAATTGCCGGCATGATCCTCCCCCCCCCTTCCTTATGTAGGCAAGAGTTCATGCTTTAGAACCCTTGAAGGAGCGGTGCTTGGAGTATGGAAACTAAATTTTCTTCATTAAATCTACTGAAGCAGATATTAAAAATGCATTTAATATACTGGCGATGGTCGGTGGGCACCGCTGACTGTGACAGGCCGGTTACTGATGATGTGCCGTCAGATGGCCTTCTCAGCAGGCGCCTGGGTCTCAGGCTGCTGAAGGACAGCAATATCTTCCCTTGTGTGTAAGCTCTATTCATCTCCCAAGTATTTACTAAATCACAGGCCTCTGCACACATAGCCCACGTTTCAGCGTATGCTAACAAATGATGGATGGCCTCGTCAATTCATTATGTCCTGAAAGCATGGTTTCCTGCCATTCCAATCATCAAACCTCAGTGCTTCAGAGCTGATCAGTCCTGGGGAATATATTTTGCAGGCTCGATTAAAAGAGTAGAAGTTCTTTCCGTTAGAGTCTCTGACACTCTCCCCCAACTGTTTGCTGCTTCTACCAATTATTTGGGCAGAATATTCACTAAGCGTTCAGACAGTATAACATGGACAAGTTTTTTTCCTGATGTTTGCTACAGTGTGATTTACCTATGACCAAACAGTTGAGGTATTTAATAGTGAAATTTATGTTCTAAAACAATTTTCCTTTTATGTAAAGCACAAAAAAACCCTTAAAAGTATTTTATATCATATAACATTCTAATGTAAATGCATTAATGGATGCATCTCAAAGGAACCTTCAAGGGAATAACCAGTCTCTAAATCATCTAAACATGAGAGTTCTCTTAATTATGATCTAGATAAACCTACAAACTACTTAAAAATTCTTCCGACAGTTCCAAAGTTAAGATAACAAGAGTTCCACTTGTCAAAGAAAGAAACCTCTTAAAAGAAGATATATTTTCATTTCCAAGGTTATATATGTCAGTTGGCTTTTCTTTAAGCCATAAGAACATTTTTATTTTTAGCTACAGCTTATCTATGGAACAGAAAATAATAGCACACTCATACCTTTCACTCAGAAACAGCAAACTTTATAAATAAACAGAAGAACTTACCACAACTAAACAGACAGCTGAGCTTTGAGGAGATGGGTAGTGTTAAAGAGCTAACCAATTTGCTATTAATAAGCTCCTAAAAATACTAAAAATTAAAAATTTAAAAAAAAAGAGTGCCACACTCCCATTTAGCCAACAGCTAGGTAGGCTCTGAAGTACCTACAATCAGCATAAGCTCTGCCATTCACCCCGACCTTGACCTCAAGATTAAGCTCACTTTTATTGCGCACAAAGGTCACCTGTATTAGGTCAAAATTCAAAGTCCCTTGTCAGAAAAGGTTGATATATTCCAACCTTTCCTTCTCCATGCATCAAATTTTTCATGGTAAAGTCATATTCAGCAGACAGTATATTCAGCAATTTATTGTGCCATTGTAATACAGTGCAGAATACAATTGTCCAAAAAGCTATAACATGAATAAAATATTTTTTGTGACAATGTACCAGATCTAGACTCCTTACATACCTTTAACAAATAAATAAAAATGAACCAAGTCTTGTTTTCACACTTCACAAGAGTTACAAGGCATTAGCCTCAACACAATCCATAATGTAATTATGACTTTTCGATTATCTTCAGCTACAGCCACTATTTTTCAGAGTATCATTCAAATTGTTAAGTATTATTATTTTTTTAAAACACAGTGATCTCTAACCAGTTTTAATATCTTTATTCCAATCTGACCTGAGTAACTTAAGTGAAGTATGAAGTAGGTCTAAACCTAAAAGCCTCTCTTCCAGCCAGGACTTAGAAGATATGCTCTATAATTAACAGAATAGAAAAAGGAAGGGGAAGAATTACTATCTTGCCCAACTCATTATTATTGCAACGATACGATCAGCAGAACTGCACAAATAAGATAAATTAAGCAAATTCTTTGCAGGCAGCATTCTGGAATACATCGTAATTAATAATAACCAAAGCCTTAAAGGGACAATAAATCGATTTTCTTTAAAAAGTTTATGCAGTTTCTTTGTGTTTACCACAAGGTCTTTTTATAATCAGTATTAGTAGCATGAACAGATTTTAGGATTGTTTAAAAAACACTCATTCTTCAAATTTATTAATACCTACATTAAATGCTAAAATTGGTGTTTACACTCATGTTAGGATCTGGGGCATCCCATAAAACTTCCATGCCCTGGAAGACTTACACCTGAACTCACATCATTACTGGACCCAAGTTACTTCCTGGTGGCAAAAGCCTGCCTCCAAAACTGGTATTCATCCTAATATCCTTCATAAATCATAACCACCTTGGTATCAAGGTGAGGCAGAAGTGTAAAAGAGATTCCAGAATTTGCGAGGTTATACTGAGGTGTAATTAGACAAGAAAATACTTCAAAATTCTCAGGTTTTAACATTCTCACTTATTCTGGAAGGGGAATCAACCTAAACTTACATATCCTCATTTGTCATCCCGAAAAATATCACATCTTGGTTGCTAGTATCATCTAGGGACTTTACTGTAATTTACTAAAAGTAGGTTTCCTATTATCCTGGGGGTAAATGTAAAGCCCTTTGGAAATCTGGAAAATAAAAGGGCTGGCTTTAGGCAAAATAATTTCAGTTAAAATTATTATAAGCATAAATTCCATCAGAATGAGCATCCTTTGCTCAATAATGGTAACAATAACAGCAGCAGCAAAAATTTATTCAGCACAGTATCAGGAACTATGCTACTCATTTTGTATGTACTATCTCAGGTTCATAACAATCCTACTTTATAAATAAGGCACCAAGAGGTGAAGAAAGTTCCCCAAGGTCACCCAACAAGTAAGTCACGAAGCCAGAATTCATATGTCTATTTCCAGAACCAAGTTCTTTAAGCCAATTTATAAAACCGCCTTTACAACAAGAAACTGAACCGTCTCCTGGAGTTCCCAATAATGGGTTTTGCCTCCTACTGATTTATAAAATAATTAACCATAATCAGAGAGAGCTAATAAACCACCCAACGTCAAGCACAGGCTATGACCACTCTGCCAAACTCAATACCACCTGGCCAGTCCACTCATGTGGGCCTATCCCCACACAGAATTTCTCGTCATCCTAAAATGCACATATTCTTGCCTAATGTTATTAATTTTATTATCCATTTGTTTTAGCTGTACACTGCCCTATTATTTTATTACTGACACCTTCAACATAGAAAAGAAACACATTTGAACATGTGATAATTGAGTTTTTATAAAGTTGTAAAAATCAAATTATAATCAACTGGGTATCTTTCCACTGTTTTTCATTACTATGTATATATATATATATATATATATATATATATATACTGGAGTAACTGCCAATTGAAGATGTAACAACTAAGCTTGAAGTTTCTCAAAAAAATAACTTCTGACATGATAAGCCCCCAGGCATACCACTGGGGCATTTCCAAATTCTTACAGAGGACAAAGAATCACTCTAATATCCCTACATTTAACTAATTAATCTTTTTTTAAATTTTTTTAATGTTTATTTTTGAGAGAGAGGCAGACTGCAAGCGGGGTGGGGGGGAGGCGGAGAGGGACAGAGAGAGACAGAGAGAGACGGAGACAGAATTGGAAGCAGGCTCCAGGCTCTGAGCTGTCAGCACAGAGCCCGATGTGGGGCTCGAACCCACAAACTGTGAGATCATGACCTGAGCTAAAGTCAGTCACTTAACCAACTGAGCTACTCAGGCACCCCTAATTAATCTATTTTGAAAGAGATCAATTTTCCTTAACTGAGACATACATATATGACTTTTTTTTAAGGAAGCAGCATTTTCTTTAGGTGAGTTCAATCCTATGTCCATTATACTATGTATCAAAATACCAACAATACAGAAGGTACCGCTAAGGCTTAGAATTCTAGTTCCCACACTAACTATGGTAGGGAAAAAATATATGTATCCTTTCTTTGGACAAAAAAAAGAGGAGGGGGGATAGACCAACAAAAATATTATCAGAATAAATGAAACACATATTTAAGTATTTTAAGCCCTTATTAGGAAAAAAAGCTATATATAAAAAAAACAAACCATAAACTGGGTTAAAAGAATTCTGGAAAAGACATGCTACAGGATCATAATATGCAATGCAAAAGTCTCAAATTGGTGATGGTATGCAGTGGTACAGGGAGCTTAAGAAATGTCTTTGGTGGCAGTGGGTGGAGCCCAGGTTTGTCACACGTTAGCCAATTTCTGTGGTGTAAACACTCTCACTGTGGCTGATTTTAAGCTACTGATGTGAGGTCACAGTTTGCAGAGTGGGGAAAAGATACTTATAATCAGCTCTCACAAGCTGGAAAGAGCCAGATCCAGCACCCACTGGCTGGAGGCCAAATTCAGCCCACAGACTTGTTCTGTTTGGCCAGGAAACCATTGGCCCACAGTGTTTTAAAAAATTCCAACAAATTGACAACATTTAAAACTCAGAATATTTTTTTCTAAAAAGTGAGATATAGAGCTGCTTTCTAGAGAATAAAAGACTCGGCGGCACTGGGCCCACATTCCCGCGCAGCCACAGATGGCTGGCATAAGGTTGCGGCTGCCATGCTAGTGCACACAACTGTCCCTTCCCTGTGCCACAGTCTCAACCGGGCCAGCTTCATTCATTCACTCCTTGCAGATACCTGCCTGGCCCCTCCACAGATGGGAGTCTGAGATCTAGTTAGAGAGCACGAATGGGAGTTTTACCTCCAGAGGTGGAACTTTGTTCCGATCACTGGGTGACCCCCCTCCCTCAGTTTCTGCATCTACAGCATTAACTGATTTGACTAAATGATCTCTAACCACCATCTTAATCCAACACGCTGTAAGTCACTGAGTCTAAAATAAGAGAGGTATGCAGGTCCCTCTAAAGAAACCTTTGTGATTAGCACAGGAAGAGTCTCAAACAGGCCCACCAAAGTGCCAATAAAAATTCAAAATATTATTAAGTTGGAGATTAAATGTATTTTATTTTATATATGTATTTTAGTTGGCCTCAGGAAATAAGAACCTAGATGTTAACTTTACCAGTTAGGAAGTGATGTTTGCGCGCTTGTTACATACATCTAGACTATAAGAGTCTATAGGGTTTTTTAATGCTATACAATGAAGAGTCTCTCTCACAGCCCCAGTCCATTTACTATCTTAGCTAAATGGGACTTGAAGTGCAAGTTAATTTCAAATTTTATTAGCTTTCACTACCAATATTATCAGCAAAAACAAATAGCAATGTAATATACCTTGAGCGAAAGATGACATCCGCTTGGAAGAGTTATAGACAGAAACAAAAAATTGGAAAAAAAAATTTCCAGTATAATTTCACATGTGATCGTAAGAAGATGCTTTTAAATGACACTTTCTCTCCCACATCCCATCTACCAAGAAGGCTACCCCTCCAAAGAGCCTCATTGCCCTGCTAGTCTTAAACACCATCTTGTAAGTTCTAGAATCTCAGGAGGCTAAGGTGTGGCACTGGCATGAGTAATGAACCGCAGAGAGATTTCACTCTGTGTTTCTGTTCACCCTAGCACTACAGCTGGGTACCCAGAGCATTCCGAAATTAAACATACCAAGCTCGGACACTCGGAAAGTGATCACAGATATCTATGACAAACATAATTCATAAATTTGCTGAGTAGGTCAACTAGCTAATAGGGGAGCTTAACCAAACACCTGCATTACAAAGCTTTAGACCTTTGCCATCCTCTCTGGTGCTAACTGCATGTTTGGGAATTTTCAGCCATCATTAAGTAACAACCCTTGTAAGTATCACAGGTCTGCTATGTCCCCTATTTCCTAGAGCAGGATAAATAAAAGAGTAGAGTTCATCTCATCCTTTCTTGAGCCTGGAGCAAAGGACAAGTCTCAACAATAATAAAAAGAAATATATGAGTTATGTTAGAGTGGGGGACAATTTACCATGTATTTTAAGTCTTAGTCTTGTATTTAACTACAACTCCCAGGACAACCTGAGGAAAAGCCCAAGCTTCAGAAAGAATCACTCCAATTAGCCGGACTAGCACCTGGTCAGGGAAAGGCCCTGCCCATACTTATGTGACTGAATAACAGTATCAAGAGACATGAATCCACTTATTTTTTCCTCTGCTTGTACTGCATTCTCTGATTCAAAATATTTATTCTTATAGTCTTGCTGATATTTCTCTAAGTTCAAAAGTCTTCAAACATTTTTAGGAGCTGAATCTCAATATTTAAAATGCATGAAGGAAGTAAGTCCTAAGGTATTTTAATATTTTCCTTTGGATAGAAAATTGCAGAGCTCCCCACTATCTCAATGATGTGTTTATTGGGTGACAATTTGAATACCATGCTAGGTGTAAAAAAAAAAAAAAAAAAAACTTTATTCACTGTACTGAAAAACAGAAGGAACAGAAAAGATCACCTCAGTCAAGAGAAAGCCCTTGAAAAAGTTGACATTATCAATCTCGTGACTCTGGCAAGAAGGAAGCTTTGAGTTATGAAGGAGAGCTAGTAACTCTTCAATGTTATCAAGATGCTTCCTGAAAGGTCAGGATCAAAAGAAAGAGGAAAGAAAAGTAGAGGCAGGGATTAGTTGCCTAAAGTGGACAGGAGGGGGGTGGACTCTTGATCAGCCATGTACTGTCTGTAATACATGAGGAACAGACAGCCCCATGCGGATCTCAAAGCCCACGGAGCGAACCATCCTAGATCCAGCTGTCTGTTCTGCTCCCCTAAGAAATGGAGATTCATCATTCAGTTAGAAGTTGCAGGGTGGCCTGGGTGGCTCAGTCGGTTAAGCATCCAACTTCGGCTCAGGTCATGATCTCACGGTTCATGGGTTCGAGCCCCGCATCAGGCTCTGTGCTGACAGCTCAGAGCCTGGAACCTGCTTCGGATTCTGTGTCTCCCTCTCTCTCTGCCCATCCCCAGCTCATGCTCTGTCTCTGTCTCAATAATAAAACATTAAAAAAAAAAAAAAAGCTGCACCCCAGCACCTCTACTGTGTCCACTGCGTACCAGCTCATGGTATAAGCAATCTGACAGCAGAAAGAGAGAAAGAGAAAGCTGCATTGAACTAAACATTTGAAAACATTTCCTTTTAAGAAAAAGACAACTGAAAATAAAGGAAAATTTATCCTTTTTTTTTGGAAAATTTATTCTTTACCCATCTCCCAAATGATTTTCACACCAGTGCATGACTTTTCTATTTTAAGGTCAGTTTTCATAATTATTCTGGAAAAGTACTTGTCTACTGGTTGTTTTGTGTTTAAGGAAAATTCAACCAACATGGCAGAGGTGCACAAAATGTGTAACAAAAACATACTGGTTTTTTCAGTCAACATTTGCTGAAAGTCAAATAATAAAATATTATTACTCTATACATCTATTGAACATTTTTCTCCTAGGGAGATATATAATTCCTCTTTATTGTATCAGTAAACATTCTGATGTGAGTTATTACTTAGAAACTAAAGTCTAATGTCTGAAAATAGACTTTAAAATGAAGGTGATAATCTAATAACATGAAAATTTCCCCCCTCAAACTAATAAGAAATAGAGTCAGCATGTGGGTTCTCCTCAAAATAACATTATCCAAGGTTTTCTCCAAATACTCCTTTGTAGGAATTCAAGTTCATCTCACTTTTGCAACTATGCAAATCCAAGAAGGCACAAATATCTCATCAAAGCACAGGTACCACAAACTTAATAAAATAACTTTCCAGATGAGTCTTTAAAGCTAGGCTAAAATGCAGCAACAAAATAAAAACCTGAAAGCTTATGGAATAAAAAAATCTTGTTTTAAAAGATGACTAAGGGGCTCCTGGGTGGCTCAGTCAGTTACATATCAGACTTTTGATTTCAGCCCTGGTCATGATCTCATGGGTTCATGGGTTTGAGTCCCGTGTTGGGTTCCACATTGGCAGAACAGAGCCTGCTTGGGAATCTCTCTCTCTCTCTCTCTCTCTCTCTCTCTGTCCCTCTCTCAACTCGCTTGCAGTCTCTCTCTCAAAACAAATAAACTTAAAAAAAAAAGAATAAGAAAGCAAGCAAGCCATAAAGAACCTAGAAGAAACTTTAGGTGAAGATTTAGTTTTCATATCTTAGGACAGGACAAGACTTCCTCAGGGAAAAAAAAAAAAGCATAAATTTAAAGTTAAGCATATAAAAATCAAAACAACATTTAAAAGAAAACAACTGAGAAAATATCTGCAACAGATATGACATATAAAGGATCAACATCCTTAACATAAACAGATCAGTAAACAATAACAAATCAGTAAAAATGGCAAACACTCTAATATAAAACTAGGCAAAGGACACCAGGCAGGTAATTCAAGAAGAAGAAAATTAAACGGTCAGTAAACAATTGGGGAAATGCACAGTCCATTATATTAAAAAATGCAAATTACAAAATGTCACTCTTGATCTTTCATATTAAAGATTAAATAATGCCTCTTCCATGCTGGCCAAAGTTGCAGAGCCAGATAGTCCCATGTGCTGCCAGTAATAGGATTAGTACTATCTTTTTGATAGTAATTTGCCAGTATACACCAAAATCCTTCAAAAATACATATTTTGATTTGAAATAGCTCGTGGTTGTCAAAGTGTGGTCAATGGACTCCTCTAGAGTCCCTGAGACCCTCTCAGGAGTCTATACAGTCAAAACTATTTTTATGGAAATAACAAGACATGATTTGCCTTTTCCCCTATGTGAAATTTGCATGGATGGTACAAAACCAATGGTAGGTATCCACAAATCAAGGCCAGGCAAACTGTTCTAGGAGTCATTATAAATTTCCCTGCCACACACTTGCAGGGGGAAAAAAAAGCCGTTTCACATAAGAGTATCTTAAGATTAAACTTATTATTAATTTTATTAAATCTCAACCCTTGAATACATATCGTTTTAACATTCGGTATGACAAAACAAGAAGTAAATACATGGGACGCCTGGGTGGCTCTGTCGGATAAGCATCAGACTTCGGCTCAGGTCATGATCTCACGGTTCCTAGAGTTCAAGCCCCGCATCAGTCTCTCTACTGTCAGCACTGAGCCTCCTTCGGATCCTCTGCACACCCCCCTCATTACTTACCCCTACCCCACTGGTTCTCTCTCTCTCTCTCTATCAAAATAAATAAATAAACTTTAAAAAGTAAATAAATAAAAAGCACATCTACTGCATATTGAAATATGATGGTTGACTCAAGGGAGAACACTTACATGACTGAGAGCTGAACTAGCTGCTTTTTCCATGGGACAGCATTTTTACTTGAATGAGCAATGAACAAAGTATAATTATTCAGATTTGGGTATCTAGAAAACATTTTCTCAAAAATAAATGTGAACCTGTCACTTAAAGAAAACAACATAGTATTTGTTAACAATGATAAAATTTGAGCTTTCAAGGGAAAATTCAAATATTGGAAAACTCTGTACCCATCACCATAAGCTTGACAGATTCAAATCTTTTTTTTTTTTAATGTTTATTTATTTTTGAGACAGAGAAAGACAGAGCATGAGCGGGGGAGGGGCAGAGAGAGAGAGGGAGACACAGAATTCGAAGCAGGCTCCAGGCTCAGAGCTGTCAGCACAGAGCCCAGTGGAGGGCTCGGACCCACGAACTGTGAGATAATGACCTGAGCTGAAGTCAGATGCTTAAACAACTTAGCCACCCAGGCACCCCATGACAGCTTCAAATCTTATAGACTTTTCTGATGCCATCAGTGGGGATATTAACAAATATGATTTTTTGATATTATATAATGAAAGGTGACAATATTTGGAAGATTTGCATAACTCACAACCAACACTTTTAAACTAACAATGCAAAGATGACAAAAATAATACATGGGTGAAAGATCCACTCAAGTTCAAGGCAGGCCAATGGACTGCAATATCCATTGATACTGGATATCCATTGAGAGTGAAAAGCTCCATGATATGGTTTCACCTTCTACATTGCAATTAACCTTTAAGAAAATATTACTTGTTAGGTTGTATGTAGTAACAAAAATATCTAAAATTATCTAAAAATTCTATTAAATTATTATTATCTTTTCCAATTACATTTGTCTGGGGCCAGGGTTTCTTCATATTCCTTAATCAAAATAATGTATTACAACAGGTTGAATGCAGAAGCAGATGTCCTTCTATTAAGACAGCCACTAAAGAGATGTGCAAAAGTGTAAAACAATGCCATTTTCTCACTACTTTTTTTGACATGATGGTTGAGTTTTGTTTTGCTTTGTGTTTTTTTAATTTATTGATTTTGAGAGACAGAGCAGGAGAGGGACAGAGAGAGAGGGAAAATCTCAAGTTGGCTCAGTGCTGTCAGCCCAGGGCCCAAGAGGGCAGGGTTGTGCTCAGTCTCACTAAACTGTGAGATCATGACCCGAGCTGAAATCAAGAGTCCAACGCTTAACCAACTGTGCCACCCAGGCGCCCCACCAAGGATTGTAAAACAGTGCCATAATGAAAACTATGAAGCCAACTCCAAAATCACACTGTTTATAGAATTCCCACCCATGCTGCTAAATGACCCTTTAATTCCTTGTTTTGCAGAGTAGTAGCACAGACTCTCTAAATAAAGTTTCCAGTGGAAGAAGAGTTAGTTATTCCCTGAATGGTATTTGGGAAAAATGAAAATTATTTGGCCATATCATGAATAAGAAAAAAAAAAAAAAAACCATAAGAGAATAGGCATGGTGCCCTAAATCCTTCATCAGGTACTACATAATTCCTTCATAAGCCTAAGGGGAGGTTACCTCTTATGGAGAAGACAGGAAAAAGAAAAAAAAAGAGAGAGAGTTAAAGAGAAAGAGGTGAGGGAAAAGAGAGGAAAAGAAAGAAAAGCAAAAATACAGTCGTAATATAAGAACAGAAGGAGAACAGAGAATCTAAATGCATGCTCTATCTTAAAACTGCCCAGAAAAATCTACCTATTCCCTCAGCTAACTAGCCTTCACCCATTCCACTGGCAGAGCTGACAAGAGTTAATGAAAGATAATTAAATTCAAATTTGTCAGTTTGTTCCTTGTTAGCAAGTCTGATAAAAAAAAAAATCTTAAAAAACTATAAAAGGAGAAATATTGCCTTTAATTATATCTGCATAATATTAAAAACAGAGTCCTTCAGTTTACAGATTAGGAAAACTGAGTCACAAAAAAACTGAGGTTATAAAAGACCATTAATTTACTCTTCAATTTGTACTTTATTAATACCAATGATCCAATAATCTGTCTTTCTTCAAGAAAACACTTCTTTGATGGTAATCTGTTTCAGGGGTACACCTCAAGCAAAGAGAGGCTCTCCATTAGGGGTTAATCATGCTCAGTGCCACAAACCAAAATGGTACAAATTTGGACTTGGTTGTGAATCAGAAGAAAAGTAAACATTCTATACTCTAACTCATCAAAATATAATAACTTGGTTTTCCTAGACTGGTTCTTTGGGTAATGTCTGGGCCTCAGTGTGCACATCTTTAAAATAAGTTACATCTATAATTTATAGTTCCTAAAGTCACTTCTTAGAAAGTTGGATAATCTTAAAGTCACCGACAACAGATGAGTTCTGGGGAGGTGGGAAGTATGAAATACACCTGGAATGTGTATATACATGGTTGTTGAAATGGCCAGTGTTGACCCAAGAGTGGAATCCCTCAAGTACCAATCTCTCTGACTGGACTGAGAATAACTGAGATCACTTAACTGCTTTAGAGTCAAAGTTGAACAGTAGGAGGCCCTTTAGGCCTGTGGTCCCTTGTTTAAGTTTCCAGGGGCCAATTGAAAAGGGTCCTCCACTTCCTCCTTCTGAATCTAGAATTTGTAGTTCCACTTTGAGAGGGCCCTGCCACCTATCATTCATTCCTAGGATCTGTCAATTAGCCACTAGACATTTATGTAGCACCTACCATGTGCACCCATCACCTAGAACACACCAAGTTTTCCATAAACGTTAACGGACTTAAATTTCATTTCAAGGTCTTGGAAGGCTACCAGGGATTCATCCATTTAAGAGTCTCTTCTAGAAGACTCGGTGAAAGAAGAAACCTCTTCACGTCCCTGATCTCCTAAAACCAGACACTCTTGTTCCTCCCCGCTCATGTGTGACACGTGGCTCCTGAGCGCTGGCTGGGATGCCCAGACACAGCTGCTGCAGGCAAAGGGCTAAAGAGCTGTGCGAGTGGAGACGGACACTTACCTGGGGAACCTCTGCTTCAGCTTCCTCAGGCTCTGCCTGGTAGGCGGCACAGACACTAGGCACTGGGCTATCTCGTCGTACTGGGCTTTGGTCAGTATCATGTTGGGCCAGGAACTGGGAAGTGGCGGGGACAAGGAAAAAACACCCTGGGCTCCAGCAGCCTTGGTGCCGGGAGACGAGGGGTGGGCACACTGCGGCACGGCGCTGAGTCCTAGTCGTTTTTGGCTTGCTCCTATATCCCCTTTACCACTAGCTGCCCAGACGAGGCTTCAGAACACAGCAGCTCGGCGTCGAGGGGCGGGCTGTAGACCCGATTGCCCTACCTTGGCTTTCTGAGCAGCCGCAATGGGCTCTGCCGAAGGCAACCGGCCGCCATGTTACTTCAGGGCAAATCAACCAGGAAGTAGCTGCCGTCAGCAGAGGTGGTGCTTAAGTTGCCGCGGGCTGGCGTCCTGGCTGCGCCCACCTGGGATCAACCTGGGGTTTTCGCGCAGTTCCCACACTCCCAGCTGCCAGAAGTAAAGGAGCCCTAGCGCACAGACCAGGCGGCAGAGCACACGGGTACCATACCCACGATTTTTATGCTTGAGCCCCGGAACGCGACTGCTAGGGCGCGCGATTTGAATACACTGCCAAACGCGCCCGTTTAGCGCAGCTCCAAACCAAAACGCCTACAAAGAAAGCCGTCTTCACTCCAGCAAAATCTCTCCGCACTCTGCGACCCTGAGCCTGGCAGTTAAACCCACTAGGATGGCTGTAGACCTACAGCTTGGCTTGTGTTGAGGGAAGTCCGGCAACTTCTGCTGCTCGCGTGGAAGGGACTTCTGGTTCATGTAGGAAAACAGTAGAAAACAAATCCGACATCGTCAAACAGCCCACAGTAAAGAGTATCCCTCTCACTCCCCAGAGTTAGGTACTTAGGGACTGCAATCAGTTCTTAATCCTTTTTGTATTCTGAGCTCTCAGAAAATTGTAGGCGCTCCAGAAATGAGTCATTGAATGGATTACTGTTCTTTAGGTGTTGTGATAGGATCTCAGTCCTCCTGAGGCAATTTATTAGGACATCAGCCCCTCCTTTAATTCCTTTTTAAAAATCTCTTTGGTTTTTAGGAGGCCATGTGTTGTGTTTCTTTTCAAATTGTAACATTTTAAGCAAATGAAAGAAAAAGTGTTTCGATTTTAAAGAATGTTGTAAATACTAATTTTTTTTTAAATCTGGAGTAAGGCCTAGATTGGAAATTTAGCTTAGATATGCTTTCTTGGATAAATTTCTGAATCCATCTAAGCCTTAGTTCCTCTGTCTGTAAAATTGATTTTTAATTCATGGAGTTTTTGTTAGCATTTAAATAAGTTAGTACAGGAACAGATTCCTTAGCATAGAGGTAGATAGTCTGTGTAAGATAAAAAGCCTTTGTAAGACTACTTGATAATGGTGAGTCACATGGACATGGCTCTTGACCAGGTATTGTCTGTTTCCCGCACATTAACTCTCTTAATTTTCATCATTTCCTATGAAACAGGTACTATCGCCATTATAATCCTCCTCCTTCCTTTTGTGCAGGGTGAATAAACTGAGGCATGGAAAGTTTCAGTAACTTTCCCAGAGGTCAAGAGAACAAGTAAGCAACAGCAGAGTTTAAACTTTTGAAATTTGGTTCCAGGGTCTATGGTCTTGCCAGAATTCACGGAAGACCTGTTAGAAACAGAACTCTTGATGCTTAATTACTACACCAAAAAGTAACAACTCTCTTAGGCCAAAGGTTAAGGAATTTTTTTTTTTGAAGGGAACAATCTACATTTCAAAGAACCTTTTAGAGCAGGTTTTTAAAAAGCTGCACCACTTTATTTTCCCAGGTGTCTCAAAATCCAGTATCAACAGTGAATCCTGAATTCAGCAACCATAGGGTTTTTTTTGTTTTGTTTTTTTAATATTTATATCAGAATGTTTTCACCCCATATGCTTTGCATCTAGCCCTGGTTGTGTGACATTAGTACATAACTATTTATTTATGGCAGCATCGCCTGGACTTACCACCTGGCTAGTTTGTTGCTGACCCTGCCATGACTTTTACATGAAAGCTAGTTGACGATAAGCAGACACCACTTGATCCCCCGTTCCTTTCTCCTTCCCCACTTCACTCTTTCCAATTCACAGCCAACGGATTTTTATAGAAAACATCAGTTCGAGGATGTTTGCACTAGTTCTTTTTTATGATGACTTTTCTCTCTGGCTCTTGTCCTGCATTCACCCTCACAACCGTTCAGGAAAAAAACAGGTTTTTCTGTTTTTTACTTTTAACATGCTGGCAGTTTACAATTTTTGACCCGAATCCAGTAGATTGTTTGGAGTTAGCGCCAGGGGAAAAGCACAGTTATGTTGTTGTTTTCATTGGCGGTGACAGTAGGGTTGTTTATTATGTACAAAATAGAAGCAAAGCAGAAATGTAGTAGTGGTGGTGGTGTTTCGGTGTTTTTTTTTTATTTTTTAATGTGAAATGCTCAGGGTAAGATAATTACTCCTTTGAGTCTCTTTTCTCTCCTCCTTACCCTTCCGTCCATTCTCCCACATCTCTCACATCACACTCCATGCCCCTCATCTTCTGTATTCCTCCTAGAGCTGTCTTTCCATTTCTGAAGTTCCCCTGCTGTTTCTCAGTCAGTAATACCATTTCCCCACTAAGTGAAGTAGGTCATGATATGAAAACAATACCAAAATAAAAACTCAAAGAAGTAGCTACCTGTTTAAAATCAGTCATAAATTGTGTGGCCTTGAGCAAATGACAGTCTCTTTGATCCTGAATGTCACCGTGGAACCCCCAAGAAATGGAACATTATAGTTCTGTAGGGAGAAAGAATCTACAAATATGAAAAATGTGTACGAAATCATAGCAAGAGAATGTGTCAAAGTAGAGTAGTGCAGCTACCTCGAAGAACCTACAGCCCTGAAAGATGGGCTGGGGAGATTGGCTTGACCAGATCTCTTTCTGCCAATCCCTGGACGCCCTGAATGACGGACAATTGTAAAGGAGTGTAGGGTTTGGCAGGGAGGCATCAGAAGGTCATTTCAAGAAGAGTGCTAAACACAAAGGACTAAAAATAAGAATGAGCCAAGTCACGCGCATGGGAAAGTTATTCTGGCTGGAGCAAAGAGTTCTAGGCAGAGTGAAAAGGAGTAGAAGATGCTTGACCTTGGAAGGAGTCAGTCGCATTTTTAAACAGTCTGTTGTTCACTGACTCTGCCAAATCTAATGCGTGTTTTTAAAAATACATACTGACATATTACTTTTATTATATTTTAAAGTCTGATTCTATTCATGGAAATTGCTAACGTCATCTCATTGATTAAAGAAAAATAATTGAAGTTTACTAACAGAATAAAGAAGGGACTTAATATTATTGAAGCACCTATTATACTCAAACCTTATCCCATTAGCATTATCCCATTATAGTTTAGGAAACTGGGACTCAAGGGGAGTAAAGAAGTTGTCTAATGGGTCCACTTATGTCATAAAACCGTGATTTGGATCCAAACTAGTCTGACTGTAAAGCCCTATGTCCTCCATCACCGTGTACTATAATTCAAAAAGAAGAAACTCTTTGGTCAAGTTATCCTTAATTAGCACTTATGCTCTGAACTAGCTGGCTACTTTCTTTGGCCACCAGCAGTGCCTGGTGAAGAAGCAATGACCTTCACTTTTGACATTTAGCCAAAACACACTTTAAAAAAGTTGTTTGGCATCTTTGAATAGAAGAGATTGCATGTTATTCTCTTTGCCCTATGAAGTACCACCTAAAGCGATGCATCTTTTGGAAGTGATACATCTTTTGGAAGCGAAGTTTACATTTCCATACTTGTCATCCACGAGTGACAAGTCATTTTATCCTGGTCCCAATATAACGTGAGCACTTAGTAAACAATAAAGATCAAAATAATTCAGTTGTCTAGGTTTGCAGCAATTACTCAACTTAATGACTTGAGGAAAACAAAAGGAAAAATACAGAAGAACATTCCATATGATGATGGTAAGACAATTACACTGAACAGTCAGAGAAGACCAAAAATCCAAATGTTTGGTAGGTTGATCCAAGACAGTGGTGTATGAACTTCTAGTTTGTCAAACCAAGTGTCCTGATTCCAGGAGTTTATGTTTTTGTGGGGGAATTCACTGAAGACCTGTTATAGACAGAACTGATGTCCTGAGCACACATAATTCAGAATGGCATCTCTGCAAGTCTATATTATTAAAGAATACTTGGGTGGGTGGGGTGGGGGAGGTACACTTACCAAGGGCAGGCACCATGCTAAGCACTTTACATACATCTATTTTCCCTTAATTCTCAGATCTAGCTTCAAGAGGTAAGTGCTATTATTAAATCCATTTTCCAGATGAGGAACCTAAGGCTTAGAGAGGTGGTTTCTATTTGTCCCATCAATTGTTTTACAACATTTTGGGTTTTTTAATGATCATTTTTATTTTTGAGAGAGAGAGAGAGAGAGAGAGCAAGCAAGGGAGGGGCAGAGAGAGGGGAACAGAGAATCTGAAGCCGGCTCCATACTGACAGCAGTGAGCCAGATGTCGGGCTCCGGCTCAAACTCACAAACCATGAGATCATGACCAGAGCTGAAGTCAGATGTTCAACTGACTGAGCCACCCAGGCGCCCCTACAAGATTTTAGAATAGTATTTCTCAAAGTATCTGCATTGAGGGCTCAGGTTTCCCCCAATGTTTCATGGACAAATATTTCTGTAAAATACTATAAAAATGAATCACCCAAAAAATGAAATTTAAAGAGACAAAGACATATAAATGCAAGCCCCCTATTTGTTATTATGAGAGTCAGGTTCTAAATGCTTATTCTCAATTTCTGTACTTTTCACATCAAAACGTGTAAGACAAACTTTGAGGACGAGCACTGGTTTGCTAGTCACATTTGTGAGTAGTACTGTGTTAGTACTTTAGAAAGCCACCATTGTAAGCCAGGTATGTGCAAAGTCTAGGACATGACACTTCCGTGTACTCTTAGAAGTATAACTTGTTCCTTTTAGACTTGTAAGTATCCATCATCATTATTATTGCCTTTATTCTACTGTATTTAGTTCTTCTCAAGTGATATATATTTATTAAGATCATCAGTGCAAATCCTTAACGGCTATTTATTTGATTATGCATTCTATAAGGTTAATGCCATGTGTTTTTATAGCATAAAACCTAATTTCTTCTTTAAATTCTAAACCCATCACAGAGTGTATACACCTGTTCTGAGTCATACGTGGACCGCTATTGGCACATGATAAAGACTATTAATTGGCATTTGCACACTTACCATTAACACATTTGACAAGGATAAAAAAGTGGTGTTTTTACAGGGACAATTTCTCTTGGGTGTTTGTGTGTTATAGTAAAGGGAGACACGTGAACATGTTTGTTGAAGAAAGACTGAAGCCTCTTAAATTTTCTCCTCAGGCTCATCAGGGACTTGTGGATAATTTGCAGGCAATTTGTATCCCCTTTTCCTGCAGGACTAAACCTCAGATGTAATTTCTGCAGTTGTCAATCACTCTTCTTGTCCCACAGACCATTCTGCAAGAATATATCATGTTCTGAAGGTTTTCTCACATGTATAAATTCAGGAATTGAAAGGGACTCTGCTGGTGAAGTAGACGGTTTCTCCCGTAGAAAGAAGAATGAGAGGCAAGGAATCAAGTCTGTCCTTAATAA
Source organism: Cryptoprocta ferox (assembly GCA_028646485.1). Classification (NCBI taxonomy): domain Eukaryota; kingdom Metazoa; phylum Chordata; class Mammalia; order Carnivora; family Eupleridae; genus Cryptoprocta; species Cryptoprocta ferox. Next base: position 75,831,833 of record CM053560.1, on the reverse strand, counting down.
GCACTTCTTTCAACATAAGCTGGAGTGGGAAGCACATGTCAGATGGAGATTAGCTCTAAAGTCTCTTCATTTAAAAAATTACTCTCTTTTGCCATCCCACTGGGTTAGACTTTCAAAAGAGCAGGCAAGATGCCAGTCAGGATTTATAACCCTTTCCTTCTTCGTGATTGATAGAAGGAGAGTTAGGGGAAGGAGTTCCTTCTGAGGTAAGTATAAAGATTATTATAATAATAATAGGCTCCTTTATTTTGAGCAAATGAAAGCATATTACATGCTTATCTCATGTATTGCCGTCACAGAATCTATAACTGGCATTCTCATACCTACTTGGCATATGGGGAAACTGAGATACAATATGGCTTAGAACTTCAACCAGTTTCTTTAGATTTCACTTTTAAATGTGAGGCTATAAAAATCCATCTTTCTTTTTATACTTAATTTCTCTTTTCATGATCATCAAAGAAACATATGCTCCTTGTAGCCAACAACACAAGATCAGATACTATAAATTATCCTTAGTCCCATCGCTTGGAAGCCACGACTGTAACCATGTTGGCATTATTTCTTCCAGTCATTTTTCTACAAAGTTTTTTCTCCTCATAGATAAAATCAAACTGTATATTACAATTTGAGTCCCGCTCTGTTCACTTTATATTACAATCGTAAGCCAAAGATATTCTTATCAACACTTGGCAGTTTTGACCCTAGTTTTATACTAAGAGTAGAGCAGCAGGTTTCTGAGGTTAGGAGATGAACTCTCACAAGGCGAGTGCTTGAAGGAGGTCCTTGGCATAACCAGCACAAGGCTGAGCCATCCTTCAGTTCTAGCAATGAGCTGCATTCCGACAATGTGGGAATGATGCAATGGACCCTCTGGAACAACGCAGAGATTTCTGTAACTTGACTGATGAGCAACCTTCCGTTCACAGAGCTATGATTGAAATCATGTCAGTAAGCCTCCTACCATGTGGACATTCTGTCAGTCAACACATTGACACAGGAGCCAACGTGTTTTTTTTGTTTTTTTTTTTAGACGGCTACTCGTTGTATCTGAACATTCAGATTCATCACAGTCCTTGATGCAGGGAGCAAATGTTTTGCATTGCCCAGAGGACAGCCACACTGGATGCCAATTGTCATGCCAGAAGAGCTTGGGTTTTCATTTCACTTTCAAACAGCACTAAAAGGTTTAAGTTGGTACGGAGATGAGATGGGATTTAAGGTAATGGTGTGGGCAGGGAGTATCGGAGGTGGGGTCTTAAGGTACAGTTAAGCTTTACACACACATGCACACACACACACATTCACAATCTACTTTTACAACATAAACACTGGAACTATTTTATAAAACTTTTAAAAACATGATATAAATGCTCTTAAAAGGCAAAGACCAATGTGACTCATTTATGCCAACCCCTCTTAGGAAAATACAGATATACACAAAATGTCATTCATTCATTCATTCATTCATCAGATATTTACTGAGCGCTACCATGCACCAGGCACTATTCTGGACTATGTGTATAAGCAACATATAGGACAGACCAAGTCCCCACTTTCAAAGTTTATATTCTTCAATTCTTCAATAAGATTTCATTTTTTCAAAAAAGTATTTCATGCTCCAGTTTTAAAAAGGCTAATGAGACATGGCAACTCAATGCAATACTTGGCAAGACTGGATCCTGTACTGGAGGGGAAGAAGTACAATGAAGGACATTATTGGATGAACTCATAAAATTGGAATACAAATGATAGGTTGTATAGCATTTATGTAAAACACATATATTTTAGATACTATATATAAATATGTATAAATGTATATAAATGTATATATAAATATATATACTCAATAGATACATAAATATATATCCTAAATGATCCAGAAAAAATAAGTCAAGGATGGTGAGAGTAAATGACAAATCAAAATGGAATAAAATTCAATAGTAGGCAAATCTAGTTAAAGGGTATGTTGGCCTTTTTTGCACTCTTCATTTTATACTACTTTTATTTTCTAATATTTTGGTAAATTTGAAATTATTTTCAAATAAAGTGGTTTTAAAACCTATTTCACTTTGTAAAATGAATGAAAACACCAAGTCCTTAAATAGTGTGTCAACCTCCTGTCAGTCACAAATGATTTATGGACATTTGACTGACATGCTGATTTTCTTGGGACTTCAAAGATAGGATTGTATTACCTAATCAAACCCACAGGATAACTAAGGCATAACTTTCAAAATCTCTCCATCTGTCACCCCACAACATGACCATAGATGCTATCTATCTCATCCAAGAACCCAATGATTTCCTTTTATCTATATGAAATATATCTTAAATATATAATTACACCACTCACTGTGTAATTGTAATTCACACTCTCTGGGCTAATAAACATTCCAAAGATTTAAGCTGTATGATAGAAACAGGAAATGCCACCAAACAATCCCTTTAGAGACATCTCGATTTTTCTGCCTTGCCTTTCTCCTTTTCAGGAGTCAGATAGCTCTTCCAAACTTCTCCCACTCTTTCCTCTATTCCCCTCACTGGTGTTTACCCCAATAAAACTCCCACATGTCAAATCCTGTTCTGCATCTGTTTCTCAGAGGACCTGGACTAACATGGCCCCCTTATCTTCAGATGTATCCATATAGAACTAGAGGTTACATCCTAGTCACCTTATTGCATTTGGGTGTTTCCCAAGCCTTCATCAGCAACACATTAGAAATGATCCCCCAAGAAGGCAGTCTAATCTAATATTTATGAGACTAGACTTTGAAGTCAAAAGGACTCAGGTGGAAGAATTAGTTGGATGGTCTTAATATTTAATGGAATCAGATTTCTACCCCAGTGATATACATATTATATAGTAATAGACAGACTTCTTGTTTTTTAATGAACTTCTCTTTTATAGGTACCACAGATTTTCGTCCTTTCTAAAGACAGCAAAGTAACTAGATGTAAACTGCCTCAGCTGCAATCAAAATCCCTCTTTACTTCCTGAAGGAGACCTCAGTTTATGTTCAGATGACCTGAATTGGCTTTTAGCTATTTCTGTAATTCTCCAGGCTTACAGTCACCAGTACTATCTTGGATTCCTTCACTTACACAAATGACTAATCCCACTTTTGTTTTCTCTTGGAGACTAATGCTTATTTCAGTCTTGTCTAATGTATAATAACTTCTCTTGTCTGAATTTGGGGGTCCACAGCCATGTAGCCACTGTGCACCACACATATCCTGGAAGTCCAAATGCATCTCAAACACAAGTTTTTAAAAATTAAGCTCATTTTTATGTCCCTTTATGTATGCTTTCTTTCTTGGAAATGGTACTAACCACCATACATCCCTTCTATCAGAGCCAATCACTAAGTCCTACCTGTCACTCTAAGAAAATGATACTTCCTCTTTATAAGTCCTTTATTTGATGACTTTTTGAGGTAAATTTGTTATATAACCTAAGTTTTGGTGTACAACATTATAATTCAACATCTGCATGCTCTACAAAGTGATCACCACTAAAATGTAGTTATTATCCATCACCATACAACTGACCCCCCTCACCCATTTTGCACACCTCACCTTCCTTTCCCTTTAGTAACCACAAATCTGTACTCTATGAGTTGTTTTTGTTCTGTTTGTTCATTTTTTAAAGACCCCACATATGAGTGAAATCATATGGTAATTGTCTTTCTATACCTGACATATTTCACATAGTATAATATTCTCCAGGTCCATCCATGCTGATCGCAGATGGCAAGATTTCATTCTTTTTTTATGACTGAGTAATATTCTATTATACACACACATATATACTCACTCACACATCCCACATCTTTATCAATTTATCTGTCAATGACAGTTATTTCCATTTCTTGGCTATTTATAAATAATGCTGCAATGAACATAGGGGTGCACATATTTTTTGATGTGTATTTATTTTTGAGAGAGAGAAAGACAGAGTGTGAGCAGAAAAGGAGCAGAGAGAGAGAGAGGAAGACACAGAATCTGAAGCAGGCTCCTGGCTCTGAGCTGTCAGCACAGAACCCCATGCAGGGCTCGAACCCATGAATCGGGAGATCATGACCTGAGCCAAAGTTGGATGCTTAACCAACTGAGCCACCAGGTGCCCCAAGGGTGCATATAGTTTTTGAATGAGTGTTTTTTCATTCTTCAGGTAAATAGAGTGGAATTACTGGATCACATGGTAGTTATATTCTTAATCTTTTGGAGACTATCCATATTGTTTTCCTTAGTGGCTGTACCAATTTACATTCCCACCAATAGTGTACAAGGGTTCCCTCTCTCCACATCCTCTCCAACAATTGTTATTTCTTGGTGTTTTGTTGTTGTTGTTGTTGCTGTTGCTTCTGCTGCTGTTGTTAGTAACAGCCATTCTAACTGATGTGAGGTGATATTTCATTGTGGTTTTTGATTTGCATTTCCTTAACAATTGGTGATGTTGAGCAATTTTTCATATGCCTGTTGCCCATCTGCATGTCTCCTTTGGAAAAATGTCTATTCAGATACTCTACCCATTTATAAATTAGACTGTTTTTTGTTATTTTTGTTGAGATGTATGAGTTCTTTATATATTTTGGATATTAAACCCTCATCAGATATATGGTGTATGAAAGTGTCTTATTCAGTAGGTTACCTTTTTGTTTTGTTAATGGTTTCTTTTACTGTACAGAAGCTTTTTAGTGTGATCTAATCCCATTTGTTTATTTTTGCTTTTGTTTCCCTTGCCTTCGGAGTCAGATCCACAAAAATACCTCTAAGACCAATGTCCAGGAGCTTACTGTCTCTGTTTTCCTCTAGTAATTTTTTGGTCTCAGTTCTAACAGTAAGCCTTTAATCCCATTTTGAATTAATTTTTGTGCATGGTGTAAGATAGTGGTCCAATTTCATTTTTTCATGTGTGGCTGTACAGTTTTACCAGCACTGTTTTCCCAAGATTGAAGAGACAGTTTCTCTCCATTGTATGTTCTTGGCTCCTTTGTCATAAAATTGTCCATATATGTGTAGGTTTAAATCTGGGTTCTCAATTCTATTCCATTGATCTGTGTGTCTGTTGCCAATACCATACTGTTTTGATTGCTATAACTTTGTAGTGTAGTTTGAAATCAAGGCATATAATACCTCCAGCTTTATTCTTTCCCAAGATTGCTGCTGTGGCTATTTGGAATCTTCTGTAGTTCTTTATAAATTTTATTTTATTTTATGTATGTATGTATGTATGTATGTATTTACATCCAAGTTAGTTAGCATATGGTGCAACAATGATTTCAGGGGTAGATTCCAGTGATTCATCCCCTATGTATAACACCCAGTGCTCATCCCAACAAGTATCTTCCTTAATGCCCCTTACCCATTTAGCGCACCCCCACCACTCCTCCAGCAACCCTCAGTTTGTTCTTTATATTTAAGAGTGTCTTGGGGGCACCTGGGTGGCTCAGTTGGTTAAGTGTCTGACTTCAGCTCAGGTCATGATCTCACAGTTCGTGGGTCCGAGCCCCCCATCAGGCTCTGTGCTGACAGCTTGGAGCCTGGAGCCTACTTCAGATTCTGTGTCTCCCTCTCTCTCTGCCCTTCCCTGCCTCAAGCTCTGTCTCTCTCGGTCTCAAAAATAAATAAACATGGAAAAAAAGTTTACAAAAATAATAAAAAATAAAAAATAAATTAAAAAATAAAAAAAGAGTGTCTTGTGTTTTGTCCTCCTCCCTGTATTGATATTATTTCTGCTTCCCTTCCCTTATGTTCATCTGGTTTGTGTCTTAAAGTCTTCATATGAATGAAGTCATATATTTGTCTTTCTCTCACTAATTTCACTTAGCTAATACCCTCTAGTTCCATCCAGGTAGTTGCAAATGGCAAGATTTCATTCTTTTTGATTGCTGAGTAATACTCCATTGTAAATATACCACATCTTCTTTATCCATTCATCCATCAATGGACATCTGAGCTCTTTCCATACTTTGGCTATGGTCAATAATGTTGCCATAAACATTGGGGTGCATGTGCCCCTTTGAAAGAGCACACCTGTATCCCTTGGATAAATACCTAGTAGTGCAATTACTGGGTCATAGGGTATTTCTTTTTAATTTTTCGAGGAAACTTCATACTGTTTTCCAGAGTGGCTGCACCAGTTTGCATTCCCACCAGCAGTGAAAATGAGTTCCTCTTTCTCCACATCTTCACTGATAACTGTTGTTCCCTGAGTTGTTAATGTTAGCCATTTTGATAGGTGTGAGGTGGTATCTCATTGTGATTTTGATTTGTATTTCCCTGATGATGAGTGATGCTGAACATTTTTTCATGTGTCTGTTGGCCATCTGAATATCTTCTTTGGAGAAGTGTCTATTCATGTCTATGGCCCATTTCTTCACTGGATTATTTGTTTTTTGGGTGTTGAGTTTGATAGGTTCTTTATAGATTTTGGATACAATCCCTTTATCTGATATGTTATTTACAAATATCTTCTCCCATTCCGTCGGTTGCCTTTTAATTTTCCTTTGCTGTGCAGAAGAAGATCTTTATCTTGATGATGTCCCAATACTTCATTTTTGCTTTTGTTTCCCTTGCCTCTGAGAGACGTGTTGAGTAAGAAGTTGCTGCAACCGAGATCAAAGAGGCTGTTGCCTATTTTCTCCTCTAGGATTTTGATGACTTCCTGTCTTATGTTTAGGTGTTTCATCCATTTTGAGTTTATTTCTGTGAAAGGTGTAAAAGAGTGGTCCAAGTTCATTTTTCTGCATGTCACTATCCAGGTTTCCCAGCACCATTTGCTGAAGAGACTGTCTTTATTCCATTGGATATTCTTTCCTGCTTTGTCAAAGATTAGTTAGCCATACGTTTGTGGGTCCATTTCTGGGTTCTCTATTCTGTTCCATTGATCTGAGTGTCTGTTTTTGTGCCAGTACCATACTGTCTTGAAGATTACAGCTTTGTAATATATCTTGAAGTCCAGGATTGTGATGCCTCCAGCTTTGGTTTTCTTTTTCAGGGTTGCTTTGGCTGTTTGGGGTCATTTCTGGTTCCATACAAATTTTAGGATTGTTTGTTCTAGCTCTGTGAAGAATGCTGTTGTTATTTTGAAAGGGATTTCATTGAATATGTAGATTGCTTTGGATAGTATCGGCATTTTAACAATATTTGTTCTTACAATCCAGGAGCATGGAATATTTTTCCTTTTTCTGTGTGTGTGTCTTCTTCAGTTTCTTTCATAAGCTTTCTATAGTTGTCAGTGTATAGATTTTTCACCTCATTGGTTAGGTTTATTCCTAGATATTTTTGGTTTTTGGTGCAATTGTAAATGGGATCAATTCCTTGATTTCTCTTTCTGTTGCTTCATTATTGGTGTATAGGAATGCAACCGATTTCTGTGCATTGATTTTTATATCCTGCAACTTTGCTGAACATAATTTTAGATTATATATCCTAGTTCTGTTAAAAATTCCATCAGAATTTTGATAGCAATTTCATTACATCTGTAGGTTGATTTGGGTAGTATGGATGTTTTAACATTATGAATTCTTTCATTCTAGGAGTACAGAATATCTTTCCATTTATATGTGTATTCTTTGATTTCTTTCATTAGTGCCATATAGTTGTCAGTGTATAGATTTTTCAGATCCTTGGTTAAATATAATCCTATTTTATTCTTTTTGATACAATTATAAGTGGGATTATTTTCTTAATTTTTCTTTCTGATAACTCAGCATTAATGTATAGAAATGTATGCCATAGCTTTCTGTATGTTGATTTTGTATCCTGCTACTTTACTAAATTCATTTTTTAACTCTAGCAGTTTTTTGATAGAATCTTTTGGGTTTTCGATATTTGGTATCATGTCATCTGCAAATAGTGACAGTTGTCATTTTTTTCTTACCAATTTGGATGCCCCATATTTCTTTTTCTTGCCTAATTGTCTGACCAAGACTTCCAGTACAATGTGGAATAAAAGTGGCAAGAGTGGGCATCCTTGTCTTGTACCTGATCTCAGAGTTACAACTTTTAACTTTTTACTATTGAATATGATGTTAGCTGTGGGTTTGTCATATGTAGCCTTTATTATGTTTAGGTACATTCCTTCTGTAACCACTTTGTTGAGTGTTTTTCATAAATGGATGCTGATTTTTGTCAAATTCTTTTTCTGCATCTATTGAGATGATCATACGAATTCTATCCTTCATTTTGTACATGTGCTATATCACACTGATTGATTTGCAGAATCGACTGATTTGTTGAATCATCCTTGCATCCCTGAAATATATACCATTAGATCATAATGTATGATTCTTTTAATGTACTATTGAATTTGGCTTGCTCATATTTTGTTGAGAATTTTTGCATTAATGTTCATTAATGATATTGACCTGTAATTCTCCTTTCCGTGGTGTCCTTAGGGAGTTTTTGTTTGGATATGTTCCCTCCTTTTTAATTTTTTTGGATGAGTTTGAGAAAGATAGGTATTAAATATTCCTGTTTTAATTGTTTATTGTCAAGTTGGTTTCCATATAACACCCAGAGCTCATCCCAACAAGTGCCCTCCTCCATGCCCATCACCCATTTTTCCTCTCCCCCCACCATCAGCTCTCAGTTTGTTCTCTGTATTTAAGAGTCTCTAATGGTTTGGCTCCCTCCCTCTCCATAACTAATTTTTTCCCCTTCCCCTCCCCTATGGTCTTCTGTTAAGTTTTTCCTGTTTCACATATGAGTGAAAACATATGGTATCTGTCTTTCTCTGCCTGAATTATTTCACTTAGCATAATACCCTTGAGTTCCATCCACATTGCTACAAATGGCCAGATTTCATTCTTTCTCATTGCCATATAGTACTCCACTGTATATATAAACCACATCTTCTTGACCCATTCATCAGTTGATGGACATTTAGGCTCTTTCCATGATTTGGCTATTGTTGAAAGTGTTGCTATGAACATTGGGGTACATGTGCCCCTATGCATCAGCACTCCTGTATCCCTTGGGTAAATTCCTAGCAGTGCTATTGCTCGGTCATAGGGGAGTTCTATTGTTAATTTTTTGAGGAACCTCCACACTGTTTTCCAGAGCGGTTGCACCAGTTTACATTCCCACCAAGAGTATAAGAGGGTGCCCGTTTCTCCACATCCTCACCAGCATCTATAGTCTCCTGATTTGTTCATTTTAGCCACTCTGACTAGCATGAGGTGGTATCTCAGTGTGGTTTTGATTTGTATTTCCCTGATGATGAGTTAAATATTCTTTAAATGTTTGGAAAGCCATTTGTTCCTGGATTCCTTTCTTTCTTGATTCTGCTAGTCTCCTAACAAAATTCCTGCCATAATGTGTCTCCATTCCAGTTTTCTGCACTGAAAACAAGCTGGTTTTTTTTTTTTTAAGACAAATGTATCACACTGAAAAATGATAAGCATAGGTCTCTTTGAGATGTTCTTGTTTACTGTGCAAGTTTCATTTCTTTCTTCTATCTCCTGATAAACTCTACATACATTCATAGTGATAGGTAATTTTTTTTAATTAACAATGGGGGAGAGAGAGAGAGAGAGAGAGAGAGAGAGAGAGAGAGAGAAATAGGCAGGCAAACCAAGAAACGGACTCTTAGCTATAGAGAACAAGTTGATGGTTACCAGAAGGGAGGTGGATGGGGGCATGGATGAAATAGGTGATGGGGATTAAAGAGTGCACTTGTGATGAGCACTGGGTGTTGTATGGAAGTGTTGAATCACTATATTGCACACCTGAAGCTAATATTATGCAGTATGTTAACCAACTGGAATTTAAGTAAAAAATTTTTAAACTGATATAAAATACTTATACAAAAAGTACAGATTTTAAGTGTACAGTTTGATAGTTTTGACAGTATATATACACCCCAATCAAAACATAGATTTCTTTCATCACTCCAAATTACCCTTTAATTTAAAAAATGACCTATAATTTTCATATAGTGAAAACACATATTTTAAACGCACACTTTTGAAGGCCATTGTGTTCACCCTTTACCTGCCTTGTACCACACCTGTCTAGTGCTTCTGTGCTAACATACATGGGAATATGCACTTTCCCATGTTGAGATGCCCATACTCCTTCTGATAACATATACTTATTTACTTCACTTCAGTTTTAACATGATCCCTCTCCTAAGCCTTTCTTATACCCTAACCCCCAACGAATAAACTTCTCTCTATTATCACCTAGTAATTGTCACTTTCAACTTTTTATTCATTTATCATTCCCAGTGAAGTCTAGAGGCTAGAATGTGTCCACAATCTCTTGTTTGTATTCTTTGCTGAGCATCTAATCTCTTGACAGGCACTTAGTTAGTGTTCAAGACATATTTGTTGAATAAACAAGTTCATGATGCTAAAGGCATAGGTTACTGCCTTGTAAGTCATGTGTGAAGTTAAGATTTTATGCCAAAGCAACAAAGATCTGTTAGAGGTTTTACACAAAGGAATGCCATGATTATCTGTGTTTTAGAAAGATAACTGACAGCAGTGTAAAGGCTATAAAACGGTAGTGAAAAGAATAGTTATCAGGGGTTCAGCTGGGAAATCATTGCAGAAGGCCAAAAAAGAGAATATAAGGATATTGGTTGAAAGAATAAAGTCAGAAAGGAGAACTCAGTGTTAAAATATCATTTCTGAGAAATACTCTACAGACCTTGATGGAGGAGATAAAGGAGAAAGAAGAGTTGAGGATACTCCATGGTCTTGGCTGAGAGAAAATAAAGAGCTATGCCATTAATGAAGGAAAATTCTATAGGAAAACAGAGTAATTGGTGCATTAATCTTAAGACACATAAGTATAATACGAATAGGATTGGAAGAGAGATGGAAATATTGGCCAAGATCTCAGAAGACCAGTCCAGGAAGACAGGAAGTATCCTTGGACAGGAGTATCCTGATACTCCAAGATGGGGTATATGTCTTATTCTTCTCTGTGTCCTCAGTATCTTGTGTATAGGAGGCAATGATATCTTTTTTTTTTTTTTTTTGACAATAGAACATTGGACAACATCTTAGGTTTAAAGGTAGAGCGGTTAAGGGATGTCCTAACAGATGACTTTATTTTTTCTGTGAAACAGGAGTTTTAGTCTGGCTGAAATTGAGGAACATAAAGAGAGATAAAAAGCTTGAGGGAAAAGGCAACAGTTTAAAACTGCTGTGGTTGGGAATATTCCGATTTTTACTCAGCGAATAAAACGTGGATGTTAATTTGACTTCGCGTGTTTTGCCTACAAAGAAGAAAATGAATTAATGAGCTGACATGAGAATTCTGGGCATTTTTTTTTTTTTTACTATGAACTTTTAAAAAATGTTTATTTAGAGAGAGAAACAGAGCACGAGCAGGGGAGGGGCAGAGAGAAAGGGAGACATGGAATATGAACCAGGCTCCAGTCTCTGAGCTGTCAGCACAAAGTCCGATGTGGGGCTCAAACCCATGAACCGCGAGACTGTGACCTGAGCCAGTTAGATGCTTAACTGACTGAGCCATCCAGGTGGCCCTTGACTATGAACTTTTGATTTGATGAAGGTGAGTAAGTCTCTCTGCACCTTAGCAATTTGGGTAAATTGTTACGGTCACATTCTAAACACCACAACCAGTCACTGGGCCAGGGACACACTCAGAACAAAGGTCCTGGTGTTCTGAACCCTTTCCTCAAATAGCTGGTGGACCTCTCAAAGCTCTCGTCTCTGCTTGCAGCCCAGTGGACACCCCTTGTAGCACATACACTGTATAACAATGAGATCGATTTTCTTATGTAGCTAATTCAGTCAGTCCTTGGTAGTAGAATCTTACAAAATTATTTTCTATATTGCCTGAGGGGAGTGTGGTATTTAAACATGACCTCTCTCTCTCTGAATATATATATATATGTATATGTATATATTCAGAATATAAGCACAATTTATTTCTTAGCAGATCACCACAAAAGGATTTGAGGTAACTATTCTATTTTGTTTTATTTTCTCTCTCTCTCTCTCTCTTTTGGTATGGGCAGAAATTGGATCTTTTGAGGGTATTTAAACTGCATCAAAGGAGAGGCTGTAATAGAGTGATGAAGAGCATAGACTCTGGATCCCGTTTAAATCATGCATCCGTTTAGATTCTGGCCCTACCATTGAATAGCTGTATGTGCTTGGGTACATTACTTAAGTTCCCTATAGTACAGTGTCTGCCTCCAATTACCAAATGAGATATTATCTACCTCATAGATTATCACAAGGATTAAAAGTTAGAATATGGAGGGACACCTGGGTGGCTCAGTCGGTTGAGGGTCCGACTTAGGGTCAGGTCACGATCCACGAGATCCATGAGTGCTGTCTCTCTCTCAAAAATAAATAAACATTAAAACAAAAAGAATATGGAAAATATTTCAAGTCATAATTGGAGCATTATTACATGCTGAAATTAGTATTAAATCCATTAACTGTTGCTATTTCTTTAAAATAAGTTGCTACAAAATGGCCCACCAAAATATCACTAGATTCTTCTATGACTCAGTGTATACCCATTTAGCAATACAGGTAACATTTAGAAGGTATTTTGTCTGCCAGGTGCTATGCTAAGTATTTTATTATGTACGTTGTCACAGGAATATTTAACAGAAGCTGAGGCTGAGAGAAAATGATCGAGTTTTCCAACATCAAATAGTTGGTTAAGTGAGAACCAGGTTGTTTGACTCTAAACCTGCATACTGGATCACAAAATTACATTGTCTTTTCCTCACACAACTATTTTCCTCATTGACCAAAAATATTAGACAGGATATGATTAGGCTTAGTTGGAACTTTTAAACTAATGACATTCTTCGTAGAAACTACTGGAGAATGGTGACTGCTTTTCTCAGAATTGTTATATTTTATCTTTCCAAGGAATGTGAGTGAATTTGGTCAGCTTTATTTAATTTAGAATTCAGATGTTTGGTGAAATATTTCTCAGCTTTCACTTTAGAACACACACAACTCCCTGAACCTTTGAAAGACCAGTTACAAATCTGATCTTTTTTTCCCCCTGCTGTGGGTGAAGAATATCTACTGATTTAATGTCCCTGAATTAATGTTTAAAAGTAGAGATTTACAAGATGGTCATAAACACTTCCTCTGGGTGGAAGTTTTCAACTTAGGAAGACACTTATTTAGAAAATTTAAACAGCAATTAGTTTGCTCATGTAAAGAAGAGAGGAACAGACCTTGATGTTCTCATTTCTCTGTATCTCTAATGTACTTACCTTTCAAAGAAACTCACCGCCTCATAAATCCTGTTGCTTCTCACAAATAATCTCACTTTGGATCCATTGCACATTATGAAGAAATAGCTGCAGTACCCTTTCCCTCACATTCTACCGTGTGAAAGAAAAGTTCTCTTCTCTCCCTCTCTCTCTCTCCCTCTCTAGGTTGATTATAACTGGCTTTATAATCACAAGCTTTACTCTTCTAAAAGTTTCCTGCTATGATATAAGAAATTTGAAATCAAATATGTCTCACAAATTCAAAATCAGGTCTGTTCTTCTTCCCTAAGTGCTGGAAATTTGAGCTACGATTTCCAAGGCTACAGATGAGCTGGGGGCAAACACAGGAATGAAGGAAAGAGATGAACTTTGGATATAGACAGACCTGGGTTTGAGTTCTGGCACCACCGCTTATTACCTAACAATTTATGCAAGAAATTATGTATTTAACCTCTTAGACTCTCAGTTTCCTCTGGATTTAATGGGGACATTAGTACTTATTTCTTTCATTGATGTGTGAGAAACAAATGCAAGAACGTATTCTAATGTGTCCAGGACTGTTAATAATATATACTAGATGCCCAGGAATGTTGGGTCTGATCTCTTGGCCAACACTACTTCCATGAATGTAATTACAGACAGCTAACTCTGGCAGTGGTAGTGTTTGAAGGGAGAAGAGAGAGAGAATATATTCTTGCCATGTGCCTAAATGCTCAAAACAGTTCAGAATATGAAGGGAATGAATGACCTTGGTTCTAACTGGAAATGTTGTGATGTAATGGTATGAGGGAAGGCTTTTTAATTAGAGAAGTTTGAATTTTATCTTCCTATTCAATGTAAAGTGTGATTTAAGACTGATGAATGGATAAAGAAGATGTGGTGTGTATGTACAATGGCATATAACTCGGTCATCGAAAAGAACGAAATCTTGCCCTTTGCAACAATGTGGATGGAGCTAGAGTGTATTTTGCTAAGTGAAATAAGTCAGTCAGAGAAAGACAAATACCCTATGATTTCACTCATATGTGGAATTTAAGAAACAAAACAGATGAGTATATGTGAAGGGGGAATCACAGAGGGAAACAAACAGTAAGAGATTTTTAATGATGGAGAACAAACTGAGGGTTGAGGGACGGAGGTGGGTGGGGGATGGACTAGATAGGGGATGGGCATTAAGGAGAGCACTTTTTATGATGAGCACTGGGTGTTGTATGTTAAGGAATGAACCACTAAATTCTACTCCTGAAACCAATATTGTGCTATATTTAACTACCTAGAACGTAAATAAAAATTTGAAAAGAAAAAAAAATAAAGTGAGATTTAAGTCATTATTTAATTTATAGGAACTTTAGCTTTCTCATCTGTACAATGCAGATAGTAATACATACTTCTAGGCCTTCAGGTGAGAATTAAATAAGGGAAAGCTTCTTAACACAGTGCCTGAAAAAGACACAACTCTAACTTCTTACCTGGAGGAGCAGTAACATCTGTTCCATCCAGGGTCAGGGGCATGATTTCAATACCATGGTTATCTGTACCTGGGACCAAGAATGAAGGGTGGAGAAGCGATGGATGCCACTTATTTTCCCTGTTTATTGCAATCACCAAGTAGGCATTGCCTGTTTTCATTGACTGGCATTATGAATCTCATTTCAATTGGATCATATTGGTAGGTTAGGGCAGATTAGGATTAATGATCTAATTTCTGTGGTCAAGAGAGGCTATAGACTACTCTGCTATTTCTCCAAAAATAATAGCTACTAATTCATGGTTGCTTACTTTACTCTAAGTTCTTTACACAAGGATTAAATTATCACCTTTGAAACTTTTCAAAGAAGTTGGAGGCCTGAGGAGTTCAAGCCACATGTTCAAGATTATACAGTATGTAAGTGGCAGAACCAGAAGACAAACACATATCTGTTTGAGATCTCCCCTTCCTACCCCATCTGGTTCTCCCTACTCTCTCACCTGGTCTTTGTTTTCCCAGTCCATCAACCCCAGCTGAACGAGGTCCCTTCTGATTGTAAACCTTCATAGAAGTTTGTTTTCACCTTTCACACGGATCATATATTTTTCTATTAGTTATTAAAGTTATTTGAGTTCTTGTATCACTTTCCTGCTTCAATAATAAATTCCTTGAGAGGAGGGACACTATAACATACCATTGTATCAGGTCTTTTTGGTTTGTTTGTTTTGTTTTTTTGGTTTGTTTGTTTTAGCCTTCTACAGCATGGAAATTTAATTATCTCACAAGACAAGAAGTCCAGATGTAAATGGTACCAGAGTATAGCAATTTAACAATTTCATAAAGGGCCCAAGCTCTTTCTATGGTCTCTCACCATATTTAGAATTTTAGATTTTCACCTGTCACTTCACAGTTGCAAGATGGCTTTTACAAATCCAGGCGTTTAGTTATTGTTCAGGGTTAGGAGAGGGGGGAAGGGCAGCACGACTGAGCTATCTATGCATGCCTGTCCCTCAGGAGACAAGAAAACCCTCCCCGGAGCTCCCTGATAGCCTTCCTTTGTATTCCATCACAGCATTTGGCCCCTTGGTAGGTCTTCAAGTGTAGAAACAATACTATAGCTCCTAATTTCCCCAAATGCAGGGATTTGTGCCTGAAGAATTTATAGACCCATTTCCAGCCTGAGAATTCTGTGTGATAGTAAGTAGGTGACCAGAAAGCTAAGGGTAGACATGCATACTGCATAATGGATGCTGCCCGGCTGTTGAGGATCCCTTCCAAGAAGCCGTGCTCATTTTCACACACCAACTTTATAGCATCTGAAATTTAAAGTCACAAATTGCAAGATGGTGCGGACCTTCAGGATTGTGTGCAATTAGTCAAGCCCTCAAGTGTTACTGAATACCAAGGGTCCACTTTAGCCTCTTTTGTGATGAGCAAGGTGGATTGTGAGTGTTTCCTACTGAATTATTACCCCTTACATTCTTGAGAGAGAGAATTTGTTGACAGCTGACTTGTAGACCCAAGCATATGTTTAGTTATACTTCCCTCAGGTGCCAACAATAGGTAGAATAAACTTTAAAGATGTTTCAGGTGAATAGCATTTCGCCCTGTACCTTGGTACAAATTGTGAGTCAATTATTTATGAGCAGAACCCAATTTGTTTAAACCTCATTGACCTTTAATACAGTTATGACATGTGTCTTGACTTGATTCTTCCCTCTATTGATTTGGTCTAGAAAAGTAAAACAAGAGGTGAAATGGCCCCTCAGGGTAAGTTAAAATTGTAGGTTACGGCCATGTTAAATTGCTTTAGTATACTTTGTGTCCTTTAGAGTCAGAAAATGAAGCAATAAAGTAAGTTGATGTAAGTAATTCTTGTTTTTAAAAGGACCTTGAAGTGCTCTTAACAATATCATGGATTTGATAAGATCTGCCTTAGACCTCTTAATTTAAAATGAACATAAAGATGGTAAAGCCGAAAGAATGTTGAAATACTAGTGTTTTGCTAACAGCTTTGAAACTGATTTCGTGGGAGAGGACCAACAGGAATTCTTCACTATTGTCTGCCGTACTTGGGGAAAATTAAAGCAGCAGTTTAATTTAACTGCTAGGAATTTCCTGGGGGGCATACCCAGGTGTACAAAATATTTAGGAGGGTTTCAGAAGTTTTTGCTCATTACTTATATGTTATCAAGTTCAGACAGTGTTTAAAACTCAGGCAATTTTCAAGTTTGAAATGTTCATTTTTGTGACAGGCAAACCTATTAAATCTGAGTGTTCACAGCTTTTTCCTCTCTCTTACCCCTTCCCATATTTGTCTGTAATTATTGTGGTATTGACGGGCTAAGTGGCGGGCTGGAGAAGACAGAAAGAAAACATTAATTCTCATAGGAAGGGAGAGAGAGCATCATTAGGTGGAGAAAAGAATAGACCAGAGGAGGAAAAATGGAGAAAAAGGACAAGAGCCAATATAGGAATGTGAGCTGGGTTTGGGACAGAATATTGTGATATTTAGCGAGAGGGAGGAGAAAGAGTTGAGGTATGGTTTATACAGAGAGAAATAAAGAAATCCGATTTTAAAGTATGTTATAATGTATGATGAATGGTGTGCTTTGAGATAATTAGATATTTATTTAAATTGTTCTTTCAAGGTAAGAACAAACCGGTTTGGCTTTTTGCTGGTTCCTATTATTATCCTTGAAGCTGTCATCCCTTGCTTTTTAAAGCCCTGTCTTTCTTACGTACCAATAATAACCATTCTATTGATTGATAACCTGTGTGACAAAGAGGAAAAGATTCTGAGCTGGAGTTGGGTGAGATGGGATTGGAAGGTGAACATGGAGTAGACAGTTTTAGCGCACACAAACCCTGGATCAGAACTGGAGGATTTTGAGATAAAGGGGCAGTTCTGGGGAGCAGTTTGTCACTCCTAGGACCTCAGATACTGCTTAAATGTTGCTTCTTGGGTTGCAGTTCATGCTTCTATGTATTTGATTTTAGAGCTCTGATTCTGCCATTAATAACCAAGAGGCTTGTTTAAGCCTTCTAGCATTCCGGATACATGATGTGCTAATTTAGAAATTCCATGCTCTGAAGATTATACATCAACCATATAGCTCAGGAGCCTCTGTGTAAGGATGCCTGAATTAAGGACTGTGAGAAGCATGCATGAACTAGCAAATACCGTTGTAGAACTGGGGATGAGGTCACAAGTTTAAACCAAGAGATCACATAATTCTTTTGGTCAAGACCTTCAGACTGCATCGTTGTCATCAAAAATAGCACAACATGTGGGAAGGAGTCAGTACCACATGTGAGTTAGTCTTTCCAGCTCCTTTTTTTTTTTTTTCAAATGTTTTTATTTGTGAGAGAGAGAGAGGGAGAGAGAGAGACAACATCAGAGCATGAGCAGGGGAGGGGCAGAGAGAGGGAGACACAGAATCCGAAGCAGGCTCCAGGCTGTGACCTGCCAGCACAGAGCCCAACATGGGGCTTGAGCCCACAGACCATGAGATCATGACCTGTGCCAAAGTCGGACTGAGGTACCCAGGTGCCCCAGTCTTTCCAGATCCTTACTCTAAAGAATCATTCCATGGGATCCACGTCAGCTCTGTTGGTCAGGCTCTGTCTTCTTTGTGTGCCAAACCATCTCTGTGCCAACACTTAGAAAATGTTTCTTCAGTACTAGTGATATGAACGTTCTATACTAGATGCAATGGTATCTATGTCAAAGTTCATCCTCTCATCAGTGATGAGCATAAAACCACCAAGAGTGGTTTCTAACAATAATTTTCAGATTGCTGCAGCTCGTTGGAGCTTTACATATGTTATCCGAATTGTTTTGATAAGAATCCTGGAAGATGGATAATGTGTGTACATCTGTTGCTGTCATTTCTATTATGCAGAAATTTACAGAAAATTTAGAAAAATAAGAAGAAATTTAGAAAAAAGCCCAGAAAATTTAGATTCATTGAGTCTCAGAAACTTGTCTATGCTGTTCGACTAAAGCTTATGACCTACATCTTCTGATTTAAAATCTCATGTCCTTTAAAATTGAGTTGCGTTGAATTGAAATGACTGAAAATTAACATTGTTTCAAAGATGCAGTAATAATTTTGGATATAGTTGTTAAGGAGTTATTAGAGTGGGGTGTGTATTCTTGAAACTAGGGAATTTATTATAGATTCTAAAGAGCGACAAGGGTTTGGAAAAAAGGTATTTGTAGAAAGTAGCAAGAAATAAACAGTTACAGGGGCGCCTGGGTGGCTCTGTTGGTTGAGCGTCCTGACTCTTGGTTTCAGCTCAGGTCACAATCTCACAGTTTGTGGGTTTGAGCCCCACATCTGGATTTGTGCTGACGGTGGGGAGCCTGCTTGGGATTCTCTCTGTCCCTCTCTCTTTGCCCCTCCCCTGCTTGTGCTCCTTCTCTCAAAATAAAATAAATAAACTTAAGAAAAAGAAATTAACAGTTACAAATTGATGGCATATTCAATATACATCTGTGTGTATATTTATAATTTAATTAAAAATGTATATGAGAGTAATAGCTAACATTTAGTGAGTACATACCATATACCAGACACCTGATATGTATTGTCTTGCTTAATATTCATAACATCCTTGAGAGATAATATCTATTATTTGACTCTATTCTCTAGTCAAGAAAATGGATGTTCAGGAGCCTAACTCAGAATCATAGGTAGCAGAACTAGAACTCAGGTTGCCTGGTTTCCCTAACACCACTTTGCAGAGGCATGGGGTCCAGAGAAGGACTGCAATATGGATAAGATAGGCATTGAGATAATAAGGGGCCCTGCTTAGTGTGGAAGGCCACCCTGTGGCAAGAGGAGTTTCAGGGAGGGTGAGTACTATTTGGTAACTATCTCTAAGTCTTCTATTATTGCTGGTTCAAACTTTTCGTTCCTGACCCTGGACAAAACTTCTTAAGCTCAGTAATTATGAAACAAGAGTAATAACATTATTTGTTTCACAGAATGTCTGTGGAAGAGCATCTCAATGCAAATGCAATTCATTCCCCTTCACTAGCATTTCCTTAATGTGGGAAGTCCTCTTGAAGATTTCCTCCTATCTCACACTTCTTTCCAGGGATTAAACTCCCACATTTACATTCTTCTTAAGCAAATTTCCCTTTTTGGTTCCAATTTCTCTTGGCCCTCCGTGTAATTCTCACTAGATTTCCTTTTGTCATTGTCAAACTCAGTGTGACTCCAACTGGGCTCATTAGCTACACTTGCTCCCTTAAATGCCCCTTCAAAAGATTTCCCAGAAGGTAACTTTGTTTCTTATTGTCTGTTCTTCTCCAGCCCTTCTAGATAGCCTCTACACAGACCAGGATACAAGACCATTGGCTCTTTATTGTTGACTTCTTAGTCCACAAACTCTCCTTGTTCAGAATCCTACTGGGGCACATGGGTGGCTCAGTTCGTTGAGCATCTGACTTCAGCTCAGGTTGTGATCTCATGGTTCATGGGTTCAAGCCCCACATAGGGCTCACCACTGACAGCTTAGCCTGCTTCGGATTCTGTGTCTCCCTCTCTCTGCTCCTCCCCCACTCATGCTCGCTCTTGCTCTCAAAAATAAACATTAAAAAAATTAGAAAAAAATCCTATTGCACAGGGCTAAAATGTATTAGTCATTCTTCAGTATTGCTCAATTCTTAGATCTTGTATTTCTGTTAATAATGATTTCCAATGACTTGTTTGGTAGATGCTAACTTAAAAAAAAACCTTCCTTATTAGCCAGTTTTACCCATAAAGTCTATTATATCTCTTATGTAACTCAAGTCATGTTGTATCTTTTAGGTGGCCAACCAACACAGCATTCATTTTGTTCTAGTATTATTTTTCTCCCTGTTCAATCTCAACAATTCTTAACAGGCTTTCCTGAAGGTTTCAAATAAATCCCTTCCTCCTGTTGCCATGTCATATTTCTGCCTTTAAAAACAAAACAAAACAAAAACAAAAACAAAGACAAAACCCCCAAATAAACCGGTCCAAACAAACAAATTTTAAAACCCCATTCAAAGTCCACCTTCCAGGTTTGTCCTGTTATCCCATTTCTCCAATGGGTCATGAAAATTCCCAGCCCCAAACTTCCTAATTTCTCTTTTGTTGTTTTTATTAATAAGTATCCATTTTAAAGGATAGTTATCACCTCTGTTGGATTGTAAATCTCCTTGAGGGCAGGAGAATGGGTCTAACCACTAATAGGTACCCACACATTTATTAGTGAGCACTGCAACCTCTAGGGGGTCAATAAATACTTGTTGACTCACTGACTCTATAAATATAAACGGCAAAATAATCAGACATTCTGCTAGCACCTAATTTGCTCCCTGTAGGTAAGTGTGTCTCTTTGGTAGCATTGATTCAGGCCACCAGGGTTCCATTTAGTGAATTATAGCTGCCTGTGCTAACTGGTACCCTGGTGGCCTGAATGAGTTTAAGAGTCTCCCCAAATGAAGGACCTCTCCCCTGAGAGTGACTCTGAATCTTGTTGAATACCTAACCAACCCTTTATTTTCTTCCACAGCATTTTCCCTTTGAGACAAAGATTCCTTTGCCTTTGGGCCTTTTAGCCTTTTCACAAGTCAGAAACTCTCAAGTCATAAACAAATAAAAATGCACTTCATTTACCATATCCTTGCAATTTTTCATTTTTAAAAGAACGTATTGCTGAATTGCCCTGAATGCCAAGCAGGAAATTCACCATTTTCCTTGTAGCATTTTTTGTAAGTGAGCAGCTTTCTGGCAGATCCAGCCGTCAACGGTGCCCTCCTACTGTTTGACTCACATTCAGAATTCATTTCTATGTGCACCACAATACAAAAATTTTGCAAAGCGTTAGAGGAACATGTAGAATACTCCCTGGGTGTTTCTTCCTCAGGCCCAGGCTCCCAAAGCTTTTCTGTTTTGTGCAGTGTTCTCTACCAAACAATGATCCTTTATGCAGTTTTGGGAAACCTACAAGTTAGTGGATGAATAGTTGCATTCCAGCAGGGAATCTCTGTGTTGGATCCTAAGGAATCTGGTCTCTTTTGTGAGGTAAGTGAGATAAAAACTGGAAGCAGATTCTTAAGAAGTGGTTAGCATCTTCTGGACTGTAAAGATGGCCAAGTTCCCTGTTCCCCAAGCAGGACTGAGACGCTTATGAATTTGAGAGGCTTGTGAACAATTCTTATCTTTGGTTAAAGCATATACCATATGTAAGTTGGGAGAAAGGCAATGCCATGCTCTGATAACACCATTCCATCTGGGGTACAAGCATCCTGGATGTCTTGCCCTCCCTCTCCCTGCCCATCTGCGGTGCTTTTGAGCAACTGCAAGGCCCATTCCTCTGTCTTTTGAGAAAGGCATCCACACTGGCTGCAGAGTCAAAAGAACACAGCTACTCCCAATGGCACGCCCTTCATCCTGCTTGGGAGTTACATTACCTGCTTACCTTCCTTGAAGATTTCCTTGGCTCCTGACCTACTTTCATTCCTAAGATTTGGGGATTTCTTGGTTTCTCTGACCATGCATCATTTTATTTCTAAGACTAAAGAGATTTCTTACCAGCATAGCCTGCCCCTTCCTTCTCCTTTTAAACCTCAGCCAGAGGTGATGCTCTGTGGTTACTACTCCTTTCTGATCCATGGAGGAAACTGCTAACTGCACAATACCCAGTGCCCGACATAATTTATCTATTGAACTCCTATTTATACGGGCCTTCCCTGCTAGCAAAAGTTATTATTTATTGAACACCTCTGGGCAAGGCACTATACTGGGTACTTTTCATGATGTTCTTATTTAATGTCCCCATGAAGAAATCCAGGCCCAGTGAGACAAAGTATCTTGGTAAGATTGTCATAGCTAGTGAGAGACAGAGCCAGAAGTTTTATACAGCGCAGTATTTCTGCGGCCAGAATTAATTATTCACTATAGTGCCATGTTCCTTATTTGACACTTTTCTCCCCTTAAAATTGTATTCTCTACTGTTTTCTCATTGTACTTACCACCCCCCTCCCCAACCAAACATGTACGTCTGTAGCCTGGATACATAATACCATTGATCATTTTTGTTATAGATGGCTATTCATATTTTTAATTTTCCTCCACTCATTTCAACTGGAATTTTTTTTAATGGTTATTTTTGAGGGAGAAAGAGAGAGAGAGTGAGAGAGAGCATGAACAGGAGAGTGGCAGAGAGAGAGGGAGACACAGAATCCAAAGCAGGCTTCAGTCTCTGAGCTGTCAGCACAGAGCCTGATGCGGGGCTTGAACTCATGAACCATGAGACCATGACCTGAGCTGAGGTCGGATGCTTAACCAACTGAGCCATCCAGGTGCCCCCCCACCACTAATTTCAGAGTAGAGTTTGAGTCTTTTTATCTTTATGTCTTTCCCCCTCCTCAACTCCAAGCCCAGAACCAAGTAATTGCTCAATAAACGGTAATGATAACATTGGTTTGGTAGAGACATCATTTTGGAAATAAATTTTTTTTCTCCCAAGATATAGGAAATAAATTTCAATTTACAGAAGTTTATTCAGGTTTCCATCACTACTGTGGTATTATGGCTTGCAATTTTGGCACTTCTAAGGGAAATATTTATAGATTAGTTGGCAATTTACCATTATTCTCTCTTTATGTGCAATGCTAGCTAATCAATTGCATATTAAAATAAAAGGTTTGACTAGTCTGGTTTAAAATATTTCTGTGTTGCAAAGATCAGTACAATATAAACACACCAACATCATTTTTAGCAGCATTTTAAGCAAAAAGCCTGAAGGAAGCCTTTACTTCATGGTGATGCTATAAATGAAAGCACCGGACCAGTGCTCCTAAAATCCTTCCATCTGTATTTTTGGCTTTAAACACCTCGTAGGGATTTGACATGTATGACAATGATATGTCTTCACAGCATGCCCAAAGAGGTTCATATAGGTTTTTTTTTTTTTTTAGAAGATATTACTAAAAGGAAAGGTGGTATTTTAACTTAGTACAAAGAAAATGTATTTCTGATGCTAATCACCTACATGACAGTGTGCTTTTGGTCACAAGGACATGACAAGAAACCACTGATGGCCCCATATAACTTTCACTTCTGCTGCTGGAAGCACCACAGGAAAGACTGTCACTGGAATAATTTTCATTTTTACAGAAATCACAGACTTCTTAAATGTGCTGTGTGGTGGCCATGTTGTCTGAATTAAAGTGTTCTTTCTAAATTTTTTTCTGTCATTCTTTGTTGTAATTTCCATCTCTAGATTTTCTCTTTTGTTCATGCTCTATTTAGGTGTAAAAACGAACCCCAAATCCAAAATAATAGATGGAGGATGGGAAAACATAGGATGATTATTGCAAGACTGCATCACATATTATATAAAGACAGAGTCTCAGCGATTTATTTGGCTGTGTCAGGGTGCTTGTTTAGGGAGCTAGAGATCTAGGTTTTCTTTCTATCAACAGCTCTTGCTGTCAATTAATTAAAATATATATTCCTATTAATTCAAGGCCGTGCAATGCCTTCTTCATGCACACTGCAAACATTTCCATGAAACTGTATCTGTCCTCAGTTATACCATGCAGCGCTCCTGCCCTGAAATCCACTTTTTCTTTCCCAATCAACATATTGTATGCTTGCCAAGTTGTACAGAGGCCTTTTGGATCGGAAATATTACTGTTTTTAATAATATTTTAAAATGTTGAGAATATAGATTTTAACATAATCTCTTTTCAAACACTGGCAAGTAAAACCCATTTAACAGATAAAGAAATTAGGTCACCTTTGATTTGGCTACCATACACAAACCAAATGGTTAGCTGTCTTTTAACAATGGATTTTCCTCCATTGGCTATAGCTATTTCATAGAAATTAAGGCCCCATGTCCACTTCTGAAATAATCTATACAGCTCGAAAATAGAAGTGCTAGACCCATTACCTCCTCAAACCTGCATTTCCTTATGGAATTCTGTCCCTTAGCTAATGGCATTTCAATATACCCTGTTGTCTCAGTTAGGATTCTTAAAGTCATTCTTGACTTATGCCCCTTATTTCCCATGTCCAATTGATCATCAGACCTGTCAGTTCTCCCTCAGAAGTATCCTCTGGCTAAAGTCCTTTTTTATCATCCTCATGGCCACTGGCTTAGACCCCCATCATTTTTGTTTGGAGTATTCATACAGCCTCCTATCTGATCTCCTTGGCATCTATCTTCCTCCCCTCGAGTCCATTCTTCACCTAGACACCAAAATGGTCTTCTGAAAACAATTCTTATCAAGTTACTCCTCTTCTTAAAGACCTCAGCTGGAGTCAACTCATTCACAGGATGAACACTTAACTCCTAAGCTGGACCTATAAGTCTTTTGTCTATTAAGCATCAACTTCTTCAGTTACAGTTCTTGGTGGATTTCTGCATGGATTCTCATCTCTGGTTCCATTCCTACACACTCATACCAAACTCTTACATTAATTAGTTATATTAATTTATGCCTTTTCACATGGCTTCCTACAGCCTGCAATGCTTCTTTTTTCCTTCACCGCTTGCCCAACTCGTACTGTTTAAGACCTTGCAAATATCATCTCCTATTGAAGTCTTTCCTGACACTGGCAAAACTGTTCTTACCATGCTCTAGAATTTCTCATCATGCCAATAATACTCCTATTATAACATTTATTGCTTTGTATTTTAATGATCTGTTAACAGGTCTGTTTGTCAACCCTTTGGAGAGAAGACTCTTCCTATACCTGATTCATATTTGAATTTGCCAAGTACAAAGATGTTTAATAAATGCTGCATGAATGAATGAATGAATGATCCATATTGATCTTTTCTCCATACTATGATACTTTGTAACCAAACCAAATGATATTTTTACTATAAGTGCTTCTACTATAACATGGTATATGCTTTCCTAAAGATTCGATCTTCTGTAAAAAGAAAACAAATGCAAACAATAAAAAGGACTCACTGGGCAGACCACTCAAAATCTCATGCTATTTGTAATCAGAGAGTAATAAAAGCCATATCTGGTATCTGAGTTAAGTTGGATCTCCCTGGCAGTCTTCCTTAGTGTGGCTGGATATGGTTATAGTAGATATCAATAGCAAACAGGAATAACAGAACAGACATGCTGATAATACTTTGGTCAATTAGTGAGGAGTTGGTAAGATAAGGTAGATGGAAATGGAGCCTGAGGCCAATGGGGTGGTTGCTCAGGTGGGCACTGGGATATTGCAACCTGCCACAAGTCAGGCTGGGGAAACACCTCTTTGGGGAGGGAGCTGAAAGTGCAAACAGTCATTTTTAACTTTCTAAAAGTATATACTGCAGCCTTAAAAAGGGTTGCTGTGACCAATGCAATAGGCATGCTGGGGAATTTTGCCTGCGGAAAGTTATAATTCTTCTCTTGCTCTCTTTGGGTTCCTCTTGCCTACCAAAATTTGCATATAGAAACAAGGTGACTTCCACATTGCACCAACACCCCCCTCTTATCTATTACATTCTCCTGTTTATCAATTACATATCAATTACATATAAGCTAAATCACATTATAACTATGGGCATTCCGGCAAAGCAGACAGTATTCATATATTTGCGTTGTTTAATTGTCTAATGCCTATTATCTTGTCTTTCCAATGAAATGCTACAGCTAATTCTTTCAAGATAGAGACTGTATGTAATATAGAAAGAAACTGAAATTTTTTCAGCTTTTGACATCAGTTTCTTTGAGTGGCAGATGCTATTTTTGCCAGCCATTTCTTTGTTTACTCTCAAATCCATTCTCTGCTCGGTCCCTCTCTACACTTCTCAATTTCTCTTCCCAAATGGCTTTTGCATAGGTTTATGCCAATGGTAGGCACAGGTGGAAGGCTGGCAGGCAGTGGGAGAGAAGCCAGATAGTTCTCCTCCTAGTTCTTTGCCTTGGGCTTCCATTTCTGGCACTGGGTACCTTCCTTCTGTGGCTCTAGCTCTTGTAGGATCGTCTTTCCCTTCATGGTCTGTGTTGCCACCAGACAATTCTCAGCTGGACTTCTAGCTCCCACTAGTCAGCCTTAGATTTTGAGCTCTAGGAAAAATACCTCCTCTTCTTGATTCTTAGAGATGGCGGAGGCTTCCTGCTGTTACTAATTTCTGGGTTACTAATTTAAGGCTTCCCTGTCTGGAGCCTTAGCTCTTCCATCACCATGTTACCATTTTCTTGTATTTAATCACCTCCCTGTGAATGATCTAAAGTGTGTTTTTCTGCCTGGATTCTGACATGCTGTTAAAAATAATGTGGAATAAAATTAGATGTGCTATAGGTGCCCATTGCCCAACTTGTTAGATAGAATAAAAATCACCTTGACTTTATCCACCCTGTATGAAGACAGTGGTAAACCATAGCCCTAATGGGTCACTGGGATTGTCAAATGAAGTCTTGGGAAAAATTCTCCAAATATTAAAAAAGCACCTTGACTACATATTTGTACTCTGAGATTCCTATCCTCTACAGCAGAGGCTGTGGAACTATAGTGCTGATGGTAATTGAGGACACAGTCCTGGTGACTGTGCCCAAGATTGTAACATTTAAGGATCATTTCCCCAGTTTTCTTTTCATTAGATAATTAATAGGGAAAAGGATTTGAATGTCCTGAAAATTCCAAAATTTCTCTTGCCTTCATTCCCAAGCAATTCACAAGAAATAACAAAAACTTCAATTAAACCTGAAAAGAAGCAAGTTCCAAATCCTTGAAGACTGTCAAAATAAAAGCTACCACCCCAATGGGAAGATAAAATAAAAAAGAACTGGCTTAGTAAATACACACACTTAGTAAATACACCCTGATGTTAGTATCTCCCGAAGAACATAACTGTTGATGTTTTCAGGAGAATAGGAGGATGGGATATTCATGCTCCCACCTAACATGTGCTACTGTGACTAATCCAACTTTTATTGACAAAAAAAAAAAAAAAAAAAAAAAAAAAAAAGATACAGAAGCTGTAATCACACAGGCTAAGGAAAGAATAATGCAGCTCTTTTGAGTCAGGATTAAGTTGTGTTGGTTGATGGGTTTGGAAAAACAATATTATACTTGGCTTCTAGATAAATACTGCAGAGATCTCTTGTAAATCTTCCAGTAATTTTTCGTAATCCTTCACAAGTAGTAAAATCATTGCTGTGAGGCAGACAGGAGAGGAATCCACAAATAAGACATCTGTTATTGTTATATCAATGATGATATATGCCCAACTCTGAAATAACAACATTTAACAAGAAATGGAACCTTATCCAAAATGAGATCTCACTCACTTCCATGACTTCATTTGCTACATTAATAAGAGTAAACTGAAGTTTATAATTGGGTGATCTTATCTATTAGCATTAGTAATATATCACAGGTATAGGGCTTTATATTTTAGATTAATGGAATTCAAAACATTGGAAAAGTTCTATGCTGACATATAGCATGCATAGACAGATGATAATACATTGCATAAACAAAAAATAAACTATGTGCTTTCTGTGATATATGTTATATGTTTTTTTATATTTTGCATCTCCCACAAATTTTCAGTGTTTTACAAGTTTAAGATATTTTCACAACAATCCGTTAAAACAACAATGAAAGAACGTTAAGGTTTGTAATGCTTTCATGAGACTCCTAATATTATGAGTCTTCATATTTAAAATGAATACTTAGAAAAATAATGTATTACTTGAAACTAACACATTTTTCTAATATACAGGTGAAAAATAAATTAAATTCTAAACTCCAAAGGCCATGTCACCATATGTTTGGAGAATTTTTAAGAACCCCAAAGTAGAACTTTGTCAGTGGAACCGGCAATTATTTGCCAACACCAGATTTATGTGCAAATCCTAAGAATCTAAAACACAATCTTTTTAAATGCCTTCAAACCACATCCAGGAATCTCTTGGTTTTTATTTTTATTTCCATTGTCTTTGTTTGACTTCTGGACTTTCTGTTCTGTTAAAACAGATGTTTGCTCACCTTTGAATCTGGAAGGCCTCAACTTTCTACCTTTCCCCCGATTGCCCCATAAGTCTCGTGCTCCACAGTGCACAGAGAAGAAAAGGCCTTGCTCTGCTCTCCTGCGGATTTCTAGCTCAAACTGTGTTTAATCCTTTTCCATGCTTTGCTAAAACTGGTGACTAAGCCATAGTTAGAATGTTGCATGAATCTGCTTAGAAAGTAGATGTAAGAGCCAACCAGGAAACATCTAGGCCCTTCCACATTAGCCACCGCTGACTATGGCAGACTTTTCAAAGCTCCCTCTTTCTTGGGCTTTCATTTTTTTTACTTTTGTAGGCTCTGCTTAAGACCTTCACCACATTTTTAAAGCAGACTATACTACTGCATTATATCTTGGAGAAGAAGTAGTATTTTCTCTCTACGAACTCAAGACCATCCATTTTGAACTCTTATTAGGCCTGCTTTTCAAACTGCAAGTTGAAGTGTGTTTTCTTTTTAATATGTGTTTGTGTTCCTTGATTAATATTAAATAATCATCAGCTTGGATTTTTTTTTCCCCAAAAAAGGTATTTAGCCCTTATTGAGAGGCCTCAGGGTATATATGACATGAAGCTACCTAACCACTACTCAATAGAGAAATTATTAGCCTTTACCTTCGCCAATCCTGTTAGGCCTATAGATATATGTAAGAATGGAGGACGTTCATCTTTAAGCTCAGTCCTCCTCAATCCTTGGGCTCAAATCTTGAGAACTGGAAAAAAACATGAACAGATTATGCCTCATCAGGCTTTCGTAAGATCTCTAAGACCTGCTGTTGTAAGATTAGTTCTGGTACTCATATATCCCTTAAAATGAAGGCTTCCCCTCATCTTTTTGTGAGTATTCAGTGAGTACAAACAGATATCTTCTTGGGTTTTCACATAAGCATTTGAAGATGTGATAGGCATTGGCTTTCTGCCTTAGATCGAAGACAACTGACAGAGATACCTTGTTTACCTTTGCCAGCCACCTTTCCCAGGGACTAGGCCTTACTTCTGGTACCTCTAACACCTAGACTGGTCCTGATCTTTAAACAGGTGGAAACCCCAAAACATGGCATTGTCATGCACTGAGTTTGAGAGTCACAAAAACCTGGACCCTAGTAGTTGCTGTCCTCACTGACCAGATCAACACTATGGATACAGATGCTAATTTGCACTGCTGGGTACTTCCTCGGTGGCCAGCTTCACTGTTGGGTCAGCTTCCCATCTTCAGTATCAACTTGCTCCTGCTTCTTCCTCTTTGCCCGCCACCCACTGATGTCTTAATATGCTCCATAGACCAAGCTATACAAATTTGACAACTTTCACTGGTTTCAGCAGGTTAGGTCAGCGCCTTCATGAGACAAAACCATGAATTATTAAGTGAAGATGTAAGGCATTTTATTATTATTCCCCCAAAATAATGTTTGGTGAACTTCTGAAAGGTACTATCTCATTAAGTATGAGGAGACAGAGAACTACAAGACTTTGTCTTGAAAATGTTTACATTCTAATTGGATAGACACTCATATGTGTGCACCCTCACACACACACACACACACACACACACTCTACACAAGGCAATGTAAATGCCAAGTGAACCACACCAACCACAAGAGCCAGATAAGAGAGAAAGAGAGAGAGATGACTGTGGTGTGGGCAGGCTAGGGAAGGTGTTATGCGAGAGACAGAACACAGAGTATCAAAGAAAGCAGCAGAGACTGGTGTGTTGGAGAAAAGGAAAAGAACGGCAAAAGTTGGAGAAACACGATGAGCAAAAGTTTGAAGGCAGGCCAGCATCAATGGAATTGAGAATTTAGGAAGAAAATCACATGGAAAAGATTTCTTACTTTTTAATCAGTCTAACTTGGAAGGGGAGGGGCTTTCCCAAGTCAATTGGAAAGTTGGGAAGGGCTTTCTGGTCTCCAGGCGTTGGGAGTAATGTGTGAAATTAGTGGCAGCCATCAGTGGGAGAAAGAGGTGACTCTGTTAATGGCACTAAAAGGAACCCCAGAAGTGATGCTTTCAACTTAGCTCATTCTGTGAAGTCAAAGATTGGCACTTTCCCAGCTCCACTCAACACCTGAAGCTTCTCACTCTAGGGAGACTTACTTTTCCTAGCAAGACAATCCTTGTACATTGCCATTGCATTTTGTATGTGGTGTATAGAAATGTTGAAGAAACGGGGGAAGGAATTTGTCTTGGGTATGGTATCTGTGCTTTCCCTAGTGAAGGAAAACCTTGATTTGGATTGCTTTGCTTAGTACTATGAGGATTATGAAACCTCGTTTTGGAAATTGTGCAGAACAGCAACTCTGGAACTGGAGTGTCAAGTGCACTGCTTAGAGAAGTAGAGGTTATGTACCCTCCCGTCTTGATTCTATGCCTTGTTTCCTACCTTTATGCTCATCACTCTATCCTCAGCTGCTCAAGACTGTTACAGTGTCTCATTCATGTCTGCCTTTCCGAGAGTCCTCCACGTCAAAATCTCCCCTTTCCACCACCCCATCACAACTCTTCTAGTTTTAATAGAACAAAATACATGGCATTTGCTGAGGGCTTAATCTGTACCTGGGACGTCTCTGTAGAGAAACATCAATGATTCAATATGAATGTAAAGTGATTAGTCCAATCTCTCTGACCACCTGTTTTCTCATTTATAGAATAGGGATAAATACAGATTAAGATTACAGATGAGGAAACTGAGGCTTAGAAACTTGCCTCCAGTCACACACAGTGAAAATGTCGGAGCTAGGATTCCAGCTCATGGGATGTGACAAAATCTTGTGTTTATCTCATTCTACTGGGCTACAGCATGAGAGCCTCAAGCCCCTGTGAAGGGATAAGGGCCATGAGACTTTCTTAGTGTGTAGAGTGGCCAGATAAAATGGAAGGTGCCATTTAAACTGGAATTTTGGGTCAACAATGAATAACAGTACAAGTACACACTAAATATTGATAGGATATGCTTATACTTTATTATTCATTGTTTACTTGCAATTCTAATTTAACAGCTTTACCTGAATGTTTTGTATTTTTTTCCTAAATCGGGCAATCTTACTGGTACACTATAAATCACAACATACAGACAACTGCTGAAGTGTAAGGAATGTGGTCCTTGAGGCAAAAAGGAAGTAAACTCTTATTACCAAGCGATTGCTTGTCAGAACTGGAAAGGAGTGTAAAGGTCACCCAGTCCTCATTTCACCAATGAATGAACTGATCAGGGTGGGGAAATGACTTGCACAAAATCACAGGGATTATGAAGAGACCAGACTTGAAGTCAGGGTTCCATTGTCCTTGTTGAATGCTTCATCCACCACACTTAGGGCTGTTGAAAAGTTTAGAATCAACCTAAGCTTTGCTGGTAAGTTTTGCTGGTGGAAACGGAGCTGTCTTATGCATTGTAGGGGCTTAATAACTCTTTTGTCCAAAAGGACAGTTTAATCCTGATTGGGTACTTGGTGCCATGCTTTACATGGGATAGGTACACTGTTAAGGCTTATTGATGATACGTGTCACACATATATACAATAGCATAATCATAAACACACACACATATTCTTTCTTAGGATTTGAGAGAATATGTGAATAGCTCCCAAGTCGATTATTAGATGCCCTTGGTAATTATGACACTAAATCAAGACAACCAATTTTCTTCTATTCCTGAAGTCTATATTAGTTAATGGAGAAATGAGGGCATCATATCATTTAAATTAGGGGGAAGAAGAAACTTCAGAGCTATGATATTAAAAACAGTTTCCACTAGCCACACATGGCTATTGAGCACAAATGGGCTAAAAGTATAAATTACTCACTATATTTCAAAGACAATATAAAAAATGTGAAATGTGAAATATAAAAATAATTTTTATATTAGTTGCATTTTTAAACATTTTTGATTATATCAAGTTAAATCAAATATATTATTTTTTAAAGTTTATTTATTTTGAGAGAAAAAGAGAGAGCACAAATGGGGGAGGGGCAGAGAGAGAGGCAAAGAGAGAGACAGAGAGAGAGAATCCCAAGCAGGCTCTGCACTGCCAGCTCAGAGCCTGATTTGGGGCTTGAACTCACTACCTGTGAGACCATGACGTGAGCCAAAGTCAGACACTTAACTGACTGAGCCACCCAGGTGCCCCAAATCAAATATATTATTAAAATAAATTTCACCTTTTTAAAAATCTTACTTTTTTACTCTGGCTTTGGAAAATTTTAAATGATGTGAGTGCATTAGATTATATTTCTATCAGATAGCACTGTCCCAGAGGATTCACTATTCGTTTAAATAGTAAAAAATAGAGTAGGATCCCCCCTGCATCTTGCCATCTTTCTATGATAATATTTAATTCATTTATTTGCTTCATTGAAGATTTATGAAATTGTTTTGAAAAGGGCAAACCATTATGGAAATATAAAATATCTTTATAGTCATTATTGTTCTTAAAAAATAAAATAGCCGGCTATTGAATTTTCTTTGCCACACTCAGCAAACACTTACTGAGCTCAGGCTGCTTACTTCTTTTGGACAAGTCACTTAGGCTTCGCTCAATTAAATGTCTCTGTTTCCTCATCCACAACCAGAGATCTTGAAAGGGAAGGTCTATTCCCAACACCCATGGGGTACAGGACTTCCAGAACAATGAATAATGTGGCCCCATTGTTGCTGACAGATGGGAGTCATTCACTTCTTAGTGTACGTTTTTTGAAATGCTTTTGAGTTCACGCCCCCATTGCGGCTGTTGCCATGGTCATGTGCTTTACGATGTCAGCCCCTTGCCCCTTACTCTGCCTTCCCAGGAAAGAAAGAATCTTGCTGCAAATTTCACAATTGTAAAAATATTTCACTAATCAGTGCCTTTGTAATCTCTTCTTGTAGTTCCCACTAAATGTGGGTAATTCATAGATACAGATAATAGAAGCTATCAGATATAGGGGAAGCACAATCTGATTCCACTTCATTAGAAAGTACCCTAAGAAAGCCTTACCCATTGGATGCTGCATGCTGAAGTCCTCCCTTATTCTGGCTATTATAAGTTTTAAGCTCTTGCTTTTGGCATGGAAGCTCTTTTGAGTTTTTTTGTTTGTTTGTTTGTTTGTTTTTGGTTAGTGGCAAAAGCCAAAATGTCTCCTTGTGATGTCAACTTACGCCTGGTAGAAGAAAAGATGCATATTTTGGAGGATTTATTTTTTTATTTTTATTTTATTTTTTTTGCCACTCACTTCAACCTCATCTTTGTTAGTGCATCTGCACTCCACCTGACCTTTCTTGGTTCTGTTTTTAATTCTCCTCATATACCAGCTTTTAGTGGAGACTGTGTGCTTTAAGTAACGAAGGTCAAATTTCTGAGCCCTTGTATGCTCACCCAATGATTTCTAGCCCTCTTTAATCCTTCCCTACACCAACTGCTGCAGTAATGAGGGGCAAGGGGCAGCTGAGGATTGAGGTCATGAGCTTTCAGTTTGTAGTTATATATTTCTCTGTGCTTACGTAGAGCAGCTCCTCTTAGTTTCCTAGAGGGGGGTAAAAAAAGAAAGGAGAAAAGGAAAGAAGTCCCCGAATCCCATTACGACGTGTTGATATTGTTTGTGTGGGTCCTTTCCTGCTGCATTGTGCATACTTGTTAGTGAAGGGAAGGAGAAGCTCTTGTAGGTCATACAAAGGAATGTGTCCCATCCGAGTATCCCTGAAGAGCGGTGCCACTTGGCCATCCAGAAGAAGCCGTGGTCTCTTGCCCATAAGGGTCGAAGCACAAGGGGAGTTTCCTATGGACAAAAGAGTCCCCGAACCTCCTGTTCTCCTTAAAGGCATTTTTTTCTGTCACCTCTCGGAATGGTCATGTCATTAAAAACACCGTACCTTTAAATCTGTGCAAATATGGATGGAGACAGAATTCTTGGGGCACCTGAGTGGCTCAGTGGTTGAAGCTTTTGACTCTTGATTTCAGCTCTGGTCATGGTCTCCTAGTTGCCAGGTGGGAGCCCTGCCCCTATCAGGCTCAGAGCTGATAGCAGGGACCCTGCTTGGGATTCTCTCTCTCCCTCTCTCTCTCTCTTTCTGCCCCTCCCCTGCTCACACTCTCACTCTCAAAAATGAACTAAAAAAATCTTTTAAAAAATTTTTAATGTTTATTTTTGAGAGAGAGTGTCAGCAGGGGAGGGGCAGAGAGAGAGGGAGACACAGAATCTGAAGCAGGCTCCAGGCTCTGAGCTATCAGCACAGAGCCTGATGGGGTCTCAAACTCATGAACCTGAGATCATGACTGCAGCCAAAGTCTGAGCCAAAGTGGGGTGCTTAACTGACTGAGCCACCCAGGTGCCCCTTAGAAAAATCTTTAAAAAAAAAAGACAGGGGCACCTAGGTGGCTCTGTTTGTTAAGTGTCCAACTTTGGCTCAGGTCATGATCTCATGGTTCATGAATTGGAGCCCCGAGTTGGGCTCTGTGCTGACAACTCAGAGCTTAGAGCCTGCTTTGGATTCTGCATCTCCCTCTCTCTCTGCCCTTCCCCCACTCACACTCTGTCTCTCTCTCAAAAATAAATAAACATTAAAAAATTAAAAAAGAATTCTAAAGTTATCAAATTACCAATCCAAGACTCATTAGACATATTTGTAATTATTCTACAGCTTTTATTGTAAAATAGGACAGATTTAAAATATAAGCATCTAATAGGGGCACATATACCCCAATGTTCATAGCAGTACTTTCAACAATAGCCAAATCATGGAAAGAGCCTAAATGTCCATCAACTGATGAATGGATCAAGAAGATGTGGTTTATATACACAATGGAATACTCCATGGCAATGAGAAAGAATGAAATCTGGCCATTTGTGGTAACGTGGATGGACCTTGAGGGTGTCATGCTAAGCGAAATAAGTCAGGCAGAGAAGGACAGATACCATATGTTTTCACTCATAGGTCTAACAGGAGAAACTTAACAGAGGACCATGGGGAGGGGAACGGGGGAAAAAGAGTTAGGGAGAGGGAGGGAGACAAAACACGAGAGACTCTTGAATACTGAAAACAAACTGAGGGCTGAAGAGGGAGGGGGAAAGGGGAAGGGGAGTGATGGCTATGGAGGAGGGCACTTGTGGGGAAGATACCTGGGTGTTATATGGAAACCACCTTGACAATAAACTATATATAAAAAAATAAAATATAAGCATCTAAGAATCATATATAAAACTCTTAATGGAAACTAGATGCTGAATTACAGACTGCTATTATAGTTTTAGACTATAACACTGAAGACTGCTGTTTTTGATGACATGCCATGAAGGGATTTTTGACATTATTCAAGAGATACTATAATAAACATTTTCCCTCCTGGGGTAAACAAATGGTAGAAAGACAGAAAGGAAAAAAAAAAAACCCCTCACTTGTTTGTTGTTTGTTCCTATGTTGTTTCTTCATTTACTTGTTCATATGCATTCAACAAATATTTATTGAGCACCTACTCTATGCCAGGTACTCTATTAGACATTGGAGGTGCTCTGACAGCTACATATTGGTACATATTGTTGAATAATTATTCAAACAATTGAGGCAGTCTTTTCATCTGGTTAATTATTAGGGTTTTCTTAGTCTTTTCTTGCTATATGTTAAGCATTCTACTTGGTCTCATGGGCACGTTGTTATCAGTCCCAAATTTTAAGGAGCTTACATTTTATTAGGAGTTTGTGAGACTGATACATGGAGAACTGTAATACAAAAGCATGTGTAGTAAATGCCATGAAGGCATAAGTAAACTGTAATGGAGGTACAATGATAGCAAAAATAACTTCTGGCAGGAAAGGTACCTTGCAGGATACCAGGGAAAATCACCAGAAGAGATGACATTTTAGATAGACTCTGAGGGATCCTAACAGGTGGAGAATAGCAGAGAACAGCAGAGAGATTCCGGGATGAGAGACTATCAAAAAGACATCACCAAGTCTGAGCCGTACGTATGGTATAGGAAACCAAGTAGCGAGGCGCAAATCTCCATAGATGATGAGCCTTGAATGCAAGACCCAAAGAGTTGGATTGAACTCTCTAGGCGTTATCAGAGATAATGTGATGAAATGGTGAGTCTCTGCTCTAAGACTTCCTAAATCTCACAAGCTCTGTAGATCATGTGGTGTTTCAGATGTGGCAAAGAGAAAAAATCTGTTTTTGTGTGTCGGAAAATACAATCCAAGGCTTCATACCTGCCTTGCTTTTCAGGTGACCCATCTTTTTCCTGTGTCAGGTCCTTTTCTATGCTATTATGATTCTGAGTTTTATAAAATAGTGTTCAAGTCCTATTAAAGCATCTATGCTAATAAGTGAATGAGAGCAGAGCATCATTCTTTGAAGACTTTTCCCAAAGCAAACACTTAGGCTTGCTTTGCACCAAAGCCTGCATCATTGCATTACAGGCAGGTAATCTTCGACCATGTTGGACGTGACTCTGAAACTCATAGGATTCTATAGGGTGAGGAGTGTAAGCACGTCAGTGTTCCCGTTAGCGGGATTCTGTGAAGACACTAAGTGCCTCCTGCAGCTATATTATGAGAATAGAATTCCCTCAGGTTGCTGGCACTGACACGTAACAGGAGGAAATAAAAATAGTAAGGTAGAAGCAGAGAGCAGATGTCAAAGACAGAAAACTTCTGGATTGTAAAATCCCACTCCGTTTTATAACTTTCTGAGAAAACCTCTTCCAGATCATGTTCTGAAGAGCTATCAGACGAAGATGTTTGGAAAGTGTGTGTGTGTGTGTGTGTGTGTGTGTGTGTGAGAGAGAGAGAGAGAGAGAGAGAGAAAGAGAGAGAGAGAGAGTATTTAATAACACATTATGGCTTTAAATATGTAATGTGTACCTACATTAATTTTAAAAAGTTACACATAATACATAAAAACATTCTTATAAAAATTCATATCCATAGTGTATTGAGGAACAAATAGAAGTCCTCTTTTCTGCCCTGAGATCTTTTCCTGCCCCCTCATCTACTCTCCTCAGAGGTCACCATTGCTATTGGTTTTTGGATTCTTCCAGATCTTTTCTATGTGTTTACGCACACAGGCACATGCACATGCACACACACATCTACAAACTGCTTTATCTCGCGCATTCACATAGTATATGTCATCCCACAGCTTGATTTTTGAGAACATTCCATATAGTACATACGGATTTACTTTGTTCTTTTTAATTGCTACATAGGACTACAGAATATGGATTCCTATAGTTATTAACCATTCCATTACTGATGAGCATTTAAGATGTTTTTGTTTTTTTTCACCATTATGAATAATGCTGTAATAACCATCTTCCTAACTCTGTTTATGTGGATGCGTGAGAGTATTTGCTTAAGGTAAATGCCTGGAGGTGGACTTACTGGGTCAAAGAGTACTCATATTAAAAAAAGACAATAATAGGATACTTCCAATGCATTTAAGCAAGATCTTAAAAAATCTTTATTCTTTGGCAAAGATCTGAATCCAGTTGAAATCTTAAATCCAGGTGCCTATCAAAATCATCCCCAAAGTTCTTGGTTTATTTCAAAAAATGCTCAAAATCCACTCTAGAAGCAAAATACTGTTAGTGATGAGATATGCCAATCACATGTATTTAGATTCTTATGTTTGCCCATGCTGAGCACTGAAGAGGGCATTCTTCAAGGCATTGTATACCTTTACCAGATAAAATCCCCACGGACTTGATAAAATAGAGTGTGGACTTCAAAGATATATAAGACAGTTAGTTAGGTGAACATTTGTCTTTGGTAATCTAGATTATTCTGAGCTCTAGTCAAGTGACAGAAAGCTTATTTGAATGTCCAATATTTGTTTCTCTCTGGGATAGTTGTCGACAACGGTATTTTCCATTCTCTCTCTCTCAAATGGTCCAAACACAGTGCATTAAAATAAGTATGCAAATATTAAGAAAATCAGATATTTACAAAGTCCATTTTTTTAAATCCTCACAGAGTAAATTATTCAGAGTGCCCAGCGTGCCTTAAATCATGAATTTCCATATAATAGGTTATAAGGCCCTTAAACAAGCTGCCTCTGGTGTTGGATGTTGGACGGAAGTAAGCCAAAAGTCCTGACTGAGTTTGGGGATTAACCTGATGGAAATATTCTCCAGAACCCAGCTTAAGTGGAATGCCTCCCCATTCTGTTGGTCAGTGGCCTTTATAACACGGACATGGGAGAGAGGATTGGGCATCTGGGCCATGCAGGTGGAAACAATTAAGATTCAAAATGGATTTTGAAAACTGATTTGCTTTTCTCTTTATTCGCCACATAAAAAGTAGTTCTAGGTTCCTAAAATCTCTCAACCACTCATTAAGTAAATGCATTTGTAGAACACTTGATATTTTATTGCTTATGATTTAAAATCTACCTTCCATAACATATGGAATATATATATACATATACATCTGTAAACACACATATATGGTCAAATCTGTGTTTCACATCAAACATCTACTGTATGTTTCACTGGGGAGACAAGACCCATGTGTTTTGCAGAAGCTTTTAAAGCTGTTTCATTTATTTTATTAGCCTTTAATGAATGTAATTAGAACCCAAGTAATTAAATGCAATTGTGCTCAGTATGTTCCTGTTGTAAATTGCCCTAAACAATGTGCATCGTGTGAACAAATTTGTGGGATTAATCGAGGATAGATAATGTTTTTGGATAGTATTTCACACTAAACGGCCGCAGAGAGAAACAAAGAAGCTGGCGCAGTGTCATTAATCTTAGTCAACTGGCAGCTCTGGTGTAATTTGCATGACTTAGGCAGTGACACAGGATGAGGCTTGCCTGGGATGGGTGTTAGATCACCATGATACGTATGTATTTATTCCCCTTTAGTCTCCTGATTTATAAGCAGGAAGAAGTTTGCATGTGGAAATGGATAAAAACAACAGTGTTAATGGAAGGAGTTGTAGATTACTCGAATTATTACTGGCAATATACATGTTCTTTTGTTTTCACATTGAGTATTTCGGTTTAATGGTTGTTAAAAAGACATCTGTGAATCCCCGTCAAGATGGAAAAAAATTACAAATATGTTGTGACTGGGTTAGTTAGGTAGACGTTTGTCTTAGGATGATACCAGCGGAAGAAGTTTGGCTTCTTTCTTCTCCTTTCATGTCTTATATATATTGATTCATTGCTTTAGGAACCTATCCCTTTTGGGAGAGGCACTTTTGAATTGCATTACAGAAAACCTTCAAACTCCACTTATGAAAATATCATTTGGAAATAAGCACTTGGGAACACGGATACCAAATGCAAATGCTTTCCTTTTTCATCCTGAGACGTAGACTGTGACTCTGAATTACAGAAACAATTAGATAAGACATTCGAAGAAAAGCACACAAATTGAGCTTCAAATGTCATAACAGATGACAAATAAAAGGTAAGTGAATTTAGGGAGTTTTGAACTGAAATGACCATGCCCCAGGGACCTAACGGACATGCTAATCTCAGCTTGCGCAAGTGTATCTGACATTGATGTGCACTTGGCGTAGGTGTTGTGTTCTTTTTCTTCTGATCGAGGTGAAGTTGCTCTCAAAGTTACCTATAAGGTATCAAATAGTTTTGAGGGCAGTATGTAAAGCTATATTATCTTCGTAATGCTGTGATTACACACAAGCTATTTGTAAATATTTGCAAGAAAGGACAGGTACAAAGAGATATATGAATTCTAAAGTAAAAAGAGGGTATTCATTGATCTAAGAACTACATTTCACAATACATTCTTAGAGTGAACTTTGTGTAGTCTTTTCGTCTGCAAACAAATGTTTTATTTTGATACCAATTCCTTCCAGTTTTTCAAAAATTATATAGTGCATCCTTCTGAGTTCAATTTAAAAAATACACTTTAGAGAGTTTTACCCTCAGCAAATAAAGATTTCTTTTGCCTTAGTAAATACATAGCTTTGACTAAAACTTCCTGAAGCACAGAAGCTTAGTCTCTCTCCTTCTCTCTCTTTCTCTTAAATCTATACAGTCACTATGCTGTGTGTGTGTGTGTGTGTGTGTGTGTATAGTATCTCATTTTACGTTCTTATTTCAGAAACATTTAAACAACAAAAATAATTAACAATTCATGAACATAGATGACTCCTATTAATACGCCATTGACCTGTACACCCCTGTTCAACATTTAAAGACCCTAGGACAGCAATATCTATTATGAGGTCAGGTCTATTGATATAGTATTAAAATGAGTCATGTTTAATATAGTGCCTAGAAATGATTGTGTTAATGCAAAAACTAGCATGACAGCATAGCTATAGTTAGAATGATACAGGACATTGTAAAGTTTTAATACTACACAAATCACTTGGAATGAGAAGAAACACAAAAACAGTTTAATGTTGTCCTGTATACTATTCCCGACTGGTTGGACATTGGATGAGGGGGAGGAAAATGTTTTCTATGTAGTTAACTTCTTTTTTCCACAAATGTTATAGTCACCTGAGGACCAATTTGATTTAATAGATCAAAAGGCGGTCTTTCAGACCCAGGCAGACATATTTTTCTAAAAAGGATGTAAACTGGTAGCTCCTGAGCTGGGCATCATCATCATATGATTCAGATAATGTGTTGCCTGAGTGATCACCACTATTTCTATATACTCTCTTGTCCAAGTCAAAAATACACTTGTGGCAGAAGTAATTTGTCCAGAGTATTCAGAGAGAAGAGTTTCTATTCAGTTGTGTAGAGTAAATGAAAGTAATTTACTGAAAGTCTTTTGCCTGGTATTATTTTGGTATGCGGTCCAAGACGTGATTAGAGGCACCTAGACTTGCCAGATACACCATTAATTGCTATGTCAAGCTTTCAATGAAATCATGATTGATGCTTTAATTTTTCAGAATCTGACTTCCTTTAGAGCTTTCAGTATCTTTTTGTACATATTACAATATTTAACTTTACAATTTATACAGCAATATATCTATTGTTGACTTAAATATTATTCACAGATTGTTACGTCTTTGCATCTATGAGATGCTTCTAAAATTAAACCCAAAGGCTTACACATAGAATATAGACAGAGGGAAAAAGTTATTTTAAAAAGTCTGAGTTGCATCTATATTAGATTTGTTATATAGAGAGAAATTTGGCACAATTAAAGCTATTGAAGTATTTGTACTATAAAATTCCTGTTAAGATATGAGAATAGGAGATAAGCTCATAAGGGTTCATGTATTATAAAATTTTTTAATGTTTATTTATTTTTGAGAGAGAGAGAGAGCAGAGACAGAAAGAGAGAGCAGGGGGAGAGGAGACACAGACTCTAAAGCAGGCTCCAGGTTCTGAGCTGTCAACACAGAGCCGGACATGGGGCTCGAACTCTCAAACCGTGAGGTCATGGCCTGAGCCGAGATCATGACCTGAGCCTAAGTCTGACACTTAACCCACTGAGCCACCCAGGCGCTCCAGGGTTCATGCATTATAAACACAAAGTTGTGGCTGAGAAGAGAGATCACATTT
Source organism: Cryptoprocta ferox (assembly GCA_028646485.1). Taxonomy (NCBI): domain Eukaryota; kingdom Metazoa; phylum Chordata; class Mammalia; order Carnivora; family Eupleridae; genus Cryptoprocta; species Cryptoprocta ferox. Next base: position 75,789,648 of record CM053560.1, on the reverse strand, counting down.
TTCGAATAAATACCAAAAAATAATTGCTATGAAATCTACTTAAGAAATTTTTTTTGAAATCTACTTTTTATTACTGGTGTTCTCTATAACTCAAACTTTCTGTTCCATAGTTTCCTATCTACAAAATGGATAAAAAGTAACTTCAAAGGAATTTAGAAATATGCATATGAGAAAAGACATACATTTGTAGAGGCTAAGCTCTGATGGAAAAGTAGTATTCTTAGGTAATGATCCTTGAATGGAAACTCTTAAAGCACCCTGCTTGCTGAGTCTAGGACTGGGGATCAAATATTAGTTTGGCTGCATACAAGATGTGTGATCTTAGGCAATCTATCTGTATGTTCTTACCCTTCACAAAGGAATGATATCATTGACTCTAAACCAGTTTTTGTACAGAGCTCCTTAGTTGGACTCAGAGCTTAAAGCTTAGATGCTGTATATGCTGGAGGTATATTACTTCTCCCCCACCATACCTATTGCATTCAGAGCTTGAACTGGGCACCCTATTAGCAAGGGTAGGCTACCTGTAGTGACAAGCAGAGATAAGCATGTAACAGTTAAATCTATGGAAGTTCATCAGCTTTGGGTTAATGTTCAGGGTAGCTCTTCTCCACATAGTCATTCAGGAACCCAGGTTCCTTTTATCTTGTGTCTCTGTCATCTCCAAAGTCCTCATTACCATCTGAAACTGACTGGCAGAAAGGGAAATAGCATGAAGGACCTCATTGCAGGGGAGTTGTTACAGGCCAAGCCTCAACGTGATGTACATCACTTCTGTTCAGATTCTACTGGTGAGAACTTCATCATGGGACCCAACTCTAACTTCAAGGGAGACTATGAAATGTCTGTGTGCTTGAAGAAAAATAAAATGGATTTGAATGGATAGTGGTGGTCTCTGCATCAAGCAATATCCCTTTTCCTGAATGTCTACATGCTTGCATTGATAAATTTATAAAGAGGTGGAGCAGTCTTTTGGAAAAAAAATACCTTGGATCTTTTATTCTCATTTCCCAACTATGCTTTAAGATTATTAAGAACACATTTAATGAACTGTGGAGGCTCAGATCAAGACGGTATTTCAAGAAGAAAAATGCACTCTCTTAGAGAAAACCTTTGTGAGGAGTTCAGCTCCAGAAGCCAAAAGTTCTTGTGGTGGTCTCCATATTACAGGTCTTAACTGGTCTTAACTCTTTCCAATTTTACCTACATGGCTACAGTCATGGCAAGGCTGTGGCACCAGTTGGCTGGGTGAGTTTTGGTATCAGGCATAAACTTTCTAGATTTAGTTACCCGTGGACCTTTTGGTGTAAAGTGTGTTGGAAATGGGCTCAGGGGTCTTGTAATTAGGAGTGTTAATGTACATCGGCATCATTTGAAACCACACACCAGTAAGTGTTGAACACACACATTAACCTCATTAACCATTTAGTGACTGCAAAAATATAAATTTTAACAGAATATTTGCAATACTGGTCTTTTAGAAACATAAGATTTCTAAAATGTGATGGAGCCCTATGCTCTGGACAATAAATTATTGTCATTAAATAGTCTTTAAGCACCTTCAAGTTCTGGAACTTTTTGGTGTAAGACCCTTAAGAGTTTACGGTAAGATTTGAGAGTTTGGTGGGGGTACTAGGCAGGAACATCATCAAAGTTGCATCCAAGGACAGTCCTATGTGTGGCAGAGTGAAGAAAAATTGGGTGGAGATAGGGGTGGTGGTGGACAGGGGGGTGGCCCAGTGGTGCTGACCAGAGGCAGAAACAACCAATCAGAGTCCCTTCAGGTGGAATTTCTGGCAGGAGATTTGCACAGAAAAGTGAGAGCAAATACAGGATCAGACAAACAAGGCAGGGCATGGTATTAGTAGCACCAGGGAGAGCTCCCATGGTCTTCCTAATCCTTAGAAGGCAGGAAATAAGCACTATTCATTTATCCCTGGTCTTCTTCCATTAGGTCCCCCTCACACAAGTCATTTAGTGGTGTAAGTGTCTAGGTCAGTTAAGGCAGTTCCTGATTGAAGAGAAAGAAGACTGCATTTTTGTGGAATAAGGGACGCTTACGACCTGTCTGAAATCAAGGCCATATCATCTCTGTAGACTGACGCTTAGATGGCATTTGGACCCTCTATGAGCTCTGTGAGAAATGATTGCTGTGTTTTCTTTGCCCCAGTATCTTCCTGGATTGTGAACAGGGTTCCAGCAACATAAACATTGGCAAACATTGCCTTCTCTTTTCCTTGCTTTGTGCTCTCTGGAATAAGTGGACTGCCACGGGCTCAAAGATGCTACTGGAGATAGGATCAGAGCCTTATAGGAAAATTTGCCTAAATGAAGGCAAATTTAGAACATATTTTTCCAGAGAGAAAAGGATCATTGCCTTATTTCAGTCCCAGCAGATGCAAGAAAATTTATTTGACCTATAGTTCAGTTTAATGATTCTGTCCTATAATGTTTCTGTGCTAAGTTCCTTGCCACCAATGTGGGGCAGCAGTGACAGAGGAGCCCACCTCCCCTCCCACCAGCCTCTAGAAAGTAAACAGTTCCACTTATGGCTCTGGTTGTGGGGGAGGGGCGTTTGCCCCCACCTTGATTTTCCTAACATTAAGAAGGGATTTCTCTCCCACTTCTGTCCAACTGTATGGGAGAGGCAGGAAAATAGCTCCCAATACTTATGTGGAAACCATTGCTTACTAGGGGATAATCTGAAGTAGGGGGTTTCTATTTGCAGGGCTAACCTAAACTTTTACAGAATGTAGGCCTGCTTTTAGTATCAGACTAGAGCACTACTGTTATTTTAATAAAATATTTTCACAGCTTGAAGAAATAATTTTTGTTGGTTGGATAGGGGAGGTGGTTCTTTTGAGTTGGTTCTTCCAAATTTGCAGAAGCCTGTCAGTAATGGAAGGCTACTTCAAAGCCAGCCGTTCTTTCTCACAACTTTCTCTTTTCCGGACTTCTATAATATACACTCCTGATTTTCCTGTTACCATGCATGAAATTCTATGTTGGATTTTTTTTTT